>CM041639.1:27327777-27395147 GCA_023333625.1 Bothriochloa decipiens | reverse complement strand
CTCATGTTGATGCCACTGACAACTGAACCAACATGAGCAGACATATTGAAAAGATTGGGATGAAGTTCAATCAAGTATTTACATGATTCAGTTTCAGACATCAACAGAAAAAGTTAGTTCCAGCATGGTCACCCCATTTTCGGGCAGCAAATCAATAGGAAAAATGAAGATTAAGTTCCTATAGTAGGAAAATTGAAAGATATTCACAGATATTGACAGATTACGACAAGTTAGATGCATAACTTGCTACAAGAGAGAGGCATAACTTCTACACTAGAGTTGCATAACTTGCTGCACTAGAGATAAATCTTTGTTTTTCTGAGTGCATTTCCAGAAAAACTAAAATTCACACCACAATTCAGAACTTGAAACAAAAAACAAGATAAATCTAGTTGGCACTCAATAACTAGGCCTTATTAGAATTCACTATTTCCTAAGCACAATAAAGAAAATCAACCAGACCAATCGAAAGGGTATCTAGACCTATAGACAAGCAATATGAATTCCAGACAACCTAAGACCATCATTTCACTTGGCACTCAATCATCATAGGAGGAACACATAACTGAACCATTCTCCTAGTTGGCATGAACAGACCACGTCATCCATCCACATGCACCACAAATCACAACTCCCAATTCCTAAAAAAGAGGTATGTGATCAGCCAACTCATGTTAATGCTACTGACAACTTAAGTACAAATAACGGATAATTTTCTATAGTAGGAATATTTAAAGATATTAACAGAGTAAGACAAATTAGAAACAAAATATCAGATAATTTTCTATAGTAGGAAAATTGAAAGATATTTACAGATATTTATAAATTAAGACAAACTAAATACAAATAACAGATTATTTTCTATAGTAGGAAAACTGAAAGATATTTACAGATATTTACAGATTAAGATAAATTAGATACAAATACAGATGATTTTGTATAGTAGGACAAATTAAGACAAATTAGATACAAAGCCATATACATCTGATTCTTCAATGTCCTCATTTTCTTAAACTAAAATAAGAAAAATAAAACTAAAATTAAACTGAAAAAATTAATGCAAATAAAATAAAGATAAAAATAACTTACTTCTCTTAAGCACTGGTCATAAAGATTTTTGTTGAAAATCCTTTGAGCAGAACTACCAAGAGATGAATCCTAAAGGGAAAAAAGGTTAAAACTAAAGAATATAAAGATTAGAAATCACAAGAACAAAAAAAATGCAAAACCTTACATCAGATAAAATCTCAACTTCTGAACTTGACTACAACAAAACTGATGGCATAGTCACAGATGCCCACACAAACAACCAGAACACAAAAACTCACAGAGAGAGATAAACACTAGACTAAGAGAGAGAGAGAAAGACAACGAAAGAATAAACTTAACTAAGACTAACAGAGGGAGAGAAACAAAGAATTACTACTGAATCATCAGTACTGGTGCCTGTTTACTAAAAAATAGCAAAGTAGGCCTTGCCTAATACGCATATAGCCGAAAATCACATGACTCATCTCAACATATATTACTACATTAACAAAGCTACGCATGCTTCACTTATTTTTAATCTGTCACCCTGTATGTGCATAAAAGTTTGAAAATGCTCAAGTGAATCATGTGGATCAAGTATTATGTACAGCAGATCAACCAGGGACAGTGAAGACTGATGATGCCTCATGCTATAATAATGAAAAGATCCTCAAAAGGATGGCCAAGTTCAAGAATGATTATGGTAAAAATTGGCAAACTTTAAAAAATGGCATTTCACACCTCAACAAGGACATAATTGGGCCATCACTGGTAAAATCCCTTAACTGACAATCACTACACCATGATGCAAGTGACCTTAGAACACTTATGTAACAAACTTCACAAAAATATCTCAAAATTGGTTTATGCTATCACCTCATGCCGTCAGTCATCATAGCTTGTAAATCACTGAATAGAGTTAAAATCTGATTCCTGAATGAAAGTAGATCACAACACATTCTAGTTGCAGCTTGCTTAAAACATATATTTGCAGGCTTCTCATATAAAAGAAGGTAATGAAAACCCCATCCACAAAATTACACGAGCCCCAGCACCCACACACAAATTACATAGGAAACTAAAAGATATCAAGCAGCAGGAAAATTAAATCATAGGTTAAAGGCACAAGCTGTAATTACAACAAATCTAAAGCACACTTGCCAACCAAAACACTTCAGCCTTAGAAAAAACCTAAGATGCAGAGAAGAGAATAACTGAAATTTGAAAACTACATTTACTTCACAACAGAGGTACATCCAGGTGGGGATCTAGAGACGAGTCACCAGGGAGGCTAAATAATCTATACAACTAAAAATCATGCATCTCCATACTAATAATAGTACTATTTTGCGCTGCTCTCTGAAGAGCTGCTCCTTATACTAATAATAGTGTAGTACCCATCAACAAACAAATCAAACATGCATGGATCTGAGTAGGAATCGAACTAAAAAACAGCAGGACGAACCTTGAATCACAACCTCTGCAACATGCAGAACACCAGGACAGGGAATCACCAACTCAGGATCGAAGTGGTCAGACGAAAATCAAAGTAACAGACCATTAGACATCAGATTGATAGGCTGATTGATTCCAACAACAATAGGAACTAATTGAGGAGCACGCACATTAAATCACCAACTCTGCAACGTCCAAAGGAACAAATCAGGGCATCACCAGGTCGAAATCGGAGGAGACAAACGAAATCAAAGGAAAACTCCATTAGAAACCCGATTCCACAACGGATTTAAATGCAAAACAATAAGTAACTAGTCAAAGAACACGAACCTTCAATCACCACCTCTACAACCTCTAGAAGAACAGAGCAGGGCATCACCAGCTCGAAACCGAAGGGGACAAACGAAATCGAACACAAAATCTATTAGAAAACAGATTCCTAGACGGATTACAACGAGAACAACAAATCCTAACAGAGAAGGAGAAGGAATTGGCACGAACCCTAGATTGAAGCCTCTGCCGTCACCCTCCAGCCGCCGGCCCTAACGAACCCTAGGGCATGGCCACTGCTCGCCGCGAGAGAGAATACGAAGAGAGAACAGAAATGGGCGAAATGGGGGCAGAAATGAACGGTTCATTTTCCAAACGAGGCAATATACGCGGGGTTGAAGGAAATCAAAAGAAAAAAGCGCCGACAGGTGGGACCTGCGAAACAGAGACAGATGAAACACAGACACCACAAGCCACCGGATGGAGATCCAACGGCGAAAAAAATCGAGTGACGGCCGGCCGCTGGTCATACAGATTTTTCCTTTTTCTCGGCTGTATATTCGATTTTTGGTCATGGCTATTTTTATTTGTTTCTTTTATAGATTTCTTCATATGGATTTTTGTCCGGTTCTAATAAATATTTTTTGTTATGAAATTATTTTTCCGAGAGTGAATCAGCCTTTACTAAAATCGACTCGGCCCAAACCAACGGGAAGGCCGCGCACGTCCAGCAGCTGCAGCCTGGTGCTCTCGACGTATACGACTGTCTACCATTTCACTGGTTGGTGGGACCTAGCCTCTCGTGACCCCACATGCAGCCATACTCGATCCTGGAGTGCAGCGCGTCAATTTTGAAGTTCCAGACCAAAACATGTGGGCGGCCTGACACAGCATTGGTTCCGAGAGATGCGAGGAGAGATTCTTTCAATGCCAAGGTATATATACAAATGCTATCCATGGCATTCAGCAATCAGGCAGACAAAACTCCATGGCGTAAATATATAAAACTCCATGGCGATATATATACAGTACCTTGAATTGCGATACATCATACATGAACTAGGCTATTCAGCAATCAGGCAGACAAAACTCCATGGCCTTGTCTACTCCTCTTGTGCTGCCTCTCCTTCTCCTTGTGCTTCTGCTCCCACCGGCCCTCCGTGATTACCTCTCGCTCGGCAGGCCACGCCTATCCAAACATGCTGGCGTCGATGGCAGCGAACTCCACCCGCTCATTCTGTTGCCTGGGATGGGCTGCAGCGACCTGGATGCACGCCTCACCGAGGCGTACCAACCGTCAAAGCCACGCTGCGGCGCCATGAAGGGGAAGGGATGGTTCAAGCTCTGGAACAACGTTTCAGAACTGGCTGCCGACGAGTACGTGGATTGCTTCCTGGAGCAGATGCGCCTCGTCTACGACCCTGCCATCAACGAGTACCGGAACCTGCCCGGCGTCGAGACGCGACTGCCCAACTTCGGCTCCACAAGAGCCTTCAGCTACAAGAACCTGCCCGGCGTCATGTCGTGAGTTGTCGTCCTTCGAATCTGCAGAGAGATTCAATATATGTAATCTCTATTTTTTTTAACAAAAAAAAGCTGCTTCTTGCATCTCTACAGAGACTTGTGCCTTGGAAAGCTCAAACCTGCACTGGAAAACCTGGGATACCGTGACAGAGACACCATGTTCGGAGCCGCTTACGATTTTCGCTACGCACCGCCATCCCCCGGCCAGACATCCGAGGTGCTCCCGCTACTTCAAGGAGTTCATGAAGCTCGTCGAGGCCGCGACCGCGAGAAAACAGAAGAAAGCCGTCATCTTCGGGCACAGCTTCGGCGGAATGGTCGCCCTCGAGTTCGTCCGGAACACTCCATTGGCATGGCGAAACGAGTACATCGAGCACCTCATCCTGGTGGCGCCGACGCTCTCCAACGGGTTCATGGAGCCACTGAGCAACGTCGCCTCCGGAACCAAGTTCCTCTTCGTGCCAGCGACAACGCCGGCGCCGCTGTCCACGAGAGCCCTGTGGAGAAGCTTCGAGAGCGCCATCGTGAACTTCCCGTCGCCGGCCCTGTTCGGGCGCGAGCCGGTCGTGGTCACCGGGGAGAGGAACTACACCGCCTACGACATGGAACGTTTCCTCGCCGACGTCGGCTTCCCCGAGGGCGTCGAGCCATTCAGGAGACGAGCCGTCCCGAGGATGAACAACTTCGTGGCGCCGATGGTGCCCATGACGTACATCAACGGAGTCGGTAACAGGACGCCGCTGCAGCTGGCCTACTGGGACGACGACTTCGATGCGTCTCCAGAAGGAGCAGTCTACGGCGATGGAGATGGCAAGCTCAGTTTGATGAGCATCTTGGCGTTTGAGAAAGAGATGAGCGGGCAGCCAGGACAGAGGGAGCAGTTCAAATCCATCAAGATCAGTAAGACCCAACATTCTACGATTGTCTCGGATGACTTTGCCCTGGACAGGGTCATTCAAGAAATTATTGGGGTCAATTAGCGCATTCCGTCCTAGATTCACGTGGGTTTCATCAGACTTTTTTAGTACGGTGATGCTAAGTGGTGGTTACTGTGGTGTGGTCAATTCAATCGCTTTGTTTTTGTTAACGACAATTGCTTTGCCTGATGAACTTGTTGTAATAAACACTTCTTTTTCCATTACACTATTTCGGAAATCTAAGAACTCGATCCTATGGATATGGAAAATACAGGATTTTCGAACATGACTTCATGTGTCTTTTTTATTAAGAAGAAGAGGTCGAGACCGGCGAATACAACGAACAAGACTACAGAGAGAGTGGCCAACAACACAACACACGACCACAAATGCAACTACAAATAGCAAGAAACTGACCCCTCCCTACCAGGCCCTACAAACTACGTAAACCCGCGAGACGGGTTGCAACACCACACAGGCCGAAACTCAGGAGCTGTTGCTCCCTGCTTGGTGAGCCAAAGGGAGCGTACACGCAGAGAAGGCACTACCACAGTGCTGCTGTGAGACGGGGACGTAGCCGGCGTCATGGAAGGGCCAGGGCAAGGCGCGGATGGCGACGCGGGAGCTCGTAGTGGTCTTCAACGTAGCCTTCAGGAAGGAGATGACGCCCTCGGATGCCCGCTGCGTTGAGAAGCAGCCCACTAGAACTTTCTTTCCTAAACCCCTGCAGCCGCCGCCGACGGACATAATAATGACGCCTTCAGGAAGGCGATGACGCGGTCGCCACTGTCGTCGGTCCAAGACGCAATGCTTGGACAAGGGGGTTATCACCCAAAATGTTGTCGCCCGCAGCCTGCAACATCGCGGTGGCCGCCGTCGTAGCCCATGTCGTCGCCGCCCATGTCGTCACTACCGCCGCCCGCAGCAGCGCTCCTGGTGTGGTGGCCCAGCCGGTTCTGTGTCGTCCTTCAACCCAGCATTGCCACTAGGGAGGACGAGCACCATCGTGCTCCCTGGCACGCCGTCAGGGTGCAGAGGTCGAGGGGAGGGGGCTGGCCGGCTCTGCCCGTCACGGCCGCCTCAACCCTAAGCCCAGCCCGCCTCCGGCCATGCTGAGGCCGAGCCCGTGCACGCACGACGCAGGAGGGAGGAGTGGAGGGGGATGGCCGGCTCGGCCCGTCGCCGCCGCCGTCTACCCTCGGCCCTGCCTGCCGCCGGTCAAACTGGTCGGCCCGGACCCGATCTGGCCGCAGAGCGGCCGCCGACGCCGGAGAGGGAAGGGGAGGGAGAAGGGAGGGAGAGAGAGAGGAGGAGGAGGAGGGAAGAGGGGGGAGGCACGGGGGTCACCGTCTGCGGGACCGCCACCATCGTCTGCCGACCCTAGCCATCGTTGCCAAGGCGCGGCCAGGCAATCCAGAAGGGGAGAGGCCAGATCCGGTATTCAGCTCCCCGATCAAGATGCCTCGCACCTCCAAGCCAGGAGCCATGGCGCCGCTAGCCACGGCGCGGGCGAGCCAAGGGGAGGAGCTGGCCAGCAAAGCCTGCCGCCAGCCGCAGCGGCCGAACCAAATAGGAGCCGCCGCCGTCACAACACACTGAGGAGTCGGGGCCATGCGGGCGCCCAGGCGCCGTCGCCACGGCGCGGGCGAGCCAAGGGGAGGGGCTGGCTGGCAAGGCCTGACGCCGCCGTAGGTCAATTGACATTGCAACTTGCTGTTTTAGTTTATGCATTTATCATTATCTTCTGCAAATAATCTGTATCCTATCTTAAACTCCTATAACCCACTCTTATTTCTCTTTGATTTTACGAAGCCACGCCCTCAGTGGATGCTGCAAATCACAAAGCTCTAAGATTAGAAGAACCCCACTACAAGATTAATCTGCCAGTCCTAAAGCCATGTCGCTACAAAATCATGTGCATGCACCACCATCAATGAACCGAAGAGGGCAGCGATGACTTCCAACCTCCAAACCTGAAACTGCTCTCCACCGCTTTCTCACACCCATCAATGCTACACCTACACTGAACCCTCCAGGCCTAAAACTGCCTTCCACTCTGCGCCAGTCACCGCTGCTAGCCTGCTACTAGTGGGTAATCATGTCTGGCACAATGTCTTTTGGGCTCTGTCACACCTTTATATATTGGTGTGCAGATTCATGCACCCCAAGGCGGCTCCAACGGACTGTCAAAATAGCTAGCAGAGCAATATTTAATAGTACTTAGAGGAGAGAGAGCATGTGATTTGATCTAGCTAGCGACGAGTTAATCGATAGCTCGCACGACTTCCCATAAATGCTGTGTCTATCTCTCTCCTCAGTGTGCAGTACTCCTCCATTTTAAAATATCTGTCCCTCACGGTTTTTTAAAAAAAACTGTCGATAATTTTATATTAAAAAATATTAATATTTATAACACATAAGTAGTATCATTAGAAAGATTTTTGAATCCAGTTTTTAATAAATTTATTTAGAGATATAAATGTTGCATGTGTTTTTTAAAAATTAAGTCAAACTTGTGGCACGCACACCAACGACGACAGTCAATTTGGAACGGAGGGAGTATACATCTTAATTTTTCTCTTTTTTATTTGATTGCATGTCCACGTCATCTAGCTATTTGGTTCAACTGTCGTGGACGCCTTAAGGGCGGCCGTAATGGGGTCGTCGAAATCAACAGCTGACGTGAAGCTGTTGATAGTCAGGACCAAACAATACAATTAATAAGGGTGTTTCTCTTTGGTGTTTCTCGTTCTTTGCCGCATGCATGGATTGACAGTTGGAGTAAAAAAAGGAGTCGCCGCCAATTTCTTTTTCCTCGGGAACTTGCATCCACATCAGCTCGACCCTCCATCCAATCCTAGTACCTAGTATCAAATGTATCATGAGTTAAGAAGTGTCAACAATAAGCACCTCTCTACCTAGTATCAAATGTATCATGAGTGAAGCACCTATGTTGCCCATGTAACTCCCTATGTTGCACCTTTGTATTCAAGTTACATGAGGCTAGACTCATGAACTCCTCTTATAACTAAATCACCATCATGCCTTACTAACTTCTCATATCCTACTTGAGATCCTTCCCTTTTAAAATCTTATGTACTATGCACTCTAGCTACCCCTCTATGTTTCTTGTGATGAATCTCAATGTGGCACTAGTTCTACTTATATGTTTTACTTGATATATCTCTATGTATCACTAGATTTGCCCCATGTTGCAATCTTGAACTTATGTCATATAAAACTAGACCCTGGAGCTCCCTCATAACTAATCCCTCATCATACTCCACTAAAATTCCATCATCTTGATCCTACCCCTTATCATAGGAAACATGTACCCAAGTACCTCTTGATTACCTCCTTGAATCATAAGTTGGGTACCAATGATGCACATGTGAATCACCCATGTGCTCTCTTGTACTTATGAATCATGAGACTAACTCCAGAGCTTCTCTCTTATTTAAATTACCCATCATGTTTCTCTAATTCCCCTCACCTTGCTCAAGCTTTTTACATTGGAAACATGTGTCCAATGCTTCTCATGTTTCTCCCCATGTTTCACATGCTATATGTTTAAATGTTGCACTAGATGCCATGTTGCATTTTAAATCAACTTGTGATTTGGTTTTCATTTGATTTTAGGTGTGCTAATTAAAAGTAACCACAATATATAATACCCTAACAATACAAGGGCCTTGTATGCCCACTACTTGATTATTTACAATTGGCACATCACATATATATATATATGTGTATATATAGAAAAGTGAAGGAAATAAAAGATAAAAAGGAGAAGCCATTTCTGGCCCTTGACCCCGAACCGGCCCAGCTAGGCCTACTCCCCTTCTCCTCTTTTCCACCCCCGCACCGGCCTAGCTGTTTCGGCCCAACAAGGAGACCGCCGGCCCTTGAAGCAAAGCCAACATGGACCTCTGCCCTTGCCCAAGCCGCTGACGAATGGGCCCCACTCTGGGACCCGCATGTTATGCTTTTCCCCTGGTCCCCCACTCTCCTCTGCTTTTTGCCGCGGGCAGAGCAAGCCGCGTGAGCGCGACGCGACGCACCTGGCCACCCGATCCACCGTCGCGCTGCATCAACGACTGCCAAGAACGCCACCTGGCCCGACAGCCCCCGCCACAAAACGCCCGCAGCCGTGAGGAACTTTTCCTCCCGCGTGCATAATCGCTCCGCGCACGAGCGCTGTTCCCCAGCTGTCTCCTCGCTCACTCGGCCGCCAATGCGCCCTGCAGTGTTTTTCTTATGGCCGAGCCCCACTAGAATGGATGACGTGGAGCTCTCTCGCACCACAAACGCCAGGCTGCCCGATTGCCACACCGCCGTGCCACCTACCGACGCCGCCTCACTATATAAGCGTGCCCAGGGGCCCTAGAGTTTTCCCAAGATGCGCCGCCACATCGGTGGCCTCCTAATTCCACGAACAACCACCACAATTTGAAGAAGAAGGAGAGGAAAAGGGGAAGAAAGGAGGAGGGAAAGAAAAAGTCGTCATCGCCGGAGCCAGAGAAGAAGTGGAGCGCCGCCGAGTTGAAGCCGCTGTTGCACCGTCGGGTCAAGGAGTCGAGGGCCGTACTGCAAGCCACTGCGATGATGATGCCGAAGCTGCTTGCCATAGGATGTGTACCGCACCTTCACTCCTCACCGAACGCAGGTGAGCACCGCCACGGTCCCCTGTTCCAATCCCTGACCTCTGCTGCTGGCCATGGTGCTCCACCTCGAGAGCATGAAGGCTGAAGACGCTGCTGGCCTCCATTGACACACATGCGCACACACGCACAACTAGCCGAGCCCCGTGCACTCCACGGCATCAGGAGGACGTCGGAATGGCCAGCCACTATGCCCGTCGCCACGCGCCGAGCGCCACCACGACGAAGCCGTCTTGCCAGCTGGCCGCAGATGCCCGTGCTTCATCAACTCAAGATCCGCGACCGCACGATGAGATGAGCCCCTTGTGCACTTTTGCTATTGGTATGCTACACCGGAGCACCGCTTGCGAGCAACCTCGTCAGCGACCTACTGCTCCAAAGCGCCGCCGTTCGACGCCGTTCCCCGACACCTCCAACTGCCACGAGGAGCAAGAAGATGACACCGAGCATCACCGTGAGAAGCTGCACCAGATTGTGGAGAAGATGAGCACCGGGGAGCCTCTCTACGTGTCGTGCCACGCACCATAGCCACGACGGGGCTCCGCCATGGGGTTTGCCGCCCGCGTGGACTTCACCGTGGGATAAGGTCGCCACCGGCACATTAGGAGGTTGTTTGTTGACCCCAATCGTGCCCCGTGCCCCGCTTGGACTTGGATCTGGTTTCCATCAAGCTTTTGCCGTGCGCCGTCATCGCCGCTCTGTCGAACGCCGAGGAGGGACCACACTAGAGGCAAGCTGCCGCCTTGGAGTACCTTGATCGAGCCACCGTGCTACGGCGGAGCGGAAGAGCAAGTTGATGAAGGCCAAGGACCACCATGCCACCGGATTGCGCGACCACGCCACCGGCGGGAAGTGCCACCGTGGCCAGCGAAGGATGAGGATGGGGAAAAGTTAGACGCCAGCGGGAGATGAACCCGGTCTATGTGCATATGAGCCACTACACGTGGGACCCAACGGAAGACAGCGCACCGTGGACCAGATTGTGAACCATCTCGCCAGGAGGACCATGGCAGGGACACGGTCCATGAGGACCAGAGACGCTGGCAGCAGGCCTCGCAAGTACTGGTGCACCATGAACTGGAAATGTAGACAGGCCCGTTCGAGATCCAGAGTTGTGACGTGGCAACGTCACTGGTGGCCGCGTGGCTGGCCGAGCCCGGCCTATTCAGCCCATTCAGCCTAATCGGCCCAATAACGGCCCGCTAATGGCCTAGTATGGGCCCAGTTAACCGTTGACCGAGTTAACGCTGACGTCAGTAGTGACGTCAGCCTGGTCCCACCTGTCAGTTGACCGTTGGCCGAGTCAATGCGGACGTCAGTAGATGACGTCACCCGTCATCATGATGTCACTGCCGTGTTAGCACTGTTGCCACGTTACCTTGACCGTTGCTACCACGTGGACCAATCACGTGCTGCCACGTGTCAGCCTCTGGTTAATCCAGCCTTTTATCTTTTTCAAAATATACTTAAATATTCGAAAATTCATAACTAATTCATACAAACTCAGAAAAATATGAAATAAGCGTCCACATGTTCTATAAATCGAGCTCTATGTCTTGAGCTAATGTTTGAGTGCATTTGGCTCTTTTCGCTGTTTATTCGTTCTTTGTGTTATTCTATAGGAGTCACTTATGCGACTATTACATCTCGATTTCAGAGTCAAACGAGGAGTGATCCGAGGAAGGAGGCCACAAGCAACAAGAAGTAGGTTCCACTGAATGACTACATTGATAGAAGACAAATGTACCACGACTACCTTGACAGCGCAGGTGTATGGCAGCACCTTCTCTTAGAAATCCTAGTAGACATGGCAAATATCTAGAATTGCTAGTGTTTTACTTTTATGCAATGCTTGTGCCTGAGATAGGTTTGCATGGTAGAATATTGCTTGATAGCCACTATCTTGTTGTAACCTGCTTACCCGCTATTATGTTAGCCACCTGTTGATATGCTATGTTTATATTTATATATAAACTTCGCTTGCTTACATTTTAATGCAATGTGATGAACCCTGGGAGGGTCTGGCGGGGATGTCAGGCTTGGTGTGTGTGTTGATGGATCGGATGAGTATGTGAGCTAATGATGATGTATCTGAGTTTGGGGTGGAATTTATGGAAGGGTGTAGGGTGAGGGTTGAGTCGATCGAGCTGGGATCTACGACGAGCTTTTGAAGCGAGTCTTACCGAAGATGCAACCTGGCAACTCTATTGTCTTACCTGTGGCGGGTAAACCCTGTTCGAGATGGTAAATCTTTGGGTGTGAACCTCTAAGGGGTGGAGCCCAGAATGAAGGTGCCATGGTAACACATTAAAAATCAACCCTGGAGAAGATATCTTGGCTTGGTCATACTTAGGAACTGTTGCGCTGGGATCCGAACCTATAGGAATCCTTTGCTTTCCACCCGCTCTCCATGGGGGGAGATGGCCGAACCGCTGGATAGATCGATGCCATTACTATTAGGCAAGCGTGTGTTAGGAAGGTACAGGTATGAGAGGCCCACACCCTTTCAAGACGGTCATGATGCTCTGCAGGAATGGGATCATGAGCCCTCAAAGTATCAGCCACTCTAAGGGTGCTCCAGGGCTGAGAGGTAGGATGACATCGTTCTATGGCAGTAGCCGCTCGAAATCCGCCTAGATGAGCCGGTTCATCTATGATGGCGATCTGGTGGATTAGTGAAATCTCTGCGGAGTGTTACGGTTGATCGATCGATACATATGCCAATTCTTTGACTATGGACCTTTTCTTATGAGGTATCCCGGACTAGTGAGTGGAGCGTTCTACCTTCCCCTGAGAGTTGATTTTGGCGGTGAGCCAGGTTGAGGGTTGCGGGCTGTTGAGACCAGCCGAGCGGGAGTTGGCCTAGTCGACTTGAGAGTGAGTCTTGATGGTGACGGTGGTGGTGATGTGTTGGATCTGGGATGGATGGGTTGGTGGTTGAAGGTGTGTGTAGGATGGGAATGTGTTAAAACTTGACTTATTGTTATAAACTTGATTACTGCTTGCATGCATAGGAAAGCCACAACCAAAGTATAGGTTTGCCAGATCCCTTTTTTCTTTTTCACTAGAGCTCATCGGTGCTGACCATGGCCTGCACACATCTGGCGGTGTGCAGATTTACTTGCTTCACAGTGACGTCGGAATTGTAAGGAATAGAAGGTCTCGTGCCTACACTCAAGTTGGTTGATGAAGATCCTTCCGCAATTGCTCTTCTACTTCCGCAGCTGTTCTAGATGTTTGTACTCTGATGATTTCGCCAGGTGGCGATGTAATAAATGATGTAAGCCCTATTTATGTATTTTTTATCTAGTTTCGATTTATGGATTTGACTATCAACTGTTGTATAATAATGTGATAGATTATATTTTCACATTATTATCCATTCTGTGGATTTTTCCTTCGTAGAAAATTTGAGGATGTTTCACCCTTGGCCTCCCAATTAGGTGTGGATGAATCTTCATTATGCTCACGCCGTTTGGGATCTATTTCTTTCTTTTCTTTTGGCCACGGTTCTTACTGGTTCCCTACTCATCTGTTTTGGTGCCATAGATATCTGATTCTCTGAAATTCTTTGCAGGATAACACCAATTTCCCACTACGTACAAGCAAAGTTGTCTTCTGTGTGCATTATCTTCTTCATTTGTTCAAACTTTAACCTCACACATTTTTAAAAGGGACAGCATGATAGAACCTGGGCAAGGACTTAATTCATGGAAATTATGCAGATTTGCAGAAAGCAAGAGTATCAAATACTAAGTTCATGCTCAGAAATATACCTTCTCTATTTTTTAAATGATTTCACTATATCTCACTTAATGAATCTTCCTCCTACGCAACCTTACAAAGTTACCGTTATCCAGGGATGATGTATTACTTTGTTTCATTTAGTTTGATTTCTACTTTCCATATCTTTTCCATGTTCACATTGTGGTACTTTTTGCACCGTAGTGAAGAATTCTTATTGTGATTTCTCAGTTGTCCAATAGACACTGGATGTTATGTTTACAAATTATATCTACAATTCTAAACACCAAATGCTTCATAACATAACATGAGAAACATCGCTAATTTTCCACAGCAACGTGCGGGGATTTTACCTACTTGTTGTTATCACTAAAATCATAAACTTTTAGCTGAGGCTTGCATATTAATTAACTTATGTAATAGCATGCTGTAACCAAAGTTTTTGTGGACTACATGCTGCAAGTGATGTTTGCACTTTTACTGGTTTAGAGCAAAATGCTGCTTGTCTTATATTTCACGTGGCACTTTTACTGGTTTAAGAGGAAGTGGAGGACGCCGGGACAGCGGCTGGTAACATTGAGCCGGGTATGATGGGATGGCGGCGTGCGTGACGGAGCAGCCTCGGGGTCGGGGGAGTGAAGGAGCGCGATTAGCGCCGGGGGGCACCATGTGCGAGTGAGTGATTAGGCCAGTCTGAATTGGGTTTCATGAGAGATAGTATG
The DNA here is from genome assembly GCA_023333625.1 of Bothriochloa decipiens. Classification (NCBI taxonomy): domain Eukaryota; kingdom Viridiplantae; phylum Streptophyta; class Magnoliopsida; order Poales; family Poaceae; genus Bothriochloa; species Bothriochloa decipiens. The sequence goes on along the minus strand of CM041639.1, from coordinate 27,380,825 downwards.
CACATTTAATAGGGTGCCACATCATGAAACGATGAGGAGAGAGAAGGAATTCATTTCATGGCCACGAAACGAGCTCGATGGTGTTTTCAACAAACGTCAAACTGGATGAAATCTGCATTGAGAACCATTGGTGTTTCATCGGCAAGGAACGACGCCGGGTGCGGCTCCTTCGCCGCGACGTGAGCGCAGGCGCGGGCTACATCGCTCATCGCTCTGCCGGCTCGCCGCGACACAAGAGCAAGCAACGCCACGGGCTTCACGTCCATATCATGGTGGGCGTCGTGGGAGGGAGAGGCATCACCAGTGCAATCTTCGCTGTCGCGGGCGCAACACGGCCTCCGTCGCGGGAGGAGAAGCCATCCATGACATTCGCCATCGCGGGCGCGACCTCCGTCCATGACGTCCACCTGTGGCTGGGAGTGAGCAGACTCTTCCGCTGCGGAGGCCGTTGGGCGCGAGGAGGGCGTCTTCTCCTCCACAGGTGTGGCCACATGCGAGCAAGACGACTCTGGGGAGACTCCCCTGCACGGTCGAGAGGTAGCAGGGTTGCACCCCCGTTGTCTCATCAAGCACTCCACCGCCACGGGGCATGGACGTAGGCTCCTTCATCACGGGCGAGGCCGCTGGGCGTTGGCGAGGGCTCCACCTACTTCGCGTGGTGGGAGGTGGAGATGCTCGGCACCGCATGCCATTTGCGACTGTGAATACTCGATGATGGATGAGGAGATGTGTTCCTGCGCCTGCGGTGGGGAAGAGTGCGCAGCTAGAGGTGGAGATGCTCGGTGCCGCATGCCTGTCGATGGGGGACCCACGGGGCTCCCCACGGAGAAGATAATAGAAGACATAGTCCAACTAGGATTCCTTTCGTGTAAACCTACTAGGACTAGTTTATAATCCTACTAGGATCTCTACTTTGTAACCGACTAGGACTCCTGCCCCCCTGGACTATATAGAGAGCAGGGCTCCCTAGATCGACAGCTAACAATAATATACACACAACCACAACAGACTTCACGGTCTAGAAGCGCAGGGCACAATATACTATCTACCCCAACTGGACGTAGGATGCCGTGACCTCCCGCCATACCAAACCAGTATAAATCGTTGTCTACCTGCGTTTACCATTGAGCTCCTGCATACGCCGATACCGAACAAATCACCGTCCTGGGTACCCCGGTAGCGGGCTATTGATGGTAAAACATCGATAATGCCATGTGCGATTGCGAATACTTGATGATGGATAAGGAGATGTGTTTTTGCGGTAGGGAAGAGGGAAGGGAGAAGTAGGACCCATGAGAGGCTAAAAATAGCATATAAAACTGTGCAATAAAATTATGCATTGTGAAGGCCTATTTCATTCATTGTTTCATCATGCTCTAACTTATGTGACGTTTTGAAAATCGTACAGTGAAACTAGACATTGAGACTGACCTTAAGCCTATAAACCATTGGATTATAAATGTTTTAGTGTCTTGTAGATAGAAGATAGAAGAGAAAAGTGTCTTGTAAACAGAAGACAGAAGATAGAAGAGAAATGTAGTTCCAGACGTACTCTTTTACACGCTCTTTTTGAAATAGTTCTCTTTGTTTTCTAAACGAAATCACCATAAGAGAGGATGAAATCAATTGGGCCCGGTAACGGGTCTGGTTGCTTAGCGAGCACATTTGGGCCATGCCCCACATTCGAGCCTGACACGGCCCAATTCACAGCGTCCCGTGCGTTGAGCCGCCGCCAATGACAGCAGGAATCCCTCGCCTTCATTCCCAAAAAAAAAAAAAAAAAAAAAAATCCCTCGCCTCTGATCCTCTTCGGCTTCCCCGCGCATCCAAAGGCGCTGCCGTCCGCCGTCCTCTGAAGAATCCTAGCCGCCTTACATGGCCGAGTCCGCGAACCGGCGGATGGAGGCCGTCCGCCGCCACCTCCTTCTGCCTTCACCCGCGCCGCTTCGCCCTGTATGTGCCGTACCGCCCAGCCTTGATTTCTCTTTTGCTTACCTGACTGATTTCTTACCCCTTCGCCGCAGAATCCGTTAAGCAGCCTCCTGGAGGTGGAGGCAGCCAGCCCGGTGATCATCGGCGGGATGGTGCTGGATATCCATGCCAAGCCCTCCGTGCCGCCCCATCCTGGCACCACTGTCCCTGGAATGGTGCGTGCCCCCTCTGCTCTTCTACTAGAACTTAGGCATAATCGTGTGACGGACTAATCGACCATGAGTAACAAGGATCTGGTGGATGTGGAGTAGAGTTGACACTGTAGGCTTGACTTGTTTCACCTTTGTGCTTAGAACGGGTTTGTAATTGATGCCCATTGTGCGTCTCGTGGTCACTTGGTGTGCCTTGTGCTTGGGATATAAATCAGGAACCCCGCTGGTTCATGTCCCTATTATACCATTTAATTTTACCTTCTGATATGGTAATGTCATGTACCGAGTTTGTGTTTAAGGTTGATGTTAAAAGGTAGGGAGGATTGCAAATGTGACAGGTAAGGCCATCTTAGTATATGGCTCCACTGTTGGGGGTTTGAAATGCAGATCCTTCCGCATCACCACTTATCCTAATGCTCATTTAGTTAGTATCGGTGAGAAACTCAGTGACTATTGTCTCTTGTTATAGTTGTGGTACTTATCTACTTCAGAATGAGGTCGTTAGATTGTAATATGGGTAAGAACTTGTTTGGGGATTTATGAATATAAGATCCTTCAGTTGCCACTTCAATCCATTTAAGCATTTGATATCGAGTCCATGTTTGTTTCTTATTTTCTTCCAAATTTCAATACCGTTTCTAGTTTTATTACTTTGTTAGTCTGTATCGTATGCATTTGCTTCATCCATAGCTACGGACTGTACAGCTGCTTAGTAGTTTATAACTTTATATAACATTCGTATAGATATTTACTTAACAGTGAGTTTGGGCTTCTTAGGTTAAATACATCAGTGGAGGCGTAGCAAGGAATATTGCTGAGTGCATGTCAAAGCTTGGGACACAACCCTTCATGATAAGTGTTGTTGGAAATGATATGGCAGGTATCATGCAGTTCCTTTTGAGGGATAGGTATCATGATTAGTGTATTATGCCTTGTTTACTGCTGTACATATACTTTAATAGTTCTATGTTGCTGAAGGGGACTTCCTTTTAAAATACTGGAGGTCGGCTGGATTACGTACAGAAGGTAAGTTTGAAGATAGCTATACTGTGATTTCTTCTTTTTATTTTTTAATTTGGATTGAGTTGCTCGTTCTGCACTGTTTCTGTTGTTTTCCATTACTGTTATACTATTTGTGATACTTAGTTGAAATACTGTATTTTTGGTGCAACAAACGAAATCTAAGATCTATGTCAGATAATAGTAGACTTCATTGGTTCTTCGTGGCCAAAGAATTAGAGCCATCACATCTTAAGGCTGCACTTAAAACTACTTTGTAGTTGTCGTGACCACAACATCAATTTGTGTGATATATTGTGCATTTGGTGAAAGCAATAGAAGCAAGGTGGAATCCTACTAATATAGATTGTGCTACCTTTCTATTTGTCAACCACTGCAATTAATGTCATATAAAGAAGTTCTGCATAGTTGTTATGTGGCTCCTAAGTTCTATCTCAAGTAATCAGTGTCCGGTCTGACCGGTGTTCCTCTGATGGATGCTTATCATGTATTCATGTAAAAATGGATGCTTATCACGGCACATAACAGTATTTTTCTTGTGAGATCAACAAAAATGGATGCATTTGTATTTTGATAAATTTAACCATTATCACTTAGATTGTAAAAATTGAAACAGTGAATGTTGTGTGTCTTACATGTAGACATATTGCACTAAGGTGTGCAGAAGGTTATGGTACTTTGATATCGACATAGATAATATAATTAATATCTTGATTTTGCTAGTTAGGGGCCCCTGAGGTCTCAATAAGGTAACCCTGGAACCCCTACAGCCTGATGGTGCATGTGATAGCAGCAGATGCACCATGTTATGATTGGGAATAATTAGCCCTGTCAAAGGGGCTAATTTTAGACAGGATAAGAACAAGGGACTAGTCAAGTCCATAAGTTAAGAGTTAAGGAGAGAGTGGTCAAGTCAAGCAGCTAGAGTTAGGGAGAGACAAGGGCTTAAGAGAAGATATTGCTGTAATCCTCTTTATAAGCAGTCGGTGATCTCACTCTTGTTCTCACTTCCTCTCTCTATTTTCTCACCTCCCTGCTGATCAGTGATCATCCTTCACGACCAGCTATCACGGGAAGGAAGCCAGCGTCCGAATGGCCGGCAACCTCCCACTTCTATCCTACCCGGCGACGCCGACACACAGGGACACACAACCTTCTAGGAGATTCAAACAGCAACTGGCTCCCCAGTGGCGTCCTAACAGGTTGTACGTCCCAGTGGGTTGGCGTCGCCATGGGAGTCATGTGGGTCGTCAAGTTTGGTGTCATCATAGTCAATGTAGAAGAGGCATGCGCAGCGATGCCGGTGGACGAATTTCTCGTCGCAGTTAAAGCAGAAGCCTTGGCGTCGCCGATTGGTCATCTTTGCTAAGGACAGACATCGAATGGAGCGTGAGGGAGCCTCAGTCGTCGCAGCCGGAGGCAGTGAAGCCGGTAGGGCGAGGGTCAAGGCACATTGTGGCGTGGGGGAACACCCATGACTGCCATGGTAAGGCGGCGGCATCCCGGAGAGCTTCTGCTTGTACACCTGGGCGAGGCTGATGGCGTGCTCCAAGTCACGCGGTTCGTGCATCTCAACATCAGCCTGAAGCTCGTCGAGAAGGCCCTAGGTGAACATTTGCTGCTCCTGCTTGTCAGTCAATGGACTGGTGCGGTTGAGAAGCGCCAGGAAGCAGCCCTGGTAGCTGTTGACAGAACTCTTGTTCTCACCTCCTTTCTCTATTATCTCACCTCCCTGCTGATCATCTCTATTATCTCACCTCCCTGCTGATCATCTCTATTATCTCACCTCCCTGCTGATCGTCCTTCACAGACAGCTATCACGGGAAGGAAGCCAGCGGCCTAACAGGCCGCTGACCTCCCACTCCTATCCTATCCAGTCACTTCCCCACGGACGTGACACACCACATGACTAGAAAGGAAAAGTACTGCTATAACAGATGCTAACATATCCTTAACAATAGTATTTAATCTTAGAGATAAGGAAATACCTTACTTAATGAGGTATGATAAATCATAAAGCTGACTTAAATGCTAAGTGCTCTCCTGCTGCCCTGGTTAGGCCTTGACCCAATCCATCTGTAGCATGCTCTATTGTACTATATGATATGTAATTTCCAGATCAATGTTTTTTTTTTGCTTGTAATGGTCTATAAACAACGAATATTAAAACTAATAGGATCATGTGGTAGTTTGTTAAATAATTGGCTATTGCTAGACATTCCGAAGACATATTTTCCTTATTCCTTTGTTTACACTAAATCCTTTCCAATTGTCTGCAATTTAGCATGGAATGGTGCACTAGAGAGAGTGTTGTTATCATTTCTGTAGCATAATGTCCATGACAGCCTACTTTATGATATTACTTCATAATAACTGCACAAGACAGGAATTCTGCAGGTTGATGATGTTACAACCCCAGTAGTATCAAATGTATTTGATGGTAGTGGAGAATTAATTGCTGGAGTTGCTAGTGTTGAAGCAGTTGTAAGATTTTTACAACAGTACAGTACAGTATGTACAGTTACTATGGAAAAAAGTTCCGTTTACTAATTGTTGATTTATTTGGATGCATTTTCTGGTCAGGAAAATTTTATTATTCCGAGCTGGATATATCGCTTCCGTGATCATATCACTAATGCACCACTTGTAATGCTTGATGCGAATTTACCTCCTGAGTCACTTAAAGCAGCTTGCATAAGTAAGTTTTTCCACCTCAAATTTGTAGTGTTAAAATTATATGCACTAAAAATTCCATGATAAATTCTTTACTGATGATGACATGCAAGGTCACAATTGAATCTTGATTTATTTTTAGGTTCCACTCGAGTAAATCTTATGATTGAGTGTTTTGCTTGTAATTTATTTCAGAAAATGTTTAGAAATGCTGCTTCTTTTCTTTGTTTTTAATCATCTAGAATTACAATTACAATTACTTATATGCTTTGAATTGAAGTTGTAGTAAATTATATAGACTGGAACTCATTGGAAAACTTTGTAGGGAGACCTATGCCATTTTATTATGTATACCCCTGATCTGTGCAATTTTACTACATTCAACTTTTTAAAGTATTGTTATTGCATTGCTGTGTATCTCAGTATGCTACATTGACCCTCAGTTCTCAATTTTTTTGACCTGAAAGTACAGCTGGGGGTTTCCCGACTGTAAGAGCTTAGCATCTGTATTCTACACTCCTAGTTAGTAACACTGTACACTCACAAACAAAGGTGTTATCACTTTATATTTTCCTTATCTTAATCAATTAGGAATTTAGGACAAAACGTTGATTGTAAAACTATGTTGAGTTATTTTTCCCAGCGGCATATGAATCTGGGGTGCCTGTGTTATTTGAGCCAGTCTCAGTCGTGAAGAGTCGAAGAATTGCACCAGTTGCAGAATATGTGAGTGTGAAAGATTAAAAAACTATAGGATGCATTGTATTTGAAGTTTCAACACTTCATATAAATTTTCTGTGATGATTCAGATAACTTGCACTTCTCCCAATGAGATTGAGCTTGTTGCCATGGCAAATTCATTATCCCCATCAGTGAAATATAATTTTCACAAAATAGAAGAGTTCAAGGAGAAAGCAGACGCTGTTGAATATTTGTTTGAAATGCTTAGCCCAGCAATGTTATTTCTACTTGAAAAGGGCATCAAGTTGCTTATCGTGACACTTGGCTCGAATGGTGTTTTTATTTGTTGCAAAGAACACACTAACTTCATGAAAGACCAGCGCAAGTGCAAACAGACACTTTTCTCCGGACAGCTACTTGAAAAAATGGATGGGTGTTTTCCATTGAACAATCATGTTAATTTGTGCGGAGAAAGCTCTTCAAGGACATGTATTTTTCATTTACCAGCAATATCCGCCTCTGTGATAAGCCTCACAGGTGCTGGCGATTGCTTGGTTGGTGGTGTCCTTTCAGCTCTATGTGCAGGCTTCGATATCATCCAGAGCGTTGCAATTGGTGTTGCTATAGCAAAGGCATCTGTGGAATCTGAAGCCAACATACCTGATAACATCTCTGCTGCGGATATTGCAGGTCTGTTGCAGTAACTTCAACCAGTTTCTTTTGTAAAATTAATTATTGAGTTTTTGAACGATTCATGCAAAAAAAAAAAAAAAATAAAGCAATTCTAGTCTTCCAAGTGGTCCACAATGAATATGACAACGAACTTAGGCACAAGATAGTAACCTTGTTGCATTCATTATAGTGCTAAATGTAGATTTCAATTATTTAATACCTAGTTATGCAATTATAACCTCTAGTGTCTACCAGCCATCATGCCTCTTTTGATATGTCTATTCCTTTTGTACTGATTATACATTTGCGTGACGCAGATGATGCGCAAAGTGTTTTGCATTCTGCTAAGGTGCTTTGGTGCAAATGAAGAATAATAAAAAAACTACCATCCTGGTGTAATTGAAGACATTCAATTCAGCTGGTATTGTTGAAGCTATTGAACTCTGACACTGTTACATATGACACAAAGTGGATAAGTATGAGATCATTGTGATTGATGGATTTTTGGTTGTAAGATCAGAGAGATCACAAACCAGAAATTCTTTCTAGTTCAGCGTATATTTTTTATATACATTGAAGGGTGGAAGTTCGATTCAGGGAGCAAATTCTGTTGTAATTGAGTTATTATACAGTAGCACAAGGCACGAGCTTGCCACGGCCTGTTTGGTGGATGCAAGAGCTAAGTGGTAGCCGAGCTTTCCAACTAGTTATAGATCTTAATTGTAAGCATAATTATTCCATCGCATGTCCACCTCAGCGAACGCAGCACGGCAGGCCGGCAGCAACCTGCGTTGCCGAGACGACGGTCTGGGCTAGAGACCGAAGCGGCATTTGCAGCTTTTGCTGCTTTCCACTTAACACTTTTCAGGCCCCTGTTCCAGCCAGTCGGAGGGCACCTGACGCGTTGGAGGCTAGTCCGCGACGACACGACTAATTGAATGACTGACATTGTGAGGTTCAATTTCTGCTCTCCTCTCTTCTTGTTTACATGGCTTACAGAGTCATCCCTCATGCAGTGAGGTCGTGGATTCGCCCAAAATCTTGAAGGCGAACAAATTTAATCAACGTTCCCTTATGCAGCGAGATCGGAGATTCGCCCAACATCATACATGATCAAGATTAATCAATAGTTTAGTAAGTGTTTGTGTAATCACATATGAGGATTGAGGATGGAATCCGTGCACATGCAATTGATTTAATTGTTCGGCATTGTGTGTGTGTGTGTGTGTTTTTAATATCTGTAGTTATAAGAAGTGGAGACATCACCTCTTTTTTCGGAAGCATGCCGCAGAGAGAAGTATATATATTGTGTCTTATGGAAAATCAGCAAAGTATGCTTGTATCCAATTTCAAATGGTTTTACCGAATTATATATGAAAAACTTCAAACAACATATTATCAGGTAAAAGCCTAGATTCGTCGCTGAACGACACAGCTACACGAACCGATGGGACAAATGCCCACCCCTAACGTTTTCGAAAGAAAAATCAGAGCAAGCAGGGGGAAAAGAAGAGGAATTGCTAACGCATAGCGGGTACACGAGAAGGGGCGAACATGTACGTTAATTGCTACCGGATGGGTCTATATATTGTGGGACACATACATAGGTAAATAAAAATAGATGCTATTATTGTACTGTTAATATAGGTATAGCAGATGAATATTATAATATGTTTGTTTTATTGAAAGCAGCAATATTATTCTATTACTGAACATTAGCATGTATCTTCTCAAACCAATTTTTTTTTTATTTTGAAAGAAATAAGCAATGTCATATTGTCAAAATAAAGTAGCACATCAAATGTTGCATGCAAATTCAGAAAAGACTACGATATAAGAGTTTACTTCTGGAAAAATATTATGTTGTTAAATGACTCTAGTATAAAGGAATTCCTTTTGATCAGAACACGCGTGCTTTACGGACACGTCGTCTCTCTAATACTATGTTCTTTAGTCTAAAGCAAAAGAAGGCAAATGGAATCACTGTAGGTGCTAGATAACATGAACACTCATCGTTTACTCTTCGACTAAGACAATGACTTACAGTAGACTCCTAACTGTGACAGCTGGCAGCCGCGAATGTCATCATCTAGTCCGCTGTTCTCTTGGACTATTCAACGCGCAAACCGAATACACACACATGCTCAGTCAGTCCATCAAAAAAAAAAAAAAGCAGCAGAGGACCGTCCGCTCGCTCTTACAGCAGCTCCTAGTTTCTGCTTCTGCAACGAATACAGACATCTTCTTTATTTTCTTTGTTTTCCTTTTGGTTTTCTACCTTTCCTTTTGTAATTAAAACTCTATTTGGTTTAATGAAGCAGTAGAGGATTATCACCTTGATATTGGCGATGGTGAGGTGGACTGGAAGATTACCGGGAATGCCGAGATGCACCGTGGCTGGGAAGTTGAACTTGGCGCCGGCTGGGGAGGCACTCACCGTAGAAGCACAACATGGTGGCATCTCGTAGGCTAGCAGGGGCGGTGCTGAAATCAAACGGCATACCAAACGTGTATGCAAAGAACGACTTCTGAAGCCAAAACCAAGATAAAAGATGAAGCAACTAATTAAAACGTGTTTTTTTTTCCTGGCAACACCACTTTTAGAGAAGAACCTCGCTAAAGAGAGCATGAACTCGCATTTTTAAGGTTAAGTCAAGAAAAACGCATGCACTCTATATGCACAACAATTGTGTCATCACTGTAGTTACATACAGCTGTACATAAATCATCGAAGGCAGAGGTGTTATAAGACCCACCGGTTCATGTATGTTATGGGTAAATAAATGTTTTATCGAGTGACACGATATATATGTATTTATTAAATGACTTCTACACAAAATTGGCAAAAGCTACTTTCTAGCCGCGTTGACAGCCCGCACAACATGGCCATGGTATCCCCCCTCCTCTCTCTCTTCCGCATGACATGTCCACCTTTTCCTCTCTTCTCTTCTTCCCCACCACGGCCGCGCTCGAAGGATACCACCACACCGCACACTCTCTCTCCTTCTCTAGCAATTATCGACGCTCCTAGGCCACCAGCGCCGGCGAACTCAAGGTGTGTCCTCCTCCTTTTGTGTTCAAGCATCTGGTTGTTAGGGTTTCTACAGGCTTAGAAGGTTGTAGTTCTTCCTTAGATCTAGCGTGCTTAGAATAGAAGGGGCTCGGCGCGCTTAGAATAGAAGGGGCTCGGGGGGAGGCAGGGCGACAAAACGGTGGGGACACTGAAAGGGCGGAGTTGGGATTCTGGTGACAGTGGAGGCTGCTAGATTGGGGCAGGGGCAGGGAGGGGGGGAGGTATTGAGGGGGTGCCCATATGTCATGGAGGTGGTTGAAGGTAGTGAGGGAAGAAGGAGGAGGTCGCCGTGGAGATCTGCTGAGGCCCTACCGCCCACAACGGGGTGGTGGGTAGTGGTGGGGGTGCGGACAAAGGAAGAGGGTGGGTCGATGGAGCCCTAGGGCTAGAACCAAGAAGGAAGACCGATCGAGGCAAGAAAGGGGTTGGGCTGCCGGAGGAGAAAGAAGATCAGTGTGTGTTCCGGAAACTAATTGCATGCACTGCCGTGCATTAGCCGCGTCACAAAAAAATTCGAGTAGCGCATGTTTTTGTTAGGGTGATTATCATATGGATCCATATGTATCAATCTGATCCGTTTGGAATCAAATTCTGACAACTATAGTGAATGCACGTGTGTGGTGGTGTAAGTGCTGGATGTAGCTAGATACATCCTCGTTGTGACGGAACTAGTGAATCATAATCTGCTTGCAATCCGCGTTGAATAAATCCAGCCATCAAGCTTGATGTTTACTTTCAAAGTCCAAGTAAAATTCTCTCGAGTGCGCGTATCACGCGTCGAGGATAAAACAAAAATGACAAAACGAATTGCTATAGTTGATCGCTGACTGTTAAAGATTGGGTGGACCAGACCCTGACTTGGACCCAAAGAAGCCGCCATAAAACGCACTCTACTACTGGAGTCCGCATTCCGGAAGACGCGGCTTCGTCTGCAGCTAGCCTTCCCTTCCCCGACGTCCGACGGCATACCGGTCACCCCTACTACGATCGCAGGCTCCGATCCTCAGCGTTTCTCTTGCGATCCCACACCAGAGTTTCTGTTGCGATCGTCGTCGTCGTCAGAACGATGGTGTTCAAGTTCCGGGATTTTGCAAGGTATGTACTAAGTAGTTACAGAGCTCATGCATTTGCAATTTTGCATACATAACATATATATATGCAACTACATTCAGACAGCAGAATTCTGACCATGCCATGCCTCCCAGCAGGTGTTTCATCGGATCGAAGCGTGCGCCCGCATTAGCGTCGTCAGTGGCGCAGCTGCCGGACAACGACGATCTCCTCCGCGAGATCCTCCTGCGCCTGCCGCCGCTCCCGTCGTCTCTCCCGCGCGCGTCCCTCGTCTGCAAGCGCTGGCGACGCGTCATCGCGGACCCTTTCTTCCTCCGGCGCTTCCACCAGCACCACCAGCACCACGGGACGCCGCCTCCGCTTCTGGGCTACTTCTTCAGCCACGCCAACGGACCCGTCTTCGTCCCGACGCTGGCGCCGCCTGACCGCATCCCAGCCGAGCGCTTCTCCCTGCCGCGGCAGCAGAAGCTTGCCGGCGACCGCCTCTTCTTCCTCGGATGCCGCCACGGCCTCGCCCTCCTCATCAACCGGAGACTCCTCCAGGCCATCGTGTGGGATCCCGTCACTGGCTGCCGGGCCACCGTGGCGTACCCACTGGAGTTCACCACTGACAACGGGGCGCACTGCTGCCGTGGCACAGTGCTGAGCCCCACCGGCACTGCAGATGATGGCGATGTGCACTCGATGAGGCCCTTCAAGGTCATCTTGATCCGCACAGACGACACAAGCAATGGCCACATATTACGTGTGTCCATGTGCGTCTACGATTCCCAGACCGGGAAATGGGGCCGCACCGTCGCAGTCACAACCACCATCGTCATCCCGACGTCTGTGTCCAACCTGCCCGATGTCCTGGTTGGGAACGCGCTCTGCGGATTCCTCCGGTGGCCGAAGGGCTTCCTTGAGCTCGATCTGGAGAGGCACAGTCTCGGCGTCATCGAGACGCCGGGAAAGCGCCTCCGCTCCATCAACAGATCCTTCTTCCAGGTCGTGAAGACACAGGATGGAGAGCTGGGACTTGCAACCTTGACCAAGCTGATGAGCATGGAGTTGTGGGGGAGGACCAAGGCCAGCTTACGAAATGGTGCTGCCAGATGGGTGATACGGAAAACTGTTCAGCTGGACTTCCTCCTTCCGCTGCCACGTAGTGTAGTGAATATGCTGAGGATACTGGGGTTTGATGAGGATAACAATGTGATTCATCTATCCACTTTTAGCAGTGCCTTCGCGATCAGTCTTGACTCCTTGCAGTTCACGGAGCTTCTCAACGTCAATCGAATTGGTTCCTGCCATCCCTGCTATCCCTACACAGGTTTCTATGCCGCAGGTGTACCTCGTCTTTCAACTGCTGCATAAGCAAAAAATTCCAACTATTGCTAGTATATATGTTCATGTGCTTAAGGATAGCCGTTGTATAGCGGGGTTAATAATTAACCCCTGCTGAACTGACTTATTATATTTATAGCTACTGTGTGAACTTCTTATGTTTCAATGTGTTTGTGTTGAAGTAGTATGTGCAAATTAGTGGCCGTTTGATACATTTGTATGGGAAACAAGCGAATCACACCTAAGATATATTATAATGTTATTATAACCGCTTGACTTATATATGAATGTGAAACTGCCTACAAAAGGCGCTGGGTTTGCAGACTGTTTATAAGAAATGCTTATTACCTGAACTCACTGATTGTGATACATAATTGCGTAATATACAGAGTTAGCACGCTCTAATCGTATGAGTATTGTTCAGATTGCTTGAGGATCTAACTGCACAAAGCTAGAAAAAAAAAATGCTATGTTGGTTTCCTAAACTGGGGAACTGCCTAGACGGTTTTGGTAGAATTCAGTGCAATAAAACGTGAACGCCTCTCAAGAAGCCCATCGGGTAGGCACAGCTAAGGTTGCTCTAATGTCTTGACACTATCTAGAACGACCATAAACATTATCAAGATACTTCCGAACAACAGATACAGGTATTGGAAATGGCAAAATAGTATAATAATTGTGTTTTTAATCAATTGGATGCACCCAAACCATCATGGCCTTTTATACAGGTATAGAATGGGTTGTGACTCATCTCATTAGGAGTCAAAACTCCTACAAAATCATTGCAAAAATACAAGGGTCCCAAAATACAAATACATTTCCATTTTAGGCTGACAATTGGTTTTGGAAACACATGTTAATTGGATCTTCCCGAAGGCGTAATTTCCTACTTGTACTATTTGATCATAGCATGTCCCGCTTTGTAGTAGGATCAGGCGACCAATTTATGTTGCTAGGTCAATGTAACTTTTGCAAAACATCACTTACAAAAATAAAGAGATATGGGGCCAATGGATCACCTCGCTGAAGATCACGTTGGTAATGAATTCTTGGTCCAACATTCAAAAGAATAGAGGATCAGGAGGATCTGAGCATAAGACCAAGCTAGTCACGCTATTTGTTTTCAAATCCATGATGTTCAAGAAGATTGAGATACTCCTAATAGACATAGTTAAAACGGGCTTAAGCATCTCTACCCCTGTTTGGAAGCGCGTTTTAGATTTTGTCCTCGTTTTTTAAACTTTGTGATTTTGTCTTTCCCTACAAGCAAGTCATCAAGGAGATTTTATCTCAAGTCAACGGTCAAAATAGGGGCAAATTCACAAAGACTAGGGGCAAAATTATATTGACTTGCTAGTAGTGAAGGGCAAAATCATAATTAAAATGGTCAATGATAGACGTGCCCTTGTCATAATTATGTTCGATCAACCAACAAGAACATCCCTATTTAAGAGCTTCTATAACTTTGATCTCATCACCGTTCATCAAAGAAACCGTTCACAATGTATGGTAAAAAATCCTTCTCCGCTTGCCTCTGGGCTTCGTGCACAATGGGTCAATGATAGCATACATACTATATATACAAATATATTGTGCAAAATTGAAAATCACTACAACATTTGAATCCAGTAATAGAAGCCAAAGTCATTTCAATCCAATACTAAAGATTATGTCTTGAGGAATTTGATACATGTAAATCAATGTCCCTAAACCATATGGAAGGCCTTATGACACCACCAGAGAAACAAATACTGATAGCAAATTAGGAAATCAGCCACAAGCCCACAACTGAAGTATTCTTCCATGGCTTACTCAAATCAAGCTTCAAACAGACACACCTCTATAATCTTTGTTCCACAAGTCAAATCAAGTTTCAAATAGACACACCTCTATAATCTTTGTTCCACATCCTAGCAACTTAGAGAAGCAAATCAAACTCAGCACCCATGTGATAATCTTAAAAGGAACCACCGAATTCAATTGATTAAAAATTATATTGATGAGAATTATATAATCATCTCCATGACCATGTCTATTAGATCTAAATGAATTGTTCTCATTCCCAACGAAAGCAAGTTATCTAAAACCACCAGAACTTGAGAATGTAACCCTTATAGTATAAATCAAGCTCTCGATGTTTTCATAATAGAAGAAACCACCAAACTGAATTGATCAAAAAGAGAAACTGAAGAGTATAACTGTAGAATCATCTCCATGATCATGCCTATTAGCTCTATACATGAACTGTCCTGGCTTCCAAACAAAGCAACTTATCTACTAAAATAACCAGAACTTCAGATGTGAATGTAGAAGTCAAATCAAATAATCTGATTAATATAACTTGCCCCAGAATATAACATGCTCCATCATAGTTCTATATAAAAAATTGAATTGACCTAAGAAATCTTGTAGCTAGACTAGCAACATCACGAGGGGTACACGATTAGGAGAAAACAGTGCATAATTCTGAGCAGTCCAGTATTTCAAGTCCTGCCAATTAAATGGAAACTAATCAGTGTTCTTTATAGTGATTGTATGATTCCTACTTCTTAAATTTATGTGACCAAATGAATGATCCATCGTCTTTATTAAGACGTGAGATTTAAGTTTCTATGACGCTTACCATTGTCTTTGAAGGGAAAAAGATTTCTACAAGCACCACTTTCCTTGTTTTGTATAAGTAGTGAGTTTTGCTATTGCTTGGAGTGTCCCACTATAGCAAGACCTAGGACCCTGAATTTCAAATCACTATAGAGAGTCATCTCATTATCTGAAAAATGGATGATCTTCTTGGGTTTTGTCGAGGCAGAGGATGACCTTGTTTTCTAGTTGCAACTAGAAACATGTGTTCTAGAGCTATTTTGAAGGTTGTTTTCATGTCCAATAGTTGACCATGTCTCCAACCACGAGAAGGATGGTTGTCAAGGGCTAGTGGCAGCAGCAGTTGCTAGCTGCAACTGGAGGGCGATAATTGTAGGAGACGATGCAAAGGAGGAAAGAAGAGACAACAACACAGAGGAGAAGAGAGAGGCCACAACTTAGTGAAGGGAGATGGAGAGAGAGATAAGAGACCTTGCTCGCCTTTCATTAAGAATTCCTCACACACATATATATATATAGGGGTTTTACATAAATGCTAATGGGCCTTTGGTTCTCTCAGAGCTTGTGACCCTACTAACCCATTAGATCTAATATATAATAGCTAGGCCTAGGCCCCTCCCTCAAGAATTAGCCTACTAACATGTTTTGATATATTCTACTATATGTCGATCTTACCAACTTGACATGTTTCCCCTCTTGAAGCATCAACTTATCCTCATGCTGGAATGTTGATATAGTTGTTTGATCAATTCTGGCTCCTCCCATGAAGATGTTGCTATTGGTTGACCTTAACATTTAACCAACACTTGTGATAAATTCCCCTTATCGAGTTCAGCATATATGATTTGTTCAGGTTCTAGTATTGCTGCTCCTTCATGCATTATAGGCATTATGTTATCACGCAAGATGAAGTCAAATCTTGCACTGATATTTGATCAATGCAATGGACACAAAATTTTTTGATGTAATACTTAGGGGTTTGGTAGAGTTTCTTTGGTTCTTAATTTGTAGCTTATAAATGCCTGGGACCCTTCAGATTCCTAAAAAAGATTGAAATCCCCAATACACAACTACAAAAGGAGTTTGAAGATGGCCGTGAGGGAGATCTGAAGATGACTTCCTGGAGAAACAAATATTTGTTGCAATCTTCAGTTGGGCCATACCGCCATATATACACTGCAAAAAGCAAAAAAGACATGTTGGAGAGTCTTATGGTCATCTGAGTGCCGAGGGACGAGGATTTGTTAAACTAGTTGTCTGCCACAAGAAATTCCACCCTAATTCCATCAACAACAAGTAAAAAGTAGAGTCAATTAATCTAGTGTTGTATCAAGGAATTCAGCGGATAGATGGTTGTCGATGGAATTAAGCTTTGTCTCATGTAAGTAGACCAATGTTGTCTTGGCTTCCTGTAACATAATAAGGCGTAGGAAAGCACTATATAAGTTGTTAGAATAAAAATAAGAAACACTATAAAAATAAGAAACACTAAACACTCAAGAAAAATCAGAATATTGTCTTTATGTGAAGTGGGCTTCGTCTAAATGCCATCAAAATTATGTTTTCGTTCAAATTCCTTTATAAACAAAGCCTCCCTCTAATACAACATTTTCAGATTTCAGCACTCCTTTACTTATTTCCATCCAAATAACAAGACTTAGAATGATGTTTTTTCCCCTTGTGATATTTTTAGGTCCTCCAAATTTAGTACACATTACATTAACTAGCAAATTAATAAACAGCCAGGCTGTCCGACTCCTTGTCCCATCAGCCCATGGCAGGCCATTTGACTCCTTGGCTTCCCCCGTTTCATTTTCTCTCGCCGCAATCCAGATCATCGTCGCGCTGCTGCTAGACCTAGACGCGGTAGTTCCGACTTCGGCACGGCATCGCGGAGATGGAACAAACATTGCCAAGATGCAACTGTCGTCTGCCAGCGCCGAGAGACAACACCCACAGGTTTCATCCCCATCCCCAATTGTTTATGGTTGTACCTTGAAAAGCATATTAGTCTAAAAATCTGCATTATAATTAGGCAATTTCATAGAAGATTTCAGATTTGCATCATATCTTAAAAAAATAGGAGGTTTGAATCTGGTTATGAAAAACATAAGAAGAAGCAGATATTAGAAGCTGTAGCTCAAACTCAAAGGGATGCTCTTGATAGATATTTTTTGAAAGATTCTCAGTTTACATCTCAAAAAATGACAACAATAGTTCTTTCCAGCCTAACATGTATGACCAAGATATTGGGATTCACTTGATTCTAAAATGATTCATATATTGCTATAGAAGGGTCCTAAAAGAGATTTATCAATTCTTAAATGTCCTAAAGATAGATTTCCTAGAAGATTTTCTACAACATTTTACACTAGATTCTCGCAAATGGTGAAACTTGTGACAGAGAATGGCTTGTATATTGCAAACTTCTAGATAAAGCATTTTTATTTTGTTGCAAATTATTGAGAAAGGTGCATGCAAAAGGACAGCTAGCAAATGATGGGTTCAATGATTGGAATCATTTTGGCACTAGACTTAAAGAGCATGAAACTAGTGTGTTTTGAATATGGCTTCTTGGTATGAGTTCCACCTCAAGTTGTCGAATGATCAAACAATTGACAGAGTTGCTCAAAGAGAAATCCAAAAGGAAAGGGAGCATTGGAGAAAAGTTTTGTACAAAATTATCTTGATTGTAAAGTTTCTTGCATCACATAATCTAGCATTCTATGGCAATAATAGCGGATTATATCAAGCCAGCAATGGGAATTTCTTAGGAATGGTTCAATTGCTTGCTGAATTTGACCCTGTTATCCAAGAGCATGTTCGGCGCATCACCAATGATGAAATTCATAAGCACTATCTTGTTCATGGCATCTTGAATGAGTTAATAACTTTGCTCACTAATGCAATTAGGAGTGAAATCATTAGAAAGGTAAAAAAAGCCACCAGGAACAAATGTCTTTGATCATAAGGTATGTTGATATGTTAGATTCTGTTTGTGTTGAAGAATCCTTTTAAAGATTTTTGGAGGTAAGTATACTAGTGGGCAAAGATTGTTTGATGTCTTACAGAATGAATTGAAGAATCTTGACCTTGATATAGATAATGTGAGAGGGCAATTTTAGGGCCACATCACGGTCTTCCAAATCGTAGGTACATGCCGGTCAAGATCTGTCTGGCCCAAGGCCCTAATTGGCACTAAGCCTCCTTCTGAATGAAGGCACGACTAGAGTTGTCCTGCCTTCCCCACAAATCCAAGACCTCAGAGTTGGCCATCCTTATGGCAATGTATTGTCATCCTGGAAGGTGAAAGACGGTCTCCTATATAGAGTGGCTAGTGTTGTATTTCACTGAGGGAGTGTGCCGGGTCGATGCCAGGTGAGGCTTGGGGCGGTACTGTTGGCCTATTGGTGGACTCAAGTTAGGGGCGGATGGGGCTTGGGAACAACTATCAGCTTGGGGTAGCCAAATGCATGGAGGCTTCCTGGAGCGCTTGATGAGGTTGGGGGTTAGCCGGCTGGTCACTGTCATGATGCAGCGAACTTGGGTGCCTGGGCATGCCTCCAGTGGGCGGTGTGGCTGGTGCAGGAGTGGGCGATGATGCCCGCGGGCAAAAGGACGTTGGAGTCTGCTCGACGTACTCCTCCGTCTCATACTAGACAAATGACACGAATGCATGAGACAAATGAAGATTAAGGTAAAATATATCACATGGGCACTGAAACATCCTCAATTATTCACGAAGGGAAAATACACAAAATGAAGGATATAATGATAGCCCAGGAGGTCAAATCATAAATTATCCGATAACAGTTGATTACAAAGCCATACATCGAATAAAACAATACAATAGAGGGGTTTACATATATTACATCACCATATGGCAGAATCATTAGAGTGTCTAATCATCCAGAACAGCTATAGAAGTAGAAGGGATATCATGAAAGCATCGTCTTGCACCATCTTGAGCATAGGCATGAGACCATCTAATCCTTGAGCCCCTCTTCATCGTAGACGTAGTCGGGCTCACCTGCCAAATAAGTTTTAGTACGATTTGTACTGCCCATCGGCTCCCACCCTATACTTTGCTTATGCTTTGTGGAAAGTGGATGCATAGGGGTATTTCAAGAAGGGCCTATATATGGCTGTAGTTTTCCTATGCAAGTAATATCAATATAATATAATAATTGTTCATCAAGTTTAATTCATTTTCATCCCTCAACACCATACCACCGACCATCAACCTCTCAGCTCAGTCAACAAACCATGCTCATACGTGGCGGCAATGGACAACTCCCTCTCATCCATGCCTAATCGGCCATCATGCCGTAGGGTTACACAACAACAACCACTCAGGGGGAGGTAGAAAGGACTCATCTCACTACTCAAGAGAAGCGTGGGTCACGGGATACCCTTATCGAGGCTGCGGACTATATATAGATTCGAATCAACTCTGCAGAGTGTGTACACCTGTAACCAGCTAATGCTGACCATCCACAAGATAACCATCATAGGTGCTCATGAATGCCTAGGATGATAGCAAAATGACTATCTAACTATGACGATGCCACCCTACCTCTCAGCCCTGGAACACCCCAAGTCTTGTCTGGAGTGGCTAAAACTGTGAATTCATGTACCGTGCTCGGAGGGGCCGATGCTCGGAGAGGGGATACATGAACGTCTCGGAAGGATGTGGGTTCCACCCATACCTTCCTACACTACATACGCCAAGTAGTAGTGGCACCGCCCTAGGTAGCTAAAATCATCCGTCCCCTGTTCATCTGGGGCGAGTGGTGTGTATGAAGGGGTTCATGGTTCCGGTCCTCAAGAGACAACAGGTCCTAGGGGGGACCAGACATGATATCTCCTCAAATAGGGCTTCAGCGCCCTCTTCCTCAACAGCATCTCCTTCCCAGGGCTTCGCTCCACAAAGGCTCTCGACCCTAGGATCTCCTCAAGTCACCATGTACCCACCACAAGTACTCAGATCACAGGGGTGCCCAGGTCGCACCCCCTCAGCAAGACTCGCTCCAAAAGCTCATCGTAGATCCTGTCTAGTCGACTCAACCCTCACCAGGCAACCCTCCCACGTTATATTACCCAGAGACACCCATATAATCACCAAATCCGGCATCCCGAGCTGAATCCACCCAAGTTCCACCATCAGCATCATATCACCAATATAATGCAAGTGGAGTATAAGTAGCAAGTATCATGCATTGCGTAGCGTGTCTATCCTATAAGCTGGTGAGCAGGGTGAAGGTTACGACAAGGAATATGTATACAAGTAATCTACCATGCAATCCTAACATAACATATCATGGCATTATTGCATAAAGCAGAGCACTAGCATTCTATTATGTTGCATGTGTAATAGGATCTATGAGGTTGGGTGGGATGTGGCACCTGAACAGTGGTCACTCAAGTCCTTGGCACGCTCCTTAGTCCTCCTTGGGCAACTCCTTCGTAGGATCTGAAATCAAGACATAATGGTCGCAGGAGCGACCCCTATTGATTGACACAAAGAACCAAATGAAATCCAATAACTCTAAATGCAATCATACATAAGCCTATGATGTAGAGCTCATTTTTATAAAAATTTAGACACTTGGTTCGTAATTTTTGGAGTTTATACGAAAAAGTTATGAATTTTATAAGATTTAATCTATTTCTGAAAAAGAAAAAGGAGAGAGAAAAACAGGGCGTGGCACGTGGTAGCTCCTGGTTGGTCAGGACGAATCCAGTGGCTGACATGTGGGATCGGGGCTGACTGGTCGCTGATAGGTGGGACCCCTCAACGGTCAACGTTGACCGATCAATGGTCAACTCGCACCGGGCCTAGTTTGGGCTTGGACAGGCTTCGGTAGGGCCGGTTCTGGGCCGGTTTGGGCCGGCCCAGCCCTGACACATGTCGGTCTTTAGGGCTGGCCACATTGCTCTCCAGGATTTTATCGGGCCGAGTCTAAAAAAAAGGCTTGGCTGAGCTTGGTGAGTTCGGTCCATGGTGGACCGTAGACGGGGAGTCTACGTGGTTTCCTCCCACTAGTCCAGCGTGGATACGCGTGGGCGCAGTGCATGGGGCAGGGGAAGTTTCCCCTTTCCCATGTCTCTCTCGCATGGCGGGCACGGCCGGCCTCACCGGCGGTGAGCGGTGCTATGGCGGTAGTCGGCTAGGCCTAGGTAGGGCTATGGCCGAGGCATCTCCCGGGCATGGCAGACACCAAGACGGTGGTGGGGCGAGCTTGCGGTGGACCGACTAGCCGGCGTTCGTCCCGTGGCGACGCCAAGGGCATAGCCGTGGCAGGAGGGTAACACAGCGTGAAGGGCAAGGCTTGGGCGTGCGCGTATGCTTTGCGGGCATAGGGTGAGTGTGGTCGTGATTCCAATTTGGCCCGTAGGGCTCTCAGCTAGGTGGTCATCGGAGCATGGCGTGGCGGCGGCGGAATCCAACGGCGGCGGCAAATTCCTCTGGTGCAGCTCCTTCTTGTCCCCCATCTTCTCGTATGGAGCAGCTAGGAGCTCGAAGGTCTTATCTACAGCGGCTAACATGGCACGGCGGGGCACACGCGACCGCGGAGGTCACAGCAGTGCACCGGCGGCCGGAGTCCAGGAAATTGAGCGGCAAGCAAAGCGCGCTCGCGCTCATTGTAGCCCATGCCGGCTCCATATAAGTTGCCTAAATTACATTTTAAGCTATGGCGAACTCATTGGTGGAGTTGATAAAGGCTAGCGCTAAGTGGGACGGCGGACGTTGCCGGTGAGCTAGGCGGTGGGCATTGAGGTCGCTCACCTCGGTGGTGCTCCAGCGACGGTAGAGGCTTGCGGTTTGGCTCGATGTCGAGGAGGCAGAGCAACAGCACAGGGCAGCGAAAGCAGAGCGGTGTGTCGAAGCCCAAGCAGGGCCACCAAGTCCTTCTTCTCTGGCGCACGAGCGGGTGACGGCGGCGTTCCGGCCGCAGCTTCTTTGCTCCGGCTCCGGTAGTGGACAACTCCTTCCCCGCCTCCTTCTCCTCCTACCTCTCCTCCTTCTCAACTTAGACAGGCGAGCAAGACAAGGTGGCCAGCAAGATTGCGGCTGGCTCAAGGGGAAACCCTAAAGGCCGGTGTGCTCCCCTTTTTATACCCGCGGCGCAGCCGTGGCGGGGGTGTGGGTGCCACAGACGATGGATGGAGTAGGGTGAGGCGATCATGTAGCTGCGAGCGGTTAGGGTTAGGGGGTGTCACGGGTGCGTGCGGCAGTGGACGCTCCCTCCCTTGTCCTCTTCCGGTCAAAAAGAGGAAGGTCTGGTCATGGCGTCATGGCCGACCCCTCTGGTTTGCATCGGCTTGGGGCAAGGGCAGCAAGCAGCGAGCCGTTGTGGCTCACATGGTCTAGCGTGAGGGCGTGCATCCGAGGCGGGGCGTGGCGTGAGGCCGGCGCGTACGGTGAGGCGGAGCTCGGCCACTTCGGGCGTGTGCGCAGTGCTCCGTCTGGCGCGAGACAGAGCAAGGAAGCCGGGAGGGGTAAAGGGGAAAAGGTATGACACCTGGGTCCCATTCGTCAGTGGCACAAGCAGGGGATCACGTGCGGGCGCAGACGGTCTAGCTGAGGCGGCCTCCTTGCTGGGCTGGTTGGCCAGTTGGGCCACGGGGACGTGGGGACACTGGGCAGGCCGAAGCGGCAGGCTGGCGTGGGCCGCAGTGCAGCGTATTGGGCCGGAGCGGGGAAGGCCACGCTGGGCCGGGGGGCAGTGTGCGCGGGCGAGGCCTGGCATGCCGAGATGGGCCGCTGGCTGCTCCGGGCTGGAATGCCTTCTCCTTTTTCCTCACTTTGTTCCAATTCCTTTTCTATTTCTTACCAAGCCACTAATCCTAATATGCCATGACGTAGTTAGCAAAAGGGGTTAGTGACCATGACATAAACACTATGCTAGGTCCACTAGGGTCTCATGGCATGTGGGGTCCATGTCCAAGGTTAGTAGCACACATATATATACATATGATATCAAGTTTATTTGATTTTATTTCATCACATAAAATCAAATAAGAAGCAAATCAAACTCTTGTAAATTAAATACAAATGCTTCACTATCATTGGTTGCTACTTGTTCAATTATTGGATGTTTTCCTACATGACACTCACCAACCATAGGTTACTTTAGAAAAAAATTTGTTGGTTGTGATTTTTGTGTTTGGATTTTTAGGGATGTTACATGCACAAAATGTCATTCTAACTCTGGTTATTTGGAAAAAAATAATTAAAAGAGTGCTAAAATGTTGAAATGAGATTTTAGAGGAAGGGACTTGTTTGATAATTGAAGTCACTTGAGTGAAGCTCACAACTTCAATAACATTTGGGGCAAACTCCACTTGCCAACAAAGGCAAATTTCCGATTTCCTCCGAACATTCATAGAAGAAGGTCATATGCAGAGGTGAGTGACTTCATTTCAAAAGGAAAAAAAAAGAGAGGTGAGTGACGGGGTGAAGTTCTTTTAACCCAGTACGACTGTAGGAGGAATTGAAGGCATACTAGTCCGTAGCTCGAAAAAGGAGAGAACAAGCATTAATGTTAGTAGTTGTGTGAATGACAATGACATGATGATATGCCATTTCGTTCAGAGTACAAACTTTTATTTATTTATTTCATATTGGTATTGAAACTTTGAACTTGAAATCGATGCATTTAGCATCATATATAAGTTCTGCATTGAAAGCTAATACTTTTGATTTGAAATCAAACACTCAACAGTAATAACTTTGCATTGAAAACAAAAACTTTTTCCTTGAGATTGAGAACATCCGCCATGTTTACACTATCATTTGGTTGAAACTGAAATCATTGGGGGATATGGAAAACACACATGACTTTGCTCCTCAAACCCAATAAATTAAATGTGGGGCAAATTTGTCTGGACGACTAAAAGGTTTGATCTGATCACTGAAAAATCTTAAACTGGACAAATTCCGCATCCTGTGAGAACCTGTGATTCAACGTGAAAACATTCATCAAGTACAGAAATATATCTGCTGGAGATAGAATGGAAAACTTTTGAATTAAAGTGAAAGAGTTCAACCGGACAAGCTTTGTAACAACCCTAGAAATCCGGTCACCGAAAGTACGGGCTTTCAAAAATTTTTCTAAAGTTTACCAGTGTATGGTGGATGTCATGTAGGAAACCCGCCAATAGATGTACAAATAGCACCCGACGTTAGCCCGAGCATTGCATTTAATTACCAGAGAATGTTTTGCCTCTTATTCGATTTTATGTGATGACTAATAAAATCGAATAACCTTTTATCACATGTATATATATATGCCTGCTAACTCCGAAAATGGAGCCATCATGACCTAGAGACCCTAGTGGACCCACCATGGTGTATACATCATGGTCACTAACCTCACTAACCAAGGGTTGTGGCTAAATTAGTTGCTTTGCAAGAAATAGAAAAAGGAAAAGGCCAAAGAAGCCTGATCAGCCCAGCAGCAGGCCCAGCCCGCTCGCACGCGCCGGCCTGCCTGCCCGCTCGCGGCCGTCCGGCCTGTCCCGCGCGTCAGCCTGCCGCCTCGGCCCGCCGCTCGCTCGCGCGTTCGCGCCACGGCCCATCAAGGCGGCCCAGCCAGGCCGCAGCTCGCCGCCCGCCCGCGCGCGCTGCCACACCGTTCGGCCCATCGGCAAAACGCGCGCCAGCGTCACCGCGCGCTCCCGCCGCCACTCTCGCTGACAAGCGGAGCCAACCTGTCAGCTTCCACCTTTTACCATTTCTGTTCGCCGCGCGTCGCGTCCGTCGTTCCAAAAGAAGAAACGGCGCCCTCCGCCGTCCGCTGCTCGCCCGTGACCCGCCACCGCGCCTCGGATGCCGTCCATCCACACCTGCCCACGCCGCGCCTTTCCCCGAACCCTAACCCTAACTCACGGTCGCGCCCAGCCGCAGGATTGGCATCTGCCATCCTCGCCATCCGCCATGGCGAGGAGCGTCCGGCCTCTAGGGTTTCCCATGCCGCACAGTCGCCTTGACCGTGCCGCACCTCTCGCTTGCTGCTGCTGAGGAGAAGGGGTAAAGTGAGGAGAGGAGGAGCCGGGGGGAAGCTGCCGCCGGGAGCAGAGCATCGCCGGAGCCGGAGCTACGCGCTGCTGACGTCCGTGCCGCCGGAGGAGGACCCGAAGCCGCTGCTCGACTCCACCAAGCGAACCGCGAGCTCAGCTTCTCCTTCCCTGAGCCGAACCACGAGCTACGCCACCGCCATCGGGACAGCTTGGTGAGCTCGACTTCCATGGTCGCCGCCAGTGCATCGCCCGCGTTCCCACTCTGCTCTTCCCCTTTCTCTCCTTTAACTCGATCGCTAGCTCCGCGTCGTCCTAGAACACCTTTAGGGCAACCTCTTGGGGCCTGGCAACGACCACAGTGGGGCTATGCACCCTTGCGGCCCTGGTCGCCATGGCACCCCGGCCGCCAGCGCGCCGCCTTGACGCTCGTCATCGCGCACGCTCCGCCGAGCCTCCACTCACCACGGTAGGCAGGTCCAGGAGCTCCTAGCTGCTCCAATCGAGGAATGGAGGGGAAGATGGAGGCCAATGCCAGGTCTCGCCAGCGAATAGACCTCGCCGTCGCCGCCGCCCGCCGCCATGCCTTGCTGCCTGCCACCGGCCTGTGAGCCGCTTTTTCCAAATCGAAGCAACCGCCATGGTGCCTGCAAAGCCTTTGCGCTTGCTAATGACGCGTCTCGCGCGCCATGGTGCCCTGCTGCCGCGACTTCGCCGCCGGCCGCCGCCAGAGTACGTGCGCCGGTAAGCCGAGCCCCGTGCGCGCCACCGCGACCCCACCAGCACCTTTGCCGTGCCCTTGCGCCGCCCTAGCCGCTCGCCCGCCGAGCTTGCACCGCCCGCGGCCGCCGCTTGCCTGCTCGCCGCTGGCCGACCGGCCATGCCCATCGCGTGCGTGAGGAAGATGGGGAAACTTTCCCGTGCCCATGTGGACCAGGTCCACCACGTGGACCTAGCCAGCCAACCGCGCAGTGCCACCTAGCCACCCACTCTCCGGTGCACCGTGAACCGGGTCCGTGAGCCAGAGCACCGGGGACTCGGCCCGATGGAGGTCTAACCCGCCACGTGGCCCAGCTAGTGAGACGACACGTGTCCGGGCCGGGCCGGCCCAACCCGGCCCAGATCTAGCCCTACCCAGGCCCGCCGAGGCCCGGTCGAGGCCCGGTTGGCGTTGACCGTTGACCAATCAATGTTGACCGTTGACCTGGCCCCACCTGTCAGTGACTAGATCTGTGGGCCCCACCTGTCAGCCACTGACTGGGTCCCCCGTCAGTACTGACATCAGCATGACGTCATCCAGCCTCAGACCCCGCGTCAGTGCTGATGTCAGCATGACGTCAACACAACCCCGGTTGCACTGTTCCCGCACGCCACGTGGCCCAATCAGATGCTGCCACATGTCAGCACCAGGTTAATCTGCCCTTTTTCTTTTTTTAGAAAATAGAATAAACTTCAAAAATTCATAACTTCTTCATATGAACTCCGAAAAATATGAACCAAGTGTCCAAATTTTCATAAAAATGAGCTCTACGTCATAGGCTTGTGTATGAGTGCATTTGGAGTTATTGAATTTTATTGCTTCTTTGTGTTGACTCTATAGGAGCCGCTAACGCGGCTATTATATCTTGTTTCAGAGGAGGAGCAGCTTGAGGAGGACGACTACGAGTACGAGGAGGAGCTCGGTGACGACTTCGCAGGTGCCACACCCCACCCAACCTCGTAGATCCTATTACGCATGGCATAATATCTAGTTGCTAGTGCTTTAATTATGAATATCACCAGATGATAGGTTGCATGGTAGCGCAGCTTGATGAGCCTTTACCTTGTCGCAACCTTACTCCCCCACACCTGCTGATAGGCTAGACGCTTGCTTATTTTACTTATGATGCTTTACTTCTACTACGCTTATATCTGTGTGATGATGATGCGTGGTGGAGAGTATGGTTATACGGTTAAGGCACGTGGTGCCACTTTACTCGGGGAGAGTGCTACGTGCGTCTTGGGTGTGTGGTGAGGGTTGAGTCGATCGGACAGGATTCTACGATGAGCCATGTGGGCGAGTCTTGTCGGGGAATGTGTTCTGGTCATTCCCGTGTGAGGTGCTTGTGGCGAGGACATTGTGAGATATAAGGAGATCCCGGGGGTGAGAACCTTCGTGGAGCGAGGCCCCAGGTAGGAGGTGCTGTTGTAGCATGGACTGTTGTAGTCCATAAGGGAAGATAATCCTGTCTGATCCCCCCTTAGGACCTGATATCTCTTGAGGACCGGAACCTTGGGACTTACGTGCTCACCACTCACTCTTGTATGGGCGGGAGACGGATGTCTGACTAGCTAGGACGGTGCCACTACTACTAGGTGGTTAGCGGATAGTGTTGGGAGGTACGGGCGTAGAGACCCACACCCTCCTTAGACAACATAGTGACCTCGGAGGCCCGGTACTATGTCTCACAGTCTCAGTGTGCCGGTGGTACCTATCCGGGATGTCCCAGTACTGAGTGGTAGGGTGGCATCGCACCGGTTAGAAAGCAGCCGGAATCAGCTTAGGCTGGGCACCGCCGATGATAGTGATCTTGTGGTTACGGGAGTACACGCTCTACAGAGTTTATGAATCTATATATATAGTCCGCGAGCCACAGGTATGGCTTTTTCCTAAGACCCACGCTTCTCGGGAGTAGTGAGAGGAGTCCTTCTATTTCTCC
The DNA here is from genome assembly GCA_023333625.1 of Bothriochloa decipiens. NCBI lineage: Eukaryota > Viridiplantae > Streptophyta > Magnoliopsida > Poales > Poaceae > Bothriochloa > Bothriochloa decipiens. The sequence continues at coordinate 27,352,842 of CM041639.1, read as the reverse complement.
CCCTGGTGTTACCCTTCCGGCTGTGAGCCACTGAGATAGGCTCCGAGAGGGAGTTGGACCTGTCGACTGAGTGCGAGAGGGTGAGAAGTGTGTGATGGAGATGGAATGGGTTTGGATGTGTGGACGAGATAGATTAAAATTTGATGAATTATATTATATAATATTGGTCACTGTTCGCATAGGAAACTACAGCCACATAATAGGTCGAATTGATTACATCCTTTGCATCCCACCAAATACTACATAGCGAAAGCAAAGCATAGGGTGGGAGATGTGGCCAGTACAAATCGTACTAAAAATTATTTGGCAGGTGAGCCCGACTACGACTATGACGATGAGGAGGAGTAGACGTCTCGTTCCTACGCTCAGGCTTCCTTTGGAGATGTTTTGTACTTTCGCCTTCCGCAGCCGTTCCAGAGGCTGTTGCTACTCTGATGATTCCGCCAGTGTGGCGACAAACTATTTATGTAATCCCCTCTAAATGTATTCTTTTGTTCGAAGTATGGATTACTGTATCAACTAACGCTGGATGATATGATGGTTTGAGCTTCAAACTATTGAGTTATTCGCCATTCTGTGTATTTTCCCTTCATGAAAAATTGAGGATGTTTCAGTTGGTATCAGAGCCATGCTTGACCCTAGGACGAGACCCATAGAATTGGACGATAGAAATTAGGAAAAATCTTGAAATCTCTCGGTTATACACCGACCACTGCATACGCTTTTATGCATGGCTTACCTCTCTCTGCAACTTTTCTAACTTCTTTCTCGTGTCACCTGCAGATGGACCCCAACTTGCCGCTTGGTCTGTTACCGCCAATGGATATCATTGAGTTCAGACTTGACGGAACGGAGCATGGAGGCTATGCTCACATGCTTCGCGAGGTTCTTACCGAGCTGGGTGTTCCCGTGGAGAACGTCGAGTATCTTTGCCACGGCAAGCCCACCCTTGGAGGAGGCATCGAGGACTACAAGGCAGTCCACATCAACGTGCCTGCAAGCATGAACCTGCTCGAACTTATCGCTTTCACTGACTTCGCCTTCGACAGCGACACCGGCATGTGTGTTCAGACCGTTTCACGCCAGGCACTCCGTACTGTGCTGCGCAACGGAGCTGACTATCTGAAGGAAATTCGCTTTCGTCTGCTTCCTCGTGCCCTCGATGATCAGCAGGGTACTTGGGGAGAGGTCATCTACATCGAGCAGAATACCAGAGTCGACCGCAACCCCTGCCACCGCGCCTCTATGATGTACATGTAGTGCCAGGAAATGTACATTGCTGAGTTGGAGCGGAAGGTACGCCGTGACCGTCGCTACTTGATGGAAGTTGACGAGAGGATCCACAGTTAGAAAGGTAAGGAGGCAGCATGGAAGCAAAAGATTGTGGACCTAGAGCGTGAGATAGCACGCAAAGACCACACTCACCAGGATCAGATCACTGTCTGATGAGCGAGATGGATAAGCTTCAAATACACAACAGCCAACTCAACAAGAACATCTGGGAGCTTGAGACCACTATGGCTGAGAAGAACGAAGACATTGCAAAGAGATTCCAGGAAAAGAGTCAAGATGCTGCCTATAGGGACAAACTCCGCAAGCAGTGCAAGGCTCAACGTGAGAAGCTGCTACAGGAGTACACCCTTGCTAGCTACAACCAGGGACACCTGATCAACTATGTCCATAAGACGGCATACCTCATGGATAAGCTCAAACGCACTATGGAAGCTTGGAAGAGGTCAGATCGCAAGAGGGTCAGGGAGTACGAGGAGTTGCAGGACGAGCTTCCCTTACGTACCCGTAAGAGGGTCAGGGTTGAGACATTTGAGCTGGGGCAATCTCGCCTCAACTTGAGTGGATGTCCCACCACTGGACTCAGTGGACAGGCAGTGTCCACCCCTCAGCTCGAGGAGGCCCTTCATTACGTCTCTCGCCTTCAGATGACTGACGAGCAGATCCAGGCTTCTAGCATCGGTATACCTCCCACAGCTTACAGTTTGGACCAGCCACTAGAAATGGTCTAGAGTAATATCAGGTCAGGAGGTGATGAGCCCTGTATGGCCAAGTGACCAGACTCACCATGATGCTAAATAGTTGTCCACCCTTTTTGCTAGACTACCTGCGTGTAGTACGTTTCTCGCGAGTCTCCAAGCGTAGCCGCTAAAGACATCGCCATGTACCCCCCTGATGTAATGAATGATTTGGTTTTTATCGCATCTTATTGGATCTTCATGCTTCTTCGTCTGAGTGTTGGATAAATTAGTAATGTTTTAAAAATTATTTTGAAATAAGTATGTCTTTAATATCAAAGTTATACTAAGCACGTATGCCCTAATCTGAGGTTTATGTTGAGCAGGATGTCCACTCGTCGTGCCAGCCGCCTGAGAAACCGCTCTCCTTCACTCGTGCCCGCCAGGGGCCGCGGACGCAGAAGTGGTCGTGCACGCGTTGGTCGCATACCCCTCGATCTTGAGGAGCCACCCCGTGCTGCCACCCCACGGCCTGCACACCCACCGCCACCACCGGTTGTTGAGCCGGAACCAGCTGTCGGAGGCGCGGCTGGAGGACAGCCACCACCTGCTGAGCCCGAGCCTGCCGTAGGAGGAGATGCAGCTCCACCACCACCTCCCGTGCCACTCTTGGCGGATGTGATGGCCTAGCAGACCGAGCTTCTTTGAGTCTTAGCTCAGAGCGTGCTGCACCCCCAGCACCGGGAGCCCCGCGATGATTTCTACAAGAAGCTGGAGTTCTTTCTCAAACTGAGGCCCCCGACATTCGATGGCACCAGCATCGAACCTATCACTGCTGATGATTGGCTTAAGGAGATTGAGAAGAAGCTGGACTTGACCACTTGCACTGACAAGGAGTGCGTTGGCTTGGCAGCTCACCAGCTTGTGGGTGCTGGGCGATCTTGGTGGGACAGCCTCTGCGAAACCCACCGAGACCCCGCCAACATCTCCTGGGATGAGTTTGTGGACGAGTTCCGCGCATTCTTCATCCGTGAAGGTGCACTGGAGAAGAAGGAGAACGAGTTCCGCAGCATCTCCATGGGAGCCGACAAGGTGCATGAGTACACCACCCGCTTCACTAACCTGCTGCGCTATGCACCCATCTCAGTGGTGAACTCTGAGAAGGAGAAGATGTACTACTACCGCAAGGGCTTGTCTAGCCGCATGAGGCTCTCTCTCTGGCACCAAGAGCCACACCCTGCGTGACCTGATTGACAGGTGCATGGAGATTGAGAAAGACCGCGACGAGGTTTTCGCGGAGAGGGAGGCGCTTGGCAAGAACAAGAAGCGCCGTACTGAGGGCACCTCCCGCGCACCTGCCCCATGAAGGTCGCGTGGTGAGACCTCTCAGCATCCCCGCTCTCGCTTCGCCCAGAGAGCAGCTCACGATTCGAGCCAGGGCGGTGGTACCCACACCAGCAACTACCCCCGCCCTGCTCAGGACCGCCAAGCATACGCTCATGCCGCACCTGGAGGTAGCACGTGGAGGTCCGCCGTGCCAACCCCCACAGGCGGCGTGACCTACACTTGCTTCGCTTGTGGCCAACCAGGTCACAAGGCAGCCGAGTGCCCAAACAAGGCTGCACCAGCTACACCAGCGCCCGCCAGGCAGAACCAGGGCACCCCGCACAAGCAGGTGCCATCCGGAGCACCCCGTGGCCGCCTCACCCACATCTCAGTAGAGGCTGCCCAGAGTGCCCCTGACGTGGTGTACGGTATGTTTTTAGTGCATGGAGTTAAGGCATCCGTGCTGTTTGATTCAGGTGCTACATGTTCATATATATCCTCCAAATTTGCACGAGAGCACCATATATCTGTCACTCCACGAAAGGAAGCCCTATACACCAGTTCACCCTTGGGCAACATTTGTTGTACCAAAATATGTAAGGGAGTGAGTATCACCATCGAAGGTCTTACCTTTCTTGCTGATCTTACCTTACTACCCTTCGAAGGCCTAGATGTCATTCTAGGGATGGATTGGTTAACCCAGAACAAAGGAGTGATATCTTGCTCACCCAGATTTGTGGATATAACCCATCCAAGTGGCCGTAAGATCAGATGTGAGCCAAACAAAGGGACAGATATATCCATGCTGTGTGCCCTGAAAGAGAAGTCACTTGAGGAAGTGCCTGTAGTTTGTGAGTACCCGGATGTCTTTCTAGAAGAGCTACCAGGAATGCCACCGGACAGAGATGTTGAGTTCGTGATCAACCTAATGCCTGGTACGAGTCCGATTTCCAAGCGACCCTACCGTATGGCAATTGACGTGCTTAAGGAGCTTAAGAAACAGCTTGGGGAGCTATCCGAGAAAGGGTTCATTAGGCCCAGTGCCTCGCCCTGGGGATCTCCTGTGCTGTTTGTTAAGAAGAAGGATGGAACACAGAGGATGTGCGTTGATTACCGGAACCTGAATGCCGTAACTATAAAGAACAAGTACCCTTTGCCGAGGATAGATGACCTGCTTGATCAGCTTCGCAACGCCAAGTACTTCTCCAAGATCGACCTCAGATCAGGCTATTATCAGATGAAAATCAGAGAGGAAGACATTCCTAAGACAACATTTGTCACCAGATATGGGCAGGATGAGTACACCGTCGTGTCCTTCGGTCTTACAAACGCGCCGGCTTATTTTATGAACATGATGAATAAAGTGTTCATGCAGGAGCTGGATAAGTTCGTGGTGGTCTTCATTGATGACATTCTTGTCTATTCTGCCACCGCCGAAGCGCATGAGTAGCATCTAAAGATGGTGTTAGAGAAACTGAGAAAACATCAGCTCTATGCCAAGTTCAACAAGTGTGAGTTCTGGCTTGAGGAGGTCGCTTTCCTAGGTCATGTGCTCAACGCTGATGGAGTGGCTGTCGATCCATCCAAGATTGAGACAATGAAGGAATGGGAGCAGCCACGGAATGTGACTGATGTGAGAAGTTTCTTGGGATTGGCTGGTTACTATCGCCGATTCATCGAGAACTTTTCCAAGATAGCTCGCCCCATGACCAATCTCCTGAAGAAGACCAAAGAGTTTGAATGGACGCCCCAATGCGAACAAAGTTTCCAGACCCTGAAGGAGAAGCTCACCACAATGCCTGTTCTAGCCTTGCCCAATATCCACCAGGACTTTGTGGTCTATTGCGATGCATCTCACTTCGGGCTTGGTTGTGTTCTAATGCAAAATGGGAAAGTCATTGCCTATGCTTCCCGCCAGCTTAAGGAGCATGAACAGCGTTACCCCACCCATGATCTCGAGCTTGCAGCCGTGATCCATGCCTTGAAGATTTGGAGGCACTACCTGATAGGGTACAAGAGCGAGATCTACACCGATCACAAGAGCTTGAAATACTTTTTCACCCAGGAAAATCTGAACATGCGACAGCGTCGTTGGCTCGAGCTGCTTAACAACTATGACGTGGAGATTCTCTATCACCCTGGGAAGGCCAATGTGGTTGCTGACGCTCTTTGCCGCAAAAGTCATTGTCATGCCTTGTTCACCACCGCCTTGCCCAAGGAGTTGCAAGAGGGCATTGATGAGTTACAGATGGAGGTGATACCTCGTGGCCTGTTGAATGAGCTTCGCGTGCACTACACCCTCATGGATAGGATCCGTGAAGCCCAACGCCATTGCCCAGAAATTTGGGAGATACACGAGCTCCTGACACAAGGCAAGTGCCCAGAGTTCAGTGAAGATGAGCTAGGCACTTACGGGTACAAGGACAGAATTTGTGTGCCTGCTGACCCAGCTATCCGCAACGAAATCCTATCAGAAGGTCATGATTCCAAGTATTGTATCCACCCAGGCAGTACTAAAATGTATGCTGATTTGAAGAAGAAATTCTGGTGGAAAAACATGAAATCAGACATAGCAGAGCATGTTGCTAGATGTGACATTTGCAAACGCGTCAAGGCTGAGCATAAGAGACCTGCAGGGCTGTTAAAGCCGCTGGATATACCTGAATGGAAGTGGGATAGCATTTCTATGGACTTCATTGTGGGATTGCCTCGGACCTCGAAAGGCCATGATGCCATATGGGTGATAGTTGATCGCTTGACTAAGGTAGCTCACTTCCTAGCCATCAAGACTGATGCCCGAATTGGCTAGCTAGCAGATCTGTATGTTGGGAACATTCTCAAGCTTCATGGAGCTCCTAAGAGCATAATATCCGATCGTGGGCCGCAGTATACGTCCAAGTTCTGGAAAGCCATGAACAAGTCGATCGGTAGCAAGCTAGATTACAGTACCGCGTACCACCCTCAAACAGATGGGCAGACGGAAAGAGTGAACCAGATACTTGAGGATATGCTTCGAGCTTGTGTTTTGAAATATGGGACTAATTGGGAGAAGAGCTTGCCCTTTGCAGAGTTCTCCTACAACAACAGTTACCAGGCTAGCCTCAAGATGTCACCTTTCGAGGCTATGTACAGAAGACCATGCAGAACACCCTTGATGTGGTCTGAAACGGGTGAAAGATCATTCTTTGGCCTGGCCACCATTAAGGAGGCCGAGGAAGGAGTCGCCCAGGTACGAGAAAAATCTGAAAATTGCCCAGAGCCGTCAAAAGAGTTATGCCGACAAGAGGCGCAGAGACCTCGAGTTTGAGGTAGGAGACTATGTCTACCTCAAGGTCTCCACGCTTTGAGGGACCGTCAGGTTCCATGTAAAGGGAAAGCTAGCACCAAGGTATGTGGGACCGTACAGAATCAGTGAAAGGATTGGCAAGCTTGCCTACAGAATAGAGTTGCCCCCACAACTAGCAGGAGTACACCCAGTGTTCCATGTGTCACAACTGCGCAAGTGTTTGCAGCCGCCAGAGCATCTGATACCCGCAGAGGCACTCGATATTCAGGACACTTTGGAGTACAGAGAGCACCCCGTCCGCATTATGGACAGAACCACCAAGGAAACGAGAAACTCCAGCACACCATATCTGAAGATTCAGTGGAGCAATCACACAGAACAGGAAGCAACTTGGGAGAAGGAGTCAGAAATGAGGAAGCTCTACCCCTACCTTTCTGAAGAGTAAGTTACACTCTTGAATCTCGAGGACGAGATTCACATAAGGAGGTAGGACTGTAACAACCCTAGAAATCCGGTCACCAAAAGTACGGGCTTTCAAAATTTTTTCTAAAGTTTACCAGTGTATGGTGGATGTCATGTAGAAAACCCGCCAATAGATGCACAAATAGCACCCGACGTTAGCCCGAGCATTGCATTTAATTACCAGAGAATGTTTTGCCTCTTATTCGATTTTATGTGATGACTAATAAAATCGAATAACCTTTTATCACATGTATATATATATGCCTGCTAACTCCAAAAATGGAGCCATCATGACCTAGAGACCCTAGTGGACCCACCATGGTGTATACATCATGGTCACTAACCTCACTAACCAAGGGTTGTGGCTAAATTAGTTGCTTTGCAAGAAATAGAAAAAGGAAAAGGCCAAAGAAGCCTGATCAGCCCAGCAGCAGGCCCAGCCCGCTCGCGCGCCGGCCTGCCTGCCCGCTCGCGGCCGTCCGGCCTGTCCCGCACGTCAGCCTACCGCCTCGGCCCGCCGCTCGCTCACGCGTTCGCGCCACGGCCCATCAAGGCGGCCCAGCCAGGCCGCAGCTCGTCGCCCGCCCACGCGCGCTGCCACGCCGTTCGGCCCATCGGCAAAACGCGCGGCCCACCGGCCAGCTCGGCCCATCGGCAAAACGCCCGCCAGCGTCACCGCGTGCTTCCACCACCACTCTCGCTGACAAGCGGAGCCCACCTATCAGCTTCCACCTTTTACCATTTCTGTTCACCGCGCGTCGCGTCCGTCGTTCCAAAAGAAGAAACGGCGCCCTCCGCCGTCCGCTGCTCGCCCATGACCCGCCACCGCGCCTCTGATGCCGTCCATCCTCACCTGCCCACGCCGCGCCTTTCCTCGAACCCTAACCCTAACTCGCGGTCACGCCCAGCCGTAGGATTGGCATCTGCCATCCTCGCCATCCGCCATGGCTGCCGGCCGCTATAAAAGGGAGGAGCGTCCGGCCTCTAGGGTTTCCCATGCCGCGCAGTCGCCTTGACCGTGCCGCACCTCTCGCTTGCTGCTGCTGAGGAGAAGGGGTAAAGTGAGGAGAGGAGGAGCCGGGGGGAAGCTGCCGCCGGGAGCAGAGCATCGCCGGAGCCGGAGCTATGCGCGCTGCTGACGTCCGTGCCACCGGAGGAGGACCCGAAGCCGCTGCTCGACTCCACCAAGCGAACCACGAGCTCAGCTTCTCCTTCCCCGAGCCTAACCACGAGCTACGCCACCGCCATCGGGACAGCTTGGTGAGCTCGACTTCCATGGTCGCCGCAAGTGCATCGCCCGCGTTCCCACTCTGCTCTTCCCCTTTCTCTCCTTTAACTCGATCGCTAGCTCCACGTCATCCTAGAACACCTTTAGGGCAACCTCTTGGGGCCTGGCAATGACCACAGTGGGGCTACGCACCCTTGCGGCCCTGGTCGCCATGGCACCCCGGCCGCCAGCGCGCCGCCTTGACGCTCGTCGTCGCGCACGCTCCGCCGAGCCTCCACTCACCACGGTAGGAAGGTCCAGGAGCTCCTAGCTGCTCCAATCAAGGAATGGAGGGGAAGATGGAGGCCAATGCCAGGTCTCGCCATCGCCGCCGCCCGCCGCCATGCCTTGCTGCCTGCCACCGGCCTGTGAGCCCCTTTTTCCAAATTGAAGCAACCGCTGAGCACGTCCTGGTCCTGCAAAGCCTTTGCGCTTGCTAATGACGCGTCTCGCGCGCCATGGTGCCCTGCTGCCGCGACCTCGCTGCCGGCCGCCGCCAGAGTACGTGCGCCGATGAACCGAGCCCCGTGCGCGCCACCGCGACCCCACCAGCACCTTTGCCATGCCCTTGCGCCGCCCTAGCCGCTCGCCCGCCGAGCTCGCACCGCCCACGGCCACCGCTTGCCTGCTTGCCGCTGGCCGAGCGGCCATGCCCGTCGCGTGCGTGAGGAAGATGGTGAAACTTTCCCGTGCCCGTGTGGACCAGGTTCACCACGTGGACCTAGCTAGCCAACCGCGCAGTGCCACCTAGCCAACCAGTCTCCGGTGCACCGTGAACCGGGTCCGTGAGCCAGAGCACCGTGGACTCGGCCCGATGGAGGTCCAACCCGCCACGTGGCCCAGCTAGTGAGACGACACGTGTCCGGGCCGGGCCGGCCCAACCCGGCCCAGATCCAGCCCTACCCAGGCCCGCCGAGGCCCGGTCGGCGTTGACCGTTGACCGGTCAATGTTGACCGTTGACCTGGCCCCACCTGTCAGTGACCAGATCCGTGGGCCCCACCTGTCAGCCACTGACTGGGTCCCCCGTCAGTGCTGACGTCAGCATGACATCATCCAGCCTCAGACCCCGCGTCAGTGCTGATGTCATCATGACGTCAGCATGACGTCAGCACAGCCCCGGTTGCACTGTTCCCGCACGCCACGTGGCCTAATCAGAAGCTGCCACGTGTCAGCACCAGGTTAATCTGCCCTTTTTCTTTTTTTTAGAAAATAGAATAAACTTCGAAAATTCATAACTTCTTCGTACGAACTCTAAAAAATATGAACCAAGGGTCCAAATTTTCATAAAAATGAGCTCTATGTCATAGGCTTGTGTATGAGTGCATTTGGAGTTATTGAATTTTATTGCTTCTTTGTGTTGACTCTATAGGAGCCGCTAACGCGGCTATTATGTCTCGTTTCAGAGGAGGAGCAGCTTGAGGAGGACGACTAAGAGTACGAGGAGGAGCTCGGTGACAACTTCGCAGGTGCCACACCCCACCCAACCTCGTAGATCCTATTACGCATGGCATAATATCTAGTTGCTAGTGCTTTAATTATGAATATCACCAGATAATAGGTTGCATGGTAGCGCAGCTTGATGAGCCTTTACCTTGTCGCAACCTTACTCCCGCACACCTGCTGATAGGCTAGACGCTTGCTTATTTTACTTATGATGCTTTACTTCTACTATGCTTATATCTGTGTGATGATGATGCGTGGTGGAGAGTATGGTTATACGGTTAAGGCACGTGGTGCCACTTGGGGAGAGTGCTGCGTGCGTCTTGGGTGTGTGGTGAGGGTTGAGTCGATCGGACAGGATTCTACGACGAGCCATGTGGGAGAGTCTTGCCGGGGAATGTGTTCTGGGCATTCCCGTGTGAGGTGCTTATGGCGAGCACATTGTGAGGTATAAGGAGATCCCGGGGGTGAGAACCTTCGTGGAGCGAAGCCCCAGGTAGGAGGTGCTGTTGTAGCACGGACTGTTGTAGTCCATAAGGGAACATAATCCTATCTGATCCCCCCTAGGACCTGATATCTCTGGAGGACCGGAACCTTGGGACTTACGTGCTCACCACTCGCTCTTGTATGGGCGGGAGACGGATGTCTGACTAGCTAGGATGGTGCCACTACTACTAGGTGGTTAGCGGATAGTGTCGGGAGGTACGGGCGTGGAGACCCACACCCTCCTTAGACAACATAGTGACCTCGGAGGCCTGGTACTATGTCTCACAGTCTTAGTGTGCCGGTGGTACCTATCCGGGATGTCCCAGTACTGAGTGATAGGGTGGCATCGCACCGGTTAGAAAGCAGCCTGAATCAGCTTAGGCGGGGCACCGCCGATGATAGTGATCTTGTGGTTACGGGAGTACACGCTCTGCAGAGTTTATGAATCTATATATATAGTCCGCGAGCCACAGGTATGGCTTTTTCCTAAGACCCACGCTTCTCGGGAGTAGTGAGAGGAGTCCTTCTATTTCTCCCCCTGGTGTTACCCTTCCGGCTGTGAGCCGCTGAGACAGGCTCCGAGAGGGAGTTGGACCTGTCGACTGAGTGCGAGAGGGTGAGAAGTGTGTGATGGAGATGGAATGGGTTTGGATGTGTGGATGAGATGGATTAAAATTTGATGAATTATATTATATAATATTGGTCACTGTTCGCATAGGAAACTACAGCCACATAATAGGTCGAATTGATTACATCCTTTGCATCCCACCAAATACTACATAGCGAAAGCAAAGCATAGGGTGGGAGATGTGGCCAGTACAAATCGTACTGAAAATTATTTGGCAGGTGAGCCCGACTACGACTATGACGATGAGGAGGAGTAGACGTCTCGTTCCTACGCTCAGGCTTCCTTTGGAGATGTTTTGTACTTTCGCCTTTCGCAGCTGTTTCAGAGGCTGTTGCTACTCTGATGATTCCGCCAGTGTGGCGGCAAACTATTTATGTAATCCCCTCTAAATGTATTCTTTTGTTTGAATTATGGATTACTGTATCAACTAACGCTGGATGATATGATGGTTTGAGCTTCAAACTATTGAGTTATTCGCCATTCTGTGTATTTTCCCTTCGTGAAAAATTAAGGATGTTTCAAGCTTGACAGCTTGGTTTCATCCAAATTTAGATTTTAAAGTTAGCTCCTGTTTTCTATAATTTACTACTGTACTACGGAGTAGTAACTTTTTCTCGCGAACCCTAAACAGTCCACGTGTCAACTTATGACTTTTTACCGCCAGCTTAAATATTATTATGTGTTTGCTCAGGAGGACCTTTTACTAGTTGAAAATTTAGACCTGAATGAACTCATTGGCTTAGGGATTTCTACTTTACCTTTTACTAGTTGTATGAATATTTGGTTCGAAAAAGCTTGTATAAATATTTGAGTAGTTCTCTCTTTATATAAAAAACAAACTAAAATGGGTGAGGGCATTACAAGGATACAATGAAATGTAAATAAATAATAATAGAAACAGACGATGGTTTCATTTGTGGATGAAGAGGTTGAACCCACGGGCCACGGCCAGCGACATCAAAATGGCAGAGCTCGCAGCAGCGTCCCTGCGCTTCCTCGTTGCTGCAGCCGCAGCATCAAGGTCCAGCCAGCCGTCGATCACCTACCCAGTGACGAGACGACGACAGAAGCGTTCGTCGGAGTAGCTGGCGACCAGGGCCAATGGCGCACGGCGGGAGGTGGTGCGAAGGCCATGGTGGAGAAGGGGAGCGCGTGCAGGAGCTAGGCTTCGACCGACGATTTCTCGACCCCCCCACACGCAGCAGGTGTGCGAGGTCGATGGATCGGCACGGCCGTGCTCTGGCGTGCGTGTCTCTGCACGTGCCCTGCTTCTCCAACAGGGACCTTCTCACCAAACACAGGAAAAACATTGCAGTTGCAGCAGTACTTTGTGTAGCTTTAGAGAAGAAGAATGGGAGTGGAGAATGTACAAGCAGCGAACGTCTGTTGGTGGGTTTATATAGGCGCGGAGCGGAGACGCCGGCCTGGCCGGATGGCTGGATGCAAACATAACACAAGCAGAGAGAAGACACGCAAGCGGGAGTTGCGCGAGAAAGTGTGTGTCCATCATGTGCAAGGGTGCAATGGACTGGCTGCCTACAAAAATGAAGCCGTTTATGACATCATTGTTCCCTTTTATATAACTATATGTACATGTTAATTAAATACAGGTTACTCTTGAAGCTGATGCCACTGGCCGTCGTGACGTTATGTTTAGTACCAGCATGGCTCCATCCACAAAAGGAAATGCTTATATAAGTCAAATTAGCTTAACTTCGTAAATAGTATTAACATCTAGGTCTCCAACTAGATTTACCATTATAACATATTTTATAATTAATTTAATGATACTTAATTTGTACTGCATATTATAAATGTTAGTTCTCCTTTTTTATATAACTTTGGTTAAACTTTAAACTGTTTAACTTCTCAAAAACAGATTTTGTTTTTCTTGACGGGGAAGTGACTACGAAAGAAAAGAAATGTTTTTTTTGGCAACAGGAGGGTTTTCCCCTACTGGAAATTTTATAAAGTAAAAGAAAAGAGATGTTACTCGCATTTAGAAGACTAAAAAGGCATGCATTAGACTACCTCAAAGTCAAATGCAAAGTACTTATTTCTCTGGCATCAATGATTTTGTGCCCTCTCTGATCATGATCCAACGTTAATTAAACTTCGTTTCTTCATTCTCAGATCATCTCCCCTTTGTGAGAATGGATGAAGCAGCCAAGCTCAATTGTAGCTGAGCAGGGCCCTCGAAAACTAGCAGGGTGGGAGGAAGACAAGATATCATCATAACAGATCTAAACGTGTGGCCGCCGGCTTTTAACAATCTAACCAATCCACCGAGAGCCTTTGATTAGCTAACAAATAAATAAGCTTGAAAATCAAGATGATATAATATGCGTGTGAAGTAGCGTTGTATGGATCGATCTGCACTGCTATGAGCGATGTACGTGTGCCACATAGTATACACACGTATCTGAGTGCACATGCAAGTACACGTACTCCCTACTACACAAGCAGATCGAAGCGGTACTCCTACTAGACTGTTGCAGGAAGAGAAGAGGGGAGGCAGGAGGCTGTCAGGCTGTGTAGGCAGCAGCTGCAGAAGCTAGCAGTGGGGCATATGATGATGGGTACACGACCGAATGATGGCAAGGCATGGCAGCATACACGGATAAAAGCTAGCGTTGGATTCTCTCTATGATTCCAGCCCATCGATCGTCGTCCATCCCTAGGCAACGCAGGCCGGTGCATGACCTATGCACAACTGCTGCTGCCGTAGTTCTGCATGTCATCCTGCCTAGCTCACACTCATGTCTCAACTCTCTGAAGGGCGAAAGGCTGTAGCAATGAATAGCAATGATGCTCGTACGTCGTCCACTCGATGCAGCTACGGATAGATGGAGTATGGTACCAAATGGAACTAAGAGAAATTATATATGGAAGCCACGCACACGTCATCATTATTGTTGGAGGCCTCTTCTTGGAAAGTCTCGAGTGTTGAGTTTCAATTCGGCGATCACTTGCAGCTGCCTTTCTGCACGCAGTAAGTCAGTAAACTCCGCCGCCGCCGGCCGGCCGCGCGCAAACCTTGGAGTGCTTGCATCATTGCCGTGTACGTGATGCCATCATGGCTCTACCTCGATAGCGTTCCAGCAGCTTATCTATCGTTGGATTCGGGCGCGGCGTAATAAATATACATAGGACATGTTTGATACCTAGCCGGGCCGTACCTAGGATTTGAAGGCCCCAAACAAAATACATAATAAGACCCTAAAAAATAAATAAAAATTAAACCATAATTTCACTTAGTTACAAAGCTTAAATATATATCGGTCTTACACTACTAAGGAATTAAATCTTAATGCTAAAAAGGTAAAAAGTACGGCATAGTACTCATGTAACAGTGGCGTACCAGTGTTGTCATTACTCGTATCACTAACTATCTTTTGTAATAATTATGGCCTGATACATCATCAAGAGAGGATGACTGAAGCCAAAAATATATTTTTCATTATCTAAAAAAAGTACTTATGTAACAAACTAGCATCCATAACAAGCATCCTAGTAGTATACATGGCAGGAGGAAACAAAATGAAAGAAGCAAAATGAAACAACCAAGACAGCTAGTTGTCAAGCATTGTCGGGTACCTAAGAAAGGGGTACCCTTAACCCTCGACTAAGGGGATTAATCCCTGACATCAACAAGCCAAACCCGTTATCATTAGCCCTCGCCTAGCGCGGAAACGCAAATGCCAGGTCATACTGGGCCGGCCCACGAATGGGCCTCGGTGGTCCGGGCGGCTACCTATCCGACGTACCCCGCTTGAGGCAAAGTAGATCACTCGAGGGTGCCACTTGACCTACCCCTCGGTGACGGAGATTCGCCCGAGCGAACGGGCACCCCTCGAGTACGACGCACCCCTCGAATACCAACCTCCTGTATGAATCCAGGAGCATTTAATGCGTTCTACCTGCTCCTGCCTAACCTCTTGGCCACAGTGACAGTAACAGTTATAAGTACACCAGTCAAATCTTACTTTTACCTCTCATACCCGGGAATCTGGTGGGTCGTACCACACTATAACCCTATGCCATGCACTGTGCCCCATTCGGCACTCCCTCGTGACACGTTTATCGACACATCTCCCGTATTTCCCCGGCTCATTCTTATCCGCTCAGGCCTCGACCCCCTTGACCACCCCCTCGAGCGGGACTTCGTCATCACCGGTCAACACTCTAACAACTCCCGATGCGACGGCTACAGGGATCTGCACGACCGTGCTTGGACATCCGTCTATCACCGACCATCAGCTGCGTCACCTTATGCACGAGAAGGATGACAGCGTCATCTCCGAACACGTCACTACAGGACACACCGTGCCCGGCGCACGCCTCTACAGCAACACCGACATGATCGGCATCACCTCCTCGACGTCAGCAGCCACGTCCGCCCTAAGATCCATGTACCCCTGTGCCCCTCCACCTATAAAACGGGGCGCCAGGCCCTAGTCTAGACAGGGTAACGGAACTCAACCAAAAAATAGAAAGCAAGCCAGAGCCCGTAGCGCTTAAGTCCTAGCCAACACACACTAGCTCGCTTGTATTCACCCCTGTATAAGCACTTCGGTGCCAGATAATACAAACTCCCCCCGCTGGACGTAGGGCCTTCTATTGCCCGAACCAGGATAAACCTTGTGTTCTTCTTGTATCACCATCTGGATTAGGGAGCACGCAGTACATATTCACTCGTTGGTGCTCGGCTCCCGGGGTCGAAACAACGACAAGCATTCTGGTGGACATGGCCATTGAGCCTTAAGAAGGTGAGTTGATCCAATAAAAAAACTATAAATTATAACTTGCAAACATTTTTTTGATATGCTACATTATTCTATTTAAAAGATTAACTACTACCTATTAGTACTACTTAATTTAAACTTGGAGGCCCTTAAAATTTAGAGGCCCTGAACAGGTGCCTACCTTGCTCCTGTTAATATACGGGGCTGATATCGAGTTACTCCCTCCGTTCCATTTTAATTATCGCTTGCGCTTCCTAAGAAAATACTACCGGCAATTATATTTTAAAAATATTAATATTTATACTACATAATTCGTATCATTAGAAAGATCTTTTGAATCTAACTTTTAACGAATTTATTTGGATATACAAATGTTGCATGTATTTTTTATAAATCAAGTCAAACTTGTGGCACGCACACCAATGACGACAATTAAAAAGAGACGGAAGAAATAGGTAGCAAAATAGCTAAAATTATCTCTAGCCTATCCAAATATGAGGTTAATAGGTAGGTTATTTTTTTAAGCCAAGCCCATATAGGATCGAAAACCCTTCTAAGACGTGTCAAAACAAGATTTGGATCTGTCCATTTTCGCAGGTATAGGGGCATAAAACCTTCTAGAAAATCGTAACTAATCCATCTAGACTTCAAAGGAGATTGACTATTATATATTTTTTTGATCAAGTCGACGAGAGAAATGCAATGGTGCAATTAATCTTCCATTTAATAAATCAAAAAAATCGGCCTGGCCGGTTTTCTCTAAGTGAAGCCTCGAAACGTTATTTTCTTTGTCTAGACTCCAAATGAGATGAAGCATGTATGTTAATATAAAAACGTTTCATATACACTCTGCTAGAGATTTTTGAAAGTATCTGCAGGCTATCAAAATTTCAACTACAAAACCCTCCTGAGAAGAACTATGAAGAACATAACTATAGGCATCGTCCTCGTCTCTTGATTCGACAAACAATTCTTGGATCCTTTCTCATTTTTTGCATGTAAATTTTTACATAATGGAGATAAAAAAGTTATAAAATAATTAAATTGTTCATATAATGCACAATGCCTATCGCCATATGCCGTCAAAATGAATTTGCTGATATTATTAGTTATCATATATATAAGCTAGAAACAATAGCTACTAAACCACATTATTAACGGACCAAGACCAAGAATCATTACCGCACATAATACACTATCCCTGTCGGTCTAACACTGTCAGTTATATTGGATAACCGACCATAAATTCTTGAAATAAATTAAGCAACAATTAATAAACCTTGGATATTCTCGTAGTCACATCTTACACAGTGCAGCCGTACGACAACACGCTTGCATGGAATTGTACGTTACGCATACGCAGAGACGAAATTGACTGTTTGTATATCTATAAATAAATAAACATAAAGAAATATATATGAGCGTCGACGACCGTGTGCAAAATGACAAGCGGTACCCCGTATACGTACTGAAATATATAAGTATAGTAGTACGTGCTGAACAAATATATAACGTGCACAGTTTGATCTATTGACAGGCTATGCCTGCTGTGGCTGTAACGCTACGCTAGCGACGGAAATGTTTCACCACGTAGCCATGTACGGCAGGTACGAAATACGATTGAATCACGACAAACTAAT
Source organism: Bothriochloa decipiens (assembly GCA_023333625.1). Lineage (NCBI taxonomy): Eukaryota > Viridiplantae > Streptophyta > Magnoliopsida > Poales > Poaceae > Bothriochloa > Bothriochloa decipiens. The sequence continues at coordinate 27,335,594 of CM041639.1, read as the reverse complement.
AAGTTTTTGTTTTAACTTTTTATTAAGGCCTTGTTTAGTTTTTGAAATTTCTAGCATAAAAAGTATCGTAACATTTCGTTTATATTTGATAAATATTGTCTAATTATGATTAATTAGGCTCAAAAGATTTGTCTCGTGATTTACAGCTAATCTATGTAATTAGTTATTTATTTTATCAATATTTAATACTCTATGCATACGATACAATATTTGATGTGATGGAGACAGAGTAAAATTTTTAGCCTTTTTGAGTGATCTAAACAAGACTAAGTAAAACCGTACCTTCTCTCTCTATAGGTGAGATTATAAACGCAGGCCCTTAGATTTCTCTCTCTTTCTAGGTGAGAAATTTTATACAATTTTACGCCCTAGCCTTACAAGCTCAGAGTGGTTGCGTGAGGAGAAAGAAAGGATGATAGATAGATCGATGGACATATGGAATGATGGATTGAGTAGCTAGCTAGCTTGCGTTGTCGTTGACCCAAACATGGCCTGCAGTTACTTCAATTCCGACGTGCGTCGTCATCGTCGCTGCGCGCAGACCAAACGGCCGTCCGACGTACTAGTAGCTTTGCCTTGCACACTCCATGTAAGCACTCAGTTGTTGACACGACACTGTTGCTGCTTCTGCAAGGAAACAGTAAAAAAGGTATGGGATGCATGGCTGCACCGTACCTCGACGACTGGATCACTGGATGGACGGCAAGCAATGCAATGCAATCCCATGCAGTGGACTAGCTAGTGGAGCAGAGATCCAGATGTCGGAGCAGCTAGCGCATGCAGAGCGTGCGTCCCCATCATGATTGGAGACGCCCTAACTTCACGGGCTCACGGCTGGCAGTGCCAGTTGACCACCATCACATCTTCCATCATCTCATCACGCACTGCTTACGCTTCATCTCATCCTTGCATGGAGATGGGAATACAATGAGGTGGAGTATACAATTGGATACTGCCTCATGTACCATTTCAGTTTCAGAATCAACTTTCAACATGAACCACCTCTCTCCTAATGGTTATTACTCACACCAAATCATCAAAAGCCACCATTTTGATTTGGGTACGGTATAAATAATAATCTTGCTAAACTTTTGAGGCTTATCTCGTCAAATGTTCTGATTGCAAACATGTTCAATATATATTTGTTGTACTTATCCCTCCAAAAGTACTTTCATAGTACGTGATATAGTGTTAAATAATATGGGTTCATGAACTATATGGTACTCCCTCACATCTAAAGAATGCAAATCTGGCACTCCTAGGTTGTCCCAAAACGAATGCAACTCTAGCTTAAGTAAATGTGGCATCTCAAAAGTACGTGCTTTATAAGTGTACTCCCTCCGTCTCAGAAATAGTGTTGTTTTAGGATACATGCTAGTCACACTTTTTTTTTCAGAAATATTAGCATACGGTCGTTGATAATGTTTAACTTTTCAGATGAATGATGAATAATGCACTCTTTCTGCACAAAAAAAAAAGAATGTCAGTAGTATGTAACGATGAATAAGGTTTAATTTTCATGTGCAATTATTTACTTTTGTCCAATCAACTCATTTGGAGAATAAAAACAATAGGCATATATGCAACTTTTTTAAACATATTTGTACTATTTCTTTTTCTGATACGTGAGAGCAAGAACTACATTCTTTCCTTATACGTACTAGTATAGTGCCTGTGCATTGCCACGGCTTTATTTAAGGAATATACTTAAAAACAAGCTGCTGAGCTCATCATTAAATTCAAGATATATTAAGTAATATGATCTTCATCATTAAATCACCAATAACAAGACTTAATACAACAAAATAAATTGTGTAACACGATGGTCAATTCTTTCAGTCGTTACAGGTTCAACTCTTTCACTGGTTGCCAAAATACAAAGCTCGGCAGCTGGATCCGCCCTGTGTGCCACTCAATAGTTATCTAAGTTGAGATATAATAGTAAAAAAAAAAATACTGTAATACCACAAAGATAAATTCTTAATGGCCTAGTTTCTATATTTGATTCGGAATCCACAACTTGAGGAGTTTTACTCAACTAAAAAACATGCCATAGAATGGAACCACAACCACTTACCTTGGCCGAGCAGTAAGCCAGTAACACGAATAAGACTTACTGTAAGTAGCAAGCGAAATTCAGAACTATATCATTATAGGCAGGTTATCACTCGGAATGTCTCCACCCCTGAAGTTTTCACAACCTGAACTAAAGAGACCTTAATCATGGCACGACCAGCAAATAAATAAGGAGATGTGTACACACCACTTGGTTTTGTGCCAATCCTGGACCACCAAAATAGGCCAAAATAGCAAGAGACATGAAAAAGCATCCAAATTCCAAGCCATCCAAAAATATATCAGAGACAAGTGAGAAATTAGCTCTTTAAAACAAGTTGTTGTCATTTCCCAATTCACTATCATACATAACAATTTCCAACACACTAACAGTTTGGGGCTAATGAGAGAATAATTTGCAAGCAGCCAACCAAACTAAAATTAAAACTGAAGGTCTAATAGAAGATCCACTAACACTTCACTGACTCTAGCAGATGCAATTCCAGGAGAAGAAATACAGAATTTCTACAATTCTATCATTATCTCTCATAAATTTACACACCAGGCACAGGGATTTACCTAAGGGAGGAAAACTGCATGTGTACTGCTTCAAAGAAATCAGCTGCTTTGTCAACATTGATATCCAGCTGATAGCTACAACATGAGAAAATAAAAAGCACCAATTTCAGCTTTATGATTATACAAATAAGAAAACCAAAAGAATTAAAAAACAAGGTTGTGCAGTACAGTACTATTGAGACAGTAAAGAGATATGACTTGCTGCAGCTTAGCATATCTTAGCATATACTTCCTAATTCCCCTCCTCTGACATGCTACATCCTTTCTCAACAGTTCTAGGTATACATCTGAACACAATAATGGCATTGTAAGTGATGCACTTGAAACAAATAACCGTTCGAAAGCAAAGAACCATCTTCATAATTGCACTGAGCAAAGAACCACTGCAGTAACAAGCTTCAAAAGGAATGAGTTCATTGAGCAAATATATTTGTAACAAGGTTGCAAGCACGATCACAAAAGGAAAGCTCCAATGCATTCTTTCATAAACAATGACAAAGGACATAATATTTGCTAAATTTCACCTCAGTAGTTTTTCTCCACAGCATTATTTTTTTATCAAAATAAAATAAAGATGGGTTCACCTTTCTAATGTTTGCTTGCTTCAATTCTGAAATCTTGTGAACTCCTTTGTGCTGAAAAATTGGAGAATGATTGAACCACTGGCCAAATGCTGACAACAAAGCATGAACTGTATATTCAAGTATCACTGCAAGGAAAAAAATACATGATGTACAGAGGAGGCATAAAGGAGGGGACTCAACATGCAATTAGAAGAGCTGCACCGAGCACATGAAGATCACTGACCACATAACATTCACATTAATGATAGTAAACAAAACTGGAGGGCAAACTCACTTGCCCATGATGATTATTGAGCCCCCTATCCTCCATCCCGCAATTCCCATCTATCAGCAGTAACTTGAGTGCATTTTAAGCTAATAACAAAATATCAAAATCTAAATGCAGATGGCTTGATGTAAAGCCTTAGCCAAAAATAAATTCAAAGAGCATCACCGAATCACCGAATTTAAAAATGGTACAAATAAGAAAGCAAGAAAATTATGACATAGCTCAGACTCCATTGTTAGCATGCCATACTGGTAGCATAAGGGAAGTTAATAAAAGAAAGGATAGATCATCTATAAAGCATATAGGCCCAGGAACACCTTATTCCCTGTATTTAGGGCTTCCAAAGACAAATGGTATGATCCTCCATGAATAGAATGCTCTGAGATTTACAACAGAAGCACTAACACAGATTACAAGCACTAACACCTAAAGTAGGAATCTGTGAAGACTTACAAGCATCTTAATATTGGCGTAATAGTAATATAACTATGGTACTGATACTTCCAAAAGAAAACTATTGCATAAAGTAGGAATCTGCAAAGACTTACAAGTATGTTTGCAAGAATATCAATTCCAGATGAACTGAGAAGATAACACTCGCATAGATTTAGGGGACATAGAGAAGGTGCACACCAGAGATGATCTGACGCATTATCAGAAAGCCGAGAGAGCCGATAATTTCTTTTTAAAGATATTTTTCTCAACAATGGCATGCATTTCCCAGATATATCGAGCCGTAGATCCTACATTAAGACAAACACTGAATGAGTTCTTACAAGTTAATTCTCCCAAAAGAAATAAGGTCAACTTGAACAGAATAAATAATGTGTCCATACAAGAATGTACAAATTATGCATGGAAAATGCTATAGTGCCACTGTAAATACACAGCCACATGGCAATGTGATACATGGTAAAATTCGTGTTAGGGACTCACGCTTCTTCCTGATCAATGAATTTTTATAGCAACCTCTTTATTCAATTGCTTGTCAAACCTACAAAAAAAAAATAACACAGGATATTGAGTAAGCAATGAGATTCAGCATAAAACATGAGGCAACAGAAACAATAGAAGCACAACTCGTGGGAAAATTTTAAGTGAAGCAAATGCCTACTGATGGAATGAATTTCAGTACTAAAGTGCAGCTACACATGATAGGCCTCCATTATCTCATCATACAAATAATTCCCAATGCTAATTTCTTAAGAAGCATTTTAACGAACAAATGCCAGGCACCATTCTTGACAAAGAATTTGTTTTCCATATCAACAGAGGAAAAATTTAGCTAATGACAGCTGGAGGAGGAAGGTACCAATCACCTTAGGTCCTGCCACCTCAGATCAGTCGTCATCAGTTCCATGCTAGATCTGATCATGGCAGCCTACTGAATCTATGCTAGATCTCTAGGTGACGGGAGCAACGTGAGGCGTGCCCCCGAGAAGTGGCCTCTTCTTCTTTGGCCATTAAATTGGGGCCAGGCATGGTGCGTTTCTGAATATATGATCTGACCGCATGCATGTGCAGATAAACAGGCGGGGTGTGGGGAACCAGAGAGAGGGGTCGGTGTTCGTTAACGTGGTTATAAACATTCGAGTAGTATAGGGGTCGGTGTTCCAAAACAAAAAGACTATCTTAGAGAAGTGGTAGATATATGCATACGAGTCAAATGCATCGTAGGTTCTCGAATTTCTCTAGATGTGCCATATAGGTCCATATACTTTGAAATTGCATTTATGGTCTTTAAACACTTGATTAATCCTTTCAATGCAGGCTCATTCTACCTCGTCAGCATCATTTTGTTGATGTGGCATGACCAGCTGACAAGAGGCTAACTTAGGGATATGCTAAGTCCCTAGATAAAGGATGCGACAATCCGAATGAAACCTCCCGGTGTGTGTGTTGGGGGTTGGGGGGGTGGTATACCCATCGATTACGCTCGCACATACCCACTACCCAAATGGGGATGAAACAACAGGCTAAAAGTGGCCATCCAGTGAGAAGCCCCTTGATATGAGAAGGGCAAGCCCGAGAAGGAAAGTGTAGCTCAGGGCTCGGCTAGAACATAGCTAGGGAACCTCAATCATTGGGGAGCCCTAGCAAAGCCATAGCATGAGCTAACACCCCAGCCTTGGCTTGAGTCCAACAAAATCCTCCAGCCAAAACCAGAAGGCAGCTCAAGAATCTGTCAGGTGGCGCAAAAACACTACACATATTCTCGTTCCATAGTCTTTTTGACCGAAGTCAGCAAGGGAAAACCCTAGCCTATTTTTTTAATTTTTTAATAACGCAAACCTGTTTAAATTCACTCCCACAGGAAGTCGAACCCAGGTTTGCTGAGTGCTACTCAGTTGCTCTAACCACTTCTCGTTCCATAGTAACGAAGCATTATCTGCCACGTCCTCGGCAGGCCATGCAAGGGGCATGATGCATTAATACAAAGTATATCCCTAGAACCGTGGAGCTAGAGCTTTGGGCTCGATTGTCATCTCCTTAAGGCAGGGAGAGGATCCTTGTGTATCAAGGAATCATAGAAAAGGCTCACCTGAGGAAGGCCCTGTCACAATAGATAGCACCAAACAGTCAAGCACCGAATCGTAGTAGACGTCAAGGAGTGTTTGTAATGTTGTCATCCCCCTCCACGACGACAAGGAAGGACCCAACAACACCAAGATCAAGGAGACCAAAGCACGTACTCCCTCCGTCTTAAAATAAATGTCATTCTCGCTTCCTGAAATGTCAGTACTTTTAAAATACCGATAATTATATATTAAAATATATAAATATTTATGTTAAATAATTAGTATCATCAAAAAGATCTTTAAGCCTAGTTTTTTTAAAAAAATTATTTAGAGATATAAATATTGTACGTATTTTATACAAACTTAGTCAAAGTTGAAAAGTTTGACCTACACATGGAAATCAATTTGGGAACGAGGGAGTACAAGACAAGAATCCCTAGCTTAGGATCCATTTTCTTTGTACTCCCTATGACCTTCTGATATATAACGGGAGGCACATGGGTACCCATGGATAGGGATGATTGCCTTGAGACTAATTTGCTCAAACAATCTCACCAAGGCTCGATGTTAATTTAATTATAAAATATACATTCATAGTAAACCTAGTTAAAGTTCTAGATGTTAATTCTATTAGCTATTAACTTGTCTAAAGTTAAGCTGGTTTGACTTATATAAATTGCACAATTATATCCTTTCATGGATGGGGGTAGTTAAACACAGCATCAAGGGTAACCTGCATTAAATTAAATTGTATATAAAAAGGGAACCATGATCAACGGTTTCATTTTTGTAGGCAGTCCGTGCACCCTTGCACATGATGGACACACTTTCTCTTGTAAACTCACTTCAACACTACCCTCGATACTCCTCTGCTCCGCCTTTCATCGTGTCCTCTCTCTGCTTGTGTTATGATCTTCACATCCAGCAATCCATGCCGGCGTCTCCGCTCCGTGCCTATATAAACCCACCAATCGACGTTGTTCGCTACTTGTGCATTCTCCACGCTTCCATTCTTCTTCTCTTAGTCCAGGCCCCGCCGTTAGCATGCATCAATCTAGCTGGTGCTTTTCTAGTGCTTGGTGAGAAGGTCCCTGTTGGAGAAGTAGGGCACGTGCAGAGAAACGCGCACCGGAGCACGGCCCTGCCGCCGATCCATCGACCTCGCACATACACCTGTGAAAGATTATAGGGAACAAGGTACCGTCTCTGGTCCTTTGCTTCGTATTAAAATAGAGACGGGAAAAGCCCATCGCCAATGGCTTACAATTGAATGGGAGTACAATGCGGTGCATGTGCATCACCATATACTCTAATGACATGCACCTATCTAGAGTTTACAAATTAAGTCATGTGCGCAGGATCTAGAGTTTACAAAGTCATGATTCTAATTATAGAATTCCACTTCATCTAACATCCCCCTCAATCTCAGCCACTGGAAAGGTTGAGATTGCTTCTAAACCACTTAATCTTTGCTGTTGGAAGAGGTTTAGTAAAACCATCTGCTAGTTGATCATTTGTGGAGATAAACCGCACATCCAAGAGTTCTTGAACAACTCGTTTACGGACAAAATGGAAATCAATTTCGATGTGCTTAGTTCGTGCATGAAACACCGGGTTGGCTAATAGGTATTTTGCACCTAGGTTGTCATGCCACAGTCGTGCAACTGATAAATGAGAGACACCCAGCTCCTAGAGGAGTTTTTGAACCCACATTATTTCAATAGTGGCATCAGCAAGCACCTGCATTCAGCTTCAGTGGATGACCTAGAGACAGTGGGTTGTTTTCTTGCACTCCAAGAAATCAAATTTGCA
>CM041639.1:27119646-27326258 GCA_023333625.1 Bothriochloa decipiens | reverse complement strand
GGTTCATCTAGGGTTGCCGCATTAGAACAGGAACTCAGTATTAGTAGGATTAGGTGGAGATGAATATTGATCAAGCACAATTGCATCTCCAAAAGTAGCTTGTGGACTAAGGAGAGATAAAGGCAGGAGCGCTATCTCAGCTTTCAGGCACGCACCATTGTTTGGATGGAGTGCGGCAAATGGAAAATATTTTCATCAAACACAACATCGTGAGATATATAAATGTGACCATCAGCAGGATCCAAACATTTGAAACTTTATGCATGTTACTATAGCCAAGAAAGACACACTTCTTGGAATGAAATTGAAGTTTCTTAGAATTGTAGGGCCGAAGATTTGGCCAAACTCACATAATAGGTATGTTTACCAACTGAAACAGGAGCAGGGCCCCACACATCTGAAAAAATGAGTTGCATAGGCCTAGTGGATACACTGCTAGACCTAGAATAAGGTAATTGATGGTGTTTGCCTTGTTGACAGGCATCACAAATAAGATTATTTTAACTCTTAACAAAGGGAAGATTATGACAGCTGACTTGCTGAACAACAGAAGAAGATGCATGACCTAGCCTATGATGCCATAATGAGCTGGAGGGCTTGATGACTCCAAGACCTTGTTTATTTGGGTTGGGCTTGAATGGATAGAGACCGCCTTCACATCTGCCGTTGTGGAGGGTTTGTTATGTCTATAAATCCTTGATGAGAAAACAATCAGGATGAAATTCAAGGAATGCGTTGTTGTCACAAGCAAGATGATTTACAGAAATAAGGTTCTTGCTAGCCTTTAGAACATGAAGAATATTCTTTAATTTAAAAAGAACTACTTGGGGAGTGCAAAGTGCTATGACCAATATGATCGATCTCCATACCTGCTCCATTTGCCGCATGGATTTGATCACCACCATTGTACTGATCTCGAACTATGAGTTTCTCCAGCTCTCCTATGATGTGAATGTTGCTCCAGTGTCCATTTACCAATTCGTGTCCACTCCATATGAGGTAGTGGCCAAAGAGGCAGTCTTGGTTGTGGCCCAGTGTAGCTTTCATCAAAACAATTGAAACATCTTGGCGCGGGGTGGCCCTCCTTTTCGCTGACATGGCAAAATAGGTCATGCTGAAAAGAAGGACAATGTATCTTTCCGTAGACATTGCAGGGAGGGCCACAACTATGACCCCCACCACAGTCGTGATTGAAGACACCACGGTGACGGCCGCCGCTGCCACGCCCACCTTGCTGCTGTGGGTGGCCGCCGCCTCGGACCCCCTAGGAGATCATGTTGGCGGAGGATTGGTGTGGATGCCCACCGCCGTTGCGAAGATTGATATGTTGCTCGTGACTAAAGAGTTGTGCGTACAACTTGCTAGTCGAGATTGACTCGGTGCAGATGGACACAGAGGACACGAGTTGAAGGGCTCATCGAGGCCGACAAGGATGTAGGAGATGAGCTTTTCATCTTCAATCTTCTTGCTTGCCGACGCCATGTTGTTGGCCAAGCCCTTCATCTTGCCAAAGTATTCGGCAATGGTGGACGAGCTGCGTGTGGCGTTCGCCAATGCCATCCTAGTGGCAATGACGTGCCCCTTCGATTGGGAGGCAAAGAGGCCTTGGATGAGCACCCCTGATGGCAGGCACTGCCAGTTAAATTTTTTTAGGTGAGCTTTTCAGTCACTGGGATGAAGAAAAGGCCGAGGGAGATGGTTGTGGATTGCATGGTAGGAGATGGAAGCGCCATGGATGCTATTCCGTGAGGAAATTTTAGAGGCTCTCTGATACCATGTGAAAGATTAGAGGGAACAAGGTACCGTGTCCGGTCCTTGGCTTCGTGTTAAAATAGAGACGTGAAAAGCCCCCCGCCGGTGGCTTACAATTGAATGGGAGTACAATGTGATGCATGTGCATCTAGTCCTACTTCTTGTGTGGGGGTCGAGAGATCGTCGGTCGAAGCAAGGAAACCTCATTCGTGTTGCTTCCTCAAAATAATGCTAGCTCCTGCACATGCCCCCCTTCTCCACCATGGCCTTCTCACCACTTCCCGCCTTCCCGCCGCGCGAGCCATTATCGCCATCCATGGACTTCAGCTCGACACTTCTATGGTTGTCTCGTCACCGGGTACGTGATCGACGGCTGAACCTACTCCTGCACGTATGATAATCCTAGGCTTAATTAACCGATCACTGAAGTTTGAACTGAACTGACCGAGGCCGAGACCAAATTGATAGAGACCGAAATTTTCAGTCAATGTAATATGAAAATTTTTCATAATTTTTCTACTTCTAATCTGAACTTTGTTTGTTCCGAATCCTGCAGTCGTGTAACACCCACGCTCCACAACGGGTGGTCTATACTGCCCGTGCAAACGCTACGGTTTTATCTTGAGGATGCTCATTAAAACAACCATTTTTTTGTGCATACTTCAATTTTTACACGATATATTTGAGTCTATATACAATTCGCGAACACTTTTGTATGTAAGAAGACATAGTGAAGTTATTGTGCGAACGCTACAGCAATATTTCACTATATTATTCTATATCCATTACATTGCATGTCACCATTTAGCAAATCAGAGGAAGAACCTAAATGACCATATAGGTTTAGAAAGCCTACGTAACTATTAACAAACTTTTCCCCAAAAAAATACTATTAACAAACTTTTCCCCAAAAAAATACTATTAACAAACAACTAACAGATTTAAAATCTACTTCATGTCATGGATTGAAAACAACATAATAGGCACCACAAAGAATTCAAGTTAAGACATGTCTGCGTGACTATTTGCTACTTATTGAAGCATTCTGACATTTTCCAGTTAGAATCAGCTTCAAATAAAATTCCTGCTCCCGCTGCTCTAACTTGGATGACAGATCTAATAACCTCTAGGAGAAAAATATTAGAAAACTGGTGAGAGCCATGTTTCTCATCATTCTCAGTCACACCAACTTTTAGAAATTGAGCACAGAGGTGCTTATACCAGAACGACGGTATTCCATAATCCACGTATGACACCTTTTCATTTAGCATACCTTTAAATGACATATTTCTTCCTCAGCAAACTGCCCATGGGTACAATGTCTGAGGAATACATCATTCATAGCCTCAGAAACTGCTGCAAAGTGACTAAGTGAGTACACGTAAATAGATTCAACGGCAGGAAACTGCCCATGGGTACAATGTCTGAGGATTACATCATTCATAGCCTCAGATGCTGCAAAGTGACTTAGTGAGTACACATAAATCGACAAGAGCAAACTGCTGCAAAGTGAGTACAATGTCTGAGGAATGCATCATTCATAGCCTCAGAGAAAAGGCATACATGCCCATGCGTACAATTCGTACAAAGGACATTTACTGCTCCTATGGGGAGATCAGTGACGGTAATGTTGAGTCTTCTGTCGATTTTTAGCACTCGAGTAACCCTGCTCTTGCTATGGTTAATAGACTTTTGAGTGTAGAGTTTTATCCTCCAATCCGGTGGAGATTCTAGGTTGCCTATATTGAGGTGGGAGGCTTGGATCACTAGTAGAGATATGACCTACCATGATAAAAATTCTTATGATGATTTTGTTATGGTCACTGAAGAGTGGTTTCTATGACGTTTCAATCGCTTTAGTCATTGAACTGCATGACGATTTTATTTTTCGTGATGTATTTTAAAAAGGTCACGAGAATCGTCACGGAAAGCCTTACGGAATCGTCACAGAGGCGTTCGCGGCACTGTTTATCACTAGATTGTGATGATTTCACGTATATCCTCAAGTTGTGACCAACACACTTCGTCACTGAAACCCGCGCTGCTCCATTTGGCTATGGGAGCCTGCGCCGTTTGCCTGCAGGAGGCCACCTTCACTCATACTTCCATCCGCCGTTACCACGCATCACTAGTACCCCCATCCGCTGTTAGTCGTTGGACCCGCCCATCACTCAGCCGGACACTTCTTCGACTGACGTTATGGGACCCGCTGTTACTCATCCGTTCTGAATGGGCGCCGTTCTCCATCCGGCGTGTGGGATCAGTGTGTCGGTTAGACCACCCTTCGACGACTAACATGTGGGAACCGTCTGAGACCGTTTTCCATCGGACGTGTGGGATCAACGTGTCAGTTCGATGGGACCCAGCCCACCACCCTTCGATGACTGACATGTGGGACCCGTCTGAGACCGTTCTCCATCCGACGTGTGGGATCAGCGTGTTAGTTAGAAGGGACCCGCCACATGGGACCCAGCCCACCATCCTTCGATGACTAACATGTGGGACCCATCAGGGACCTTTTTCCATCTGACGTGTGGGATTAGCGTGTCAGTTAGATGGGACCCTCCACGGGGGACCCATCTCCGTTCAAATGGTTCATCCTTCTTCAACTGACATGTGGGACCCGTCTGGGACCGTTCTTCATCCGACGTGTGGGATCGGTGTGGGACCCACCATGTGGGACCCATCTCTGTTCATGTGGGGTCAACCTTTGTCGGCTGACATGTGGGACCAGAGCGTTAGTTACATGGGACCCGCGACAGGGCACCATCCTTTTTCACGTGGGGCCACCCTTCTTCGACCGACCTGTGGGCCCGTATGGCACCCTTCACCACCCGACACGTGGGACCAGAGCGTCAGTTACCTGGGACCCGCAACTGGGGATCCTTCTCTGTTCATGTGGGATCACCCTTATCTGACATACATGTGGGACCACCATTCTCTGACCGACGTTGAATTTGCCAAAAACATTGGGCTTCCTAGGATTCTAACCCGGGACCTGGCAATAAGACGTGAAGGTCTTTGCCACTACACTAAGAGGCTGTGTGTGTTATCGTCCCCTTGGAGCATTTACATAGTGTAAGTACGTTTTATGTTCTCTTATATCTTATATCTATAGTATGTATATGGGATATATTATATCCCCTAAAAGTGGAAAACTATCTGCCCGTTGGACTTGGGGCAGAGTCAGAGGCGGTAGCGGAGGATCCCCGGTGTGCTGTGGTGGCTCCGGCGTCCATTTGGAGGCAGGCGGCGGGGCTTTCCTGGTGGAGCATGGTGGCATTGGTGTTCGCGTTGCTTGTGTGCCACGGTAGAGCTGTCAGATCTGATTCGCAGGTCTCCTTTCTCCCTTTTTACTGTTCATTTCTTCATTTCTATTTTGCCTCAACATGGATCTACTACAGGACTTGGGGATTTCGCTTAGATATATCACCTTTGATGCATACCGCCATATCCCTTAATTTTAGATTGATGCGAGATGGGGATTGGTTCTGGTAGTCCCTGTAGCACATGGGTATTGGATTTTTTAGGAGGCAGCAAATCAATGCCACTAATCTTTAAGTTGCACTTGTTGCTACGCATGCCAATGGTGGTCACTAGCACTTGCACTTGTAAAACTGAGGCAACCTGTTTGGGTTCTACAGATTCGAGATGAATCCATGCTATGTTGTGTTTCGTGGCCGTAGGCGAGGGGTTTTCCGCAGCTAGGCTGATTGCCAGGAGCAAGTTCATGGGTTTCCTAGTGCTTCTTATAAAAAGTACACCTCCTGGGAAGTTGCACTTGCTGCCCTCAAATCCTATGAAGCTGAGCTCGTGTAATGATTGTGTGATCGTTAGACTTGATTTAGCTGAATTTGTAATGGTATTATAAGTGTGATGGTTAGACTTGATTTAACCAAAATGAGCTCGTACCATAGAAATTGTTAATGGTTGTTAAAGTTGCATTTGGTATGAGCCATGGACTTCACTGATGGATCTTTGTTGCATTATTTTCTACTTCAGTGACGTGCTATTTTGTGTATTTTAGCTGTAAGCTAAATTTGTAATGGTATTGTAAGTGTGATGGTTAGACTTAATCTAGCCGAAATTATATTGGACTAATATGGTTACAGCCATAGTAATTGCTATTCTAGTTTGAGTTGTCTATGTCTATGTGCTGCTACTCTAAATTTGGATGAGCTCGTTACATGGAAATTGTTAATGGCTAATAAAGTTGCATTTTGGTATAAGTTGTGGACTTCACTGATAGATCTTTGTTGGATTATTTTCTTCTTTGTTTAGTGATATCATTACTTAGGTAGCTGAGGCCTCTTGCACACTGATGAAATGGAGCAGGCCCCCAACAGGAGGACGGACTCATTTGCTAGCCTCCCAGATGATCTCATTCTTGATATCCTCTACCACCTCTCTGGCCCCTCCTTGTTCCACTACAAATTGGTCTGTCAACATTGGAAACCCATCATCAACAAGTCTGACATCCATGACAAGCTGGCCCGCTAGGCTGTGATCTGTTTCTTCTTGGATAGGAATAACATGAAGCGACACTTCACCTGCTTCACTAGTGTATTTCCCTGCATCAGCTTCTTTCCCTTCTACACAAATAATGTAGCTGTCTCTACAACAGCCTTGTCCTATGCTGGTGCTCTATGCCTATGGGACCTCGGTGCTGGGTCATCTGCAATCCAATCACACGGAATTATAAGGTACTACCGACTAGCCCTCATGATCATGGCTTAACTTCAGGTTCATTAGCTGGTGGGGCTCAATTGTGTTTCGATCCGACACTCTCCTCACACTTCCATGTCGTTGATTTCATGGAAGATGAAGATAGTACAATTGAAGGTCTGGAGATCTTCGTCTGAAACTAATACATTGCTCTGTATGGAATCAGGATGGGGCGAGTGTATTGATCTGGGACTGTGTGAAACGTGAGGTGTATTTCTTAACAGTTTTCTACACAATATGGCCTACGTTGAGCATGAGGGAACATCTGTGATAATTGTTGTGGATATGGAGGGAAACACATGGAAGGAAATTGCTACGCCTACTATTAGTGATGAGCTCACCGTGCATCAAGCTCAGGGTCACTTGTGTGTTTGTCTTGTTGATGGTCCTTGCAATCAATGGAAGTTTTCAATGTGGATCCTTGAAGACTATGGTACTAATAATTAGATATTGCAGCATACTGTCATCCTTAACAAAATTTTTAGAAGCATTAATATCCGAGGGGAGTTGACCCACAAGGTGATTGCAGTTCACCCATTATGGAATTTCGTTTTCTTAGCAGGGCATGAAAGAAAACCAATCATCGCATATGACATGGACCGCAGAAAAGCTCATGTCATCCCTACCAGACTCTTTCGGTATAGTAGACGTTTAATTAAATCAAAAGAATGCTTCTAGCATAGACCAACCTATCTTCCATATGTTCCCTTGTTATTCGATTCACTAGAGCAGGGGAGGAGTTTGTGTCCTTACCGCTCTACCCTCCGTGCATGTGGAATTAGAACCGTCTGACCAATCGGGATAGTGATAAGGGCTACTCGACGGATGACTCCACCTCGTCAGACTCAGACTAGGCAGAGGGCGGCGAGACAGACAATGGAGTGGGCAGTGGCGTCGACTGGTAGGTGAGGGGTTTTCCACAGCTGGGCTGACTGCGAGGACCAAGTTCATGGGTTCTCTGGTGCTTCATATAAAAAGTACAACTCCTATGAAGATGCAGTTGCTACCTTCAACTCAAGACCAAACAACTCAAATCCACCCTTGGCTGCTGATGACGACATCTGTCTTCAAAACCCATTACCTGCTCCACCCTCTTTCTTCTTCAAAATTGTTGTAATAGTCATCCTAGTTATCTATGTCTGTAACATATGGAAGAAGCTGAGCTCATGTACTGACTGTTAGTGTGATTATTAGACTTGATTTAGCTGAATTTGTAATGGTATTGTAAGTTTGAAGATTAGACATGGTTTAGCCAAAATTGTAATGGTTACAGCTCCATTAACTGCTATCCTAGTTTTTGTTATATATATTTGTGCTGCTATTTTAAATTTTGATGAGCTCGTAGCGTGGAAAATGTTAACGGCTATTAAAGCTGCTTTTCTTTGGATATACATGCGTAATAGCATTTCAACCCCATATTTTCTCATCACTGCAATTTGGGAGCCAGCAAGTAGGCGAATGATGTTTTGTATCGGTGCATACTAATTGATACGACAATCAAAACTGACAAACCCATTATTATTTGTCCTACGAGCGGTTGGACTTTCTACATTAGCAGATATGAACTGCCAGGAGACAACTCTTGGGACTTGGGATAGTCTGGCCATTTCTCTTTCGTGTACCATTGGAAAGTCCGGCGCTATCTCTTTTGTGTACCATGGGACAGTCCTTAAATGGGCCGAGTGATAAGTGGGTCGTCCCCGCTGGTAAGGGACAGTCATCCACCTCGTGTGGAACGTGTATAGTCCGGTCGTATCTCTTTTGTGTACCATGGGAAAGTCCGGTCGTATCTCTTTTGTGTACCACAGAAAGTCTACCCCTCGGCTATTGTTGTTGCTTTACTGTCCGGCCGTTCCTCGCTTGTGCAGCGCCAAAAAGTCCTTCGGTATCATGTTTCTGCAGTGGCGAATAGTCAATCGTAAATGGGCCAACTCATAATTGGGCCGTACACCGGCGCACACACTCTACATCAGTCATTGCGCACACATCCTCAATTTTTCACGATGGGAAAATACACAAAATGGCGAATAATATAATAGTTTGAAGCTCAAACCATCACATTATCCAGCAATAGTTGATACAAAAATCCATGTATTGAATAAAAAAGTAAATTAGAAGGGATTACAAAAATAGTACACCGCCACACTCGTGGGAATCATCAGAGTAGCAGCATCTGGAACAACTGCAGTAGGCGGAAGCAACAACAAATCTCCAAAAGAAGCCTGAGCGTAGGAACGAGACGTCTACTCCTCATCGGTGAAGTCGTAGTCGGGTTCACCTGCCAAATAATTTTCAGTACTGTTTGTAGTAGCCACTCATCCCACCCTGTGTTTTGCTTTTGCTATGTAGTATTTTGGTGGATGCAAAGGATATAATCAAAGAGACCTATATATGGCTGTGGTTTCCTATGCATGTAGTGACCAAAATTATATATATATAGTTCATCAAGTTTTAACCCATCTCATCCACACATCTTTCCCATCCCATCATCACACACATCTCACCCTCTCGCACTCAGTTGACAGGTCCAACTCCCTCTCAGAGCCTGTCTCAGCGGCTCACAGCCGAAAAGGGTAACACCAGGGGGAAGAAGAGAAGGACTCACCTCACTACTCCCGAGAAGCGTAGGTTGAGGGAAGGGCCAAACCGAGGCCACGGACTATATATAGATTCAAAACTCTGTAGAGTGTGTACTCCCGTAACCACAAGATCACCGTCATCGGCGTTGCCCCGCCTAGGCTGATTCTGGTTGCTTTCTAACCGGTGTGATGCCACCCTACCACTCAGTACTAGGACATCCCGGATGGGTACCACCGGCACATTGAGACTGTGAGGCGTAGTACCTGGGCCACCAAGGTAACTATGCGGCTTTAAGGAGGGTGTCGGTCCCCACGCCCGTACCTCCTGACACTTTCTATTAACAACCTAGTAGTAGTGGCACTGTCCCAAGGTTCCAAGGTTCCAGTTCTCAAGAGATATCAGGTCCTAGTGGGATCAGACAGGATTATCTTCTCATAGGGACTACAACAGTCCGTGCTCCAACAGCACCTCCTACCCGCGGCTTCACTCCACAAAGGCCCTCGGCCCCGGGATCTCCATATACCTCACAATGTACCCGCCACAGGCACCTCTTTTGGGGATGCCCAGAACACCCCCCGGCAAGACTCGCTCCAAAAGCTCGTCGTAGAATCCTGTCCGATCGACTCAAACCCTCACCACACACCCAAGACACACGTAGCACTCTCCCCGAGTAAAATGGCACCACGTGCCTTAACCATATAACCATACTCTCCACCACGCATCACATCACAGATATAAGCATAGTAGAAGTAAAGCATCATAAGTAAATAAGCATGCGTCTAGCCTATCAACAGGGTATGCAGGAGTAAGGTTGCGACAAGGTAAAGACTCATCAAGCAATTCTACCATGCAACCTATTATCAGATGATATTCATAAATAAAGCACTAGCAAACTAGATATTATGCCATGCGTAATAGGATCTACAAGGTTGGGTGGGATGTGACACCTGTGAAGTCATCACCGAGCTCCTCCTCGTACTCGTAGTCGTCCTCCTCAAACTGCTCCTCCTCTAAAACAAAAATGTAATAGTCGCATTAGCGACTCCTATAGAGTAGCACAAAGAACTAAATAAAATTCAATAACTCCAAATGCAATCATACATGAGCCTATGACGTAGAGCTCATTTTTATAAAAATTTGGACACTTGGTTCATATTTTTCAGAGTTCGTATGAAGATGTTATGATTTTCTTAAGTTTAAAACTATATATAGAAAAAGAAAAAGAGCAATTAAATCTAGGGCCGACACGTGGCAGCATTCTATTGGCCAGCGGCCTAACAGCCACTTACAGGTGGGATCGGCTGGTCTAGTCACTGGCTGGTGGGGCTGGGTCAATAGTCAACTTTGACCGGTCAACGGTCAACGCCGACGGGCCCGATCTGGGCTCGGCGGGCCTAGGCAGGGCCGGTCTTGGGCCGGCCCGGCCCGGACATGTGTCCACTCACGGACACGCCATGTGGCTAGCTGGATCTCATCTGGGCTTGGGCCACAACATTCTGGTTCATGGACTCGGTGCAGGGTGCACCCAAGGCTGCAGAGCTAGGTGGCTTCCTGTGACTGGCTAAGCTGATCCACGTGGTGGACCTGGTCCACACGGGGCACAGGGGAAAAATTCCCCTTCTTCTTCACACATGCGCGCGGCGGCTTCAGTAGCGTGGTCGCCGGTGGTGAGCGGTGCGGTGATCCTCAGACGGCTGGGCTGGCTTAGCGGCCGACTGGGGCTCCACAAGATAGTGGCGAAAGGAGTGACGACGGTGCAGCGAGTGCGGGGTGGCCAGGCCGGCCGGCGTATGCGTTGCGGCAGCGCTACTCGGCATGGCCACGGCGGCGGGCGACTACGGTGCACGGGGAGTCTTTGACTGGTGCACTAGCTTTGCGAAACTGAGGCGAGCGAGGCTGGGTACTTTAATCAAATCGGAATGCTCTAGACGACCGATGATAGCGGCGGCGGCAGCGATCGACGGCGGACTCTAAAATTGGCACGCCGTGGAGCCCCATCTTCTGCTCCTCCTACCGTTTTGAGCAGCTCAGAGCTCAAAGGATCTAAGAGCGTGACTATCGGAGGCTCGCGAGGACACGCGCGATGGCATGGTCACAGCGGTGCTCCGGCGGACGGGAGCTCACAGCGGCCAGGGCAGCAAAGGTGCGTGGCCCCATTGTGGCCATTGCCAGACTCCAAGAATTTGCCGGGGAGACGTTCTAGGCTATGCGAACACGTTGGTCAAGTTAAAGAAGGGAGAGGAGGTTAGGAGAGCGAGAATGCGGGCAGTGAGCTAGGAGGTGGCCATGAATGTGAGCTGGACGAGCTCACCTACGCGGTAGTTGTGGTTGGGGTGAACAGCGGCTTCTCCGACTTGGGAAAGAGGAAGAAGAGCGGCAACGGGCGCGGCTCCACTTGGTGCAGTGAATCGGGGTCGCCGGGGCTCCTCCGGCGTGCACGGACGGTGGTGACGGCAAAGCTCTACTCCGGTGGACAACTCCTCCCCGCCTTCTTCTCCTCCTCCCTCTCCAACTCCTCCTCAGGCAGTGAGCAACTGGTGGCCAGCGAGTGAGAAAGGCTGCGTGAGCACAGGAAACCCTAACAGACCCGGCGCCCTTCTTTTATAGCAGCAGCGGCGGCGACCATGGTGGATGGGCAGCCATGATGGCAGATACCCATCGGGCGGCTAAGGGCGAGCATGAGCTAGGGTTCGGGTAACCAGGGCATGGCACGGAGGACGGGCGGCTAGGATGCAGTGGCCCGCGCTCGGACGAAGGATGAACAGCGGGGCTGCTCTTTCCATTTCTAGAACGACGGACGCGATGGTGTAGTGGACAGAAAAGGGAAAAGGATGATTATGACATGTGGGCCCCATGATCAGTGGCAGCGGGTGGAAGCACAGGCGCGCGGCGCGGCCAGGCCGCCTTGTTGGGCTAGATCAGCCACTTGGGCCGTCTGCGCAGGAGCGGGCAGGCGCAGTCACGCGGGCAGCTGGTAGGCTGGCGGCCTTGGGTTGGCAGGCTGAGCTGAGGTAGGCCGTGCGGGTGCCCTACTAGGCTACGGCGCTGGCAAGGCCAGCAAGCCAAGGCGGGCCGCGGTGGCTGGCTGGGCTGATTTGCTCTCTCTTTTTCTCCCTTCTTCCATTTCCTTTTCTATTTCTAATTCTTAACCATGCAACTAAACAAGTTGTGGTCCTAAGTGAAAAGGGTTAGTGACCATGGTGCACCATGGTCGGTCCACTAGGATCTCATGGTGGGTTGGAAGCCAAGTCCATGGTTAGTAACTTATGTGTGCATATGTGATAAAAGGTTATTGATTTTATTAGCAATACATAAAATCAATAAGAGGCAAATCAAACCTTGTGATTAAAATGCAAATGCTCCAACTGACATTGGTGCTACTTGTGCAACTAATAGAGGGTTTCCTACATGACACTCACCAACAATGGGATACTTTTAGAAAAAATTTTGTTGGTTGTGATTTTTGGTGTTTGGGATTTTTAGGGTTGTTATAGTCTTACCCCCTTATGAGAATCTCGTCCTCGAGATTTAAAAGTGTAACTTACTCTTCAAATAGGTAGGAATAGAGATTCCTCATTTCTTACTCTTTCTCCAAAGTTGCTTCTCGTTCTGTGTGGTTGCTCCACTAAATCTTCAATATTGGTGTGCTGGTGTTTCTGGTTTCTTTAATGGTTCTATCCAGAATGCGGATGGGGTGCTCTCTGTACTCCAAGGTGTCTTGAATGTCAAGTGCCTCTGTGGGTATCGGTTGCTCTGGCAACTTCAAGCACTTGCGTAGCTGCGACACATGGAACACTGGGTGCACTCCTGCTAGTTGCTCAGGTAACTCAGCTCTATAGGCAAGCTTGCCAATTCTGGCACAGATTCTATACGGTCCCACATACCGAGGTGCTAGCTTTCCCTTCACATGGAATCTGATGGTTCCTCGAAGTGGGGAGACCTTGAGATAGACATAGTCCCCAACTTCAAACTTGATGTCTCTACGTCTCTTGTTAGCATAGCTCTTCTATCAACTCTGGGCAATCTTCAAATTCTCTCACACCTGGATGACTCCTTCTTCAGCCTCTTTGATGGTGGCAGGGCCAAAGAATGATCTTTCTCCTGCTTCTAACCACATCAGGGGTGTTCTGCATGGCCTTCCATATATAGCCTCAAATGGTGATATCTTGAGACTGTTGTTGTAGGAGAACTCTGCAAAGGGCAAACTCTTCTCGTAATCAGTTCCATATTTTAGAACACAAGCTTGGAGCATATCTTTAGGAATCTGGTTCACTCTCTCTGTCTGACCATCCATCTGAGGGTGGTAAGTGGTTCTATAATCTAGCTTGCTCCCTATTAACTTGTTCAGGGCCTTCTAGAACTTGGATGTATACTGCGGCCCATGATCAGATATTATGCTCTTAGGGGCTCCATGCAGCTTGAGAATGTTCTCAACATACAAATCTGCTCGTTGGCCAACTCGAGCATCATTCTTGATGGCTAGGAAGTGAGCTACCTTAGTCAAGCAATCGACTATCACACATATAGCATCATGGCCCTTTGAGGTTCGAGGAAAACCCACAATGAAGTCCATAGAAATGGTATCCCATTTTCATTCAGGTATATCAAGTGGCTTCAGTAGTCCTGCAGGTCTCTTGTGCTCAACTTTGACACGTTTACAAATGCCGCATCTAGCAACATGTCCTACGATATCTGACTTCATGTTCTTCCACCAGAATTTCCTCTTCAAATCAGCATACATCTTAGTACTGCCTAGGTGGATACAATACTTGGAGTCATGTCCTTCTGATAGAATCTCATTGCGGATAGTTGGGTCTACAGGCACACAAATTCTATCCTTGTGCCAATAGGTACCTTGCTCATCTTCACTAAACTCTGGACACTTTCCTTACGTCAGGAGCTCATGTATCTCCCAAATCTCTGGGCAATGGCACTAGGCTTCATAGATCCTATCCATGAGGGTGTAGTGTACACAAAGATGATTCAACAGGCCATGGGGTATCACCTCCATCTGTAACTCATCAATGCCCTCTTGCAACTCCTTGGGCAAGGTGGTGGTGAACAGAGCATGACGATGACTTTTGTGGCTAAGAACGTCAGCGACCACATTGGCCTTCCTAGGGTGATAGAGAATCTCCACGTCATAGTCATTAATCAACTCAAGCCACCGATGCTGTCTCATGTTCAAATTTTCCTGGGGGAAAAAGTACTTTAGGCTCTTGTGATCAGTGTATATTTCACACTTGTTCCCAATCAGGTAGTGCCTCCAAATCTTTAATGCATGGATCATAGCTGCAAGCTCAGAATCATGTGTGGAGTAATGCTGTTCATGCTCCTTAAGCTGATGGGAAGCATAGGCAATGACTTTCCTATTCTACATCAGAACACAACTGAGCCCATGGCGAGATGCATCACAATAGACCACAAAGTCCTCGTGGATATCGGGCAAGGCAAGAACAGGCATTGTGGTGAGCTTCTCCTTCAGGGTCTGGAAACTCTGTTCGCATTGGGGCATCCATTTAAACTCATTGGTCTTCTTCAGGGGGTTGGTCATGGGGTGAGCTATCTTGGAAAAGTTCTCGATGAATCGACGATAATAACCAGCCAATCCCAAGAAACTTCTCACATTGGTCACATTCTGTGGCTGCTCCCATTCCTTTACTGTCTCAATCTTGGACAGATCAACCGCTACTCCATCAGCATTGAGTACATGGCCTAGGAAAGCGACCTCTTCAAGCCAGAACTCACACTTGCTGAACTTGGCATAGAGCTGATGCTTTTGCAGCTTCTCCAACACTATCCTCAGATGCTGTTCATGCGCTTCGATGGTGGTAGAATAGACAAGAATGTCATCAACGAAGACCACCACGAACTTATCCAGCTCCTGCATGAACACTTTATTCATCATGTTCATAAAGTAAGTCGGTGCGTTCGTGAGACCAAAGTACATGACGGTGTACTCAAACTTCCCATATCTGGTGACAAAAACTGTCTTGGGAATGTCCTATTCTCTAATCTTCATCTGATGGTAGCCTGATCTAAGGTCAATCTTGGAGAAGTACTTGGCATTGTGTAGCTGGTCTAGTAGGTCATCAATCCTCGGCAGGGGGTACTTGTTCTTGATGGTCACAACATTCAGGTTCCTTAATCAATGCACATCCTCTATGTACCATCCTTCTTCTTAACAAATAGAATAGGAGATCCCCAGGGCAAGGTAGTGGGCCTAATGAACCCTTTCTCGGATAGCTCCTCAAGCTGTTTCTTAAGCTCCTTAAGCTCGTCAACTGCCATACAGTAGGGTCACTTAGAAATAGGACTCATACCAGGCAACAGGTTGACAATGAACTCAACATCCCTGTTCGATGGCATCCCTAGTAGCTCTTCAGGAAAGACATCAGGGTACTCACAAACTACAGGCACTTCCTCAAGTGACTACTCTTCAAGGGCACATAGCATGGAAACATCTGTCCCTTTGTTCGGCTCACATCTAATCTAGCGACCACTTGGATGGGTTATATCCACAAATCTAGGCGAGCAAGATATCACTCCCTTGTTCTGGGTTAACCAATCCATCCCTAGAATGACATCTAGGCCTTCGAAGGGTAGCAAGGTAAGATAGGCAAGAAAGGTAAGACCCTCGATCATGATACTCACTCCCTTACATCTTTTGGTACAACAAATGTTGCCCAAAGGTGAACTGGTGTATAAGGCTTCTTTTTGTGGAGTGACAGGTATATGGTGCTCTCGTGCAAACTTAGAGGATATGTAAGAACATGTAGCACCTAAATCAAATAGCACAAAAGCCTTAACTCCATGCACTAAAATCATACCGTACACCACGTCAGGGGCACTCTAGGCAGCCTCTGTTGTCAGGTTGGTGAGGCAGCCACGGGGTGCTCTAGTCGGCATCTGCTTGTACGGGGTACCCTAGTTCTGCCTGGAGGGAGTTGGTGTAGCAGGTGCAGCCATGTTCGGGCACTTGGCTGCCTTGTGACCCGGCTAGCCACAAGCAAAGCAAGTGTAGGTCGCGCTGCCTATGGGGGTTGGAGTGGCGGCCTTCCACGTGCTACCTCCTGGTGCGGCATGAGCGTATGCTTGGCGGTCCTGAGCAGGATGGGGGTAGTTGTTGGTGTGGGTACCACTGCCCTGGCTTGAACCATGTGCAGCTCCCTGGGCGAAGCGAGAGCGGGGAGGCTGAGACGCCTCACCACATGACCTCCGTGGGGTAGGTACATGGGAGGTGCCCTCAGCACGGTGCTTCTTGGTCTTGCCAAGCGCCTCCTTCTCCGTGAAAACCTCGTCGTGGTCCTTCTCAATCTCCATGCACCTGTCAATCAAGTCATGCAGGGTGTGGCTCTTCATGCCTGATAGGGAGAGCATGATGCGGCTAGACAAGCCCTTGTGGTAGACGTACATCTTCTCCTTCTCAGAGTTCATCATTGAGGTGGGTGCATAGCACAGCAGGTTGGTGAAGCGAGTGGTGTACTCATGAACCTTGTCAGTTCCCATGGTGATGTTGCGGAACTTGATCTCCTTCTTCTCCAGGGTGCACTTGCGAATGAAGAACGCGCGGAACTCCTCCACGAACTCATTCCAGGAGATGTTGGCAGGGTCATGGTGGGTCTCACAGAGACTATCCCACCAAGATCATCCAGCGTCAACAAGCTGGTGAGTGGCCAGGCGAACACACTCCTCGTCAGTGCAAGTGGTTAAGTCCAGCTTCTTCTCCATCTCCCTCAGCCAGTCATCAGCAGTGATGGGGTCAGTGTTGGCACCATCAAACATAGGGGGCCTTAGCTTGAGAAATAACTCCAGCTTCTTGTAGTAGTCGTCGTGCGGCTCCCGGTTGTGATGGTTTAGCACGTTCTCAGCCAAGACACGAAGAAGCTTGGTCTGCTGAGCCATCACATCAGCCAAAAGTGGCGGAGGTGGTGGTGGTGGATCTCCTCCCCCAGCAGCACCCTCTGGCTCAACAACAGGGGGGTGGTCCTCCTCCAGCTGTGCCTCCTACAGGCTGCTCAACAGGTGGTGGTCCTCCAGCTATGCCTCTAGCAGCTGGTTCTGGCTCAACAACCGGCGGTGATGGTGGGTGAGTAGGCTATGGGGTGGCAGCGCGGGGTGGCTCCTCAAAGTTGAGGGGTATGTGACCAATGCGTCCACGACCATGACCCTGACCACGACCGCGTCCACGGCCCCTGGTGGGCGCAGGTGAGGGGAGCGGTTGTTCAGGCGGTTGGAACGACGAGTGGACATCCTGCTTAACATATATCTCAGATTAGGGCACATGTGCATGTGATATAACTTGACACTAATGATGTAATAATTAAGATAGCTTAATGATTTAAAAGCATTTAAATCTATCCAACACTCATACAGAGAAGCATGAAGATCCATAAAGATGTGATAAAATCTGAATCATCCATTACATCAAGTGGGTACATGGCGATATCTCTAGCAACTACGCTAGGAGACTCGTGAGAAACATACTACATGCTGGTAGTTCTAGCAAAAGGGGTGGACAAACTACTCAACAACATGGTGAGTCTGGTCATTCGGCCATGCAGGCCCATCATCTCCTGATCCTACACTATGCTAAATCATCCGTAGGGACTGGTCCAAACTGTAAGCTGTGGGGGAATACCGATGCCAGAAGCTTGGATCTACTCATTGGTCATCTGAAGGCGAGAGACGTAATGACGGGCCTCCTTGAACTGAGGGGTAGACACTGACTGTCCGCTGAGTCCAGCGGTGGGGCACCCACTCAAGTTGAGGCAAGATTGCCCCAGCTCAAAATGTCTCAACTCTTACCTTCTTATAGGCTCGCAAGGGAAGCTCATCCTACGATTCCTCATACTCTCCGACTCTCTTGTGATCTGACCTCTTCCAAGCCTCCATGGTGAGTTTGAGCTTGTCCATGAGGTATGTTATCTTGTGGACGTAGTTGATTAGGTGTCCCTGGTTGTAACCAGCAACAGTGTACTCCAGCAGCAACTTATCATGTTGAGCCTTACACTGCTCGTGGAGTTTGTCCAAGTAGGCGGCATCCTTACTCTGCTTCTGGAAACTCTTCATAATGTCTTTGTTCTTCTCAGCTATGGGAGTCTCAAGCTCCCAGACCTTCCTGTTGAGTCGGCTATCTTGGAGCTGAAGCTTCTCCATTTCATTCATCAGCCTGGCGATCTGGTCCTGGTGAGTGTGCTCCTTGCACGCTAACTCATGCTCTAGGTCTACAATCTTCTGCTTCCATGCTACCTCCTTGCTCTCTAACTCACGGATTCTCTCATCAACCTCCATTAGGTAGTTGCGGTCACAGTGTCCCTTTCGCTCTAGCTCGGCAATGTACATTTCCTAGCACTACAGGTACATCACAAAGGTGCGGTGGCAAGGGTTGCGGTCAACTCTGATATTCTGCTCGGTGTAGGCAATCTCCTCCCAAGTACCCTGCCGAACGTTGAGGGCATGAAGAAGTAGATGAAAGCGACTCTCCTTCAGGTAGTCAGCCCTGTTGCGCAGCACAGTGCGAAGTGCCTGGCGCGAAATGGTCGGAACACACATGCTAGTGTTGTTGTCGAAGGCAAAGTCAGTGAAGGCAGCAACTCTAGGTAGGTTCATGCTTGCAAGAACATTGATGTGGACTGCCTTGTAGCCCTCGATGCCTTCTCCAAGGGTGGGCTTGCTGCGGCAAAGGTACTCAATGTTCTCCACAAGAACACCAAGCTTGGTGAGAACCTTGCGAAGCACGTGAGCATAGCCTTCATACTCCATCCCATCAAGTCTGTACTCAACGATGCCCATCGGCGGCAACGGACCAAGCGGCAAGTTGGGATCCATCTGCAGGTTGACACGAGAATGGAATTAAAAAGTTGCAGAGGGAGGTAAGCCATGCATAAAAGCGTATGCAGTGGTCGGTGTATAACCGAGAGATATCAAGGTTCTCCTAATTCTATGGTCCAATCCTATGGGTCTCGTCCTAGGGTGAAGCATGGCTCTGGTACCAACTGAAACATCCTCAATTTTCCACGAAGTGAAAATACACAGAATGGCGAATAATATAATAGTTTAAAGCTTAAACCATCACATTATCCAGCAATAGTTGATACATAAATCCATACATCGAATAAAAGAGTACAATTAGAAGGGATTACATAAATAGTACACCACCACACTGGCGGAAATCATCTGAGTAGCAACATCTAGAACAGCTGTAGTAGGCGAAAGCAACAACAAATCTCTAAAAGAAGCCTAGCATAGGAACGAGACGTCTACTCCTCATCGGTGAAGTCATAGTCGAGTTAACCTGCCAAATAATTTTCAGTACGGTTTGTACTGGCCACTCGTCCCAACATATGCTTTGCTTTTGCTATATAGTATTTTGGTGGATGCAAAGGATATAATCAAAGAGACCTATATATGGCTGTGGTTTCCTATGCAAGTAGTGACCAAAATTATATATATATAGTTCATCAAGTTTTAACCCATCTCATCCACACATCTTTCCCATCCCATCGTCACACACATCTCACACTCTCGCACTCAGTCAACAGGTCCAACTCCCTCTCGGAGCCTATCTCAGCGGCTCACAGCCGAAAAGGGTAACACCAGGGGAAAGAAGAGAAGGACTCATCTCACTACTCTCAAGAAGCGTAGGTCGAGGGAAGGGCCAAACCAGAACACACCCCCGGTAAGACTCGCTCCAAAAGCTCATCCAAGAATCCTGTCTGATTGACTCAAACCCTCACCACACACCTAAGATACACGTAGCACTCTCCCCGAGTAAAGTGGCACCACGTGCCTTAACCATATAACCATAATCTCCACCACGCATCACGTCATAGATATAAGCGTAGTAGAAGTAAAGCATCATAAGTAAATAAACATGTGTCTAGCCTATCAGCAGGGTGTGCAGGAGTAAGGTTGCAACAAGGTAAAGGCTCATCAAGCAATTCTACCATGCAACCTATCATCAGGTGATATTCATAAATAAAGCACTAGCAAACTAGATATTATAGCATGTGTAATAGGATCTATGAGCTTGGGTGGGTTGTGGCACCTGCGAAGTCATCACCGAGCTCCTTCTCATACTCGTAGTCATCCTCCTCAAACTGCACCTCCTCTGAAACAAAAACGTAATAGTCGCGTTAGCGACTTCTATAGAGTAGCACAAAGAATCAAATAAAATTCAATAACTCCAAATGCAATCATACCTGAGCCTATGATGTAGAGCTCATTTTTATGAAAATTTTGACACTTGGTTCATACTGTTCGGAGTTCGTATGAAAAAGTTATGATTTTCTGAAGTTTAAAACTATATATAGAAAAAGAAAAAGAGCAGTTAAATCTTGGGCCGACACGTGGCAGCATTCTATTGGCCAGTGGCATAACAGCCACTTACAAGTGGGATCGGCTGGTCTAGTCACTGACTAGTGCGGCCGGGGTCAACGGTCAACTTTGACCGGTCAACGGTCAGCGCCGACCGGGCCCGATCTGGGCTCGGCGGGCCTGGGTAGGGCCGGTCTTGGGCCGGCCCGTCCCAGACATGTGTCCACTCACGGACACGCCACGTGGAGTGTCTTTCACTGGTGCACTAGCTTTGCAGAACCGAGGCGAGCGAGGCTGGGTACTTTAATCGAATCGAAACACTCTAGACGATCGACGGCAGCGGTGGCCCATCTTCTGTACCTCCTACCATTTTGAGCAACTCGGAGCTCAAAGGATCTAAAAGCGTGACTATCGGAGGTTCACGGGACGCGCGCAACGGCATGGTCGCATCGACGCTCTGGCGGCCAGGAGCTCATGGCGGCCAGGGCTGCAAAGGTGCGTGGCCCCACTGTGGCCATTGCCATACTCCAATAAGTTTTCGAGAAGACGTTCTAGGCTACTGCGAATGCGTTGGTCAAGTTAAAGAAGGAAGAGGAGGTTAGGAGGGTGAGAGCGCGAGCGGTGAGCTAGGCGGCGGCCATGAATGCGAGCTGGGTGAGCTCACCTGCGCAGCGGTTGCGGTTGGGTGAGCAGCGGCTTCTCCGGCTTGGGGAAGAGGAAAAAGAGTGGCAACGGGTGTGGCTCTACTTGGTGCAGCGAATCGGGGTCGCCATGGTCCTCCGACGTGCACGGACGGCGGTGACGGCGAAGCTCTGTTCCAGTGGACAACTGCTCCCTGCCTTCTTCTCCTTCTCCCTCTCCAACTCCTCCTCAGGCAGTGAGCAAGTGGTGGCGAGTGAGTGAGAATGCCTGCACGGGCATGGGAAACCCTAACGGACCTAGCGCCTTTCTTTTATAGCGGAAGCGGCGGCGACCATGGTGGATGGGCGGCCAAGGGCAAGCACGTGCTAGGGTTAGGGTAACCCAGGCATGGCGCAGAGGACGAGCTGCCAGCATGCAGCGGCGCACATTTAGATGAAGGACGAACGACGGGGCTGCTCCATTCCATTTTTGGAATGATGGACGCGACGGTGCAGTGGACAGAAAAGGGAAAAGGATGCTTATGACAGGTGGGCCCTGGCAGTCAGCAACAGTGGGCGAAAGCACAGGCGCGCGACGCTGCCAGGCCACCTTGCTGGGCTGGATCGGCCACTTGGGCCGTCTGCACGGGAGCGGGCAGGCGCAGTCACGCAGGCAGCTAGTGGGCTGGCGGCCTTGGCTTGGCAGGCCGAGCTGAGGTAGGCCGTGCGGGTGCCCTACTGGGCCGTGGTGCTGGGGAGGCCAGCAGGCCGAGGCGGGCCGCCGTGGCTGGCTGGGCTGATTTGCTCTTTCTTTTTCTCCTTTTCTTCCATTCCCTTTTCTATTTCTAATTCTTAACCATGCAACTAAACAAGCTATGGTCCTAAGTCAAAAGGGTTAGTGACCATAGTGCACGCACCATGGTAGGTCTCCTAGGGTCTCATGGTGGATTGGAAGCCAAGTCCATGGTTAGTAACATATATGTGCACATGTGAAAAAGGTTATTGATTTTATTAGCAATACATAAAATCAATAAGAGGCAAATCAAACCTTGTGACTAAAATGCAAATGCTCCAACTAACATTGGTGCTACTTGTGTAACTAATAGAGGGTTTCCTACATGACACTCACCAACAATGGGATACTTTTAGAAAAAAATTTGTTGGTTGTGATTTTTGGTGTTTGGGATTTTTAGGGTTGTTACACCCTCCCCCCACCCCACCAACTTTTTTGCATCACTCACTCATGGGGACCATTCGCAAACACACATTTATCAACAGTAATCTTGAAAATGTGTAGGACATAAACAATTCTTGCTTGAAATTTATTAGAATTAACCATGATACTTGATACCAAATTTAATTGATCTGTAATTCATTTGGATGGTTGTGGATGTGTTGATGTTTCCAAATTGATTGCTCATATATGGTGTATCCAAAATTTTTGTTGTGTACTATATACCATGGTACTTTGTCATGAATTTCTAAGCATGGAATCAAGTGTTGTAGCTTGCTTTCTAATTTCTTATTTGTTTTCATCAGTGGTGGAAGTTTTGATGAGACAAAGTATCCCATGTACTTGGCTCGAGTCCCTAAAAGGATATTTGATTGGGACGTATCTGCTTTGTATGAGAAGTAGTACAACAAGCAGCCAAGTAATTCTCCATCAGAATACTTTCACACAAGCAAACAGTTTAAGCTGTTTTGAGGAGACTTAGATAAGAGACCTATGTACGGAGAGCATAGGTGTGTGAATTGGAAGCAGTTAGAGAAGTTTCTCCTAATGGCGAGTGTTGTTACTGTGTTTGAAGGATATGATGGGGATGAAGCAAGACTGGGAAGACTTGGTAATCAGACAGTTCTATGCCACACTAGAAATTAGGGAAGAGGAAGAGAAGCTCATCTGGATGAGCGACACCGGTATTTTGGAGGCATCTTTCTCTGATCTTGCAAGAGCTTGCAGATTGGATTACCAAGCAATGAAGCGAGGGGCTATAATAGTTGATCTTCCTTATTTATTAGTTAAGGAGGAAGATAGCCTTTACTGTGATACAACTGAGAATGGTGATGGTGGAATTTTGAGTAGGATACCCAATGTTATTTGGCAGCTTGTGAGACGGACATTCATGGCCGACCACAAAAATGATACTAAATATGACAATGTTCTACCTTGTACGGCCGACGAGACGATAATGGTCGTGCTGAAACATAAATGACTAAATATTATTGATTGGTTGGTTAATCAGATGGTGGACATCAGGGTGGACCCGAACAAGCCTCTGATCTTCTAGCCTTACATCATGGCTTTGGTGCTGCTCAAGTTGCCTGGTTTCAAAGGTTGCCTAGATAGAACACACCATAGCTATAGTGTCTTCATCAGCCATAAGTTGCAGATCTGGCAGAGGAATCCATCATCTAAAAACTATGTGTCATGAGATGAGGAAGGTAGCTTGTAAAAAAGGGGAGTCATTCTTGTTTATTGTACTGAATTGTTTTAAATTATTAGTTTTGTTTATATGAACTTGATGTATCGATGATCATGTATTCCCTTGCATTTATGTCGTAGATGTCGATACTCTATCATATGAAATTAGTAGTCACTTAAACTAGTAAAGAACATAGTAACAAGCATCACACTAAAATGAGGATAAACTATAGAGGGTACTGCCAGACGTGGCCAAATGTACAGGGTCAGACTTTCTTATGTGCGCACTGCATTTGAAAATCAATGTCTCCTCCGTTTGCATTAGGATGCAGCAAGAATGGCTCCTCGCTGCAAGGTGGGAGCCTGAAGGTATTCAATTAATGCAATGCTATCAGTTTCCTAGCAGACTAATTGCTACGACATTCATATCAGACAAACCTTCACACTTTGTCCTGCATTAGGATGTAGCGAGAATGGCTCCTCGCTGCAAGGTGGGAGCCTGAAGGTATTCAATTGATGCAATGCTACCAGTTTCCCAGCAGACTGATTACTACAACATTCATAACAGACAAACCTACACACTTTGTCCTACGAGATCAAATATGCAGCGGTCGGACTTTCTTGCTTTCGTAGTCAAATTCAAGTGCTTGGTCTCACCCGTGAAGCTGTAGATCGAGGCGAGACTTGTTAAGATGGACCCCTAGCAGCGTACCATATACAACAAACTTATAATAAGAATAACCAAGGTATTACAAAGTTCAACAGAAGATCATGTGCATAGGCATTATAACAACAACTTAAACTATTCAACACCACAATTGTATCCAGTGAACATGTCCTGACAAAAAATACTACGAATCTTGCGGCGGTGACCTCGATTGGTCAAGGTGAAGATGAACCAGTTTGGTCCGCCGGTGGGTCCGTGCCGACGTGCCAGTGAGGCGTAACTATGCGGACCACTAGCTTGTTGAACACACCTTGCGTAACTATGTGTTCAATAATAATTGGGTTAGATCCCATGAAAGTGGAAAAATATCTGCCCGTTGGACTTCCGGCAGCGAAGTAGGAGGTGGCGGTAGCGCGGCGAAGGATCCCCTTTGTGTCGTGCAGCATACGACGTCCACCTCAAGGCAGCCGTGGGGCACCATGGCAGCACTTGTTGCTGCTGATGCCAATAGTGCCGTTCCTAAGTACTTTTAGACCTGGAACAAATAAAAAAATTAGAACTTTTTATATGACCATAATAATACTACAATCAAAACTGACAAACCCATTATGCTTTGTCCTACGAGTTCAATTATGTAGCAGCCAGATGTTCTGACGTTCGCAGACACTGCCAGGAGCCAAGACTTGGGCCTTGCGGGATCAAGAGAAGGGACAGTCCGTCCATTTCTCTTTCGTGTACCATGGGAAAGTTCGGCCGTATCTCTTTTGTGTACCACGAGACAGTCCTTATATGACATGGACTGCAGAATAGGAGATGTAATACCTTCCAACCTCTTTTGGTACAGTCCATGTGTGGTTAATGATGCTATCCTTAACAGAGGTGTCCAGCTGAGTCAGATATACAATGGTCGGAGTGTGCTATAAGCCTTGTTCTTGGCTGCAAGCTGGGATCCAGAAGGTAGGGGAATTTAGTTTTCTAAGTTGGCTGGCATGAAAGAAACACAATCATCACATATGACATGGACTGCAAAAAAGCTCATGTCATGCCTAGTAGACTCTTTCGGTATAGTACATGTAAGATTAAAGAAGACTTCGATCATAGAGCACACTATCTTCCATATGTTCCCTTGTTCTCGGATTCACTAGAGGAGTTTGTGACATTGCCGCTCTACCTACGCCTATGGAGGTGGAACCCTCCAGATGATGGTGATGTGGGCAACTCGACGGATGTCATCGGATTTGGAATAGGTGGAGGGTGGCGAGACAGACAATGGCGAGGGCAGAGGCATTGACTAGTTGAGCAATGCATTCCACCGTGAGTGCATCACGGACTGGCTGAGAAGCCATTTGTCTATAGCGCATCCTAAGAGATCAAATATACGTGGGCAATAGCATTTCAACACCATGGCTTCTCGATCCATTGTGCATTACGACATGGCAAGATTTGCTCCTCGCTACAAGGTGGGAGCCAACAGGTCGGCGGTTGATGCAATGTAAGAGTGCATACTGTCTGTCCATTTATCTTCTCTATACCTGGGGAAAGTCTGACAATATCTCTTTTCTATACCATGGGACAGTTCTCAAATGGGTCGTGTGATAATTAGGCCGACCCCGCTCCTGAGGGTCCTCCTCGTGTTGAACATGTTGACCTATATATTGGATATATCTCCCCTGAAAATGGGAAAATATCTGCCCATTGGACTTGCACTGGCTGGGCGGCGGAGCTAGAGGTGACGGCTGAGGATCCCCGGTGTGCTATGCTGGCTCTGGCGTCCATTTGGAGGCAGGTGGCAGGGCTTTCCTAGTGGGGCATGGTGGCATCGGCATCCACGTCGCTTGTGTGTGTAGAAGCATCAGATCCAATCCGCAGGTCTCCTTTCTCCCCTTCTTACAATTTGTTTCTTCATTTAGGTTTTGCCTCATCATGGATCTACTACAGGACTTGGGGATTTCACTTAGAATTTGTAATGGTATTGTTAGTATGATGGTTACACTTGATTTTCGACGAAATGAGCTCGTACCATGGTAATTGTTAATGGTTGTTCAAGTTGCATTTTGGTATGAGCCGTGGACTTAACTGATGGGTCTTTGTTGTATTATTTTCTACTTCGGTGATCTCAATACCTGCTATGTTGTGTTGTTTAGCCGTAAGCTTAATTTGAATGGTATTCTAGGTGTGATGGTTGGACTTGATTTAGCCGAAATTGTATTGGACTAATGGTTATAGCCACATTAACTGCTAATCTAGTTTGAGTTGTATATATATCTATGTGCTGCTAAATTTGGATGAGCTCATAACATGGAAATTGTTAATGGCTGTTAAAGTTGCATTTCGGTATAAGTTGTGGACTTCACTGATGGATCTTTGTTGGATTATTGTCTTCTTCATTCAGTTATCTCGTTACATAGGGAGCCGAGGCCTATTGCACACTGACGAGATGGAGCAGGCCCCTAACAAGAGGACGGTCTCATTTACCTGCCTCCCAGATGAGGTAGTTCTCGAGATCCTCCGCCGCCTCCCTGGCCCCTCCCTGTTCCGCTGCAAATTGGTCCGTCGAGACTGGGAATGCCTCATCAACAAGCTCGACTGGTTGGTGCAGTTGGGTCTTTGGCAGTAGAAGTGCAATGGTGTACAATTGAAGTGAACTTTTGGTATATTTTGAAATGGCCTCATGTACCCAGACAAATACTGGAAAAGTGGAAATCAATATAATGTTGTTCGAACTATGTTTACGTGCTTTTTATTATTTTGGGAATGTTCTTTTGAGGGGGCATAGCATACATGGCAGGACAAGTGTAGTCGGACATGACCACAGTTTCAAATCTTGCTTTGGTGTGCTCCCTTGCATTTTATGTCATAGACGTCATTACTCTTTGCTATAGAGTTAGTCATGCAAACAACTAAATGACATAGTAACAAGGAACTTAGGAAAAAGAGGATAAACTATGGAGAATACTTTTAGACGCGATCGACTTTACAAGGGCCGGACTTTCTTATGCGCAATAGCATGACTGTCGTTCACAGTAAAACTCAATAGCTATGTCCCATCATTGATGCACTCAATCGACATTCAATAGAGAC
The DNA here is from genome assembly GCA_023333625.1 of Bothriochloa decipiens. NCBI lineage: Eukaryota > Viridiplantae > Streptophyta > Magnoliopsida > Poales > Poaceae > Bothriochloa > Bothriochloa decipiens. The sequence goes on along the minus strand of CM041639.1, from coordinate 27,299,092 downwards.
CACCCTTCACAATTTGTCCTATGAGATCAAATATTCAATGGCCAGACATTCTTGCGTCCGCAGCCATGTCTCAAACATGATGCTCTAGATCGAGGCAAAATTTGTTCAGATAACTCCTGGCTGCCAACAGTTCGCAACAAACAGGTGAAATGAACTGTTGCCTTTGATAAGACTTGCTAAACTTGCTGTTTGAAAGCCTGAAGTAACTGGTGGATCTTTGATGGATTATTTTCTACTTCAGTGGTCACATTGCATAGGACGCACGCCGAGACCTATTGCATAATTGGTCCTACAAGATCAAATATGCAATGGTTAGACTTTCTTACCTGCTCAGTATGTACAACGTGTGAGAGGTGTCCAGCTAAGTCAGATATACTATGGTCAGAGTGTGCTGTAAGCCTTGTTCCTGGCTGCAAGTTGGGATCTAGAAGGTGGGGGAATTTGGTTTTTTTAGCTGGCCGGCATGGAAGAAACACAATCATCACATATGATATAGACCATAGAAAAGCTCATGTCATTCGTACTAGACTCTTTCGGTATATTACACGTAAGATTAAAGAAGCTTCGATCATAGAGCACACTATCTTTCATATGTTCCCTTGTTCTCAGATTCACTAGTGGAGTTTGTGACATTGCCGCTCTACCCACGCCTATGGAGAGGTGGTACCCTCCAGATGATGGTATGTGGGCAACTCGACAGATGTCGTCAGACTCAAAACAGGCGGAGGGTGGCGAGACAGACAATGGCGGGGGCAGTGGCACTGACTGGTTTAGCAATGCATTCCACTACGAGTGCATCACGGACTGGTTGAGTAGCCATTTATCTAGAGCTCATCCTAAAAGATCAAATATACATGGGCAATAGCATTTCAACAGCATGGATTCTTGATCCGTTGTGCGTTACGTGCGGTGAGATTTGCTCCTCGCTGTAAGGTGGGAGCCAGCAGGTCGGTGGTTGATGCATGTATGGGTGCATACTGTCCAGCCATTTATCTTTTGTGTACCAGGGGAAAGTCCGACGATATCTCTTTTCTGTACCACGGGACAGTCCTCAAATGGGCCGTGTGATGATTGGGCCAACCCCGCTCCTAAGGGTCCTCCTTGTGTGGAACATGTTGACCTATATATTGGATATATCTCCCCTAAAAATGGGAAAATATCTGCCCTTTGGACTTGCATTGGCTGGGCGGCGGAGCTAGAGGCGGCAGCGGAGGATCCCCGGTGTACTATGCTGGCTCCGGCGTCCATTTGGAGGCTGGTGGCGGGGCTTTCCCGGTGGGGTGCGGCGGCTTTGGTTGTAGTCGCAGTAGAAGAAGCTAACGGCGAAACTCCATTGATCAGGGCCGTGCCCCCAACCTCACCAGCTCCTGGATCTAAGTTTGCTAGCCATCAACCACAAAATCCACAGCAATGTGCTGCATCCTTGAAACAAAAGAAGGCCAGCAAGGTCGCCATCAGACAATGGAATAGACTCAACAGCCTCGTGGTACTACAGACAAGGGGATACTACAAGCAAAACGGATAAACCCATTATGTTTTGTCCTACGAGTTCAATTATGTAGCGGTCGGATTTCCTGGCATTCATAGACATAAACTGCAATGACACAAGACTTGGGACTCAAGACAGGCCAGTCATTTCTCTTTCATGTGCCATGGGAAAGTCCAGCCATGTCTCTTTGGTGTACCACGAGATAGTCCTTAAATGGGCCGTGTGATAACTGAGCCATCCTTGGCTCCCCGCTGAGTCATCCTCCTAGTGTGAAACATGTTGGACCTGTGGTACTAGTGGCGGCGAAGGATCCCCAATGGATTTGTGGCACTAGCGGTGGTGAAGGATCCCCGGTGTGCTGTGGTGGCTCCAGCATCCATTTGGAGCACGGCGGCGCTTTCCGGGTAGAGCGCGGCGGCATTGCGTCCGCGTCGGTTGTGTACCACAGCACGGGCGACAGATCCGATCCGTAGGTTTCCTTTCTCTCATTTCACTAGTGAATCTTTATTGGATTTTTTGCTGATGTAAGGGTCCCATTACTAAGGAATCTCTAATCGTACTGCACACTCTGACCATCGTAGTCTCTTTGAACTAGAGAAGGCCAGCAAGAACATGGATGTAGTGGACTGTCTTAATGAGGATCTTGTTTTTGAGATCATCCACTACAAATTGGTCTGTAAAACTTGGCTTCGCCTCATCTCGAACTCCAAGAAAAAAGAGAAATTGCCCCAGACTGTGGTCGGCTTCTTCTTTGCTAGTGCGGCCGACAAATGAGACTTCATCAGCATCTTGGAGCTATTTGGAAGCATTGATATTGGATTTAGGGACTATGTATGGAGTAATGAGGAGTATTGGGTGATTGTACTCCACCTAGAATGGAATTTGATTTTCATTGAAGGGGAGGATAGAGCAAAGCTAGCATATGACATGGACCGCAGAGAAGTCCATGTCATCCTTGCCCGTGAATTTGAGTATGTTACAAGTATCATTAAAGATGTGTTCATCTTTAGACCATTATATCTTCCTTATGTTCCCTTGCTCTCAGATTCATTGAGAGAAGTACAATAAAGCCTACTTTGATGCTTATGTACCCTTGTTCTCGAACATTAGCAGAGCACTAAAAAAGCTGTATTTTTGTATCCCACAGTCACGACATTTTAAATGGACTGATATTGTTTGCTTGTTTGAAGTAAAATAAAGCTCAAATTAATGTATCTCTACGTTGTACTGTGTTATTGTAAGAAAATATGACCAAATGTTGTTTCGTTGTTCATGGACATGCTAATTTTCTGAAGGATTGAAGTTGTACTTATTTTCGCTAAACTAGCGTGCCATCTTTGTTCTGTTTGCAAATTGAATTATTTATTCGGTATGTAAAGTAATTTAAAAACGGTGTCACAACTCCTATCGCCCTTGTTCTTGGAGTCATTAGCAGATGTTGTTTGCTTGTTCTATGGATATGTAAATTTCCTCATAGATGGATGTTGTCATTATTTTAGCAAAACTAGTAAACCACCACTGTATTTTGTTGTTTCAAAATTTGTTCTATGATTTAGTGCCCGCCGAATAGATCACTTGCGGTCCGGCCAAGTCAAAGCTTGGCTAGCCAGACTGTCCTGCCGTTCGTGAACAAATTTTGCCTGATCAACTGTGGAGGCTACTCTTAGACGCGTTCAAATGTTCAGTGGCCGGACTTACATGCGCAATAGTTTTTCAATATCAACTGGCTCCTCTGTTCTGCATTAGGATGCGGGGAAAATAGCCAGTAGATAGGAGATTGATGTGATGCTATTGGTAGACTGATGGCTACAGCACTCAAAGCAGACAACCCTTCACTTAATTGCATTCACGTTAAAACTCAGGAGGCACATCTCATCCTTGATGCTCAAATAACATGTGAGGTGTGTCTGGGTCGGTCATATTTACACTGGTCGAATATTCTGACGTATGCACAAAAATGTTAAGAGGAAGAAACATGTAGACATCGTCAACTACAACTGGCAGAAAGAAGTAAACGGAGTAACAAAAGAAAAAGTTAAATTTGGATGATATAGAAACATTCTTTATTAGGAACCATACTAACAATAATTGTCAGATAGGTGTGTATTTGTCAGAGAATTATAGAAACAACAAGCAAAGGTAACAAATCACTGTGACACATTGATATATATTTGATTGAAACTCATTACATATATTACCAAGAAAAGAAAGCTGCATGCATATTGCATGAGTCAGGGCTTCATTGCACTTGTTCATGCTTCTCCATCATCAGACTCGTGGTCATCACTCTCTTCATTACCTTGAAAGCCATGGTTGAGCAGCAGATGCTTATGGCTTCTTCTTATCTCGTCAACATCATCTAAAGATAGACGCACAGCATGATCTATGGCTTTGTTCCACATCCAGTTCTTTGCTTTACGGCCTGGCCGGCAGGCCGGGCATCGGCTGATCCTCTTACTATTGTTGTCAACGAAGAGTAAGCCTCCTCCACCAGTATGAACAAGAGACTGAGTGAGGTGGAGATCAAAGTCATGCTCCTTTTGTTGGATTTTTGCAGATCTTGTACGACACGAAGGTGTCCGTGCATGCATACTTGATCTTCTGATTCGATAGTCTGGGCCGGTCCTAGTCTTTGGCATGAAGAGAAATAACACCTTTTTCCATGTCCACACCAAGCAACCTTCGGCCAAAAATCTTGAGGCTTCCCACTTTGCTCCACTTACCTCTAATTACGAAGGGTGCCATGACCCATAGTTCCACTGCCTTAGAGAGTTTGATGTTTTGGTGGTGCCTTAGGTAATCCATGTCGCCGGCGATTCCTGCACCGACAAAAACGTGTTGCTCGCCCGCAAGGAAAGTCTTGAGGTCATCGGGGATGCTACTAGTGATGGCCACCTGGAAGAGAAGGCACTGCTTGTTGATGCATATTTTAAGAGAGTCATCCTATCCTCCTTTTCAAGGCATTCCTCATCTAAACTAACAATGAGTGGCTTGTCATGGCAGACATCTCGAAGAAAGCACCCGACCATCTGGGGCTTTGATGTGACCATAACCAAGACCTCATTACCCCTGACCATGATGGTCTTTTCTTCATCCAAGAAGTAGGAATGGAAGCTGGTAGATCTGCTATTGTCCATGGACGATCTGTGTGGGCGAGCAGGAACAAAAGCGGTAGCGAGATGAACTATCCATGGAGCACGAGAAGGATGAACTTGTTCGGATGAAATGATACCAGTATAACATGAAATGTGCGTACACAACAAAGACTAGTGACGGAGGCAGAGGTTAATATACAAGATACGAAGGAACTGCCCAGATGTGTGAATGCCAATGGATCGGCACGTTGAGATGCTAGTAGGAACTACCGTGCGGACAGAGGAGGGAGGCAACCGATCAAGAACACTAGCCAACCCAAACAGGATGCAAGGAGTCTTGACACATAATTCTCTATGCCGGACTGTTCTCGTGCCTCGGCATGGTGGGCACAATGCCTGTCTTCTCAGTGTGGCTGGCATCGAAGAATGGTACAACCTATGCTTGACACGATGCTACCCGCAGTGAGGTAAGTGAGACACATAGTTTATAATTTACAATTTATAATTAAGAACCTCCAGTCGCTACCTTCTTGTAAACTTGATATGTGTCTGGCCTGGTGAAATATACCATGCTCGGACTTTCTTGCCTGTGTACTACTCCTCCGTGAGGTTTGTATAACGCGAGATTTGTCCGCCTCCATGAAATATACAATCGTCGGACCTTCTTACACGTGCTGTATGTACAACTGGCTCTGGCAAACGATCCCTTCATTCCACCCAGCATGGCATAAATGAAACCTGACAAACACACTTATGCAAATATATAATCTCACAGGTTACACAAACGGCTTTGGAATTTGAACCAGCTACATGTAGATAATTTTTTTAGTACACATTATCCATGTAAAAATCAATACAAGTATTCACTATGGAGCCAGATGAGCGAATTTGCAAACACAACCAAGATGGCACCCTAGTTTTGCTGCAAACTTGCCACCATTTGTATCCATGTACAAATCAATACAAGTATTCACTGTGGAGCCAGATGAACGAATTTGCAAACACAACCAAGATGGCACCCTAGTTTTGCTGCAAACTTGCTACCATTTGTCCTAGACGAAATTAACCGCATCACCGTCCCGGCGTGCGTTAAGAATCCAGAAGAACACAACTGCTCAGTCATTAAGTTATGCTGCATCGGGTTGAGAGCCCGGGAGCGATAATACATGGAAAAGGCCACCTTTTTTGACTTTTGGACATCATGTTTGACCATTCATCTTATTCACAAAATTAATGTTATTTATTTATAGAATAAGCAAATCATCAATGATAGTCTTTGTGAGACGGAGGGAGTACATATAAACTCCAGCAACTGACGACTCGAACTATATCCAGGCCAAATTGTTCCTTCTTCATCACTTCCTGATGGACTATCAACAACCCTCGAAAGGCCCTACTGAACCCTTGCCAGCACCGCCATTGGTGGTGGCACCATCGCCAGTGCAGTTGGTCGCGCTGCATGTTCCACCAGAATTCGAAGTGCTCGTGACGATCACTGAGTTTGCGCAACGCAAGAACTTGTGCATCTCGGTTCTCACCGAGAGCGGCTGGGTGAAGAGTGCTACTGTACCGCCACGGTGAGAGGCGGTGTCCTCGCCACACGCGCCGGTGTAGGCAGCGTCATGGGTGTGGAAGCTCGGTCGCCACAAGCTGATATCGCTGTCTGGGACGGTTCTCATTCCTTCCATGGCGGCCACACCGCCGTTCTTCACGGCGTGGCTGGTGGAATCGGAGACTGGTTTAAACCATGCGGGTGAAGTGGTGGGATTGAAGGCAGTGGAAAGGCTGGTGGTTGTAGCCCTCATCGTTCCTATTGACTGCTGCCGCATGCTCCCGTTGCCTACAACGGGAGTGCACTTTGACAAGAGCTGGATGCGGTCTAGATTTGGACTATTTGCTTCATCCCCAATGGTGGCTCTAGCGGTGCAGGCACTAGTAGACAATAGGCCCAGACGCAGGGCATTCATGGGCCACTCCAACGCTAGCTATGCTGGCATTCGTGAATTGCACTTAGTGATGCATTGTTCTTATTTCTCCTTCTTATGTTCCTCCATCATACTATGTTCTTGTTTCTCCATCTTATGTTTTTGATCTTACTATGTTCTTGTTCCTCCATCTTGCATGGCTGTTATCATGAATGTATTAGTTATATCTTTTTTCTGCTCATGCACCATATCTAGTGTTGTTTCCCCTCAAATTAGATCCCACCATGAACAAATTTTTAAAAGGAGGACACTAAAGAAGAGCAATAAGCCCCGACTATTAGAAATCCTTCCCACCCGCATTACAGCTTCAATGAGGGCTTCTTTGTCTCCGCATCTCCGGCTGTAGATTGATTGCTACGATATTCAAAACAGACAACCCTTCACATTTCATCCTATGAGATCAAATATGCAATGGTCGAACTTTATTGCGTCCGCCTCTTAAGATGAACTCCTCTCTGCCAATGGTTTACAACAAAAATATAAAAAGACATGTCCTAACAACATCAAGAAGACATGTCCTAACAACAAATATAACTATTATTGCATCAATTGGGTTACCAAGCCAGATTAAAAGGTCAGCCATGTTGACAACTCCAAGAAGACATACACAAAGCTAACCCTAATCTTCGGTCATAGATAATGCATAACCTCTAGGCATAAGAATTGTCCTCTCATTTGATATATTCAAAAATTTATTCAAAATATCATTTCTTTTGTTGTGATTTGTTTTATTAACAAAATATCTTTGAGAATGACTTAAATTTGACTATGTTTACTGAATAATATGAGTGGTCAAACTTCATGTTAAAAAGTCAAATGAACTATTCGTTTGGTCATTTCTAGCTGGTTGATTCTGCCTGATGCTGATTTGTCGTGAGAGGAAAACACTACTGAATCTGTAAGCCCTGATAAGACCAAACGAACAGGTACAGCGGACGGATTTTACTGAGTTCGCAGTAGTAAATTTCAACAGCCATCTACTAGTCCATTCGAACACGCCTACTCCGCCCCACAAATAATGCCCGTTTCATTTCCCGAGGAGTCAAACTTTTAAATTTTGAACAAATAATGGTATTTTTTATAATATAACTGGACATACTTAAGGTACTAAAACGTGTTACTATGCTAAAATTGCATTCTTTTTTGGACGGAGGAAGTAATAAGTATCAACAAGCCTCGCCTCTATCTAATGCAGAACTGCATTTGACTGGGAACTCCATAATGTTCGGTCGCTGTGTCTCTGATCTTGTCCAGACGGTCCTACGCGTTGTCATCTTTCAGTGTCGTGGCAATCAGTACGTCTGCCCATCGACTGTTGTTGTTGCTTGGATTGGGGTCAAATATACTGTAGACCTATCACAACCACATCAATCAATCAAGTCCGAAGCATGTCATGTTGGTCAAAAGCTCTTTTTTCATGATTCCTCTTTTGCCCCGTTTTCCTGCTGCATTCTCTTCAATCTCACCAAACGCACAAGGTCTAATATGAAAGGGGCTGCCATGGCTTGCCGCATACTATAGTTCAATCTAGTCCAACATTCGTGATGGTAAATTTGCCTGGCCGGACGTGTAACTCTTGTGCTAAGCTAGTCCGATTGTAGTAAATCCAACTGAGCTAGACTCACCTTCAGTCTTCCCCTTGACTGGCATGACTGCTTGGATTCGAGTGAATTAACTCATGAAAAGACCTATCACTACCACACAAGGCATTCATGTCTCGCGTGCCAAATCTCCTTTTCTCGAATCACCTCACGTGTCTAGATTTCCTGACGCATATATTCCTGGGCTCCAAAGAAAGTCCAACATTGGGCACATTTGTTTTGTTGGACAATTAGCAGTACAGAACTCTTCTTATTTTTGAGTCGGTCACAGCATTTGTATTAGTAGTAGTGATGAGTGGCTTTGATCTGTTTGTAAACCAACTATTCTTATTATTATGTACTCACAAGAACTCGAATCAAGGATTACTTTATTTAGAAATTTAAACTTTACTGGATCACAGAAGGTCTGGTTGTCTGAAATCTTAGCTACCCAGAAGACGCCCTACTGTAGTTTCTCGCACTGGTTTATTTCACTCTAGTTATGTCATATTTTATAAATCAGCATATCAAGTGTTTTATGAAAAATTAAAAATGCAAACAATCAGTTTAATTATGGACAGTAGAGACACAAGGAGGAGACACAGCCCACACAAACATCTCGCTCGTGGGGTGGTCAACTACTCAATGGCCTCTCCTTAAAAAAAAGAAAAAGAAAAATCCTAATCGATGGCCTCCAAGCTCTAGGAGCATAAATAAGGTGCACGAGGAGGTTATACTTGCTGCCTTCTCTCTCCAGAGCTCCTCATTCCATCCCAAAGCTTTTTCCTTCCACCCTACTGCGCCTCCGACCAAGACAATGGCTGAGCCAATGAGCTTGACTGTCGATGGGGAGGTCCCAGAGGCAGTCCACGCCGACAATCCTGTGCCTATGGATGGAAGTCTGGTCAGCGTGGTCTCTGACCCGCCAGATCTCCTTTTGAAGGTGTATCATCAACGTACTGCTTGTACATGTTGTTTATCTTCATTTCACCAGGGTATGCTAGAAATGCTCACACTAGTATTTGGATCTTGCCTACTCTCAATAGGTGGACATGGACGTGATGGCGTCCCCAGGACCGTTGCCACTAGAGCCAGATTCTCCATCCGCGGTTGCACCCAGAAAATGGTCCCGCGAGGCATCCCCCAATGGAGGCAGCCGTCCATGACTCCGTGCCATGCTGCGCCAGTCAGTTTGGTAAAAGTCATTTCCCTTCTCAATCAGATGGCTCTCCTGCTTTATGGGCTTGAACTTGGCTTGCATTGTGCAGCGCTTCCTCCATGGCTGCGCCGTCCCCAGATGAGCGCCTCCCAGCCCTGCTTGCCCACCGTCTTCGAGCCGTGGTGTCTGAAACCATTCGTCAGGGTGCAGCCGCAGCACTGGCTGCCGCCCAGCTTCAGATTGGCACAGCGGCGAACCTCAAAGTGGTGGAGTGGGGTTTTCCGCTGAGTTCCATGGACGATGACATCACATATCTAATGGTCAAATTCGAGCCAGCCACCAACGCCATCCTACCGAAGGTTGAAGTGGATGAGATCCTGCGTGCCCATCTCGACCCTTGATTTGTGGGACATATCAGTATTGTTAGATGTCATGATTAGGTTTAATCTGCGAGGCGCCCTTGATATGTAAACTCTTATTTGCATGCATGTATTTGTGAACTTGTGCTGCACTTTGTAATAGGTGCATTAAACTCTGTTGAGCGTGGTGGCTCACGTCATTTTGTACCTAGTTTGTAGGCCCTGTGGTTTGCTTCTCACTGCAGATCTCTTTCAGGTTGTCTTTTGCTCTAATCGATAATATGCTAGACATTCATGAGTGCCTTTGATCTCTGTTGATGACTCGTGTCTTCGTTAAAATCTATATCCATTAGGGATTCAACAAAAGTAATGGTGATTTGTGTCCAGCCAGGTCTGAATCACAATCCTTGGACTTTATTGCGTGCACAGTAAATTTGAATAGCTATGTGATTCCTCCATTACTATTTTAGCTAAATCAATTCTAACCATCATACTTGCAATCAAATTACCAAACGACAATAGGAGCTGAGGTTTGATTGCACTGCTTACTCCATGTATTAGTAGCCATCTTTAGCTATGCTTTCTTTCGGCTGCTACGAACATGGGACTACGTGGCATTGGAATCCACTGTTTAATCCACCGAGAAGGTCCGGCCGTCTAATAATTTCACTACTCGGACAATAATGAATGTCGTGCGATCACATCAGTAGACTGTTCCAGCCCTACCGTCCCTGTGATGTGCAAAAGCCTGGCCTCACCTTGTATAGCCAACTCCAGCTAGCTAACTGGCTCTGCTCCTGACAATTATTACTACAACTACAACTACCACTGATAATACAAATGCATTGCTACCCCCTTGTTCATCCGATAGATATCTAACACCGGGTTCCCTTCGAAGCGTCCTCTACCTCTAATCGCTCCAACTCCAAAATCATAGCTACAGACTAAGCCACCATCCCCATAGAGTTGCCATCACCATGAGCTCCACCGCAAATCCTGATGCCCAGGTTTCCACTTTCCGTCACTTCGTCCGGTCGACAACAATGTGGACAAAATCCTTGACTATGTATGGTGCTAGTGAAGCAGCGTTGTCTGTGACCCTGGAATGCAAGGTCACCAGAAAGCCGGTGGTCACTGGAAGTCGGTGAGGATGTCGTACCCAGGACATGACGCCAATAGGACCTTCACCGCAGATCAAGCCATGGTCGTCCCTATCGACAAGGATGGTGTCTGCGAGGTCCTTCGTGCATTGTTGAGGTCAGTCTTGCCAGTGCAGGATCTAACCCTCAGGGATCGGTAGTGGGATAGAATCCTTCCTGAGTCAATGGTTCCTCTACTCACCGCCTTGTCGCGCGTGGCCTACAAGGATGGCTGCTTCACCCAAGCAAAGATTGGGCTTGTGGTTAACCAAGTAATCGAGTTCATCACATCCTCTGCGCTCTTGACGCTCTCCATGGAAGCGGCGGCACTGGGGCATTGGGAATGCATCTACTGCCTGGAGGATTTTAGATCTAGTGATGCGGCCAATCTTGCTGTGCATATGCCATGCTGCAGCCGAGCATTCCACCGCAATTGCATAATAAATTGGTTCAATCTGAAGTCCACTTGCCCGTGGTGCGGGAAAGATTTGTCTATGGGTCTTAACCCTTTGATGCAGAGCTATCGGTTCGCCAGCAGACTAATTGCTAAGACATTCAAAATAGACAACCCTTGGCACTTCGTCCTCGCGATCAAATATGTAGAGGTTGTATTTTCTTGCTTTCGCAATAAAATTGAACAGCTACATCTCATCCGTGCTGCACTAGATCGAGGCAAGGCTTGTTGAGATGAACTCCTCACTTCCAATGGTTTACAACAAACAAGGTAAAAAGAACTAGCAGGGGCCACGAAACCAGCTAAAAATGACCAAGTGACGATGCTACACCACCCTCAACAAAGCTTAACCCTCCTAATTATTACATCAAGGTACAATTGTCTACATTGAACAATCAAAACACTAATCGAAACATTAGTTATGAGGTAATTGAACATCACACCTATTTTAGAAACATATACCAAGGCCATGTATGTAATTCCATAAACACTAAACAATGACATCATCTGACCACGTGGTTAATGCTCAGTTCAAAAGGAACAGCACCAACAAGATTTTGGAGGAAAATTGATCAAAAGCACTCAGATTCCAAAACCTGCACAAATTAGCCCTCCATGTCTTTCCCTCCGCATCAACAGCAACCACGTGGTCAAATGCACAATGAGTAACAAGCATCATAGGAAAAGGAGGTAAATGCACAACGAGTAACAAGCATCATAGGAAAAATAGGGTAAACTTTGCAGGGTACTGTCCGACGCAATCAAATGCTCAAGGTCCGAACTTTCTTACCTTCACAAAAATTCTGACAGTTGTCTATATTCTCCAACACCTTCGCATCCTTCTTTCCCATACTCTTTCCAAATTGGAAAAAATCCCCCTTCCCGCCGCCTTCTTCCCGCGCGCGCGATGGGTTACCCGCGCTACATCTCGTCGTCGAGCCATATATTCTCGACGCGTGCCTCGCAGTTATTAAGAACACAACATATCCTCTGAATGCCAACCACTTCTCCATTGCCCGTTGGGCTTGCGGTGGCGGAGGAAGGTGTACTCTAGTGGTCTCTTTCTGTGTGTTGCGGTGGCTCTGGCGTCCATTTGGAGGCAGGCGGCGGGCTTTCCCGGTGGAGCATGGCGGCATTGGCATCCGTGGAGGAGCCGACAGATCCGATCCCTAGGTCTCCTTCCTCTTCATTTACTGTTTGTTTCATCTGACCCACTAATTATTAAGCTGCAGTGCACTTGTTGCTACGAATGCCAATTAATGACTGTTAGACTTGATTTAGCTGATGTTGTGATGGTCAAACTGCTAGTCAAGATTGCATATGTATACCTGCTACTCTAAATGTGGATGATCTCCTACTCTATGTTCAGGTATCTCCTATAGCACAAGGCTATTGTGGATTTTACTGATAAATCTTTGTTTTATTATGTTCCTCTTTAGTTATGTTATTATTTAGGAAAATGAGGCTTAATACACAATGATGAAATGGAGGAGGCCCGCAACAGGAGGACAGGCGCGTTTTCCAGCCTCCCGGATGATATCATTGTCGATATCCTCCACTTCCTCCCCTCCTGCTCCTTGTTCTGCTGCAAAATGGTCTGTAAATTCTAGAAAAGACTCATCTCGGACCCCATGTTCAATCATTTTCTGCCCCAAACTGTGGCCGCCTTCTTCTACGACACTTATAAAGGCTATCGACACTTCACCACTGTCTGTCACCTAAAATACATGGAGCTGTAGAGCACTAGCGAGGAGGATGAGGTGGAGGCTTTTTTCTCCCCTCTTTCGCTACAAACTCAAATCCTACAGAATTCATGACTTTAGTAGTTGAAACAATGGGTGGGTAGTTCAAAAGCCCCCAATAGTTGTCCAAATCATTAGGGAGTAATCAGTATGTAACTTCTTATTAATCAAAGCCGGGTAACAGGATCTTTCAAAAAAATCGGTGGGGCTTTTGTTTTGTGATATTGTGCTGTTTTGTTCACTTGCACTGTATTAGTTCTTTATTAAGGAGGGTTTTCAATCCTAGGTGTGCTTGCCCCTTCCTTCCAAATTAGGCCTTAGGAACCATTCAGCCATGAACATTTCCTATTAACAAGCACGTAGTAGTAGAGTAATATGTTTTTTCTTTTTTGAGAAAAATGTAGAGTAATATGTGGCGGCCTTAGCTGAGAGCAGACTGGGGAGGTCTCCGGGCCGAATCTAATTCCTCTTATTAAAAAAACATGGAATATGTGGCGGTCTCTGCTTTAGAGCAGACGGGGTGGTCTCCCTGCCCGTAGGTTTTATTTTTTGCCAAAATTTTCGCTCCTTGCCCGCCAACACGTAGATGTCTCTCTTGCCCTTTCGCACAGAAAATGTGTTCACCCAAGACAAGGGCATTTGTGGTATTGTGGTGGCAACATAAAAGTGCAAGGAGGCCTTCTCCGCCCCCATCTCCCATCTCCCAACCGCACCTGTCTCTCTTCTCGCTCTCTCCTCTTTCAAATTTTCAAGCGGTGCCACCACGCTGCTAGCCCACCCACTCTGAGCACTAGGCACCATGGTCGTAGCAGCTTGACTCCATATCTAAATCCCCTAGTTCGGCACCCATCGCGATCCATCGGATTGGAACCCTAGCGGGATCTCGATCCGGTATGCCATCGTCAACGCCTACCGCACCAGCTCCGCGACGATGATGAAACCTCGGGGCCGACAATGAACACTAGCCAGTTAAGGTGGAGTAACAGGCACCAAGATCCCTTTTTATGATGTGTGTTGTATTGTATTAGTTTTTTATGATATTTTATGACCTTAGTGGTTGAACCTGGGATGATTGTTGCTGACACGTATTTGAACACCCCTGCTCTGTTGTATACATTTAGTTTAAACTTTAGTTTATTAAATGCTTATGCAACGTAGATGTAGATGAACCAAATCATTTTGAAGAAGCACAGATTGCATATATCGCATGCATTCAACTAAAAATGCAAGAACTTCGACTGTTTGCGCGCCAAAACCCTATGTCTCCTACAAATGAAAAAAAGTCAAGCGAAGATCTAGAATATATCCCTGAACCATGTGAGTTTGCTGACGGTGGCTATGAAGCAGATGAAATAGATTTAGACTTTGAAGCTGAGCCAGAGTCCCTACTAGTTAAGTTGCTTGTTCTGTTCTGTATTTTGTTTGAGGGCAATGTAATCTGCACATGCTTGCTACTTATGTTTGTTTTATAACCTTCAGTGTTCGGTTCCAGGAAGACATAGAGGAGACTCTACCAGTAGGACAAAAGGCTTTGGTAATATGGGTGCCGGGCGAAGTTGTACGAAGCAAGTGAAGCCAGCAGCACCTAAGTTGACTGGTGTTTGTAGTTGGTTAGGTAAACATAAAGTGCTTGATGGATCAGGAGGAGGCGACCACAGCACTGTGGGCAACTTCTCACCTCCAGATAATAGTAGCCATGCCAGAGACAGAGAGGGTCCCTCTGAGCAAAATGCTATCTTCCTTCAAACGCAGAACAATAACGAAAGTTGCGAAGGTTGGTATTAACCTACATATCTCTATCTGTTGATTTGCAATAGTTATTTGACATCCAGGCTACTTGTATAACAAATAGAAATTCTGCTAGATGACAATACCCATGTTGTAGAGGATCCTTCTGAGCAAGCTACTATCTCCCCCGACCCACAGAACAATAATGAAATTGTCCAAGGTTGGTATTAACTTGCATATGTCTATCAATCAATTTTGCACTATCTATTAACAATCTGAATGTATGAAAACTGTATAGAATGACTGCTGCCAAGAAAGAGGAAACAACTGGGAAAAGGTATGGGACTTATGCTTGATGGAAAGATTGGTGCATTTGGAGGAATGAGGATGCCCATCTCTATTGCCAAGGGGAACAGATGGCCACATGATGCACTGCAAGCCTCCAAGTTTGCCTCAGTGGCCAGTATAGTAGTCATGGATCAACTACCAATTTTCACCCTTTTCAAACATTACAAGACACCTGATGGCAAGGTCCATTTTGAAAAATTTTTGCATAAGCTATTTGTATGCATCGCTACCCCTTGTTTACATTCAACTATGCCTTGAGCAACTAAGAAACTAATTTAATTTGCATGAACGCTACTGCAGACAAATCTCGCCTTTGACCAGCATCACCCACCAATGAGAGATGCTTGTTGGAATGTGTTTAGGTGTTCTGTGAGGCAGGAACGCTACAGGTTGAAGAAACTCTACTACAATAAAGTCCCTGCTGATCAGATCATGATGTGCTCTCATGTCCAGTCCATGAACGATAAGCAGTGGAATGACCTTCTCAAATCTTGGCCTAGTGCAAAGAACAAGGTGCGTATGAAGTCATCGAATGCCTGTGTATTCATGCTATGGTCTACTTGTGCTGCAGTGTAACACCAATGATGTTACAGGATGTATCTATGAAGAATAAGCAAAACCGTGGCAAAGTTAAGTACCATCAGGCTACAGGGTCTCAATCCTATGTTGTCAAGCTCTACAAATTTGTAAGTGATGGTTTCATTGTATTGTTACTGGGACTTTGTATATATATGAACTAAAACTCATGTGCAATGTGAACAGATGGAGGACAAGAGGAAGGCAGCACAACAAAATCAAGGACTTGATGAACAACAGGAGGGATCTGATGCAGATGTTAATGCTGTGAAAGTCTTCAAGGAGTTCCATATCAGTAAGAAGAAAGGCCTTATTGATGCTGCAAAAGAAGCTATTGTAAGTACCTTCGCTTGATTTACTTGAAATTTGCAATTATACAACAATCTATACGGTACCTGAACATTATGCTTATGTAATCTCTGTTGGCTCCCTATCATCAATATGCTGTGCAATATCTATGCATTAGTTGTTATGGATTAATCTCCTAGGTTTTCAATTTATGTCCTCTACCACTATCTGCTACCTAAAGTTTAACGCTTTAACATACGCTGGTAGCTATGGAAAGTGTGCAAGCCGCCTGTGTTGCTGAAGGGGGGAACCAATGACTAGTGCTGATGTTGTTTACAAGGTCATCTATGAATCCCACAGTAAGAATGTGTCCCCGGCACCCATCAGCAACATCCCTTTTCTGAAGATTGCTGGTATCCTGACAAGGTCCACCATAATAGATACATTAGCGGAGAGGATGCTTCGACAAAAGCTTTATGAGGAACAAGTTAGTTCTGCTACCCTCGTTGAGGAACTAGCTGAACAAAAGATGAAGGCACACAAGATTGTGATGGAGTTTGGGAATGACAAGAGACAGCGACAGGAGCAGCACAGGAAGTTCCGTGAGGAATTGTTGGCCGCCATTTCTTCTGGTAATTGACTATAGGTCTACTGCTGTTGTGGCCTTGATGTCGTTAATTTTTGTTGTTTGATGTGTAGACCTATGTGCCAGTATGTGCCAGTTTGATGTGTGGACTCGTGCTAGTTTGTTGTGGTGAAACTCTTGCCACAACATGCTGCACGGTGTGAAATGTAAATTAGTTTTTGTGATGTTTTCGAATGGCGGTTTGGATGATTCCATCTTATTACTATGATGAAATGAATGTCGTCTATGGGCGATCCAGGGCAGCCCACGTGGTTGATTAATAATGGATCATTGTTGTAGACGTCCAATTGCCATGGCACGACACGTGTGTTTCTAAGTACCCAACATGCGTTTGAATAGCATGAAGCCATGTGGCGGATTAAGAAGGAAACGTGGATGCAAGCCACAATGGCATGTGGCAGAATGAGAGATGGCCATGTGTACAGATAAAAACTCGACAGATGGTCCAATGAAGCACGGACAAGTGGGATAACAGGGACGCAAAATGTGTGCCAATAAAAAATTGACACGTGAACAAATAAATAAACGACGGATGGTCCAATAAAAGAGATACAAATGGGCTAATGGTAACACGCAACCTGTGCCAATAATAAATTGACACGTGGTTCACCAGTGTCCAGACACGTGGTCCTCTAGGAGCCTGAAACGTGGAAGACCCTGAGCACGCCATGTCAGCCAAACGGCCGCCATGGGCGCCAAATGGCCGTCTGGGCGCCTAACGGCCGTCTGCGCTGTCAATGTATGCATACGTAGCCCTCATGTACACATACAAAAACTTTTGTGACGTCCACATGTTGGTCATCGAAGGTAGGTTTCCGCGACGATTCCTTAAGGATCATCACAACTATATATACAAAATTTTCATTAACAAGGCCTGATTATGAAGTTCTAGATTAATTATACCTAGCCCACCCTCATATTTTGACACACATACCATCTTCCAGGCTACTTTGGGGAAGATTCTTCCATTGATATTGCTTCCTCTCCATAAACAATTATTTCTAAACTTATCAATCTGCTTAATGACTGGCTTTGGAAGTTCAAGAGTACACATGTAATAGGTAGGCAATGCACTAAAAACAGCATTAATAATCTATAGCCTTCCAGCTTGATTGAGCATTGAAGCAACTCCTCCTAGCCTTCTTTCACATTTGTTAATGAGGGGCAAAAAGTCCACAATTCTTGGCTTGGTTGTTCCTAAGGGTAACCCTAGGTATGTAAAAGGTAAAGACCCCTTAGAGCATCCAAAAGTATTAGCCAACAGCTCCAGTCTTTCATCAGAAACATTTATAGGCAACATCATTGTTTTGTTAAAGTTTACTTTGAGGCTAGTTGAATCTAAAAAATTCTATAAAACAGTCTTTAGGAAGAAAAGTTACCTTGGATCACCTTCCATGATGATCAGTGTGTCATTAGCATATTGTACAATTGGGAAGCTTGTTTTAGAGACCATTGGGATTGGGAGGGAGAGGAGCCCCATGTCCTTGGCCTTGTTTACCAGAATCTATAAAAAGATTGCAGCTAGTACAAAGAGTAAGGGAGATAATGGGTCACCTTGCCTTACTCCTCTTCTGCAATGAATCTTTTACAGCAGCACTAAAGAAGTTCCAGAATTAAAGATGGCTTTCATCCAAGAAATCCATTTCTCTCCAAAGCCATGGGCCTCCATTATTCTGATCATAACCTAATGCTCAATTTTGTCAAATGCGTTCTCAAAATCCACTTTTAAAATTACCACTTCTTTCTTAGAATGATGACACAGACGTATGTATTCAAAGGCCTATGCCAAGCAGTCTTGGATAGTTCTTTGATAAACACATATTGATTTCTATGAATGAGGGGAATCATAGAGGCCTGCAGCCTATTTGCCAAGAGCTTTGTGAGTAGTTTTACTGAAGAATTCAGTAGGGAGATTGGCCTATAGTCATTGATAGCTCTTGGATCATCCACTTTTGGAATCAGGGTTATGTAAGATGAATTGATGCTCTGTAGGCAGCAATTGTTGTTGTAAAAATTGGTGCATAAGCTGTAGAGGTCTTGCTTGATGGTTCCCCAGCAGTCTTTCAAGAATTCGTTATTAAAGCCATCTGGCCCAGGGGATTTGTTGTTGGGAAGAGCTCTGACAATTGAATCAATTTCAGCTGGCATGAAAGGTAGTTCAAGGTGCTGAAGGTTCTCACTTCTCTGAATGACTGCTTCTGGCACTATGTTGGCATGAATCAATTTCAGCTGGCATGAAAGATTGTGAACCCAGTGAACTCTGATGTTCCTAACCTTTGTTAAAAGCTTACCAGAGGATTGCTTATTTGGCACTATGATTGGAAACACTTACCCCTTCATTGTTGACTAGCTCATGGATTAGCTAGTTTCTATGTTTCAGAGTTGCATTTGCATGAAAAAAATTGGTACCAGTATCACCTAATTGTACCCATTTTACAGTCCCCCTTTGCTTCCAATACATCCTTTGCTTTTCAAGGAGTTCCAAAGATGCTTCTCAAGCCTTTTCCTAAAGTTCCACTCAGGTAGACTTAGGTCTCTCAATTCAGCCACTGTTTCAAGGAAAAGAATAATGAGTCTAGTATTGGCAATTAAAGTTTTCAAACTTCTCATTGAGGCATGCCATGTCCTTGAGTTTTCCTCAAGTTCTTCAGTTTTGCAGTAATGGATTTTGCACTGTCTGGTCCCATTGGAGATGTAGGCCAGTTCTAGCTCAGGACCTTTTGGAATCCTAGTAGCTTTAACCAAAAGTTCTCAAACCTAAACACAAAGTTCTTAGGAATAGCTATAGAGATACTGATAACACATGGACAATGATCAGAGGGGACCATATCAAGAGCATGGACTAACATAGTTGGATATGAGAGTTCCCAAGTATTAGAAGTGAAAACCCAATCCAATTTTTCTAGAAAGGGGGATGCTGTTTGTTTGACCTAGTGAATTTTCTTCCCTGCAGTAAAACTTCATTTAGACCAAGCTGGCTAATTGCAGCGTTAAATCTGAACATTTCATTAAGGTCTCCTCCCGGTCTATTCCTGTCCTATGAGGTTGAAATCCTCCATGACAATCCAGTCTGTGTCTAAATCTGTTTGAATATCCTTGAACTAGTTAAGGAATTCAATTTTCCCTTCTGGAGTACAAGGGCCATATATACCTGTCATTACCCATTTACTGTTGTCATGTCTTGAGCAGAATTCAACTGTTAGAGAACGAAAAGTCTATCATGCGTCCGGTCGCGCGGTGACTCCAGCACGCGACACCAGGCCACCAAGGGGCCGGCCCAGCAGACCACCCCTTCCGCCCATCCAACGTTACCGCTTTCCATTAAAAAGACGGAAATCCAACTCTGCGTTGGACACCTGCTCCGGCCGCCGCTCCCCTCCACGTGAGTCCACGCATCGGCTCTACTCCTATCGGCCGCTCCCCTCCGCGTGTGTGCTCGCACTGTTGCTCTGCAATGCTCCCGCAGTCCTGCCTACTGCTCCACTCTGCATCGAGCTGCTCCGCTGCTCCTGTCGGCTATTATTCTTCCCCGCTCCTCTCTCAGCTGCTCTCGTAGGTAACCGTCGTTCTACCATCCCCTGATCCTCGCTGCTCTGCTACTTCACTCCCTGGATTGTTCGGTCGTTATGTCTAAAACTCTGAACTGCCTCCTCCCTCTTGTTTTTCTTGCTAAAGATTTGTATAATACTATAATGTTGTATATCTTTGAACTTGTATTTTATTTTGTATATCTTTGCTGCAGCTGCCATAGTCAGTCAGGGCATGTGCAGTGCAGGGATGGTTTGCATCCTCTTCTGTCTGTCTATTTCTTGTGACAATCAATCAGTTATTGGCTTGCGGCTTGTTCCTTGTTGAGATTTAGTGAACATTGTATCCACATGATATATCAGTTTAGGATTATAAGTTCATTGTAGTATTTATCATTGGAGTTGTGACAGGTGAAAACATTCTTCATGGTTTTCTGTTCTCAACATTTTGGATTGGCCCTGTCAAAATTCAGACTTTAATGCCAATTCAAGAGCTTTATGTTCTTTTTGCCTCTGAGCACCATGTTTGTGTTCGACATCTTATTATATAATCTCTTGTTTGGTTGTTGTGGTAATATCATACTGTGGCCTACTATAGGCGGTTGACTCTCGAGCCCAGAAAGAAATTGTAGCAATTGATTTCAACAAGAAAGTAGCTATTTATGTATCTAAGTTGTAGCTACCTATATATTAACCTCCCACCAAAATTATATATACTAGCAAATATGTAGCAACTTATATATTAAGCATGTAGCAACTTATGTTTTTGTCTTCTTTTCACTTTTCAATATTTAATTTTGGTTTCAGTCTTCAGTTTTTCAGTTGAGCTAAATGTGTTAGTTTTTGTTTTTTCAATATTTTAGTGTTAGTTCTCAATCCATTTTTTTAGCAATTTCAGTTTTTTTTTGAAAAAATAGTTTCAGTTTTCAGTCACCTTTTTAGTTTTTTTGATTATTTTTAGTTTTAGTTTTAGTTTTTAGTCAAGTTCTTTTTAAAATGTTTTCTAATTTTAGTTTTTTTTAGTATCAGATTTGATTCACCCTTTAAGTTAGATTGTCTTCCTAAATCTTGAATATTAGTTGCCTCACCTATGATGCATAAGTTGTTATAGAAAGATATATATAGCTACTTAAAATATAAAAATATAAGTTGCTAGGGAAAAAATTTGCCTCAAGTCTTTTTTTCATTTTTTTAGTTTTATAGTTTCAGATTTTAGTTATCTTTAGGCTAGATGTCTTCCTAAATGCTGCATATTAGTAGCTATTTCACACATAAGTTGCTACGAAAGAATTTGCCTCCTAGTTTTCGTTTTCATTCAGTCACCTTTTAGGTGCAAATGATTTCTAAATCACGTATAAATTGCCTCAGCTACAATGTATAACTTGCCTCACCTACACTATATAAGTTGTCACACCTACAATGTATAAGTTGCCTCACATACCACGTATAAGATATCACTCACCTACAATTTTAGGTGCAGAATTGTTCTTCCAATTTTCATAACATTAGTTTCCATTTTTGTTTAATTTTATTTTTTTTATTTTTAGTTTTCAGTCACCCTTTAAGGTGCGAATGACTTCTAAATCTTGCATATAAGTTGTCACACCTACAATGTATAAATTACCTCACCTATAATGTATAAGTTGCCTCATCAATAATATATAAGTTTTCACATAAGTGTATTTAGTCATATTTTTTTTAATGTTATTTAGTTCTAGTTTTCGAACACATTTTAGGTATGAATGCATTTCTAAATCCTATGCATTAGTCGTATTATCTAAGTTGACACCTTATGCAAAGCTTTTCTAAAAGATCTGCTCCCATGGTGCAACTTATCTTATTTTGAATTAGGTTTTAGTTTTAGTCCTATTTTCAATCTGTGTTCCAAAATATGTAATATCTATTTATGTACTAAGCGTGTAGCAACCTATACATTAACCTTCCAACAAATTATAAATACCAGCAAACACGTAGCAACTTATGTATTAAACGTGTAGCGACTCATGCATTAAGTGTGTAAACTTATGTATTAAGCTGTAGCAACTTTAGTATTACATTCTCCCAAATCATATTATTTTGTTATGTGTTTGGTGGTCATAAAGTTCTCAGAATTTGTCATATGCTCAAAATTTCAGTTATGGTTTTGTCATATTCTTGTTGTTCAATCAGTTTAGTTGTAGTTTAGGTCATAGCTTTCAGATCTAGTTTTAGTCTTATATTTTAGTTTATTTTTCAAAAATAATTTGGATGTACCGACAAATTAGGTTATATATATATAATAGCTATTTATATATTAACTGTGTAGCAACCTATATATTAACCTACCAATAAATTATAAACACTAACAAACATGTAGCAACTTATATGTTAAGTGTGTAGCAACTTATGTATTAAGAGAGTAGCAATTTTAGTATTACATTCTTTAAAATCATTTCATTTTTTAATTTTCATGTATTTGTTAGTAATAAAATTTTCATAAATTATCGTCTTCCAATATATTGTCACGTGCTCATAAGATAATTTGCTCCAACTAGTAGCTATTTCATCAATTCTAGTTTAGTTTAAGTTTTATTTTTTTGTTCATTGTTTGTTTCAGAATTTTATCACTCCAATTCTTTGACTAAGAACATGTAAGATTTTGATAGGAAAAGGGGGAGATTCACCTTCGTTCATGTATTCATTGGATTTTGGATCAGCTAATCTGCGGGACAGGAGCAAATCGGGTGGATCTTAGTATTTTTTTCATTATCTTCTAGTATTTGCTGTAGTGTTCAGCCGGATTGCATAATGACCATAGACTCAGTGCGCTTGAGTGTTTGATTCAGCAGAATTCCATATTTGATTCAGTAGTGTTTAGCACTACTTGTGATAACTCTTTATTCAGTAAAATATGTGCGACCTGTATTCATAGCATACCATTCAGTATACACTCTTTTATTTCTGTCAGTATTCAGTACACGCACGAGCTCGCTGAAGCTGCTGTTGTTTTCCTGGCTCCACGAGCTCACCGTCGCTGCAGCTCGCTTGACAGCCCATGACCTGCAGCCGCTGTCCCCAAATGCACAACGCTAAACGCATGAGCTGCTCGAGCTCCCCGGAGGAAAATGCAGCCGCAACATGTGAGCTCGATTCGAACGTGTTCATAGGCCGACGAGGAGGCCGTAGGCCACATCGTGGACGCGAGCAGGGCCGGAGTCCGGCGCAAAGCTGCTGCTACAGTGACACAGAGCCTCCTCGCCGATGGGGAGCGAGGTCTCCACGAACTGTCACCAGTAGGATAAGGGGCCACCGCCACCTCCATATGGTGGGTGTACGCGCCGCCGCCGCCGGCGGCATCTATGGTGTGCCAACGACACATCAGGGGTCGTGCTAGGTGCCTACCGCGAGCGCCCGGCCAGGGCTACCAGCGAGCGCCGGCCATGACCTGCGGTGGCCGCGGCTGTCCAGCCCTGCCCTGCTTTTCTGCGCCGAGTTCGTCGGAGGCGTTGGGGCAGACGCGGGAGGCTGCCGGGGAGGGGGCGGCTGCTGTTGGAGGAAGGGGCAGACGTCGATGCGGGTGGGGGAAGGGGACGCCGATGCTGTCGCTGCTGGTTGCCTGCAGATGGGGCGGCGGTGGGGAATTTTTGGACAATTGGACAAGTCTTCACGCGTGGTCTGTTGTCAGCATGTGGAACTGGGGTCGCGCCGTCCCAAACGCGTGACGGGTCGCGCGTTATCTGGGTCCAGCCCTCACATGTGATACCCGGTTTTAATAATAAAATCAGATATACACCGTACGTGAGTTTTAAAGTCAATTCTCATATATAGCTATGAGTAAAAGATAGTATCATTAAACAATACTTAGTATATAACGTACATAGTATAAGAAAGATATACCCTTAGGTAGCAATCAGCAGAAAGACAACTCGATTTTCAGGTAAGGACTTCACTTCACTGGATCCAACTGACTGGTTGATCACAAGCCTAACACTTCTCCTGAGATGATGAGGAAAATAGCAAGAGTGAGTCCATGTCGAACTCAACAAATATAGTATGGGGTTCATGAAGCTCAAGAAGTTGACATGTTTTAACTGCATTTAGCTTTTTAGTGTATGTCAAGTTTTAGCAATTAGCAACAAGACAGTAGCAAACCTATAACCACATGATCAAGTTAATATAATTAAGAATATGATAAAAATAATATTAACATGTATCACAATTTATATTGGTGATCCATTCCATAAGAATCCCTTGGCCGCCCTAACCGTGGGTACGGATGATATATCGGTTTAACTTTGCGCAGAGGTCCTCAAATGCATGGGCTAGCTACTTCCCATAACACCAAGAATCATATAAAGCCACTTATAAGTTCGTTTAACAAGTTAGGGCCGCAGGGTCATCGGATATAGGAAATCCTTCCTTCCAATATGGCACATGGCCTACCCGGTTATACACATACTGAAGAGGCCGTCCTATACCCAACTCGCAGATCCTCTAACTCGCTAGAAAAGGTCCTATGAACAACTAGAGCCAGAGCCATATAGCCCCCGCAGCTGTACGTTATGTCCCGATGATCACTTACAGTTTGGATCTTATTGAAAATCATATTTTATCATTAGTTGCATAGTCATTAATCAAGTTACAAGATCATGGTTATAAAGAACTAGCATAAACTGCCCATAAGAAACATCCCCAGTTTAACAAGGTATACAGGTGAACAATCTAGGTAATCTTAACAGGGTAACAAGAGACACATGCATATGAATTTTAGTGTGTATGGTGAATAGGTAACAAGGAGGGTTCCACATGCATATGAATTTTAGTGTGTATGGTGAATAGGTAACAAGGAGGGTTCCAACTATGCTGCCTTAAACTTAGATCCTTCTTCAAGTCCAAATCTTTATAGAACTGCTTCTTGATTCTTCAACTTCTTGTAGACCACCAACGTAAAGCTCACCGACGGGACATAATCATAGAACACCACTCAAACAATCTACTCAATCATACATAAAACAAATAATAGGACTAAATTAGAACATTATACCAAACAATTAAGAGGTTTGAAAACTAATTTACGTATTGCTACCAACACACAGACGTAAAAGACACTCTAATCGGATTTAAAACAGAGAAGTTATTATTTAAACAAGTTTTATTTAAAAATAATATATTAAATATAAGACTGAATTTTGAGAGTTGAAAATAGGTTTTGTAGAGTCAATAACACTTAGGTTACGTAATTACGAATCTAACGCAACTTAAACGGATAAAATCGGAGTTAAAACAGAGATTTTATAGTGAAAATAAGCTCAGTGGCACTTTTGTAAATTCTGGAAATCAAATTTAAAACAAATAAAATCTGATTTTAAAACTGAGCGAGGACTATTGGTGTAATATGCCAGAATCTGAGGGTCTCTTTAGCAAAAGATAGATGAAGGGTATCTTCTAATTTAAGCTATAATTGGACGGCTCAGGATGATTCGTATTCTCATGGTATTTGCAGATTTGTTTTTCTAAAGGAAAACGGCAAGTAACGCATCCATGACGTCATCAAGCTAGCTATTCGGTCAGCAAAGCTAGGAAGGCAAGCAAGGTGCACGATGGAGACCATGGCCGGCGGTGGAGCTTCGATGAGAGCAAGGAGCGCCTCGGATTGCTGAGTTAAAATATTTAGAGATGGAGCAAGCATCACGGTGAACTCACCTCATGGATTTTAGACGACCTGGAATACTGGAACGTGGAAGTCGGAGGGAACGGACGACGATGGCTTCCTGCATGGCTGCATGGGGTCTCAACTCTCAACACGAAGAGCAACGATCAAAGAAGTTGACGACGAAGAGGCGTCCAGCAGCGGTCTTGAGAGGACAACTTCGATGGTACGACGGAGCTCAGCAAGGACCAAGGAGTTGAATTCATCGGTGATGCAACAACATGGCTCGGCGGGCGGGCACCTGCGAATTCGACGGCGACGTCTGATGAACATAGAACAAGGCAGAGAGGAGGAGCAGCGCCTGAAGCTTCTTCACCTTGATGAAGAATACGTCAACGGTCTAGGCAAGATGGCAGGGCAGCAAAGGTCGTCAACAGCGGCGGCGACTTCTCTGGATGCTCAGCAACTCGTCTCGAAGGGAGAAAAGATGACGAACGGCGGAGAACTAGGGCTTGTCGGCGCTTGCTAAGTTTTGATACGGAGGCGGTGCGCACGCGGCTGCTATTTATGGGGTGGAGGATGGCGTAGCACGCATGTCAATCGGGCGGAGACGGCGCGGAGTTGAACTCTCGGTGGCAGAGTCCGGGTCGACAACGAGCTCAAGGTGGGGGACGACGCCGATAGCTGGGCCTGGTTGCAGCCAAAGAAAGATCGGGGATGCGTTGTCAGAGGGAGAGAGGAGGGAGGAACGGGCCGGGCTGGCTGCTGTTTTGCCACTCGGGCCAAAGAGAAGAGAGAGAAAGAGAATTGTTTTTTTTTATTTAAAGAGTTTTCCAAAGAGGTTTTCAAGAGATTTTGAATTCATTTTCAGGTTTAGTCAAAGACACACATCACAATAAAGATAATGCAGCAGCGTGAATGTACAAAAATGTTTCTAAGCCTATGATAAATTTTATTTAATTTAATAAAAATATCATTTTTTCTATGTTTTATGAGCACAAAAATATAAATTAAATGATTTTAACCTTATTTTTAAAAGAGGCAAATTTTAGGGTGTTACACCACTGATGGCAAGTATTCAAAAGAGTCAAAAGTATTGGGCAAAATTTTCCTGACAAACATGGGATCAAAGCTGTCCTTCTTTATTTCCTACAGACAAACAATGTCACACTATGCCTCCACAACATTATTTTGAGACAATATATATTGCACTTAGTTGGCTTCTCCTCAAGAAAATTCGAGTAGTGCGTGCACACTTGTATGTTTTTGTTAGGGTGGAGAATAACACTTGTGGATGTATCTACCTAATAACATTATGCCTGTCTTCCGTGGCAGTGACTCATTTTACTGTTCATGATGGAAACAGTCATGCACGTGAACAGTACCATGTCATGCGCATGAGCATTTACCGTCATGTACATGAACAATAGTAGTACCATGGCATACTGTCGTGCGCCACCGTCCAACCCATCTCTGTGTCCACCAGCATTTGTACCATGTTTCAGGCTCTTCCAATGTTCAACCAAAAGTATGCAAATGATACATAACAAAGTTGTTAGCTAACAGCTACAAGGGAAAGCCCTGAAGGTTATACGTGAGAACCAATATGGGTTCATCAAAGGAAAAGCCATTTAAGATTGTTTGGGCTGGGCTTTTGAGTTTCTCCATCAGTGTCACCAGTCCAAAAGAGCCATTGTTATCCTCAAATTGGACTTTGAAAAAACATTTGACCTGGTCGAGCATGACCTCATTTTGGAAATGCTTAGAGTAAAAGGTTTTTCAGACAAATGGATCAGATGGATCAAGGAAATTCTCTCAACCAGCACATCCTCTATAATCCTGAATGGCATAACTGGCAAAGAGTTCAAATGCAAAAGGGGTATCAAGCAGGGGGACCCCCTCTTTTCACTATTGTTTGCTATAGCTGCTGACTTGCTTCAGTGTGTCCTGAATGAGGAATACCATCAAGGAAATCTGCATCCTCCCTTTCCTCAACAGGCTGAGCTCCCATTCCCAGTGATACAGTATGCAGATGGTACAATTATCATTCTACAGGGAAATGAGTCTCAATTGATCCTACTCAAAGAAATCCTGGGAAAATTCTCCCTTTCTAGTGGACTAAAAGTGAATTATCATAAATCATGTTTAGTGCCCATCAACATAGACCATGACAGAGCTTGTGCCTTAGCTAGCACCTTTGGATGTACTATTGGCTCATTCCCCTTCACATATCTAGGAGTCCCCATGGGTCTCACCAAGCCTCAAGTAAAGAATTTTGCCCCACTTATCTGCAGAATTGAAAGAAGAATGTCAGCAACATCCCAATTCCTCTCCCAGGCTGGTAGGCTGCAACTGGTAAACTCAGTCATTTCTTCCCTTCCCACATATTACATGTGCTCTCTCAAGCTGCCTGTCACTGTTGTAGAAATCATCGATAAGTATAGAAAAAACTGCCTTTGGAGAAGTAGGGATTTCAGGAAAAAGGGGTATAATCTTGCTGCCTGGGAGTAGACCCAAAAAGAAGGGTGGCCTTGGTGTGACCAATATCATCCTGCAAAATGAGGCACTTTTACTGAAGTAACTTGACAAATTCTATAGAAAGGAAGATATCTAATGGGTAAATCTAATTTGGAATAAGTACTACCAAGACTCAGTTCCACACCTGACCAAGGAGAAGGGGTCCTTTTGGTGGAAAGATATTCTGAGATTAAACATCCAGTACAAACCTATGGCCATCTGTATTCCAAATAAGGGTGATACAGTTGGTTTCTGGGATGATATCATAGATGGAGTAATCCACTCAGCTGTATACCCTAACCTCATGTCTTATGCCAAGGACACTCACATCTCCCTTTGGAAACTCAGAAGAAATTCTAAAATTTTGCTTGATTGCTTCAAGATCCCCATGTCAAGAGCAGCATATAATGAGTTTCTCTAGCTACAAACTGAACTTGACCTCATGACTCCTGTCAGGCAGGACGACAATGACAAATGGGTATTCATATGGGGTCAGCATACATATGCCTCCAGCAGCTATTACCAGTACAACTTTAGATTTCTCCACCCCCCATAGAATTGTTCTCTGGATCTGGAAGACAAAGTGTGTACCGAAAATAAAAGTGCTTGCCTAGTTACTCTTGAATGATAGGTTAAACACAAGGAATATTCTGAGAAGAAGGAAAAAGTTCCTGGAAACTGGATATAACTGTGTCCTCTGCCAGAATGACGTGGAAGAAACTTCTGAGCATCTATTTTTAGATTGTCCCTCGGTAGTCTACAGATGGTTCTCCCTTTGCATCACCTGGGAGGAAAATGCCAACATCCATCAAAAGTTATATATTGCTAAACAGACTTTCATGCAGCCTTTCTTCATGGAGATTTTTTTGATTGGGGTGTGGTGCCTTTGGAATGAAAGAAATGATCTTATTTTTAACAATAAAAATCCAAGTCTGGGTGCTTGGAAGAGAGCTTTCAAAAATAAAGTCATGGACCACCTCATCAGAATCAAACCAAGTCTGCACCGATCCATTTTGTCTTGGCTTGATGCCCTGTATTTTTTCCCTCCCTTCCCCTCCTTCACACCCCCCCCCCCCTCTTTAGTTTAGAAGTAGCTCTTCTAACCACTGGTTAGACCCTAGTTGTTTTGCTATGTAAAATTGTTTATAGACTTTTAATATATTCCCCGTTGCCGGAGGGCTTTGCCCCATGATTTTCACTCAAAAAAATGTTCAAAAAAAGAAGACAAAAGAATATATGTACCATACTGTTTCTACTAGCAAAGCAGGCAACAGTATCTACCTCGTGCACATACACGATAACAGGTCCGGACATGAACAGTACATACCCGTTACAAAACAGTCGCACCTGTTAAGAAACAATGCTAGCCCCTTATGAACAGTACATACCCATTAATAAATAGTTCGAACCAACTGTCAAATAGTCCAAACCCGTTTACCAAACAGTACCACTCTAAATTTTTTTTTTACCTTTTCCTTTCATGTCAAACTATTCTGCACGGGCCAACCTGCTAGTATAACTATATATCCATCCGTTCGGTTTGGAATCAAATCCTGACAGCTAGTTGAGTGCACGTGTGTGGTGCTGTAAGTGCGTAATGCAAGCTAGAATAGATGCATCCACGCTCGCTCGCAACCTCGTTGTGACGGAATAGTAACTCCATCATAATCTGCTTGCAATCCGCGTTGAATAAATGCAGCCATCAAGCTTGATGTTGACTTTCAAAGGCTTCCAAGTAAATTTCTCTCAAGTGCGTGTATCACGCGTCTAGGACAGAACAAAAAGACAAACAAGAACCTATAGTTGAATCGCTGACTGTTAAAGATTGAATGGACCAAACCTTGACTTGGACCCAAGAAGGCGCCATAAAACGCACTGGACGGCTGGAGTCCGGAAGACGCGGCTTCGTCTATCTCCAGCCAGCAGACTTCCCCGGGCCACACCTGACATGCGACGGCACCCAGGCCACTGGCCACCGCCCACCGACGAGGGCTTCCTCGCTCGGAGGCTCCCATCCTCAGCGTCTCTCTTCTGATCCCACACGAGAGTCTGTTGCGATCTTCGTCGTCGTCGTCGCCGTCGCCAGAACGATGTTGCTCAAGTTTCGGGATTTTGGAAGGTATGTACTCCTTAATTCCATTCAGTTAGTACTTAGTAGTCGTCGTCCTCGACAGAACGATGCCTATGCCTGCCCATGTCGTCGTCGTAGCTGTTAGTATTCCTAAGTCCTAACAACAATTCTGGCCATGCAATGCCTATGCCTGCCAGGTGTTTCACCGTATCCAAACGTGCACCCGCATCGGCCACCCGGATAAGCGCGGTTCCCTCCTCGCCATCAGCGCCAGTGCCGGCGGTGTCCCTGCCGGACAACGACGATCTCCTCCTCGAGATCCTCCTGCGCCTGCCGCCGCTCCCGTCGTCTCTCCCGCGCGCGTCCCTCGTCTGCAAGCGCTGGCGACGCGTCATCGCGGACCCTTTCTTCCGCCGCCGCTTCCACCAGCACCACCACGGGACGCCGCCTCCGCTGCTGGGCTATTTCTTCAGCCACGCCAACGGACCCATCTTTGTCCCGACACTGGCCCCGC
This sequence comes from Bothriochloa decipiens, assembly GCA_023333625.1. Lineage (NCBI taxonomy): Eukaryota > Viridiplantae > Streptophyta > Magnoliopsida > Poales > Poaceae > Bothriochloa > Bothriochloa decipiens. The sequence continues at coordinate 27,268,246 of CM041639.1, read as the reverse complement.
CTGACTGCATCCCGCGCGAGCGCTTCTCCCTGCCGCGGCAGCAGCCTGCCGGCGACCGCCTCTTCTTCCTTGGCTGCCGCCACGGCCTCGCCCTCCTCATCAACCGGAGACTCCCCCAGGCGATCGTGTGGGATCCCGTCACCGGCTGCCGGGCCACCGTGGCGTATCCACCGGAGTTCACCACTGACAATGGCGCGCACTGCTGCCGTGGCACCGTGTTCGCCACTGCCGATCATGGCGTTGGTGATTTGCACTTGATGAGGCCGTTCAAGGTCATCCTGATACGCACAGTCGTAGACAGTGGCCACATGCGTGTGTTCATGTGCGTCTACATATCCGAGACCGCAAAATGGGGCCACACCGTCTCAACCATCATTCCATCGATATCTGTGTGGAACCTGCCCAATGTCTTGGTTGGCGACGCGCTCTGCGGATTTCTTCAGGTGCCGAATGGCATCCTTGAATACGATCTGGAGAGGCACAGCCTGGGCGTAATCCAGACGCCAAAGATCCTCGATTGCATTGACACATCGCTCTTCCAGGTTGTGAGGACGCAGGATGGAGAGCTAGGCCTCGCGATTCTGTCCGAGCTGAGCATGGAGTTGTGGGTGAGGAGGAAGGGCATCAGCAGCTCGTCAGATGGTGTTGTCGGATGGGTTCTTCAGAAAAGTATTCAGCTGCAGAACCTCCTTTCGCTACCACGTATGAATATGATGAAGAGCGATTTGTCAGCCAGGATACTGGCGTTCGATGAGGATAACAATGCAATTCATGTATCCACATCTACGGGCACCTTCGCAATCCAGCTTGACTCCATGCAGTTCACGGAGCTTGTCAACGTCAATCGGAGTGGTTCCTACCATTCCTGTCATCCCTACGCAGGTTTCTATACTGCTGGTGTACCTGGTGTTTCCACTGCATAGGCAACAAATTCCAACTATTTAGTTATTCTTGTTCAGGTGCTTAAGGATTGTCTAGATAGTTCAAGTATTATGCATAAATAAAGAGCATGCTCAACGCCTGCTGAACTGACTTAATTATTATTTTATATTTAGGCACTATGAACTTCTTATGTTACAATGTGTCTATGTTGAAGTAGTGGAAATTAGTGGCCCCAAATGTTTCTGCATCCCCTCTCTAATTTATAGAGAATTATAACTAGTTTTTGGGAAACAGTTATTTGTAAATCTACAAAGGTTGACCTTTACATCCCCTCTCGAAAGGTAATACCAAGCATTCGTAAAGGTCGTATTTCACAGCCGGTTCATAGCAAGAATCAGGAGTAATCAGCATTTTCACTCACACAGTCACACTGACACTGGGTTGTGATGGTGCTTTTTTAGCACTGACATCAGTGCCAGTGTCCAATGTTTTTGGAGACGAAACTACAGTAGTGTCCTCGTTATCACTCCTGTGTGATTTAACATGAAAACATTCATCAAGAAGACAAATATTTGCTGAAAGCGTTCAACAGGACAAGCTTGACAGCTTAGATATAAAAGAGTCAGCTTCTGGCTTGTTAGTTTAGGCCAATGCTCAGGGACACCATTTACCTCTAAGGAGGTAATATCTCAAATCGATCTGGATCATTGATTTTTTTAATTTAATAAATTATTAAATAAATTAATAAATCCAAGAAAATAAAAATAAAATACCCCCGTGCCGCTAATGACGCGAATTTGATCTCCATGCCGGCACAATTTTTGCGCAGATCCCTGCATGCCGTGAATTTTGGATTATGGCTGGGCTCCTTGGCGCCTTGATTTTTGCGCTTGCATGCCATGAATTTTGGATCTCCACCTATTTCCTGATGCATGCAGCTGCTGCGGCCGATGCTTGCATGCCGCGAATTTTGGCAGCCTTCAACGTCGGCCTTGCGTGCTCCGACCTTGCGACTTTTTGAACTCGCCGACGCTAACATAAACGCTAACACACGGCACGCTAATTAAGTCGCGTACAAAATTATAAGCTAATAACGGCAATATACCAAGTACAAAAATATAAAATAAAAAAGATTTTCCATATCATCTACATGAATCGTATGCATCAACATAATCTTAAAAATAATTTTTGATATTTTAAACCTTCCTTATTTACCCAATTTTTATAAAATAAAAATTCAGTTAATACTATTACCTTTCAGGAGGTAATAGATGATCGTGACTATTGGATCGGAATAAATAGACGGTCCATAGTCATTTCGGAGTACCGTAGCAAAAGCCGTTAGTTTAAGACTTCTTTTTTTTTATACCGCCAGTTTATTATTTGTTTGCTCAGGATCTTTTTTACTGGTACTACTTTAAATGATTTGCTTAGGGATTTCTACTTTACAGTATTTCTCTACTTGTAAAAATATTACAGTAGTTGGACTCTTAGTTAAAAGCCAAACTAAAATGGGAGAGTGCATTGCAAGGCTGCAAAGAAAAATAAATAAATATAATAGCAACAGAAACTCAGAAAGATGGTACGTGCAGGAAGGTTGACCCCACAAGCAGGGACATTAACATGGCAGAGCTCGCTCGCAGCGTCCCTGCTTCCTGGTTGCTGCAGCTGCAGCATCTATCAAGAATCGCCTCTGCACACGGACTGTAGCATACTCCACAAACAAATTGAGTTTTAAAAAAAGTAGAAAGACGTGTATTCGATGCAGAAGCAAACTCGGAGCTGCTAGCTCTCTTGTTAGTAAGAGTAAGAGCGACCGGACGGTCCTCGGCTGCTTTTGATGGACTGATCATGTGTATTCAGTATGCGCGTTGAATAGTCCAAGACAACAGAGGACTACATGATGATGAATTCGCGGCTGGCAGCTGTCACTCTAGCTAAGTTAGCAGTCTACTGTAAGTCAATATCTAACTCGAAGAGTAAGCGATAAGTGTTTTTGTTATCTAGCACTTACGTGATCCCATTTGCCTTTTTTTTTTGCTTTTGACAATACTGACACAGTAAGTATTAGAGAGACGGCATGTGCTGAACTACTTTATTTTGAGACGACAACCATCTTCTGGATAGATATGATATTGATTATTTATTTGAAAAAAAAAACTGGTTTCAGACGATACATTGCTAATGTTCAGTAATAGAATAATATATATATATATTGCTCCTTTCAATAAAACAAACATAGACTATCTGGCCATACGTATATTAGCAGTATAATGTAGCATGATTTTTTATTTACCCATATATTGGTGTCTCCCACGCATATGTAGACCCATCCGGTAGCAAGTAACATCCATAATCATGATCATTCCTGCAAAAAATTATGTATTGCACCTACTAGCATCTATTGGTGAAATTTTACTTGATTTAATCAAAATATGGTTGGTCAAGTTTACTTTAAACGAAAGAAGAGTGGGTCTAGGTAGTACCGCAATAAGTTGTACGCCAAGTTTGCTAGTGAAACAATAAATCATCCGGTTTTCACGAAATGAAATGAAAATACAAAGCTTCTTGGGCCTTTAATATATGGAAGCTCATCTAAGTTAAAAGCCTTTTCCAACAAAATAGCCGCTAAGAAAGAGCTTTTTTTTTTTAGAGCGTGCGTGCCGCACACGAACCATAGCAACTTGGGCTTCATAGATGTGCTTATGAGAGAAGCACCCCTGAGGAAAGGCTAAGTGTCATCGTCATTGTCTTTCCTACCTAAAAACAGATTTCCCTCCTTAAAAAAAACAGATTTCCCTCATGAACAAAAAGGAAAAAAACTAAAAACAGAAACCATAACGGTATGTCTACACACAGAAATAGAACCCCGCTAATGCATGTGAGAAAACGTGCCTTCCGGCAAAGTTCTAACAACCGCTCATTGCCATTGCTCATTATTAGCTTCTTTTTTCCTGTTGAGTCTATAATAATAGGAGTAAAATCGTATTATCGTGTGCTTGGCCGTAGGCTTCATTCCTCCTCCGCGAAGATCGAGAGAAGAAGGCAGCGGGCAGCCGGGCACCGATAACCAGCAGGGAAGGCTAGATCGAGCTGAACCTAGCTAAATCCTCGTCGGATCTCGATCGGATGGCTCGTGTTGCGTCCAGCTATGTATCCCGGAGGGTACTCTCTGTGGCGATCACGGTGGCGGAGGAGTCCGCCAAGAAGGTGGAGGAGAAGGCGGTGAAGCAGGGCACGGTGGCCAAGGACATCGCCAGCGCCATGGCCACCACGACGGAGGAGAAGACGGCGTTCTGGGAGCCGGACCCCGAGACCGGGTTCTACCGTCCGGTGACCGGCACCAAGGAGGTGGACGCGGCGGACCTGCGCGCCGAGATGCTCAAGCAGAGGATCCTGCAGGATGACTGACGCATGCGACCTGTCTCTGTCCGTCAAGATCACACGACCAAGCTACTGTGCCTAGAAGTATATGTACATCTGATTACCTGAAGATGACAGCCGATTATTATTGGCTATCTTAATTCTGGGCCAATTCGAGAGGAATTTCGTGTAATTTATGTGCCAAGTGCCAACTGATCTGGCTTCTACGCAGTTCATTGGGAATTCTTGTGGGTCCATTGGATGCTCTTGTCGACATACGGTGGGACATCATACCAAAAACAACAGTGAAAGCACAATTATCCCATTTGTTTCAGAGGGTTGGAAACTGAACTCTCCACAACCACAAGAGAAAACAACTCAATCTTCTACACCAGGGAAGGTGTTTTACAGTTTACACCCGTGACAGTGGAGTCGCATCATTTGTCATAAGCTATATAATCTGTCCTAAACAACCGGGCCCTTAAAACTGGAATAGCATCTATTTTGATCTTTCAAGTTTCAACTATGGAAGCTAGAAGACTCTCTCGTTCTTATAGATGACAACGAACTGATTTTGTAAAACAGACTGCAACAATATGCATGATGTTTTATGCTAAAAAAAATATGCATGATGTTTTACCCCTTCATTAACTAGAATAACAATGTGTCGGTGTTCGGTCCCGCGGATCTTAACCACCTAGTAATAATGTTGCGTGTTCCCAAATCCGGATGGTGATGCAAAGCGGAGACACAAGGTTTATCCTGTTCGAACCAGAGAAGACCCTACGTCCAGCGGGAGGAGAGAGTTGTGTATTGCCTTACACCTAAGTGCTTGTACAGAGGGTCAGAATGAGCAAGGACGGAGCAGAGTCTTGAGCTACTTGTCTTCTGCCTGCTTTGAACTAGCCCTGGCGTCCCCTTTTTATAGGCTCAAAGAGAGGCACAGGTGTACAGTAAACCCTAGGAGGACGTCCTGGTGGAGCTAGCGTGGCTGATGACGCTGGTGTGGCGCTGGTGACGTGCCCCGGGCATGGCCTCCTGTCCTTCGAGGGTGTCACGGTGACGTAGGCGATGGTCGGTGAAAGACCCGAGCTTCTATTGAGGGGCGTGTGAATCCGTGTGAATCCCTGTTGGAGACGTGCGGATGTTGTTGATCGGTTGACTGATGGTGCTCGAGGCCTGTTCGAGGCGTAGAGGCAGGGGTCGATGTTGAGCGGATAAGGTCGAACCCCAGGAAACCCGGAGTACGGTTGTTGTCGTATTGTTCTCGAGGGGATGTCGGACGAAATACGGTACTTGGCATGGTGCTACAGCATCGGGTAAATCACCGCACGTTAGAGGGATAGGCGATAAAAGTTGGATTTGACTCCCATGATCCTGTTGAAGCGCCTATAGCCATGAAGTTAGGCGGAGGTTGTTGAGCGCATTAAATGCTTGGAGTTTTGTCTGCGGGTAGGTGAGTCGAGGGGGTCTGGCGTGTTGACCCGGGGTCGTTCGAACCCGAGGCCCTTCCGTCATTCGAGGTACCCTGTCGAGGGGGCCTCCTACGGATCGGGGCGGTACGTTCGTGAGCCGGCTTCGCACTCCTCTGTTGGTTGAGCCTTTGGCTTTGTGACGATCATGGGCCTTTGGGCCGCCGAATTTTTAGGGTTTGTTTCCTTTAAGCGATAGTTTTGGGTATCCCTAATCCAGATACCCGACACAATGATAGCCACAAGTATTTAAGATGCCAAGTTCACAATTCTGGTGCAAATCTACCATTCATCCCTAATCTAACAACATAAATGGATATATGTCAGAATAAAGCAAAAACTCGTCTCTGTCAAATGTTGATTCTAATTTATCAGCACAATTATGAAGTAGATCTCCCTTCACATTTATGCTTTACTAATGTAGTATAAGCCTCCTTGCTGTGTAACTGACAGAAACAATTCAATCCATTCCGTTTAGTAGTATGAGTTGCCAGACTCAATGCTGGCTCCTGAATAATGTTGCACAACACAGCTTGACTAAAATTTTGACTAACTGGAAGTTGATAGGCATTTGCCTAGATTGTGCTGACAAAAGCTGCTTTTGAAACACTACATGAACTTTCCACTTTGTGCTTCATATTTGCTTTTCTTCATTTCAAAACTGTTGCATCAGAAAACATTGAAATCTAGCTGAGGGTGGTAAAATTTAAACCTTAACCAGTTAATTTTGCATGTGGGTGACCCTTTCGTAGTGTTCAAACAGTGGCATTCTTGTTCTGAACTAAGCTTCGTACTGAGGGAATCGGTGACCAGCTTTAAAATAAAAGCAATAAAATGAGTCTAATCAGAGTTTTTTTTTCTTTCTTCTGAACAATCTGGATTCTGGAACTCTTCAATGCCTAGGAATGTTGCAGTCTTAATCCAGCAATGAACCCAAGGATCATATCCACTGCTGATTCTGAATATCGAAACACCAAGCTACATACGAACCTCTTACAAGTATAACATTCAAATGTTTTACAATCTAATTAGAGTTTTTTTTTTCTTCTGAACAATCTGGATTCTGTAACTCTTCAATGTCTAGGAATCTTCATTTTACTTCCTTGCTAGCAAAATAGATTCGGTTTTGGGTCCACTAAAATTCGTTCAGTACCTGACCAATTTCTGTATTGACACTACTTTTAATCAAATGGGGAGAACACCTGCATTCACATACAGTACCTCCATTTTCTTCCTATGCAATAACTACAGCATATGCCAACCAATGCTTAGTTATAAAGGAACCGACCACAACTCTTCCAAAGGAAAATCACATGGAAGGAAAATGTAGCAGTTTTAATTCAGAAATAAACCCAAGGATCATATCCACTGCTGATTCTGAATCAAAACATGTAGCTACATACAAACCTCTCATAAGTTCAGAATTTAATTTAATATAAATCACACAACCTTGCAATCTCTCTCAAAGAACTAATAAGGAACTAGAAACAACACGACGCAATAATGGTGAAATAGCTTCAGAGCAGACGAAATTACTATCACAAACACGTATCCTACACAACGAGAAATAGACGCCTAGGCTGTGTTTTAGTTTCACTCTGTAAAGGGTCCAAACTATAATCTAACAGACTAGAAGTAACTCGCTTCTTAATGCAATGAAATATAGCCTGCATGTTTGGGAAGGGGAGGACATGTTTACAGAATGTTTGAAGCCTATTATTTCTGTTTTTTTCTTCATCACCATAATTTGCAGTTTAGAAACTACATAGCAATATCCACTCTTCTCTAGGGAAAATTTTGTAGTCATTTCTTAACATTTAATTCCTTCTTAAACAAAGACAGTGCTCCTATAGTACAATAACGATTGCTCATCTAAGCCATCTTTTAATAGTACGGAAGCATCTTTATGTCCACTCGAAATTGCATGAACCCCATCAAACACAACTACTAGTCTACCAGAACAGATGCTCAAAACCACAATCCATAGGCCACAACCATGGAATTAAACTATTATGGCCATCCACAATTCCACATGAAGCAGGCATCACAAGGTAAAGAGCGTGATTTCCAAAAGGGATTCATAAACTATGACAAACCTTAATTGCTTCTCTGGTCTCTCTAAACTGTATAAAATACATGAAACATGACATCAAGTTCTTCCCGAACTTGCCATGCAATCAGAAAGTTGAGAAGTATAGAGTGGAGTTATTAGGGAGTACAAACATTACCAAAGTGATAATACTAGTAATTTAACTGGACAGAAATAGATATTTTCATGCCATAGGTACATAGTGATTACTGCGCATAGAAAATTACAAAGGAAGAAAATTATAGCTACTTTAGACAATGTAGAAGCAAATAATATCTCTTATACCACACATACTGAATTAAGATCTCTCAACAGTCTGAAAGCAATAGTTCATTTTTACTCAAAATTTAAAGCAAACCATTCACAGCCGTGGGTTTAAACTATCAGGACATAATAAATTAAGCTTCAGAATTCTCATGGGTGATTGAGAGCAGCATATAAGGTTCACATACAGTCACAAAAAAAAAAGGTTCACATACACATGCACAGAAATTTGAAATTTCTATTCCCTTTCCCATGGTTATTTTCCAACTGGGATGGCAATAACTCAATCTTCTACACTAGGAAAGATGTTTTACAGTTTGCACCCGTGACAGTGAAATCACATCATTTGTTATAAGCTATATAATCTGTCCTGAACAACCCGGCCCTTAAAACTGTAATAGCATCTACTTTGATCATTCAAGCTTCAACTATGGAAGTAGAAGAATCTCTCATTCTTGAGATGACAGCGGGCTGATTTTGCAAGACAGACTGCAACAATATGCATGATGTTTTACCCCTTCACTAACAGGAGTAACAATGATAGTTACAAGTATTTAAGGGGCCAAGTTCACAATTCGGGTGCAAATCTACCATTCATCCCTAATCTAACAACATAAATGGATATATATCAGAATAAAGCAAAAACTCGTCTCTGTCAAATGTTGATTCTAATTTATCAGCACAATTATGAAGTAGATCTCCCTTCACATTTATGCTTTACTTATGTAGTAAGCCTCCTTGCTGTGTAACTGACAGAAACAATTCAATCCATTCCGTTTAGTAGTATGAGTTGCCAGACTCAATGCTGGGCTGGCTGCTGAATGATGTTGCACAGCACAGCTTGACTAAAATTTTGACTAACTGGAAGTTGATAGGCATTTGCCTAGATTGTGCTGACAAAAGCTGCTTTTGGAACACATGAACTTTCCACTTTGTGCTTCATAATTGCTTTTCTTCAGTTCAAAACTGTTGCATCAGAAAATATTGAAATCTAGCTGAGGGTGGTAAAATTTATACCTTAACCAGTTAATTTTGCATGTGGCTGACTCTTTCGTAGTGTTCAAACAGTGGCATTCTTATTCTGAACTAAGCTTTGTACTGAGGAAATCAGTGACCAGCTTTGAAATAAAAGCAATAAAATGTTTTGCAATCTAATCAGAGTTTTTTTTCTTTCTTCTGAATAATCTGGATTCTGGAACTCTTCAATGCCTAGGAATGATGCAGTCTTAATTCAGAGATGAACCCAAGGATCATATCCACTGCTGATTCTGAATATTGAAACACCAAGCTCATATGAACTCCTTACAAGTACAGCATTTAATATAAACCACACAATCTTACAATCTCTGAAGGAAACTGACAAGGAACTAGAAACAATACCACGCAATAATGGTGAAATAGCTCCAGCGCAGATGAAATTACTATCTTGAAGACATATCTATACAAATACAAATTTAGGCTGTGTTGTAGTTTCACCTGGTAAACGGTGCAAATGTAATCTAACAGACCAACAAACTAGAGAAGTAACTCTCTTCTTAATGCAACGATACACAGTTCTCCTGCATGTTTGGGAAGGGGGAAAAGGACATATTTATACAACGTTTGAAGCCAATTATGTCCCTTTTTTTCTTCATCACCATAATTTGTAGTTTAGAAACTATATAGCAAAATCCGCTCTATAGGAAACTTTTGTAGTCATTTCTTAACATTTAATTCCTTATAAACAAAGACAGTGCTTCTATAGTACAATAATGATTGCTCATCTAAGCCATTTTTAAACAGTCTGGAAGCATCTTTATGTCCACTTGAAATGGCATGAACCCATCAAAATATCAAACACAACTGCCAGTCTACCAGAACAGATGCTCAAACCACAATCCATAGGCCACAGCCATGGAATTAAACTATTACAGCCATCCACATGAAGCAGGCATCACAAGGTAAAGTGCGTGATTTCCAAAAGGGATTCATAAACTAGAACCTATGAATTGATTCACATGCAGATAACTAATGCAAACCATCCTTAACTAATGCAAACCACCTTAACCATTGGATTCAACAACTAACTTCACAGATTCATTCACGTGCAGCAAACATCACAAGGGAAAGAACATAATTTCCACAAGGGACTCATAAATTAGAACCAATGATGGATCTTAATTCCTTCTCTGGTTGCTCTAAACAGTCTGAAATAGCACATGAAGCATGACATCAAGTTCTTTCTGAACTTGCTATCAATCTAAAAGATGAGATGTATAGAAAAGGGAACTATAAACATAACCAAATGATAATAATAAACTAGCATGCATGTGTGTTTTAACTGTCTTCTATCTTCTTCTATTGATATAAATCACATAATCTTGCAATTCTCTGAAGGATAAGGAACTAGAAACAATACCGAATAAGAATTCTGAAATAGCTCTAGAGCAGCTGACATTACTATCTCAGAGATATATCATCACAGCACAAAATAGACAGCCACGTTATGTTGTAGTTTCAATTGGTAAACAGCACCAGTAATCTTTTTTATAGAGCTAGAAAAAATAGAAAAGGGAGGGGTGGGGAGGGGGAGGGGGGTGGGGGACAGCTAAGAACTAAGAAAAGGAGTCTATACAGAGGAGGAAAATTCTAAGAGCTCGAAGTCTAGCCTCATCCAAGGAGCATTTCCAGGAGAACGAGGGTTGTCCTCTGTCAAATATACTTTATAGTAAAGAGCGTGATTTCCAAAAAGGGGTCCATAAACTGGAACCTATGACAAATCTTAATTGCATCTCTGGCCTCTGTAAACTGTATAAAACAGTACATGAAACATGACATCCTGAATTTGCCATGCAATCAGAAAATTGAGAAGTGTGCAGTTATTAGGAATTACAAACATTACCAAGTGATAATACTAGTAATCTAGCTGGACAAAAATAAGACATTTTCATGTCAAAGGTAAATAGTGTTTTATACTAAGCATAGAAAATTACAAAGGAAGAAAATTCTAGCTCCTTTTGAAAGCAATGTAACAACAATAATATCTCTTCTGTCAGACATACTGAATTAAGATGTCTCTCGACAGTCTGAAAGCAATACTTTGAATGGAAAACTAATGAAGCCTTCAAGGCTTCAACCAACTACAATAGCAGACAATCAAAGCACACCATTCACAGATGTGGGTTTCAACTACCATGACATAATAAATTAAGCTTTGGAAATCCAATGGGAGACTGAGAGCAGCATATAAGGTTCACATACACAGGTACAGATATTTCCATTCTCTTTCCCATGCCTATTTTCCAACTAGGATGGAAAGAAACCATTTCCCATCAAAATGCAAACCATCATAACCATTGGTTTCAACAACCAGCACTTCTTTTTCTTTTTCTTTTTTTTTGAGAAAAGCACTACAGAAATTCATTCACTTGCAGCAGACATCACAAGGGAAAGAACACAGTCTCCACAAGGGACTCAAAAATTAGAACCAATGATGGATCTTAATTCCTTGTCTGGTGTCTCTAAACTTCCTAAAATAGTACATGAAGCAAGACATCAAGTCCTTTCTGAACTTGCTATCAAACTAAAAGCTGAGAAGTATAGACAAGGGAACTATAAACATAACCAAATGAATAATAATAGACTATCATGTCTGTGTGCTGTAACTCTTTTCTTCTATTAATGCATACGCAGCTGTTCTGCATGCTCAAGAGAAATCAAAAAAAGAGAAGATGATAGTAAACACTATAGTGAAGCAGAACTGCCATGTCAAAGGTACTAGGTACATAGTGCTTTGTACTAAGCAGTTCCACTCTTTTTAGAAGAAAACTAGTGTCCCCAGAAAAATCTAGCTCCTTTTGAAATCATTGTAGCAACAATCTCCACACACACACACAATGGTCCAAAAGCAAAACTTCATTTCTTCTCGAAATGGCAAATTCAAGAAGCCTTAAACCATCTACAACAGACAATTAAAAGCACACCACACATAGCCGCAATTCAATTACAGCAAATTAACAAATTATACTGTTCCACTTCTCATCATTATTTTCCAACTAGAAAACAAAAAAAACTTTGAATGACTTTAAATATTGTTGCAATTCTCCTCCTTTTTTAGGAAAAAAAAAGGTTAACTCATTTCTTAAATTTGATTGCTTCTGAAGTGAAATCACAGTAGCAACAATAGCTTTGCTCTTGTAAGTAAAAAAGTTACTCTATTACTGAGTTAAGCTTCTCCCAACTGTGTGAGAACAAATACTTAGTCTCATCAAAACAGAAAACTAATGTAGTCTGGAACAAATGAAGACAACAAGCACTTGAAGCAACCATCAAATAACCATAGGATTCAACTATCGCCACTGCAGAAACTAAATTCACATGAGAGCAAACATCTCAATGGAAAGAAGACAATTTCCATAGAGAAATATAAATTAAAGTATTTGAAAGATCTTAATTGCTTCTGTGACTGTAACTAAAAGTGTCTGAAACATGTGGTGAAACATGAAATCGAGTCCTGAGCATGCTACCCCATCCCACATCTAAAAGCTGGGATCTTTCAACTTTGCCCTCTTTATTAACCCAAATCTACTAACACATAGGAGTACAGCACTAGAAGTACTTTAGTAGTGGCAGCTTACAGCAGCAGTCGCTGAATCTGCAGGAGTGGAATTCTAGAAGGCACCTCGCAGGCGTAGCTTGGCCGTGGCGGGCCCCGTCTTCTGGAGCATGAGCAGGTCGTTGCAGTCGAACCCGCAACCGCAGGTGGGGCACTCGAGGAAGTTCTCAATCCCGAAGTCTGCGGAGGCGATGCCGACGGAGAACTCGAGGTTGTCGCCGCGGCGGGTGACCTCGACGATGTTGATCCAGAGGAAGAGGACCTTGACGGAGACCCCCTGGAGGTCGGAGAGGTGGTCGTGGGCGATCTTGCCGGTGATCTTGGTCTGGTAGCGCAGCGAGTAGGAGCCCTGGATGGAGAACCCGCAGACGGAGGATCCGGTGCCGGACGCGGAGGCGTCGAGCGTGGCCGTGAAGGCGCCCGTGGAGTTGTCGAGCGTGTAGGCCACCACGCCCTTGGGGAGGATCCCCGGCGGGAAGTCGAAGTCGGCGAGGGCTTCGTACGCCGTCGGCTTAGCGAAGGCGGTGCCGCTTACAGCAGCCGCGGCGGCGACGGCGACGAGGAGGAGACGGGGGGCGAGCATGGCTGATTGGGGAGAAGAGCAGAGGATTGGGGGCAAGAGCAGAGGAGTACGGCTTCTGTTTGGTTTGGTGAACAGAAGAGCGGCGGATGGTGGTTCTTTCTTTTCTTTATTATTATTATTATTATTATCTTTTTCTTTCTTTTTTTTTCTTGTTTTTCTTTTGCGCGCTGGGAAGGATGTGCGTTTGAGGCAATAACTATTATTATTATTATCTTTTTCTTTCTTTTCTTTTTCTTGTTTTTCTTTTGCGCGCTGGGAAGCATCTGCGTTTGAGGCAATGACTATGAGGCATGTTGTGCAAGCGGCGGTGCCGGTTTAAACGTGGGCCCTACACCATTGGGTTAACTAAAAAAAATTGAACTTTCGAGTTCAAAACTTGGATTAAAAAACTCATCATTATAAGTCCTCGAACATGGCGCAATAAGTTTTGGAAAAGATATAAAAACAGATGTCCACTTTTTAAGTCGCTCAACCATACTCCCCTTCCTCCACACACACCGCCACTCCTCCCTCTTTGCCATCTGGGACGACGGCATGTTCCGGCGGCGAGCTCCTTCCCGTGCCGGGGCTCGGGCCATTGCATCATGGACGATGGCTTCGGTTGATCTGGTGTGGTAGGCTTCCTCCGCCTTCTGCTCCTACTTTTGAATCTCTGAGTTAGGATTCCAGCGAGCTCTTTCTCTCATATTCCCTAATTCTGGTGGCTTTGGTGGAGCAAGGTCCGCTAGACAGCAGAGATGGCTAGAGGACAGTCCGGGTTCTTGGCGGATGGTTGTTCTTTCTTTTCTTTTTATTGTTTTTCTTTTGTGTGCTGGGAAGGATTTGCACTTGAGGCATGTTGCGCTCTGCTTTTGCAGGCTTGTGCCGGTTTAAACTCCGGGTCTCACGTTGTTGGGTCAACTACCAAAAAAATATTGAACTCCCAAGTTTCAAAACTAGGTTTCAAAAATCTCATTCATCAAATCTATAAACATGGGGCAATAACTTTGCTTCGAAAAAAGAGACGTAAAAAAACGGGTGTCCATTTTTTAAGTCGCACACAATCACGCTCCCACTCCTTCGCAACGCGCATGTGCTTGTCTCCCTCTCCACGCGCCACCAATCCTCCCTTTCTGCCATCTGGCGGCGACGGACGGTTCCAGTGCTCCTCCATTTGCCCAACCACGCCATTGTGCCATGGATGATGACTTGGGGTGGATTCATCATGGTATGCTTCCTCCTCCTCGACCTCTAAGTTAGGATTACAGTGAGCTCTTCCTCTCATCTTCCCTAACTTTGGTAGATTTAGAAGGGAAAGTTTGGGGGAGCAAGGTCGGCTAGGGGATGGGGATGGCTAGAGGGCAGTTAGGGGCAATGGCAGTGGTGGAGGCACCAGACCAGGTCGGAGCCCAGCGAGGGAGAAGGCAATCGCTTAGCTCCACTGCGGGATGGGGTGAGGATGAGGAAGCACCGTGGCCACCGACAAGGACAAAGAAGAGGGAAGGGATACACGTGCAAGGTTGAAGATCGTCTTGCATGTGGCCTAACATACACATGGCCATTCTTTAGCCACCTACTACAAGTGTATATTGCTAAGTGTGGCAAATTTGTCTTTCAAGCCAACCAGGAGAGTGTTTGACCAATGTTTGGTTAGTAGATAAAATAGAGCACTATGATCCAGTGTCTTTCTAGCTTTTGTGATAGGACATATTCATTTTCCATTTGGTTAAGGACGGAACTGAATTGTTTTTTACATAGCGTAGGGATGAAAAGTGGATAAGACAATGACATACAAGCCCCAACTATTAGATGAGACAATGCCATGCTCCCAGCCTACCTGTATGACTCTGTCTCTTGGCTTTTTTGTTGGGCAGATGTCATTGACACTAACTTGACTCTGACCAAACACCACTGAAAACCGAGTCTGTCTCGCCTTACCTTGCCTGGTCTCTCCAGCCAGCCACTTTTGTTTCTTCAACCCCTTTAATGTGGAGTAGGCATGTAGGAAAATTTCTCAAAAGAAAATTACGAAAGGTCACCCTAGCCTCTTTGAAATTCTGGATTCTTAAAACATAGTGATAGTGATATGAAAAGTGTAGAACTGAAGTTGTTTAAAACTTACAATCTAATGTGAATTTAAAATGCAAGAATGTTTCCAGTGTGACACTCGGATGCAATGCAAAAAATATATAAGAATTCTAGATAGAGAAATTAAAGCTTCCACAATAATTATCTTTATGCATTAATGCATCCCAAAGTAATCCAAGAGAATATCTTATCGTTTGATCTGACACGCATGAAAATTTTCTATGGGATTAAAAATTACAATGACCTGAATGTCTACTCTTTTTTTTTGTTCTAAAGAGTGTTAAGAAAAAAAATGCATTTAGATCTAAATGCGAGTCAATGGGAACTCAAAACAAGGTAGTTATTGGAGGCTTAGGGCATGTTTTGTTCCTTTTGCCTTGCTCTTGCCCTCTTGTTGTCGACAAATCATTGCTCAAACAGGTCCCATTGGGACCGTCCTAAAACACCTTCAAAAGTTCCAAACAAGTAGCTTCACTGTATATCCTTGCACAGGAAGGTTACACAGTAACTAATGACGGGTCAAGCAAGCCCTTATACTTCAACATATGCCTTCCAGATGGGCTACACTTATTAATCATATGTTAGTACAAACCATATGTTAGTACAAACTCGTGTTTGGTTATCTGTAGTAATAAAGTACACACTTACAGTCCCATTCTAGATTGTCTTGCTCCTATTTTGGACGTGGTTCGTCGTTGGCTTTGTTCCTAGTAGAATTAATGCGCAAATATGAATTTAAATCAAGTACTAAGAGCAAATGTGCACCCAGAGGGAAGAGCATAACTATTGTTTGGCTTCGCAGTGCTTCCTAGCTATACGACGCAGCAGCTAGTTTTAATTGCTATTTATGCCCACACGAAACTGCTGCATGGAGAATCTGTAATTTCGATCGGTTGAGCATTGGAGTGCTCGCGATGCAAGCGCTCGCATGATCCAAGCTTTTTCTCGGCCTAATAAACAACCAGTGGAAAGTTTGGCGGATGACACCAGACGTGGGGCTAGTTCGGAAATTCAAATTCTCTTGGGATTTTAGATTTTTTTTCAGAGTGAGCAATCTATGAAAATGTGATTTAAATAAGTTAATTATTAGTTTTTTGTGAGGGGCTTTCTATCTCTAGGATTGGCTCCTCTTTGCTTTCAAATTAGACTTTGGTAGGATGCTTGTGCAAGCAAAGGCTGGTAGGAGGCATCCGTGCTTGTGCAAGTGCAAGAATATTCCTTCTCCATTCAACAGGGATATATATTAGGGTCGTCTACAATACGAGGCCACGACCCTCTATGGACGGAAGCAACTTACACTACATCTGCGCATGTGTGCACGCAACTAACTAGTTTCACAAATGTAACCTCTTTAATTTCAGCCTTGATTTATAATCTGATCCTTTTTTTGCATCTTTTATTTCATTTCTACTACTATGGATTGCATCTTCACTGGGACATAGTGATAACTTTTGTTCAGGCATTAATTAGTTGATGAACATCTCATCAGTACTACCTTTAGGCCAGTCTCAATGAGGGATTTCATCTCACCGTTTCCAAGACACAAGAGCATCGGTAACTGTGGATAGGCTCTCTCAGTGTATAATTTCATTTCATAATTTCATAGACTAGTTATAACATTTAATTTTTTTAAGATGCTATAATCAATTGTGTCATGTGAACTATGTAGCTAATTTTTGTACCCAGGTTCGTGTGTACAAACTCTAAAAGATGGTGAGGTCATCGTTCTTTCCTGTCAACAACGACCTCGACGTCGCACGCGGGTGCGCGGTCACCGGCAACGACGACCTCGACGTCGCACGCGGGAGCGCGGTCACCAGTGGGCCGGGCGCGAGCGTCACCAAGCTGGCGCGCCCGCCCACGACGTTGCTTCGCGGCCAAGGCGTCCAAGTGTGCGGACCAGTGGACCCGAGTGGGTGTAACCATGTGTTGGCTTCGGCCGTAGGTGTGCGTGAGAGAGGATCGCGAGTATGACTTGTATAAATGCCGGTTCACACGATGAGAATGACATCATCGAACAAACAAAAGAACGAATCGAATCTTTCCTCTTACCTACTCCTCTGCTTCCCCTAGCGTGTTCGTCTTGCTTCCTTCCCCAATTCTCCTGCTACCTATCCCAACTCCGATCCAACACCCCATGGTGCTAACAATTTGGTACTCAAAGTCAATCGATCGCGTCGCGTTCCCAATCTATCCAGCAACGATCTCGGTCGGGTTCTTCTCGCCGGCGAGCAGGAGCTCCTGTTCTTCGGCTGAGGCCCCGTAATTCCAGATCACGCTGGTGTTTGGTGAATTCGGCGATCTGGATAAAAAATTTCCACCACCTCCACCACCACCACCTCCGTTTCCACCGAAACCCCAATCCAATTCACCTAGTCGCGCCGCAAGGAAAGGATGCCATGAACTCCAATATGCAGCGCATTCTGGACGAAATTCAAAAACTCTCCACCAACACCGACAAGCAATTCGCTGAGGTGAATGCCAACTTTGACTGCCGCTTCTCCGACATGGACGCGAGCCTCGACAAGAGGTTCAAGGACGTCGCGCTCAACATGGATCGCCACATCTGTGACTAGGAGCTCAGGCAGGACGCTCGTCTTCAAGCCATCGAGAAGGCGGAGAACGACTTCAACGACTGGCGTGTGGAGCAGGATGGTGCTCTCGACGACCTCCGCCTTCGCATCAGCAAGCTCGACAAGTTATGGACGCGTGCCATCGTTGAGACCGGCGGCGTTCTCCATGAAGCCGCCGTCCTCCAGAACTCATCCAACCAAGCGGAGCCTCAATTCTTCGACGGTTGGGAGCAGCACGCCGTGCCTCCACCTGCGAGCTATCAGGCTGCTCGGCCCAGCGAGCACCGTGTCGAGAACATCCACCGGGAGGATGGGCAGGGGTTTCTCACCAACCCTGTCTATTCCCCGGTCACGGTATGGTCAATCCCCACCTTGCAATTCATTCTGCAGCAATTCATACGCATGTGTGGAATGTGCATGCGCAAAACCCCCTGATCGCCCTTTTCACGGCACCGCGCACGACCTGATTCGTCAGCACAATCGCCCACCCGATCCCACCCATCACCCCAATTGTCATGTACCCAAGCTAGATTTCCCAAAGTTTGATGGTACTGACCTCAAATTCTGGATCACTTGTGCTGAGGATTACTTCACCATGAATTTTGTTGATTACTCCATCTGGATCCAATGTGCTCGCATGCAATTCACTGGACCAGCGAAATGATGGGTTTAGTCCATCCTCAATGACCTCAAATCCATGTCCTGGATAGACTTCTGTGCTGCTCTGCATGTCCACTTTGATTGCGATCAGCATTCACTCCTCCTTCATCAGATCAATCGAGTCCATCAGACTAGCTCTATTCAGGATTATGTTGATAGGTTCTCTAAGTTAGTTGATCAACTGCATGCCTATGACCTTCATGCTAATCCTTTGGGCTATATTACTAAGTTTGTTGATGATTTACATTATGAGATTCGTGATGTCTTACTTGTTCAATGCCCAGACACAATTGATGCTACGTACAATCTGGCACTTTTGCAGGAAGAGGCTCTCGAGCCAGCCAAGAGGCGTGATGGCCGCCCTTAACATTAACGCAGAGGTAATCAAGTGGGCCACAACTTTCAGCGCCCTGGTGTCCCTGTTGCTGTAGCTGAAGACAAGCCAGGCGGTGCGAAGCCAATTGATAGGAAGTTGGCCAACCTCAAGGCATACAGACTTGCTCGAGGTCTGTGTGATCATTTGTCGATGAAATATCGGCGGCAGTCTACCTAGGGTATACCTATGGTAGTAGATTATCAGAGGAGGCACGCTAAGATGATGAACTAGATGTAATCAGAGACACAAGACACAAGTGTTATCCAGGTTCAGGCCGCAGATTGCGTAATACCCTACGTCCTGTGCTCTGATTGATTATGAGTTGGTATGCGAGCTAAGTTTTGAAGGGGGTCCCTGCCCGCCTTATATAACCTGGGGGACAGGGTTACAGATCCGAGTATCTCGGGTTGATTGATTACATGCGGGACAACAGATTACACGAGATCATATCTCTAATTATCTTGATATCTTTCCTATCGACCAGGTTTCCTTAACCACTAGGCCCTTCATTGCTTGGTCTCCAAGATGTCCGACTAGGTCTAGGCCTTGATCAGGCTTCATCTCCTAGGCTAAGCCTTCGGTCCCGAGCAGTCCCAAAGGTAGGCCGTGAGGGTATAGGGGTTAATACCCCCACAGCTATTCCCCGAGCATCATGCTTCTTGAGGAAAACACCGTCTTGTCCCATGTCGACCAGCGAAACTTGCAATCTTGCCGACCTAGTTGATGCTAAGCCAGCCACTGTGTCTCGTCAAGTGTAGATGTTTTGAAAAAAGATGCATGTTGCTCTTTAAAAAGAAAAAATCACCACACATCCTATGACGTGGGCCCACAGTAGAAAGCAAAAACTTGTGTTATTTCTCTCGTGGACTATAGTTGTAATGATATGGTCAAAGTGCGGAGAGCCACTAGAAATAGCCCAAGTCACTGCTAAGTGACGTGGGCTCACGTAGTTCCCGAGCCTGATATAAGGTGCGGAGCACGTTGTTTCAGGGTCCAAAAAGTATTCAAACCCGCGTGTATTGGTATGACCTGGTAGGCAACTATGTTGCCGAGCCAGTCCCCAAGCATATGAGATAATATCGACCAATTTTGCGTGAAATAAATCCTTTAGAAAAGAACAATGTAGGATGACAGTTACACTAGTGTGCAGACTACCGACCAGTCCCCAGCTATGCTGAGTGGAAGTATTGACCATAGTTGTGCTATGTCTAGGCTTGCAACTTTGTTATAGACTAGTGAACATGGCAAGTGCGCAAAGGTGAAGATGGGAAAAATAGCTATGCTATTTGCTTGGAGTGTAGCTTATCGTACCAACCAAACCCCTAGGGCCATGTGTCAAAATAAATGGTAGGGGCCTGCTCTAAATCCATAGTTTAACTATGGGGGCGTCTGTAGCTATGCTACCAATGCCCAGTCCCCAGCTTCGCATAGGGCTAATTAGACGGCTATATATGATGCATCTTTTGATACATCCTTGCGTAAGACGCGAGAGTTATAGCATAACTATAACACAAGAACTCCTGCTGTGCAAAAAGTGTAAAAAGGGACCATAGCTTTGCTATGTTATGGTTAGAGCTTTGCAACGGCCCAGAAAAAATGGTAGTTGCCAAAAAAATGTGAAGTAGGGAAAATGGCTAAGCCATAGTCCTAGCTAGAGCTAAGCTGGTCGGCCGGACCCCTTTTACCATCTGTCCAAAAATATCCATTGGTAACTATGGGGGCGTCTGCAGCTGTGCCTTCTTTACTCAGTCCCCAGGCTAACAGTAGGATTAAACCAATAGCAAAAAGTGAAATAAATTGACGAGGAAGCTTGACTTTGTCATGCCCAGATTGGTGGTCAGTGACCAATAAAAATGTACTTTCATATAAGCATGCGTCCACGTCATATACGAAAAGATCAGGCTGGTACTATTATTGCAAGGAACAATTTAGCCTTTCCATTTTTATCCAATCAAGTGTATCATCTAAGAAGTATGCAGGTTAGGCCCAGTCCCTGGTTTAAAAAGGGAATGAATCTGGTGTTCGATAATCGTCTTCGACGAAAAAGAAAGGACAAAGCCCAAGTGAGGCCCAGGAAAAAATATTCGTCCGATGGAGTCAACGGGGTAAACCCTAGAAGTCTATGGGCCACACCGTCACATATATATAGGAGACAGCCGCCGCTTCAGTTATTGTGCCCCACTGTACTGCCGCATTCATTTCCACCCAAACCGTTTTCATTGGTGCCGTCGCTCCACGCATTTGGGGGACCGCCGCGCGAACCCTAGGCTCCATCCGCCAAAGTTAGGCGATTGCATTGGCCTACAGTGCCGCTGCAGGTTGGGTATTGAAATCTTCCGGCGTGTGCGCGCGGCTTCGACGAAGCGAGGAGACCAGAGATGGCTGGAGGCGGTGCAATGCGGGCGGAGGTGACGAGGACGAAGTTCATGAAGACACACTGGACCATCACCGAGTCGACAGTGGAGACGCTTCGTGACCTGGTGAGGAGTGGACTACTGCCACCGGAGGAGCGTGGAGTGTGGCGAGCGCCACTTGCAGGTGAGAGGTTCCCGAGCCCTTGTGATGGGGAAATCATGGTTTTCGAGGATTATATCCTCCGGGGATTGGGGGCGTTGGTCCATAACTTCCTACGTGATTTGTGCATCCATTGGGAGATATCGCTGTGCAATTTGCATCCCAATTCTATTCTCACTGTTTCAGAGTTTATTACCTTCTGTGAGGCATATTTGGGGATCCCGCCCCACTTCAATCTGTTTCACAATTTCTCTTACCTTAAGAAGAAGGGGGAGGGAACAGGAGGTTCCTAGGTAGGAGGCAGGTGCTACATTGTGCTGTGCGATGGAATGAAAGCGCAGTGGATAGACATCCTGCATTCCACTTCGATGAAATTCTGGTTCTGAAAATGGTTCTACATGAGGCAGAATCAAGAGGGAAAGCATGTGCCTTGCGATGTGACGCTGATCCCCAAGTTCAATGTCAAGTGGGCAGCAAAGCCTAATGTGATAGAGATGGAGCAGGTGACGGAGTTGCTGCCATTGATAGACAGGGAAAGGGTACTGGGTATCATGGTGGCCTGTACTTGGTGGCAACGCCGTCTGCAGCCGTGTCGGGAGAGGCCTACCAAGAGGTACGAATACCGGGGTCATGGTGACCCATCACAGGAGGTGGATACCGAGGTCAGTATCGACACAGTCAGATTGTCATGCGCGGAGGTATTCCACAACTTTAATCCATCGAAGGCGGTACCAAAAAATCGTCAACATCCATTTAACTGCACACATCAGGCACCACAGGTGTGTATGAATCGATGTTGTTTGCTGCAAACTGCTCAGTATATAGCTGATTCTGAACATGTATGTGCATTGCCGACATAATGTAGAAAATTGGTGGACAGGACCAAGTGGTTTTGTCTCGACCGTCCCAGCTGGAGACTGGCCACGCGGAGAGACCTTGCGCTGGGAGTGAACGCTTACTGACCTGGCTGACAAGATGGTCGACAGTGACAGTGGTAGCGACGGAGAAGGTGTTGGGAATATGCCCTAGAGGTAATCATAGAGATGATGATATTCCAGTTGTATCTATGACATGCATTAAGTGTTCATTGAATATCCATTATAGACAACTTGTGTTGATTGGCAATTATGTGAATTGTTTGTGGAACTCAATTACTTGAATGGTTATTCTAAAGTTGTCCCTGGTCGGCGTTCTTGTGAGAACACACTTGAATATTAGACCAGCACATGTATTAGTTGATGGCTATGTTTCACAAGTCATGGACATGGAGATGTCAAACTAATAATGCGGGCACATGTGAGACATGTAGGCTGGACTGACCTGACATGAGAAAGTCTCTATTCACATTATATACGTTATGTCCTTAGACCTGAGATTGTGGTATGTACTCAAGATGTGAAACGGCCTACTTAGGGACTATCAAACGCTGCTCCGTAATAAAGGTGGTCTTCGGGTGGTCGGGAAGCATGCTATGAGACATAGACAATCAAGATGGAATTTGCCCCTCTCTACGCAAGAGAGATATCACTGGATTACTCAAGTGATTGGATCAATAAATGCATGGCCATGCTTGGGTTAAGTGTTAACCCACGAGTTGAACCATATATCGAGTAGCAAAGGGAATAACTTGTATGTGGTCGTAGTGGTTCATTTGATATGATCTTTGCATGCACATAGAAGTTGTCACGCCTTGCTAGAGGCCTCTATCAACTATTGTGCGAGTAGGAGTACTCGGCCCATGTCAATGTGTGCGTGAACCCATAGGGTCGCACGCTTAAGGGGCTGGAAGCCTAATTCGGGTTGGACCCGAATTAGACAAGGCTTAGGGTTACTAATGGGCCTCTAACTTATGAGCTCATTAGGGACACCTATATAAAGCAAGGGGTAGGGGCGCAGTCAGGGGTTACACGTCTTTGACAGCCGCCGTCGCCCTCTCCATGCTTGCGCCTTCTGCTCCTCACGGACCTAGCAGTCCGGAGGCGCATCGCTTCTTCCCTACACATGTGGGATTCCTTGGAGGTGTTGCATCTGGAGCACTAGGATGAATCGCGCGAGGGGGTTGACGTGACGGATGACCATGCAACTGCACTGCCTGCTGCGACACGTACGACTACATTGAGTCATCTTCCACTACACCTGTGCGTCTAGTGGTAATCCCATAACCTGTAACTGGCAGTAGATCCTGGTTTATGAGGTAGAAAAGTTTTGTTTTCTGGCTAGCGTAGCACCCTCATAACCCTGCAGTGGTATCAGCTCCGTTACTACCTCGTTATAGGTTCGGTTTTGGGCATATAGTTGATATGCAGAAATAGTAGATGCGATCTACTAGGTTTGGTTGCACATGTTGATTAGATCTATTTGTGAAATGGGGTGGTAGATGGAAACTCAATCTGTTTTCGTGCTCTTGTTGCATGGCCGTGTAACAATCTACTCATACCGGTCGGTTTAATCCGCCATCTGAGTTAAGCGATACATGTAAGACCATACATGTTGGGCATAGATGAATGGGATTGATCTAGTGAAAATAGAGGGACTCCGAATGGTTCAGATTCAGGTTGATGAGATCAATCTGATGAGATTTTCATAGCGATTCCATAGATGCGATCTGTGTAATCCCGTGTGGTTTTCAGGGTATGATGTGATTGGTATGGCCCATGTGTATGTATAACTTGTTTTTGCCGTTGCTACCTATCGTAGCGTATAGAATCGTTCTATGCCTAACTTGTTTTTGCAGGGTATGATGTGATTGGTATGGCCCATGTGTATGTATACAATTCATTCATGGCCTGCGTGTCATGTAAGCAACACGGCTGGAGCTATATGTGTTGCCATTTGATGTATTGGCATGCGCGCCATCTTGTGATCTTACGACTATGTAATTAGTATAGCTTGCGGCAAGATAGTTCTTGGAGGACTTATCACAAGAAGGATGGCACACATGGATTGTGAAGATGGAGATCACCATGATGGGCAAGATGATGGAGATGGAGATCATCATTCATTAAAGGGCCATACCATGTCATTATGTGTGAATGTGATTCTCATTACTATGTTCTACTTTCACATGCTATTATGTTTTTGTCTACATTAGTGCGGTAGTGAAGTAGAACGATCCCTCAGCAATGTTTAAGTTGAATGCTTCCCCAAACCTTGCACTGTCATAAGTCTTATACAATCGGTGGTGGGTCTATAAAATTCGGGTGCCACTGGTTTTCCTCGACTAGGCAGGTTCGTATCGGATACTTACTGCAAGAAGGTGTGGTTACTTGAACAAGGTCATCCTAATGGTTAGGGATCTTGAAGCATGGTAAGGTTGAGTGCTTGGCATAGGGATGCTAGCCCAACAACAAGAGTCATATGAGATATAATTAGCAAGGTGTTGCTTACCGATCTACCATACTGACTAGCGGTGATGCTAAAGCTCACTGGTCGGGATGTTAGTTGTGGGTCTTGAATCACTAAATATCAATTGAGGGATATTGATTTTAGTGGAAGTATATTCTATTTGATATAATTTACTCCTTCATGGATACATTGTCTTAGTATTTTGCATTACTTTTGTTGTAGATGGCCGCTCGCAATCAACCATTTTCTTTGCGCACAATTCTTGAGAAAGATAAGTTGAATGGAACAAATTACGCGGATTGGGTCCGCAACCTGAGAATTGTTCTTAGGGTTGAGAAAAAGGAAGATATTCTATACACCCCATTACCAGATGAGCCTAAAGAAAATGCACCTGCTACTGAAAGAACCGCTTACAGGAAAGCATGCGATGCTGATCTTGAAGTGAGTTGCCTTATGCTTGCTTCCATGGAATCTAATCTGCAGATGCAGTTCGATAACAATCACTCAGCAAATGATATGATCGTGGCGCTTGAGGAGATGTTCCGCACGCAGGCCAGGACTGAAAGGTTCAATGTCTCTAAGACGCTTGTGGAAACCAAGCTTGCAGAGGGCGCAGCAGTAGGATCACACGTAATCAAGATGGTTGGTTACACTCAAAGGTTGGAGAAGCTAGGCTTCCCAATTGGCCAAGAGTTGGCTACTAATTTTATCCTCTTGTCTCTTCCACCCAGCTATGGAAACTTCATCTCAAACTACCATATGCATGGGGCAGAGAGAGGCTTGAGTGAACTGTGTGGTATGCTGAAAACAGCAGAAGCTGACATCAAGAAAGGTGCCGGCAGTAGCCAAGTGTTGGCGGTCCAGAACAGACCTCGCTTCAAGAGGAAGGGCAAGAAGAAGGGCAAGGCTAAAGATGAGATCTCTAAGCCGAACCCATCTGCTACTAAGGCTGGACCATCTGCAAATTCTGATTTCTTTTATTGTAAGGGGAAAGGTCACTGGAAAAGGAATTGCAAGGAGTACTTGGCGTCCTTAGAGAAGGATGGCGGCGGTAAAAGTATTACTGCTACTTGTATACTTGTTGTTCATGTTACGGACATTTTTCTGGCTAACTCCTATGTCAATTCTTGGGTATTTGATACCGGATTGGTTGCTCATATTTGCAATACGATACAGGAAATGATAAGAAGTAGAAACGTGGAAAAGGGAGAGGTTGACTTCCGCGTGAGCAATAATGCAAGAGTTGCTGCATTGAACATCGGGACGATGCAACTTCACCTACCATCAGGATTTATCATGGAATTGAATAATTGTTATTTTGTTCCTAGCTTAAGTCGAAACATTGTATCACCTTCATGTTTGATGAAGGATGGTTATTCTTTTACGAGTAAAGACAATGGTTGTGTGATCTCCAAGAATGACATGTTTGTGGCTTTTGCATCCATTGTGAATGGGTTATTTATTTTAAATCTTCATGTTGCACCTGTCTGTAATGTTAGTGCTAAACGGCCTCGGCTTAATGAGTTAAGTCCTACCTATATGTGGCATTGTCGTTTGGGTCATATAAGTGAGAATCGCATGAAGAGGCTCCATAATGATGGTCTTCTAACTTCATTTGATTTTGAATCATACGAGACATGTGAGGCTTGCATGCTAGGCAAGATGACCAAGGCGCCATTTAAAGGATTTCCTGAGAGGGCATCTGACTTGTTGGAACTTGTACATACTGATGTATGTGGACCAATGAGCATGACAGCTAGAGGTGGATTTCAATACTTCATAACTTTTACTGATGACTTTAGTAGATATGGATATGTCTACCTAATGAAGCATAAGTCTAAAACATTTAAAAAGTTCAAAGAATGTCAGAATGAAGTAGAGAATCAACGTGGCAAGAAGACCAAGGCCTTGCGATCTGATCGTGGAGGCGAATATCTAAGTCACGTGTTTAGCAATCATCTTAAGAGTTGTGGAATTGTTCCACAGCTTGCGCCACCTGGAACGCCTCAGAGAAATGGCGTGTCCGAGTGATGTAATCGGACCTTGTTGGACATGGTTCGGTCTATGATGAGCCAGTCGGACCTACCTTTATCATTTTGGGGATATGCTCTAGAAACAGCCGCTTTCACATTGAATAGGGTACCATCTAAGTCCGTAGTTAAGACACCATATGAGATGTGGACTAGTAAGAGTCCCAGTTTGTCTTTTCTAAAAATTTGGGGTTGTGAAGTTTATGTCAAATGACTTATATCAGATAAACTAACACCCAAATCGGACAAGTGCTTTTTCGTGGGATATCCGAAGAAAACTTTAGGGTATTATGTCTATAACCAGTCAGAGGGCAAAGTGTTTGTTACTTGAAATGGTGTTTTCTTATAGAAAGAGTTTCTCAAAAGAGAAAAGAATGGACAAAAGGTGTATCTTGAAGAAGTTCAAGATGAGCCAGTAGGGACTGACTCTATGAGTGATGCTAATGTACCCGAGCAAGATGAGACACTCGTGGCAGTGGAGACACCGCCACAACCATGAAGATTAGTGAGACTTCATGCATTGCATGGGGATTTGTTATTGTTAGACGATGACGAACCTG
The DNA here is from genome assembly GCA_023333625.1 of Bothriochloa decipiens. Classification (NCBI taxonomy): domain Eukaryota; kingdom Viridiplantae; phylum Streptophyta; class Magnoliopsida; order Poales; family Poaceae; genus Bothriochloa; species Bothriochloa decipiens. The sequence continues at coordinate 27,240,874 of CM041639.1, read as the reverse complement.
CGGATTATGCGGAAGCTATGATGGATCCAAATTCTGAGAAATGGCAAAGTGCCATGAGATCCGAGATAGATTCCATGGGAGACAATCAAGTTTGGAACTTGGTTGACCCGCCTGATGGGGTTAGACCCATAGAGAGCAAATGGATCTTGAAAAAGAAGAAAGATATGGACGAAAATGTTCACGTCTATAAAGCTCGACTTGTTGCAAAAGGTTTTTGGTAAGTTCAAGGAGTTGACTACGACGAGACATTCTCACCAGTAGCGATGCTTAAATCTATTCGGATCATTCTGGCAATTGCTGCATATTTCGATTATGAGATATGGCAGATGGATGTTAAAACAGCCTTTCTAAATGGGTATTTAGAAGAGGACGTGTATATGATACAGCCCGAAGGTTTTGTTGATCCTAATAATGCTGGTAAGATATGCAAGCTTAAGAAATCCATTTATGGGTTAAAGCAAGCATCTCGGAGTTGGAATCTTTATTTTGATGAGGTCGTCAAAGGGTTTGGCTTCTGTCAGAATGAAGAAGAACCTTGTGTTTACAAGAAGGAAAGTGGGAGTGCTGTTGTGTTTCTGATCTTGTATGTGGATGACATACTATTGATTAGGAATGATATTCCTATGTTGCAATCTGTAAAGACTTTACTGAATAATAGTTTTTCTATGAAGGATTTAGGAGAAGCAACATACATCTTGGGCATTAAGATCTATAGAGATAGGTCAAGAAGGCTGATAGGATTAAGCCAGGATACTTACATTGAAAAGATGTTGAAGAGGTTCAACTTGGAATAGTCCAAGAAAGGGTTCTTGCCTATGTCACATGGTGTGCGCTACAGTGATAAGCAGTGTCCTTCCACTGATGCTGAGCACAAGTGCATGAGTAAGGTTCCATACGCTTCGATAGTTGGTTCCATCATGTACGCCATGATATGTAATCGTCCAGATGTAGCCTATGCTCTAAGTGTTGCAAGCAGGTATCAAGCCAATCCTGGTGAGAGTCACTAGACGTTGGTTAAAAACATTCTTAAGTACTTACGAAGGACTAAGGATGTGTTCCTAATCTATGAAGGTAAGGAGGAGCTCGTTGTAAACGGTTACACCGATGCTAGCTTCCAAACCGACGGGGATGATTCACTATCTCAATTAGGTTTTGTGTTCATAATAAATGGTGGTGCAGTTAGCTGGAAAAGTTTCAAGCAGGAGACGGTGTCTAATTCTACAGTAGAAGCCGAGTACATTGCAGCTTCTGGCACTGCAAAGGAAGGTGTTTGGTTGAGGAGGTTTCTCATTGAACTTGGTGTGTTTCCGAATACGTCGGGCCCATTGAATTTACATTGTGATAACAATGGGGAGATTGCACAGGCTAAGTAGCCTAGTATCACCAGAAGAACAAACATGTACTCCGGAAGTTTCATCTCATTCGAGAGTTTGTGAAATGAGAAGAGATCAAATTGTGCAAAATACATACGGATTTGAATGTAGCAGATCCTTTGACAAAGGCTCTTCCACAGCCTAAGCATGAGGCGCACATGAGGTCTATGGGGATTAGACATCTTAGAGATTAACTCTAGTGCAAGTGGGAGACTGTTGGAAATATGCCCTAGAGGTAATCATAGAGATGATGATATTCCAGTTGTATCTATGACATGCATTAAGTGTTCATTGAATATCCATTATAGACAACTTGTATTGATTGGCAATTATGTGAATTGTTTGTGAAACTCAATTACTTGAATGGTTATTCTAAAGTTGTCCTTGGTCGGCATTCTTGTGAAAACACACTTAAATATTAGACTAGCACATGTATTAGTTGATGGCTATGTTTCATAAGTCATGGATATGGAGATGTCAAACTAATAATGTGGGCACATGTGAGACATGTAGGCTGGACTGACCCGACATGAGAAAGTCTCTATTCACGTCATATACGTTATGTCCTTAGACCTGAGATTGTGGTATGTACTCAAGATGTGAAATAGCCTACTTAGGGACTATCAAACGCTGCTCTGTAACTGGGTAGTTATAATGGTGGTCTTCAGGTGGTCGGGAAGCATGCTATGAGACATAGACAATCAAGATGGAATTTGCCCCTCTCTACACGAGAGAGATATCACTGGATCACTCAAGTGATTGGATCAACAAATGCATGGCCATGCTTAGGTTAAGTGTTAACCCACGAGTTGAACCATATATCGAGTGGCAAAGGGAATAACTTATATGTGGTTGTAGTGGTTCATCTGATATGATCTTTGCATGCACATAGGAGTTGTCATGCCTTGCTAGAGGCCTCTGTCAACTATTGGGCGAGTAGGAGTACTCGACCCATGTCAATGTGTGCGTGAACCCATAGGGTCGCACGCTTAAGGGGCTGGAAGCCTAATTCGGGTTGGACCCGAATTAGAAAAGGCTTAGGGTTACTAATGGGCCTCCAACTTGTGAGCTCATTAGTGACGCCTATATAAAGCAAGGGGTAGGGGCGCAGTCAAGGGTTACACGTCTTTGACAGCCATCGTCGCCCTCCCCATGCTCGTGCCTTCTGCTTCTCGTGGACCTAGCAGTCCAAAGGCGCATCACTTCTTCCCTACACGTGTGGGATTCCTTGGAGGTGCTGCATCTGGAGCACTAGGACGAACCACGTGAGGGGGTTGACGTGACGGACGACCACTCAATTGCACTGCCTGCTGCGACACGTACGACTACATCGAGTCGTCTTGCGCTGCACCTGCGTGTCTAGTGGTAATCCTGTAACCTATAACTAGCAGTAGATCCTGGTTTATGAGGTAGAAAAGTTTTGTTTTCTGGCTAGCGTAGCACCCTCATAACCCTGCAGAAGGGGAGGTGGAGGCTGTCGAGTAGGAGACGACCCCACGCAGCGAGAGGGCGCAACGCCGAGTTGCTACAAAACAACCACTATCACGCTCATTCCCCCTGAAGGGTGGCGTCTCAGGTCCCTCGATCGGGGGGAGTCCCAGGTTGAAGAAAGGGATCGCCACCATGGTCAACAAGAGGAAGGGTGCGGTGATTTTGTCTTCGTCATCATCAGAGGACTCAGAGGATAATGTACCTCTAAGTCAAATAATGAAGAGGCCTCGAAGAACATCCTCACTGGGTCCGTCCCCGCATTTTACGCCACCACAGGGATCCCCACCGCCGAATACACAAGGTGCAACGCTGTCGTCCAGTCCCTAGAGGTCAACATCGCCGGCTGATGCAAGTGGACTGGTCGGTGATCATTGTCGGTCGTCATCATTGGCCTTGGGGCTGTTGCCAGAGTCCAATCTGGCAGCAAAGGAGACTGGCCTCCATCCTCTGTCACCATTGCGGCCGGCAAGCCCGACCGAGGAGTCATTGCCCGCTGCCATGCCGTCTGCATGATCGCCTGTCCCGCCGGAGACCAATGCTCCATGGGGTGATGACCATGCTAAAGGACAGGAGGCTGGCGGGGTTGGTGATGGTGCAGATGCCACCATGATGACCACAACAGACATGGGGGTAGCAGATGGTACCAGCGATGCTGGTCGGCAAGAGGTAGCCGGTGGAGGTCGTCGGCGCAGACGCTTCCAGTTGTGTTTTAGTCGCTCCACCATGTAAGTGAGGTTTAATTTTAAGGAAATTGATCATTTGACAATCTTGGGAATGAACATAATATCCTAGTGCTCTACAGTATGAAGTCTGCCATGGCGTCGGGGGCCGTACAGGAGCCGACGGGTGGTAGCGCGGAGCTGGGCATCATCCCTGCTGGCACTAGAAGAGTGATGGTGGTATACATGCCCATGCTGTTACAACCACCATGTCCAGCTGCTGCCGAGCGAGTTGAGACATCAGGCTCTGGTCAGTCAGAGCAGGCACACGACATTGGTGGGATGTGAGTGGAGGGCATCACCGACAATGCCACATAGAAGGTGGAGCAGATAGTCACAGACTTGGTCCGTCAGGTGCAGGTGAGTAGAAATTGGCCGATGTAATGAGTACTGTATGTCTTGTGTAGCATTATGTTGATGTTGTTGCATTTGTTAAGGAGTACTGCTTGGCGTGATGTCCTGTATTGCTGTGTCATCCTATTCTGAAGAATCAATGTTTGTGATGCAGAACGTCTCCATATGGCGCAAGAGCAAGTCTGCATGCTGAACACGGAGACCAAGCAGATGCAAGGGCAACTCGCTGAGGTAACCGGCGGGATTGCTCCAGTGCTCAATGTGCTGGCAGAGGATGACTCTGATGACATTACCCCGTCGACACCCTTGGGGGTTGTTATCAGCACCTGTAAAGTATCCTAGTCGCGTCTGAAGGGGTTTACCAAAGAAGTTGCGAAGCATGTGGGATCGCATGTGTTGGCGATGGTGCACTCCCATTATCCAGAGGTGGACTTAGTCCGTCTGGGTAAGGGGGTGTCAGCCGACACTGATGATGTTGCCACAGAGAACCTTAGGCTTGACTCGGTGGCTACGGCGAAGGAGATGGTGAAGGACATCCATATAGTAACTTAGATGTGATGTTAGTTGCTTTGTTGCTGGCGCGTCAGGATGCCTTTTGTATGAAAAAGCTTCATTTAGCCAGGGGATACGGGTAGCACTTCTTAGTAGTACTTTCCTGAAGACAGTATGACCCTGAGGGTTATATGTTTAATATTTGTTCTGAACATTGCCATTGTGTAGGATGAATCATTCGTCGTGTTAATGGAAATTTTATGTAGACCGATAATAGAGATTGTCATATTAAGAAATACAACGGGTTCATACTTATACTCATTTGAATGAGGATGAAACAGTAACAATATTTATTCAATTGACTTGTATCGAGAGTCTATAAGACAGATACATGTGACATATAGTACTAGCTATCACGGGTAGAATCACCTAAGGAGGTCGATGTGCCATGAATTGGGTACATCGACAGGAGGCTCATCCGGGGTACATAATCTGTAAGAGGTCGACCTGGTGATGACCTTTACCATGAATGGTCCCTCCCAATGGGATGAGAGCTTATGGAGACCTTCAGTCTTCTGCTTGCGTCGTAAGACCAAATCGCCGACCACAAAAAATCTGTCTTTGACATTGCGGTTGTAGTAGCGATAGATGGATGCGAGGTATTTGGCTGTATGTGCACATGTGTCAAGGCACCTCTCCTCGGCCGCGTTGACATCGAGCTCTTCGGCTTCATTGGAGCAATCTTGATCATAGTTTTCTACTCTTGGTGACTGGAAAGCTATATCCTTAGGGAGGACTACCTCCGACCCGAAGACCATGAAGTAAGAGGAGACGCTAGTGCTGTGGCTTGGTTGGGTACATAGGCCCCAAATGACGGCCGGTAGCTCTTTTTGCGGTAGAGCGTTTGCGGAAAGCCTCGAGGATCATTCCGTTGGCTCTCTCCACCTGCCTATTGGCGTGAGGATGGGCCACTGAGACATCACCTTGATGCATTTGTCATCGCAGAAATCAAAGAAGTCGCTGCCGGTAAAGGTGGAGCCTAAATCGGTGATGATAGTGTTAGGGATGCCAAAGCGATGGATGACGTTGTTGATCATCTTGGCGGCTTTCTTCACAGTGGCCATGACCAAGGGCTTGTATTCGATCCACTTGGAGAATTTATCTATCAGGACGTAGATGTATTTGAAACCGCCTGGGGATTTTTTGAACGGATCGATCATGTCAAGTCCCCAGCACGAAAAGGGCCATGACGTAGGGATGGTTTGAAGTTCGTGCATAGGTACGCAGATTTGTTTTGTGAAAAGCTGGCAATTTTTTGCAATGACATACCCTTTTTTTGCATCGGCCACGGCTATTGGCCAATAGAAACCTGCTCGGAAGGCTTTGCCGACCAGCGTGTGCGATGCTACGTGGTTGCCGCATTCGCCGGAGTGGATTTTATCCAACAGCTCGATGCCTTCTTGTGTAATTCATATTTGCAGGATTTCTTGACGTGCATTTTTGCGCATCATCTTGCCATCCATGAGGACATAATGTTTGCTTCGTCAGATGAGGCGTTCCTTGAGGATCTTATCATCGGGTACGTCTTCATCAACAAGATAGCGGATGAACTCAATCCGCCAATCAGACTGGGGAGGTTTTAGCTGTGCCGCTGACTGCTCGACTAGTGGCTGGTCGATCTGCATTGGTGAGGCATCATCTTGTAACTGGCTCTGGTCGGCATTATTTATAGAGATGAGGCTTTGCTCAACTAAAGGGTCGTCGTCAAGGACCATGGCTGTAGGCTGGTCGGATTGTTGATTTTGGATTTCGCTAGGTGGCGTGATGGGAGGCTTCTTGACTGCCATTAACTCATCTTTGACGGATGGTTCAAACAAGTCCTGTATGAAACACGTACTGCTGCCCGCGAAGAGCCGAGCTTGGATAGCTCATCGACTACTTCATTTTTAGCTCGCACCACATGGATAAACTCGAGGCTGTAAAACTTATTTTCAAGCTTGCGAATTTCGGTGACATAAGCCTCCATCTTCTCACTGTTGGTGTCCCATTCTTTGTTCACTTGGTTGATTACGAGGAGGGATTCACCGTATACCATAAGTCTTTTGATGCCAAGCTCAACAGCAATCCGTAGTCCGTGAAGCGCGGCTTCATATTCGGCTGCATTGTTGGAGGCTTTGAAGAGGATGCATAGAACGTAGTGCAGCTTGTCTCCAGAGGGGGCGATGAAGTAGATGCTGGCCCCTGCTTCGTCAATGTTGAGGGAGCCGTTGAAGTACATTTCCCAGTGTTCATGACTAGTGTCTTGCCATGGCATTGTTAGGTCCGACCACTCGATGAGGAAATCGGCTAGGGTACGCCAGGCATGTTTGCTGGTTTCCATGCAAGCACACCAACGTTATCCCGCAGGAACTGGATGAGCGCGTCTTCCTATTTGGCAGAGAGGTTGGCCCCTATGAGGGCCGTCTTGTCCTTAACGCCAGGAACGAGGATGATCTTCTTGTGCTCCTTACTCTTCTGGAAAGAGCGCTTGGGCTCCTTGAGAGGTATCTGGAGGTCGGCTGGAGGGATGGTCTGGCTTCGAGGACTACATCTGCCATTCTCGCTCGGAGGTCGGCGACTTCTGCCGCCGCGTATGGGGAGGTCTCGTAGTTATATGCCATGAGGATATTGCTGTGTAAGGAGAGAATGCCTTTCTCCGTTGGCATCTTGAGCACCATGTAGCCATAATGGGGGACTGCCATGAACTTGGCAATTCTCGGATGGCCGATGATGGCATGATACACACCCTTGAAATCAGCAACTATGAAGTTGATGAAATCCATGCGAAAATGTTGGGGGTGCCGAACTGGACATAGAGGGTGATTTGCCCAAGCGGCATTGATGGTTTTCTCGGCATCACACCCCAAAATAGAGTGTCATACGGCTAGAGATCTTCCTGCTTCAGGCCGAGCTCTTTGAAGGCTTGGAGGAATAGGATATTGAGGGCACTACCGCCGTCGATCAACACCTTCTTGAATCGGAAGTTTTGGATCACCGGGTCGAGGACAAGAGGGAAGCGGCCTTCGTTTTTGCTCCTTGCCCACATGTCTGCTCGGCTGAAGGAGATGGGCTGTTCCGACCATGTTAGAGCCCTGACGTCGGCCACAAGGTCCTCATCGGACTTACCTATGGCCATGATGGCGCGCCAAAGCAGCTTCTTCTCCCTTTGGGTTTCAAGGGCGACATTGCCACCGAAAATTGCTACCACGTGCCTCTCAGGCTCCTTGTACTCTTGGTGTCTTTCATCATTGGAAGCATGGTCTTCGTCTTTCTTTTCTTCCTTGACTTCCTTATCAGCATTCTTGTTCTTATTGCCACCGTGCTGCCGCTTTGCGGCCACCTTGTTGAAGATGTTTGCGAAGCCCCAACATTCTACAAATGTGTGCCCCTTTTTGGGGTGGCAAGGATAGTCCTGACTAAGGATCCTATCGTAGTCATCGTCATAGGGCTTGTCATTGCTCTTCACGGCGTTCACGTGGTTTTCGTGGTTGCGCTAGTTGTCGTCTTGCCGGCTGCGTTTATTATTCTACCTGTCGCCTTTGTGGCTGTCTTCACGCTGATGGTCGCGGTGATTGTCCCTTCGTGCATTGTCGCAACCTCCACGATATTGATCGCGGTCACGATCATTGTTGTCTCGGCGATAGTTGCAGCGCGAGGGGCCATCGTCTCGATTGGGACGGAGGGCATCGTCCACGCATGTCCATTCTTGCACAATCTTCAGGCGTTCGGTCATCGTCTTAGGCTAGATGCGAAGCAACTTAATTTTGAGATTTTGGTTGCATGGCTGCGTCAGACCATTGATGAAGAGCTCGACAGCCTTCAGCCGGGTGATGTTGGCGACCGTTGTCCAGACGTCCGAGAAACGCCAGATAGTCACGTAAGGGCTCGTTCGGGTAATCTTTGATTTGACCCAGATCGTACTTAGTGCCGGGCTACTAGCACATCAGCTTGAAGTTGTCGGCTAGCATTTGTCGTAGTTGGGGATAGCTGTGGATTGATCCCTCGCGCTGGCGCTTGAGCCATTGGGTAGCCAAAGTACCAAAAACGATCGACAGATAGTTTGCCATGACACATTCATCGTCTCCAGCTGCTCGGATGGTGGACTCGTATAGGAACGGCCACTGGTCAGGGTTGGTATGGTCATCCTAGCACCTGACGTCAATCTTGAAGCTTTATGGTTAGGCCACTTCATGGAGCTAATTGGAGTAAGGTTTGGGACTAGGGATGTCGTATCATTCCTGACGCCCGTCGTCATAGTTATAGCGACGGTCTCCCCGTCCTCGCTGGTCGACCACCTCGTCGTAGTTGTCTGCCCGCCGGCTGCCTCTTCCACGATTACATTCTGGAGATTGATTTCGGCGATAGCGATCTAGAGATCGACTGTGCCTGTCGCGGTTGGGAGAACGTGCTCCTCTATTACGGTTGGGAGAGCGGTTTCCGTGGCTATGGTTGGAAGAGCGAGCTAGACCATGACTGGAGTGGTCATTCTCGGCAGAGCCCTCACGCAGATTGGATCCGTGACACTGACGACTGTGCAATGCTAACTGCGCTGGTGCCTCTCGTAGTCGATTGACCCGTGCCGCTACCACCGTCAAGTGGTCAAGCACTTCCTGCATCTCTGGGGTCATAGCCAAAGCTTCTAACTTGCTTCTAGCAATGGTGATGTTGGCACTTGGTGTTTTTGGCACTTGACGGTTGTTCACCAGATCAAATTCCTCTGCTATATTGCGGTGGAGCCGTCGATCACGCTCGGCCCTCTGCTCGGCATCACAGCATTCTCGCTCATGATGGGTGGTGTGTCTGGCATTACGCTCAACCCGGACTCGTCTCTGCTCGGGGGTCTCATTGTCGGCGGTGGGCTCATCGGCGCTCACCATGAACACGGTTCCTCTGAACCCTGGGGGTACCCGAGGTGGTCGGTGTCTTTGGGTTCCACGTCGACTGTCATAGTCGATTGCTTGGTGGCGTCAAGATCGGAGTGCCCCTAGGTGCCTTTGGCCCTTGGCTGATCGTCAACGATCATCTGATCAGTGTCAGGAGCTGGTAGGACAGTCTGTGCCTCCATGGGATCTCTAGCAGCCTCTGGCATGGTCGAGTCATCGTTGATGCACAGGTCGGCGAGATCTGGCGAAGTCTCATCCCACGGTGCGTCGATGATATCCTCAAGGCGCACCATGTTGACTAGATGGCCTGGGGCAGGGCGACGTGGAATCTCGTCAAGGAGCTGGCGTGTCGTACGATCGCACTTTAGAGCAGACGTGATTAATGCAGGGAACTGCTCCGCGTAAGACGAGGCAGTGTTCTTCAGCCCGTAAGGGAACGAGACTGACCTTGATGGTGTATGTACTTTCTGATCGCCTAGTCTTTGACCGGTGCGAGGCGGCTGGGGCCGACGGACGCGGCATTGCCTAGGGGAACTTGAGCTGATTAGATCTGAATCTGAGCGACCTGAGTGAGTAGTTCCACATCGATGGCGGTGCACGGGGGTGAAACCGTCATCATCCCTGAACACGGCCAAGCGTTGTTGCATAGATTCGATGAAGGAGAGGATCTTATATAACCCTTCACCTTAGCGATCGATTAGGTCGATCAGATCTGAGTTGTTGATGCGCCTCCCTTGATAGTAAGGGAGTGGAGGACGGGAGGCTGGCACAGACGATCCCAGGGACAGGCCCGACATCTGGTCGGACAAGGCCCTTGTTGGAGAAGTTGATGCGGGGACAGGTCGAGCCGCCTCCACGATGTCGTCGCCGTCTTCCAATGGAGGCCGGCCGAAGGAGCCGAAGTTGATCTTGATGCTAGCGTCAAACTCCATGGAAGACGGGAAGGAAACCATCTTGCTCGCCTTGAAATCTTCATGCACACCCCCTACCTGGCACACCACTGTCGACGAAATATCGGCGATAGTCTACCTAGGGTATATCTATGGTAGTAGATTATCGAAGGAGGCACACTAAGATGACAAACTAGATGTAATCAGAGACACAAGACACAAGTGTTATCTAGGTTGAGGCCGCAGATTGCGTAATACCCTACATCCTGTGCTCTAATTGATTATGAGTTGGTATGCGAGTTGAGTTTTGAAGGGGGTCCCTGCCCGCCTTATATAACTTGGGGGATAGGGTTACAAATCCGAGTATCTCAGGTCGATTGATTACATGCGGGATAATAGATTACACGAGATCATATCTCTAATTATCTTGATATCTTTCCTATCGACCAGGTTTCCTTAATCGCTAGGTCCTTCATTGCTTGGTCTCCAAGATGTCCGACCAGGTCTAGGCCTTGATCGGGCATCGTCTCCTGGGCCAAGCCTTCGGTCCCGAGTAGTCCCAAAGGTGGGCTGTGAGGGTATAGGGGTTAATACCCCCACATCATTGCCATGAGAAGTGGTGTCGAGATCACAAGTGTGCTCAGCAAGTGGGTCTTCATGTTCTGGACGAGCTGTACAACATGTTTTCGTCTGACGACACTGTACCTGATCCGGCAACGGAGGTAACTGAAGATTCTAATACTGAAGAGAATCTATGTTGTTTGACATCTTTAGCAACTACCAGTAGTAAGCCCAAGACACTACAGCTCCAGGGCATGTTTCATAATGAATCAATTCTGATCTTGGTAGATTCTGGTAGCACTCTGTCATTCATTAGTTCATCTTTGGTTGCTCGACTCCAAGTACCTACTGCACATTGTGATCCTTTGTCAGTCAGAGTTGCCAACGGGTCTCTTATGCAGTGCAATGATATGATCCCAGCAGGCCATTGGACCATCAATCAAATTCCATTCCATTCCAACATGAGCTTAAGGTTCTTGACTTGTCTAATTATGACATGATATTGGGCATGGATTGGCTTGAACTTTTCAGTCCCATGAGGGTGGATTGGAAGAAACACTGGTTGGCTATTCCTTATCAGGGTCACACTGTTAAGCTACAAGGACTGGGAGCTGATAGTTTGTCTAAATCTAAAGCATTGTGGATTCAGTTGTTTTCTGCATCTCCTGACAATGACACTATGATTCACCATGATATTCAGAGGATATTGGACAAGTTCCCTGCTATAACAGCTGTTCCTACTGGTATGCCACCTGAGAGACTTTGTGACCATGTTATACCATTGATTCCTGATGCTCAACCTAGCTCTGTCAGACCATATCGATATCGTCCTGCTCTTAAGGATGAAATTGAGTCTCAAGTTGAAGCTATGCTACAGTAAGGGATTATTCAGCACAGCTCATCTCCTTTCATCTCACTAGTGTTTGAGCAATTGATTATCTGCTTGTCAAGAAGAAAGACAACTCTTGGCATTTCTGTGTTGATTACAGGTACTTGAATGCCCTCACAGCGAAGACATCCTTCCCTATACTAGTGTTTGAGCAATTGATGGATGAGTTGCTGGTGCCAAATTTTTCTCCACACTGGACTTGATGTCAGGATATCACCAAATTCGTATGAAAGAGGTTGAGGAATTCAAGACATCATTCTCCACTCATGTTGGCCATTATGAGTTCAGAGTTTTTGCCTTTGGACTCTCTGGTGCCTCTGCAACTTTTCAAGGAGCCATGGATGAAACTCTGAAGCCCCTACTTAGAAAATGTGACATAGTGTTCTTTGATGACATCCTTATTTACAGTAAATCTTCTGAGGAACATCTCAGTCATCTAGAACAAGTTCACACTTTGCTGGCTCAGGACCAGTGGCATATTAAGCTGTCCAAATGCAAGTTCAGTCAGCCTCAAATTGTCTATTTAGGCCATGTCATCAGTGAACAAGGTTTAGCTACTCATCCCAGCAAAATTGAGATTGTGGTCACCTGGCCTATCCCTACTTCAGTCAAAGAACTGACAAGTTTCCTAGGGTTTATCGGATTCTAGAGAAGATTTGTGAAACATTATGCCATAGTTGCAAAGCCATTGACAGAATTGCTCAAAAAGCATTCACTGTTCCTCTGGACTTTAGATCATGACAATGCCTTTCAAACACTGAAGTTCTCTCTGTGCAGCATCCATTCTGGCACTTCCTGACTTCAAACCATTTTGTCTTGAGACTGATGCTTCTCACCTAGGTGTTGGAATGCAACCTTTGCATGATTGGATGTCTACACTATGCCCCTAGCCAAGTCTATGGCATGTAAAAAGGCAAGCAGAGGCTGGTTCTAGAGAAACGAAAACATAATCTATTTCAAGGGCTAGGCAAGAAGAGCATGCATTGGTCCGTGTGCTAGCTACCTACATGGCTATATCAACCAGAGAAGTGTCCTAAAACAAGAATGGCAGCTATGGGCACGGTAGGAAAACCCTATTGTGCTACAACAAGAACAGTGGGTAGCGGGCTACAAGAGGAGAAAGAAGACCAGTTAAAGAAATCTAGTGCTCCACTATGAGACGATTAAAAAAATCAGGTGTTCAGGATTTCTTGAAAACTCAAATGGGAGATAGACATACTCATTTTTTCATCGTTGAAAATTCGACATGCCTGAAGGAAGAAGCACTCGTTGACTCGTGGGACCAAGAGGTGTCTTGTGAAATGTGTACTTTGATACCCCGCACCTCACGTGGATCTCAGGGCATGTACAATGCGTCTTTTTAGCCCGTCTGCTTGTGGAGTTTTTTGCGCAAAGGCCCCTCGCGAGCTAGGAGACGTCGAGCCTGTCGTCTCATGAGACGAGGAGTATGAATCGTGCTCCAAGACTTGAATCGACGAGGATCGACGCGCTGTATAGGCTTCGTCGCCCAAGCCTTGGATCAGATGCGGCACGAGATAATCAAAGCCTGAGCCATGTCCATTGCGAGCTAACCATTGTTGCCACGCTCTGCTCCGGCTAGATGGCCACCGCGCGCAAGTCGCCACCGGCACCGGCCTCCGCGAGCGCCACACCAGGCCGTCCTCACGAGTTGCTAGGCTGGCCTGCTCCCGTGCTCCACCACAGCCAGCCACCCTGCACGCGCCGCCGTCACCCGCCCAGCCACCGTGGTCCGCCGCCATCATCATGGTTTTTGGTCAACAAGCAAAAGGGAGAAGACGAGAAGCTTTGCAAGTTGCAGCACATGGCCTTGGCTGGCCGGATGGAGGGACAAAGAAGCCTCGAGAGAATTTGGATAAGACAGGAGTACTAGTTGGAACACATATGAACTAGAGTCATGGACCATGGGTCCACATGTAAGAGAGTGAGAGAGGAGCTACAGTAGAAATTATTTTAATCATGTTGCTCTTAATTTTTGTGATATATTTTTTCTATCAAATAGCAACACAATGGTACACAAATATTTATTTATAGTTGATCTTAAATACACAAGAAGCACTAAACAACTTATCAACAATGGAATAGATTATAGGTCGTATGATCTGTCTTTTTACCTATCTATATGGTATATTCGAGGCGTATATAGACAACCTCTGTCTGTGGGCTGTACATGCCCTCGTATCGTGAGACCATCAAGGCATTTTTTTTGATAACTCAGAGCAACTCCAACCCAGGCCCCTACTTAGGCCCTACTCTAAAATTTAGGAGTTTGGGTAAAAAACAAACTCTAGTGAAGCCCCTACTTGGGCTCCCATTTTCATGCCCTCTCAAATTATAGTTTCAGCCCCTAGGTCTAACAACCCCTATCCCCTCTCATTCGTGGGTCCCATACCAAATTTTCCTCTCCCCGTCCACACACGCCATCCTTCTCCCTCCGCGACGTGCTGGCACAGGAGCGCGTCGACGACGAGGACGATGAGCCACAGCTGGCCCCGCGTCGAGCCACCAGTTGGTCGCCCCAGCACCCCCACGGCGCGTCGTCGAGGTCGTGATGTCGTGCAGGCAAGGCAAGCGTTGCCGCCGCCGCTGCTGGCCACGACGACGAGGAGGAGGAAGGCGGAGCGGGATGCCGCCGTCGTTGGCGCAGTGGTGGCCGTGCTTTCCACGTACACCGGGAGGCTGCTGAGGTATGCCCTACCTGATCTTCCTGAACATCGTGGGAAGCGGCTCGATCTCGGTGCTCACTTCCTCCGTCCCCGCCTTCGCCTCATCCTCTTCTGCGGTGGCGTTCACGAGGCTAGGCCCTGGATTCGGGGATGGCATGACGGAGCCGGCAGAGATGAACCGGACCGTCTTGGAGAGATCGGGCTCGGCGGAGGCGTCCCTGCGGCGCTTGCGGCGGCGGGATCCATTGTCTTCGTCGTCTGAGTCGTAATTGGCGTCGCACCCGGCCAAGATCCCGTAAGAGGCGTCGTGGCGGTTCCGCCGCGCGCGCTCGTGGCTGTCCTCGAAGCCGTCGTCCATGGCGCCGCCTCTCCGCGGCAGCTCTCAGCTAGGTCGGCCTCAACAACTCCGATTGGGATGAAGAATCGCGATCCCTGGCGAGGTACGAGGAAGAACACCAGCGCGTCCCTGGTGGCTGTGGACTCCCAGCGCTCCCCTCCCTACCCGTCGCGATCTCCGCCCTGCCCGTCACGAGCTCTGTCCTCGTCGTGAGCTCCGTGCTTCCCCGGCGCGCGAGCTCCGCCCCTCCCTGCCGTGAGCGTGCGCACCCAGGCTCCGCCGCGCGCAGCTCCGCAACGCTGCCTGCCCTTTCACGTTGAGGCCGCCCTTCCCTGTCCCAAGCGCCGCCATGCCCCGTTGCGAGCTTCGCTGCTGCGTCGCTTAGGGTGGAGTGGTAGTACAAGAGCTCGGGCTGGATTTGGATGAAATTTCGGGACCCTATTATATGCTGGCCAGCATGCAAATGAAAAAATAAGGACTCAATTTACATGCTGGGTTGGAGTTACCGTTACTGTTGAGAAGACATTTTTTTTTTTACAACAAACCGTCGAGGCATTGACCCCTACAGCAAGCCACAGAGAAGCCAATCCCCTCCATCCTCTCCAACATCCGAAGAAACCACCCCAAATTGCGCACTCGCCTGTACGAATCTCCGCGCGCCATGGCCTCGTTCTGAAACCCCGATGCTTAGCAGCCAAGTTCCTAGAACATATAGGGAACATGGTAAGTGGTACGACACGTCGAGGAAGTGTGGAACGAGAAGGGTATACAACCTTTATATAGCGGAACGCGTACCAGCTTACACCGAACGCGTCGGGGGCGCGCTGGTTAATTGGTGTAGGCTGATTTCACTTCGACTTCAAGGTTGCTGAGATTGATTTTCGTTACCGTATTTTGTTTCCCTTTTTTTGTCATTTTTAAATGGGCCGCCCATCCGGTAACCCTAAAGCCCATTTTAGCGTATAGGACTCCTCGCAAGGCATTTGCCAGCCGCCGCCATCCGCACGGGACGACGCATCGCTGCTCTTCTCGCATCTCTCTTCTTCTCCGATCTCACAGACCGCCGGCCTTCCTCCTCGCGTCTTTCGCTCGTGCTGGCCTCCTCGCATCTCCTCTCTCGCGCCAGCGGTCAGCACGGAAAGAGACGGCGTCCCAGGACCGCGAGCAAGGGCGGTGAGTCGCGTTCCATCATCCGTGGGGACGGCGTCCCGGCTTGTTCCCGTTCCGCGAATTGGAACGAGGTTCCCGGTACGTGGAACGCTCCCACGTTCCCGTCCTGGCGGCGCTGGCGCCTACTCCGGCGCCCGCGGCGGTGCCGCTGGAGGCGCAGCCCCAAAACCCTAGCATTGCCCCCAGCGACCCGCCGTCGCCGGAGATGGAGACCAAAGCGGAGGCGCTCACGCGAGAGGAGGTCCTCCGGCGGCGGCGCCGCCGCGCGGGCCGGCTAGCCGGTGTGTACCGCCGGCTCTACTGGGCCATGGCCGAGGAGGTGCGCTCGCGGCACCGGCAGTACGTCTGGGACCTCGCCCGGAGCCCACTGGAGCCAGAGCAGCCGCCAGCCCCTCCAGGGGGCCCCATCCCGGCGGCCGGGGAGCCACCGAGGCCGGCACCGGTGCCGAGGAGGAAGAAGTGCGGGTTCACTGGTTGCAAGGTGCGGGCCATGGCCACGACTCGCTTCTGCCACTCCCACATCCTCTCGGATCCGAAACAGCTGCTCTACAAGCCCTGTGCGTACATCACCAAGAGGTTCGTCTCTTCTCCTGTACACTACATGTGATTTGGAAGAAAGAAGCCGTGGATCTTGGTCTGGTTAGGGTTTACTGATTCCGTTGCCTTACTAGTCTGGATCTGGCCCGCTAGTCATTCAGGCTTAGTAGTGTTTCTGAAAGGGGATGCAACCTCTATATCTCTGTTGTGGGTTGGATTGCCATGCTTCTCTGGAGAAATATGAGATGATCCCACTTTGTGATTGAAACAGATGGGGTCGTTAAAGATGATACTATACTAGTGGTGTTTTATGTGTCATTTTGTGATTTTATTTAGAAGGGAAGTAGTTTTTGAATTTCATTTGGATATGTAGGCTCCAGAACGTTTGCTCCATATGGATATTCTGTCGTCCCCCTTATCTATTTATTGTTGCCTATGCCTACTAGACAAATGTTTTCAATATAGGTGTTGCCTAAATTTGTTCAAGCTGATGTTGGCCTATGCCTACTAGCATAAATTTGTGTGATTGTCTTTTCAGTTCTAGCTTCCCACTTATGGATTGCTGATGTTGCATTTCATAGAATTGTCCCAGTGAACTATAGTAACCTTGCTTTTGATAGCAAACTATTTTTTGATTTAGCAGAGTTGGATCGATCAGTATCTGCAAATAATGTAATGACATAAGAAAATAATGTATATGGTTGTTTTTCTCTGTCTAAGTGAGCTGATACATGTTTGCTAATGAAATATGATTTCCTATCATCACTAGTATAATTCCCGTGCTAACGCCACGGCTTTATCTTGAGGATGCACATAAAAACCACCTCTTTTTCTATATCTAAAAAAATTGAAGCGATGCAAGTTCAGAACACATATGTACTTTTGTTGCAAAAGTTAGAATTGAACCTTGTTTTATAAAATAAAAATTCATATAAAATGACAAAAATCATTGAGTCTTTTGTTCTCATATTTTTAAAATTTGAGGGAATCCCAGTTATTGAAACAAAAGACACCTATGTACATTGCAAATAAGATAGGAAAAGATTAATATGTAGGCACAACAACCTAATGCACAAACAACAATTTTAATCATGACGTCGGACCACATGTATACGAAACGTTCCACTGGTACACTCTTTATTCATCTTTAAACACAGAATCTAGATGTCGCCTCTCCATCTCAGGTGTAAAACGAACCAGACATGATCTCATAATGCCAACTACAAATCACATGATGAGAGTATGATCACCATCATACTCTAACTGGACTCGATCTAACTAAAACTTAGATCTAACTAAAATTGCAACATGTTCCAGTGTATGTATGAACACTGGCATTAGAATGGCACACCTATGCACGAAATACCTATTTGCACGGTGGCAAAATAGTTGAATTGCCAGATCGCCTTCCCATGCTTCAGGCTCCTACCCCCTCCGTGACATTCAAATCAAGAAGCACAATCTATCCATGAACAATTAGAAACATAAGTGAAATTTTTGGGACAACTCACTACCACAGTACCTTTGAGTTTGACTCAACTGTCCAGCTTCCAATATCTGAAAACTTCAAAATGGAGCACTGAAGTTTTAAGAACCAAATAAATGGTAACGCTTTTGGAATGTAATACAGACTTGCCCAATTATTCAAAAAAATGTTGAGCATATATAATCACTTGAGAGCATATCACTGAGTACGGTACTACCATTACTACAAAAAGTTAAGTTCAACTATAATAGAAAATTTTGAGACTAAGAAATCAATTTATAAGTTTATAGGTTATATCGATAACACAATGGAGGATATAACAAGGTGATAATAGGATGAAGACAACAAGATTGACCTTGCAACCAAGTCCTAAGAGGCTCTACAAACTCTGAAAACTACATCTCATCAACTACCTTGAGGACATCATCAATGCTGATGGTTTGCCGCTTTGATTCCTTGTACATCACTGGTTGATTATAGTGACTGGAAGTTCGTTGTCCAACTGACAAAATTAGGAGCCTCCAGATTACAGTATAACAAGAAGCCATATCATTTTAAGCATTTGTGGATAGGATTCATATAACATGAGAAATTTTCGTGCCTTTATATCCCTGTGTCTGATTCTATTGAATTGCAAATATTTCAGTCCATGCAAAAGTTGTTTAGTATATTTCCCGATAACCTGATAAAGAAATAAACTGAATATAAAAAATAAGAATCCTATAAATCCTGCCGCATCTCCTGCAGTAATACCCAATCCAATAAGTTTTTTTAAAAAACCCAATCCAATAGGAACTCCATTTACATATTGCTCCAGCTTGCTGCAATTTCCACCAAGAAAATGTCATCGACAAAATTTGTAACTTGAAATCTTGAATGTGTCTGAAGGATCAGCTTGTGTTGGTACCTGATACACAGGAAGCACCGTGTTAGGAACCAAGAAAATAGAAAGCACTCCTGGCCGATAACAAATCGATCTCACTGTTTCCACCTGCACAAACAAAGTAGTGATCCGGCTTCATCTCGACCATCAGCACAGAGTTGGTGGCCCGTGCGATCCCGGCAGCCACACACGGAGGTGGCAGCGCTTCTGATGGAGCTGTGCAAAGAATTCAAATAAATTCCTTTAGAGCTGCAACGACGACATAGATATATTAAATTACAGTAGAGATCTGCGGATATGACTAATCTGATCGAAAGTCAAAATTCTTTAGGTCACTTCCATGTGCGCTAGTATATATTTCAAAGAATTCAATGTCATACTAAATATGTGTGCTGCATCTTTTTAAATCTCAGATCTAAAAGAATATTTATTGCTCTATAACCACATTTACACACCTCATTAAAAAAGCAAATTTAGAAACTCAACAACACAAGAGACGAATTGTGGAACAGAGGTGGACGCGCAAGAAAATTAAAGAACCCTCATGAGTCACGATGGCCTTGCAGAAGCCAGCGGCAAGGTGTAGCCGACTCAGGAGACGTCGCTGCTGCTTGATTGCCGCCACCAACACCTGCATGTAATTGATCTGAACAATCGATCCATAATGCTGTGCGTGCATATGTATTGTCACCTACACATACCCAGACAAGGCTTGCCTCTGTGGCCTTTCGGGTTGTGCAGCGATGTTGGCCGGGCGGTGGACGACCACGGCCATCGGGACACCGGTGTTCGAGGCTCCGATTCGTCGTAGAGAGGAGCAGTAGCAGTACCATGTCGAGCGAGCACAAGGGCGTGGGGGCGGGGATCTAGATGATCTGGCTGGCGGCGGGATAGGCACCGAGATCTTTTAGGAGAGGGGACCGCCGACAACGGAGGGAGACACGATGGGATACGCACGAGGAGAGTTTCCTCTTTCTTCCGTGATTAGGGAGCTCATGGGGCGGTTTTTCCTCCGTAAAACTTGTGCGGGGCGTGGATTAGTTTGAAACGTGGGGCAGAGTGGTGAGTTTGTCCGCGTCTAACTCTTGGAGAAGTTTGATATTATAGTGGAGATTATCAAGTTCCATCTAAATAGGTTGTGATTTCTAGTAAGCACCTCAGATTTTGCTGTTTGCAGATTTTAATTTGCATCACTTAATCTAATTAGAATTTGAAAGATCTGTTTCAAAGGCATCGCCTAGCTATCCAGGCGGCAGACCCAACTTCCCTTGGGGGTCTTGTTATGACTGCTTGATTCGTAGTTGGGTTTTTTTTTTACATAAATCACCAACAGCATAGTAATTTTTTTATATATAATTATATTTCATACAGTTTTCTTCTCCTTAATTGATTGTAACATGAATGTTCTAACTCTGCCCTGTTTTTCCAGTGGGCTGCAGGGAGGGCTTGTCACCTGTGGTAGGCCGATCATAAAGTCTGCAGCTCCCTCCCTCTGTAATATTCACTTGCAAAGATGTCAGAAAAGCATTGCACAAGCTTATAGGAAGGTTGGCTTTAACCCACCCCTTACAGGCAAGGTCACCCCGAAGTTTAGTGTTTTGGTTGCGGAATGTGTTCGTCAGATCCAAGACAAAAGGAGAAAATCACAGAAACCTACAGAAACGATAGAAATGTCGTAAAGATGGAAATGTTGACTTAACCATTCCTTGATGTACATGTGTGCACAAACTTCATGAGATTATTATTTTGAGGTTTATGCAAATCAGTGATAGTGTACTCTGCCAGATTACTACAGTCAGTTCTGGTAGGATGATATGAATAATGGAAACTTGCATGGTATTGATGAGTTGAAGATTAAAGTGTCATTGGAAGAATGGAGGTCACTTGAATAGTTGTCAGTAGCACATTTGAAATGAAAAATTGAATGGACAAGCTCATGGGAGAATCAAGTGTAAACTGGTAGAGAGTGTGCAGTGTGCATTTATAGAATCTTGTGAAGTTCTATGCTCTATTATTTATCAGGCAGTCTTTATCATGAGCTTTTGCGAGTCACAGAACATGCAGCAAGATTGCATGGTTGATATGGTGGTGTATTGAACATCATCAGCTTGTTGGTAGTATCATACAGCCTGCATCAAACCTAACTATATGGGCTCATATGAAAAACTTGACCACTCCTAGGATATCACTGTCCACATATTGATCTAGTTGATTCCATTTTGGAGTTACACAGATCCAAATTGGAACCTGTATTTCATGTAAAGGTAGCTCGGAGGGAAATTGTGCATATTCAAGGAAACAGAATTATTTCTTGCTATATTGAGATTCAGTGCCGGTGACTATTGTGTGCTTTCCAGAGAGATGTATGGATGCAAGATATGTACTTCCATGGCAAATGGATTTTGCACAATATGAGATGCTACTTACCGAGAATATTGTGCATCGTGCACCAAAGTATGAGACTTATAAAATATATGCAGCTATGAGGATACTGCAGTACACATTTATGTTTATTGGATGTTCGTTGCTTGGTACTGTTATAAATTTCATGACGTTGCACAAATAATTACCCTTTGCTGTTACCTCTTAGATGTTGCAATATGTAAATCAGTAAATGGCATTTGAGTTTACTTCTTTCTTGTTTATCTTATGCTCAGATTTGTAGTCCTTCCTGCTCAGTATTGGTAAAATATATACATATTTTAATTTCTGGTCCTGGTTTTTGTCAGTGACAGCTATTTACACGACTGAGAATGTTTCTTGTTTCTTTTTAGTGCCTCACTTTGATCTGGCAAGTTATTCTTCGTCCATTGAAATGTTATTTCTTAGAGCTGGAGCGCTTGGCAAAGGCTGCTCGGTCAGATGTTGGTGAATTTTTAAATTTTAGCTTACAGTCGTCGGACGACCACACATAACACAATGGCTTGAGGTAGTAGCAGGGATAGTCATTTTTCTGACCAGGCAGGACCTCTGAAATAGAAGCTCGTGTATCCGATCTAATGACAGCCAATGGACAGTGGGATGAGGATTACATCATCCAGCATTTCATCCCAGTGGATGTGGCAGCGATCATGCGCCGGCAGCCACTCTTCTTGTTCTTGGTGTTTGCCAAGATGAGGTACATGTTGGCCTTTTGTTTCTAGGATGGAGTGGAAGCTCTCGGTTGGGCGGCGATGTGGAGGTTGGATCGAGCTCCTGGTTCTCGTGGCGACGATTGTCGTCGGCTGTAAGCTCTGATTCAAGGCCTAGATTGCTCGGGGTGTGGCCCTGGCCGATGTGCGTTCTCCGACCAATCTGCTCATTCGTTTGGATGAGTAACTACTGCGGCTCTGTACAAAGCGTTCGTGCGATGGAGCCGTCTGTGTGTGCTGGCTACCGGCGATCGGCGGCAGCGGATGCAGGTGGATTGAGGATCTTATTTGTAATTTGTGTTTTTTCTAGGGCCCTTTCTGTAAATTGGTTGAGATAGCTGTCCTCTGTATCCTACTGTTGAATACCTGTATTTTTATATGTTTTCCTTAAATCTAATACAGGTACGTTTGATAAAAAAAGGCCTATGAACCAAGATGTATGGGCATGGGGACCTGAAAAGCATGGAGTATACTCCGTCCGGTCATCCTACAGACTCCTGGACGATGCTCGAATCAGGATGACGTTGGGACTGATCCTGGAGGGTCGGGGAACATTGTGTGGAAGAAGATTTGGAAATTGGAGGTGCCACTAAGATCAGGGTATTTTGGTGGTGCGTTATCCATGAATTCCTTCGGGCTAAACTTATACTACATCGCCGGCATGTGGAGCCAACTGCAAACTGCGAAGTATGTGGAGCAAAAGAGGAACCCATCAGGCATGTGTTGATGGAGTGCACAGTGGCTAGATTGTTCTGGAGCCATTTCAAAGCTCTGAATGCAGTCAAACTACCTCCACTGCATCGTGATACATGGGCACACGATATAGTGGAAGGAAGGGGTATCATGGGGGGAAAGACCAAGCTGTGATAATTATCGGCATGTACTCCTTGTGGATGCAAAGGAACAGGACCAGACATGGAGAGCAAGCATTGCCCATTGGAGTGGCAGTACAATGGGCAATCGACCTGGCCTTCGATCTCAGCTAGCTCACTCAACCACTGGCTGGACCCAAGCCGGGCAGTAATGAACCCCATTGGTGTCGACCACCTGAAGGGTGGCTCAAGTGCAACACAGATGGGGCCTTCTACGAATGGTGGTAGAAAGGTGCGACTGGTGCTATACTTCGCAATCACGCTGGTGAATTCTTTAGGAGCGGGGCTAAGTGGTATGATCACTGCCGGGATGCCCTAAGCCTGGAAACGACAGCGTGTCGGGATGGACTATCAATCCTTGGCGCTGCAGGCTAGAGTCCGGAATGTTTGGCTTGAAACGGATTGGCAGGAACTTCTGAAGCTTTGGTCGGCAGATGCAAATCAACGATCATGTGTATCTTCCATGCTAGAGGAAATTCGGGGACCGATGCTTTGTTTCAGGGTTTATGCTCCTAGAACCTAGAGTAGTTCATGCTTTAGCAAAAAGGGTCTCAGGCGACACACGGTTTGGGTGGTGGTCTAGAACCCCGACATGTGTGATGGACCTGCTGGCTCTGATTGTAATCTTGCTACCCCTGAATGAATGAATCTCCTGATCGCAAACAAAACTATAATTAAGCCTTAATGTTAGAATTCAATCAAAAGTACTCCATCCCGTATAATAAATAAGTTTATGAAAATTTTTAGCTAGATAACAATGTTGGCAAAGACGCATGTATCCTTATTCCTTTTTCTTTTTCTTCTCTGGAGGATATGTTTTGAATTTGACCATTATTGTTTGCATAAAATACAATTTCATTTCCTTTCCTTTTCGGACGGATATCTCTTGAGTTTTACAATTAATCCGTTAGTGTTGCATGTGTCCATAATTAGTTTAAGAGCCATGAAACAAATTATTTTAAAAAAAAAAGTTCACTTTTCTTGTCTCAACTTTTATGAAAGTCTGGTTTTCCTCCATGTACTTCAAAACTGGTAAAACCATGTCCCTCAACTTTTCAAACCATATGTTTTACATCCTTAGAGTAATATTGAAGGTGGTTTTGTCTTTATTTATTTATTTATTTATTTATTTTGGCTGGATACTAGAAAAATCAAAGTGAATCATACAAAAATCATAAAATAGAAAATTCAACTTTGTTTGACTCCACACATGAGTAGATCGACAAAGTTTTTGTTATAGATTTGGATCTATAGTTTTTTGTTTCTATGGTCCAATTGTGGTGAAATTATTATGGTGGCCTAATTATTGTATATGCTTGAACAATAGTAAGATTTTCATACTCATTGGATCATGCATAACTTTGTTATAAATTTATTTGGATTCAGTAAGCATAAACTCTAAACAAATCTATAACTAAGTTATACATGATCCAATAAGTGTAAGATTTTTTACTACAGTTCAAGCATACAATAATTAGGCCACCACAATTGAACCATAGAAACTCTGGTTATAAATCATTCTAATTAATTTAAAAACATAGATCTAAATCTATAACAAAAACCTTGTACTAAAGCATATCATATTTTATATTCACCGTGTACCATACCATATTATATATTTACTCATGTGGAGTCTAACAAAAACTTTGTACTAGAGCATGCCATATTATATATTATAACAAAAACTTTGTACTCAAGCATATCATATTGTATGTTACTCATGTGGAGTCCAACAAATCAGATTTCAAACATTCAGCCAAAATAAATAAAAAGAAAAATATTACAAAACTGCCTTCAAAACCGCTCCAAAGAGGTGAAATACATGGTTTGAAAAGTTAAGGGAGGTGGTTCGCTTGGTTTTACAGTTCAAGGAGGAAGCAAACTTTCACAAAAATTAGAGGAGGGAAAGTTCAATTTTTTACTTATTTTTATTCTTTGTTCAAAAGACCCACCAAACCGATTATATCATCAATGAGAATGCATAGTGGGAGCAAATCTTGTTGGCATTGGACAATAAGGGAGGTTGGGAGAGGTTGACTGTTGACATTTCTTAACGTCATTACAAAAGGTAGACTAAAATTCCATCCCTAGCAACGGCGCCAGAAGTGCTTGTTGACATTTCTTAACGTCGTTACAAAAGGTAGACTAAAAGTCCATCACCGCAACGACACCAGAAATGTTTGTTGGCATATCTAACTACCATCACTTTAGAAGAGTAACTCTCGGCCCAACGACGAAGGCTACTGTATTGCATTTCTGGTAATAATAGCTAGAAGTGCTAGATTGGCCTTCCTGGCCGCCATTACTTACGAGTGCAATCCTGTAGCACGGCGCCGTGGGTGCAAGAATTACAGTGCTCAAGTAATGGTACTTAGGTATGCCAATCATGGTAGCTTAGTAAGAATTTATAATAAATCCATAAGCGCACGGAACTATCATTGTAGCATTTCAACCCGGGAGTATTTTAGGGTGTCGTATTTATAATTTGCTGTAAGAGGGCAAGGTGTATGCATCTATCTTTGGCATAAACATGATTACTTATTGTGCATAGGTAGACATAGTGTAAGTAGGGGTAAATCAGGTTCATAAGATAGTGGACACACACATCTGGGCCAACCTCAAGGATAAAAGAGAAACAAAGATATAAGAATATGTCTAACTGAGCAAGCATTGATCTTATATAGCTACACAAAGAACAGCTAATAATCATCGATTAGTAAGTCTAGTATCAAAACTAAGTATGGGATGACAGGGAGATCTCCGCAGCTGGTCTGCCAGCCGATAGAGACTTTACGAACTCCTACTGAATACCCGAACATGGGAGTATGCAAGGGATGAACAGGGCTATCACTACCTGCCCACCTACCCCTCTACCCGTGGAGTACCTACATATCCGCTGATCTCCGCATACCTAGGCACCACGCCCGTGTAATTGGAAACAACTCCTAACCCCCATGGACCCAACCCTACGGATTGACAGGGTAGGTTAAGAGCAACCGAGAAGGCATGACGAACCAGCACCTCATCCTTAGTTCTTTCTCTATTCATGCTAATTCGATGAACAATGAAGAACATAACACATAAACTATATGCTAGTTCATATATCATGATCATAACATGAACAAGACTATACTCTAGTTCATATGCATTGCTATATAAATAAGAAAAGAACTTGAACTTGGAAGAGAACTGCATTGCATTCATACCAAGGTGTTCTTCTTCTTCCAAGGAGACAAGCTCTCCTTGCTAACTCTTGCCTTGCTCAACTACTGTTGGTGCTTCTTAGCGTCAGTAGAAAAGTCTGCAAGCGCACGGAAGTACTGTTGTAGCACTTCACCCGGAAGTATTCAGGGTATCGTAATTTCCCAAAAGAACGGTCTATGTTAGTAGACTCTTGTCTAGTTGGCCCTAGAAAAGATAGGAGGGATAACGTGGGCGGAGAGGTTTCACTAAGGTGGAAACACTAAGCGATGATAACCTTCCTACTACTTGCTTGTTTCGGGCACTGTCGCACCTGGTCTGTCAAGTGATATCAGTGTAAGGTCTACTCCATGTCCGGACGTGGGGGAATGCAGGTACGAGTGGACATGGCTGTCACCACTTGCCACCTACCCCTCTACCCGTGGGCGCACGCAGCAAACGAAGATAGACTCCAACTTGGACACCACGTCTATGAAGGTGACTACTACTCTAGCGTTGGCCAGGAACTTTTGTCTTTATCAGGAGCCCTCTACTAGAGCACCCATCCAAAGGATGAGCGACGATCCCACAAACAAGTAGCTTTATGAATGTAACTCACTTAATGAATCAAAAACCAGAGTGGAGCACGAACTTCTTACTTCAATTAGCAAGAGCCGACAGGTCCGGCACTTCGTCCACCCGAGGGTAGAACTGCTTTGACCCCGCTTCTACTTCTTCAACTCTTTCCTCTCTCTCACAAACCCTAATCTAGTCTAGCTAGAAGCTAAGCTAATGAAAAATGTGGCACCATTCATTCTTCTTCTCTATTGTATCTTGTTGTTTTGATGGAGGGAGAGGGTGCCTCTATTTATAGCTCCATGGGACAGTTCAGGCTCGGTCATTGTCAACGATTTCGCCTTGGCAGTCTACCACGGGATACCCCGAGGTAGTAGATTTGCGATGAGGGCGTGCTAAGACCTACGAACCAGATGTGAGACACAAGACAAACAACCAAGACAAACAAAGGTTTATCTAGGTTCAGGCCGCTATGAAGCGTAATATCCTACATCCTGCGTCTCTGCTGCTGTATTGATGAGTACCAGACTACAAGAGTTTAGATGCCCCAGATCACAAAGATCTGGGTTACAAGAGAGATCCTAGAGATCTGCTCTGTATTGAGATATGATCCATTTAAGGACCTCTGCCCCTCCTTATATATGCCGAAGGGACAGAGTTACAAGTAGAATAGCCTATTTGGTACTATTACTAAACCGTGCGGCCCAAGTATAGCCGCGAGGGTATATGGGGGTCATATCCCCACAGCTAGTCTCCGAGCACCATGTATCTTGAGGGAGTCATCGTCTTGTCTTGTGTCGAGCAGTGAAGATACAGACCACGTGGTGCCGACCAGTGAAGATGCTGACCACGTAGTGCCGACCAGCGAAGATGTAGTCGACGAAGTTCCGTCCAGCGATGATGCTAACCATGTAGTTTCGACCAGCGAAGATGCTGACCACGTAGTGCCGACCAGCTTCATCCTGAGCAGTTTGTAAGTCTGCTCCCGACCACGGCTTTTGTCAAGGAAGGAGGACTGTCGAAGGATGCATGGTGCTCTGAGAAAAAGAAAAAAGCTTTTCACGTCTTTGGGACATAGGCCAATGTTAACACATGATACAGAGATCACTGAAATGCTAAAGCGAACAATCCAGGAAAGGATAGGCCTAGTCACCGCGAGGTGACGTGGGCCCACATAGTCCCCAAGCTTGATGGAAGATGGAGCATGTTGTATCGAGCTTTTAAGAAAAAAACTCAACATAGCACTAACTGGTCCATAATCAGTGCCAAATGATGAGTTGATGCAAAATCCCAGGTATGAACCTATGGCCTTCTACTGAGGAAATAGAGCACAGGCTCGACCAGGTCGATGGACACTAAGAACCGCTGGTCCATAGACACCTTTGGGTGCAAGTCGAATGCGCAGTCCCCAGGTAAGTCCTAGATGGAGCACATGCTCTATCGAGTCGAGGGACGTAGATACCTTTGGGTGGAAAGTCGATGCGCAATCCCCAGATAAGTCCTAAACGGAGCACAGGCTCGATCGGCTCAAGGGACACCAAGAACCACTGGTCTGTAGACACCTCTGGGTGGCAAGTCGAATGCGCAGTCCTCAGGTAAGTCTTGGATGGAGCACAGGCTCTATTGGGTTGAGGGACACCGAGAACCGCTGGGTAGTAGACACCTCTGGGTGGCAAGTCAAATGTGTAGTCCCCAGGTAAGTCCTGGATGGAGCACAGGCTCTATCATGTCGAGGGACACCAAGAACCATTGGTCCGTAAACTCCTCTGGGTGGCAAGTCGAATGCGCAGTCCCCAGGTAAGTCCTAGACAGAGCATAGGCTCAATCGGGTCGAGGGACATCGAGAACCGCTGGTCCGTAGACACCTCTAGGTGGCAAGTCGACGCGCAGTCCCCAGGTAAGTCCTGGATGAAGCACAGGCTCGATCGAGTCAAGGGACACTGAGAACCGCTGGTCCGTAGAACTTATTCTCGAGCTTGCGTATCTTGTCCACATTGGCATCCATCTTCTCGTTGATAGTATCCTAGTCCTTGTTGACTTGGCGGATGACCAGAGCAGAATCACCGTATATCAGGAGCCTTTTTATGTCCAGCTCGACTGTGATACGGAAGCCTTGGCGACGAAGACGAGGCTGTGTGGTGCGTGGCACCGAGCCGAGGCGATGATGATGAGTCCCCAAGCAGCACGAGGTCAGAGGCGAGGCTGTACGGTGCGTAGCACCAAGCTGAGCAGCAGAGGCGAGGCTGTGTGGTGTGCAGCACCAAGCCGAGGTGATGATGATGAGTCCCCGAGCAGCACGAGGTCGGAGATGAGGCTGTACGGTGCATGGCTCCGAGCCGAGCGACGGAGGCGAGGCTGTGTGGTCGTGGCACTGAGCCGAGGCGATGATGACGAGTTCCCGAGCAGCACGAGGTCGGAGACGAGGCTGCACAGTGCATGGCACTGAGCCGAGCGACGGAGGCGAGGCTGTGTGGTGCATGGCACCGATCCTTGTCCCTGGAAAATAAACACGTAGAGCGGTAGTACATGATGTAGAAATAATTGATCTAGGCATGTTAAGCGGGTGATAACATTTATGCCATTTTTAGATGTCTGATATGTAGTCGTAGAAAAAATATCGACAATTAAGTTTTGGCCCTGCCCTCGAAGTAAGCTAACTCCGTAGGTGACATAGGGATGCGCTAGTGAACAACGTAACTGCCAGGATCACTAGGTACCTAGTACTGTTAGAGAGCGACTGCCAAATCTCCTAGTGCCATGTAGTGCAGAGCTGTAACACATCGTAAGAGGATCGAGACGCAGAGCCTTGTCAAGCCGTTCTCGGCGGGCAAGAAACAAAGTTTAATTGTGACTTATGCAGGGCGCATGTGTGACAGATGTGTGCACGGATGCAAAGCTAAAAAAATATGACAAAGAACTTTATTAATTTGTCAAATAAACTTTTCTTGTCCGATGCCGTAGTTGAGATGACGATGACGAGTCCCCGAGCAGCATGTGGTTGGAGATGAGGCTATGCGGTGTGTGACACCGAGCTGAGGTGATGCGAGGCTGTGTGGTGCGTGACACCGAGCCTAGGCGAAAAGAGACAAGTCCCCGAGCAGCGTGTGGTCGGAGATGAGGTTGTACGGTGCTTGGCACCGAGCTGAGCGACTGTAACACCCCGGCCCATGGCTTAATAGGATTAATAGAATACTCATACCAACAAGTTGTAACTTCTTTTCTGGAAGCCCATCTCTTAAAACTCTGAGATTAAGCGTGCTTGGCTTGGAGCGATGGGTGACCGATCGGAAAGTTCTTCCCGGTGCGCATGAGTGAGGAAAAAATACGTAGAAAAATTGGTGTTGGTTTTTGAGGCAATCTATATCTTATATAAGCGGCCAGATGTAAGCAGGCCCGGCCTCAAGGAGGTGGGACGTTACAGAATGGTATCAGAGCTGACCCTTGTGGTTTTACGGGCGTGTATGTCAGTGCGCAGGCATGGTGCGCATGGCTAGTGTGGATCCGGAGTGGTCATACAACATGGCACATGCGCTGGCACTGGACACACGGACATGGCCAAAAGAGGACGTTCCTGGCCTAGGGTTGACCGACGAGGACGTCGGTCACTTAAGGGGGTGAGTATGTAACACCCTGGCCCAGGGCTTAATAGGACTAATAGGATACTCATACCAACAAGTTCCAACTTCTTTTTCAGAAGCCCATATCTTAAAAACTCTGAGGTTAACCGTGCTTTTCTTGGAGTGATGGGTGACCGACCGAGAAGTTCTTCCCAGGTACGCATGAGTGAGGACAAAATGCATAGAAAAGACTAGTGTTGATTTGTGAGGGAAATCTATGTCCTATATAAGCCGTCAGATGTAAGCGGGCCCGGCCTCGAGGAGACTGAATGTTACAGAATGGTATCAAAGCCGACCCTTGCGGTTTCACGGGCGTGTGTGTAAGTGCGCAGACATGGTGCGCATGGCTGGTGTGGATCCGGAGTGGTCACACAGCATGGCACATGCGCTGGCACTGGACACACGGACATGACCAAAAGGGGACGTTCCTGGCCTAGGGTTGACCGACAAGGACGTCGGTCTCCTAAGGGGGTGAGTATGTAACACCCTGGCCCAGGGCTTAATAGGATTAATAGGATACACATACCAGCAAGTTTTAACTTTTTTCCGGAAGCCCATCTCTTAAAAACTCTGAGGTTAAGCGTGCTCGGCTTGGAGCGATGGGTGACCGACCGAAAAGTTCTTCCTAAGTGCGCATGAGTGAGGACAAAGTGCGTAGAAAAGACTGGTGTTGATTTGTGAGGGTTATCCTATATAAGCGGCTGGATGTAAGCGGGCCCGGCCTTGAGGCGGCGGGACGTTACAGCGACGATGACGAGTCCCCAAGCCAAGATGATGCGAGGCTGTGCGGTGTGTGGCACCAAGCCATGATAACGCGAGGCTATGTGGTGCGTGACACCAAGCTGAGATGACGCGAGGTTATGTGGTAGACGAGATGACGTGAGGTTGTGCGGTGCGTGGCACCAAGCCATGATAAGCGAGGCTGTGCGGTGCGAGGCACCGAGCTGAGAGACGCGAGGCTGTGCGGTGCGTAGCACCAAGCCTTGATAACGCGAGGCTGTGCGGTGCGACGCACCGAGTCTAGAGACGCGAGGCTGTGTGGTGCGAGGCACCGAGCCGAGAGACACAAGGTTGTGCAGTGCGTGACACCGAGTTGAGATTACGTGAAGCTATGTGGTGCGTGACACCAAGCCGAGATGACGCGAGGTTGTGCGGTGCGAGACACCGAGCCAAGACGATGACGATGAGTCCCCGAGCAGTACGAGGATGGAGAGGAGGCTTGTGCTGACGGCAAGTACGAGCGTCGAGCTGTACGCCCAGCGGGTCAGCAGCGGTGCGAACAGTGGGTACAAGCCGAGATGACGCGAGGTTGTGCAGTGCGAGACACCGAACCAAGACGATGATGATGAGTCCTCGAGCAGTACGAGGACGGAGACGAGGCTTGTGCTGACGGCGGGTACGAGCGTCGAGCTGTACGCCCAGCGGGTCAACAGCGGTGCGGACGGTGGGTACAAGCGTCGAGCTGTACGTGCAACGATCGGCAGCAGCACGGACAGCGGGTACGAGCATCGAGCTGTACGCTCAGCGATCGGCAGCGGCACGGACGGCGGGTACAAGCGTCAAGCTGTACGCCCACCGGTCGGCAGCGGCGCGGACGGCATGTACGAGCGTCGAGCTATAGGCCTAGCGGTCGACAGCGGCACGAACGGTGGGTACAAGCGTCAAGCTGTACGCCCAGCGGTCGACAGCGACGCGGACGGCAGGTACGAGCGTCGAGCTGTACGCCCAGCGGTCGGCAGTGGCGCGGACGACGGGTACGAGCGTCGAGCTGTACGTCCAGCGATCAGCAGCGGAACGGACGATGGGTACAAGCGTCAAGCTATACGCCCAGCGGTCGATGGCGGCACGAACGGTGGGTACGAGCGTCGAGCTGATCGTCGATCGGTAGAGTGGTCGGGCGTGTCTGAGCAGATGGATGTCGATTGAACCGGCCACTCGGGATTGGTTCGCAATGGCTAACATAGATCGATCATAGTAGATCGTGCTTGATTGTAGAGCGATATACGAAGGTCGCCGATCGATTGATGCAGCCAGGCCCCTGCCAACAACACTCGTGTATGTAGATATATGCAAATACCAGATACATATGCATGTCATCATAGAATATTTAATTGAAATAAAAGATCTTGTCTTAGCTTTGCACGCAAGGCGGATGAAAACACGCGATGGACGGTTATGGAGTCGTGCGGTTGTCGTGGCCGAGCAGATGAGCATGGCTCGGATGGCTAGCTGACGTGGCTCGCGTGATAGCTCGGATGATGATTCATCAGCTCGACGTAGCTTGCTCTACGGCCTGTCGAACAGCGTGGACGGCTTCTGGGACGAGATTGGCCTCACGGTGGGGACGTAGAGGAGCAGCGACGAATCTGCTTTGGTCGTCTCGGTCCGATCGGAGCTCGGTGATCTGGCGTCGTTGCAGGGCTTGCTGATCAGATCCGTGCCGCAGAACAACGACCAGCACCGTTTGGACTCCTGGCAAAATAATCATATGTACTCACATGTAGATATCCGAAACATATATTGTATTATAGAATGTTAGATCGGAAATTAAATAAGGAATATGGACTTACCTTTGGTAGATCGGCTGCTACTCTGTACGTAATGCATGCAAGCCTGTGCATCTCTTGTAGATCGGATCGTGGGCCTCCAGCTTAGCTTGCAGTCCGACTTGCACACGAACGGGACTCTACAGCTCGGTCGTTCGACGCGACGTGGTTGTTGCTGTGCAAATACATGTGATGCACTTGTGGTGGTCGATCCGTGGCTAGATTTGGATCTGGACGGTCCGAGTGATCGGTACGGCTCGTATGTCCGTGCCGATGACGGTGAATGGTGGTGAAGCCGTCCTCGCCAGATCGACGTGGATCGATCCGCCAAGGAAGCTGCCGACGAGTCGCCGGAGCAGACTTGTAGGCGAGGTGGTTGATAACGTTGGTGCAGAAGCGGGTTGCACCACCTCCATAGTTCCGGTGATCGTCGCTACGCCGGTGGTCAGTGAACGCGCCGATGGTGAAGGTCAGACCTGCTTAGAACTCCATGGAAGCAGGGAAGAAGACCATCGTGTTCGCCTTAAGATCGAATCGCACACCCCTACCTGGCGCGCCAACTGTCGACGATATCTCCTCGGCAGTCTACCACGGGATACTCCAAGGTAGTAGATTTGCAGTGAGGGCGCGCTAAGACCTACGAACAGGATGTGAGATGCAAGACAAAAAACCAAGACAAACAAGGGTTTGTCCAGGTTCATGCCGCTATGAAGCGTAATACCCTACGTCTTGCATCTCTGCTGTTGTATTGATGAGTACCAGTGTAACAACCTAGAAATCCGGTCACCAAAAATACGGACTTTCAAAAATTTTTCTAAAGATTACCAATGTATGGTGGATGTCATGTAGGAAACCCACCAATAGATGCACAAGTAGCACCCAATGTTAGCCCGAGCATTGCATTTAAATTACCAAAGCTTGATTCGCATTTCTCGATTTTATGTGATGACCTATAAAATCGAATAAACTAACATCGCATGTGTAAATTTATGTCGACTAACTCCGAAAATGGGTCCATCATGACCTAGAGACCCTAGTGGACCCACCATGGTGTATACATCATGGTCACTAACCACACTAACATAGGGTTATGGCTCGATTAATTGCTTGG
This sequence comes from Bothriochloa decipiens, assembly GCA_023333625.1. NCBI lineage: Eukaryota > Viridiplantae > Streptophyta > Magnoliopsida > Poales > Poaceae > Bothriochloa > Bothriochloa decipiens. The sequence goes on along the minus strand of CM041639.1, from coordinate 27,207,053 downwards.
CAAGAAACAGAAATAGAAAAAGATTTGGAAAATAGAAGGAAAAAGAAAAGGGAAACCCATGAAGCAACCAGCCCAGCCCAGCTAGCACCTCAGGCCGGCCCGCTGCTGCCTCGCCCAGCGCCGCGACCGCTCGGCCTGCCAGGCCCAGCTCGCCCACGTCAGCCTGCGCACGCGCGCCGCTTGCCTGCCAGGCCTAGGCCCAGCATGGCGCCAACGGCCCAGCAAGGCCGCGCGTTGTCGCTCGCTCGCGCGCCGCCTGCCCGCTCGCCCGCGCTACGGCCCGCCTGGTCAATGGCCCAGCAAGCGCACTGCCCGCTCGCCCGCGCTGCCGCGGCCTAGCAAGGCCAGCCGGCCCAGCAAGGCGGCCCAATAAGCACCGCGCGCCCGCGCTTCACCCGCTGCTGCTGACCGCCGGAGCCCACCTGTCAGAAACTCCTTTTTCCTACATTTGGCCCCCCGCGCGACGCGTCCGCCGTGCCAAAAATGGCCATGGCCGCGCGATGCCATCCGCCGCCCGCCCGTGACTTGATGCTGCACTCCGATGCCGTCCATCCCGTTCGGCCGAGCAGCGCAAAACCCTAACCCTAACTTGCAGCCGTGACCTGCCCTAGGATTGGCATCTGCCATCCTTGCCGTCCGCCATGGCTATCGGCCGCTATAAGAAGGGGAGCTCAGCGCCCTGGGGTTTCCTAGTGCCGCACAACCATTTGACACCAGCCGCACCACCGCCCGCCTGTCCAAGCAAGAAGAATAGAAGAGGGAGGCAGGGAAGAGCTGCCGCTGCTGCCGGAGCTGGACCCGCGCGCGCCGCCGACGTTGCTGCGCGAGCCACCGGAGGAGAAGGACTCGGAGCCCCAGTGCGCCCACGCTGTCGCCCCGCGCTTCTTCCTCTCCACCAAGCCGACGCAGCAGTGCCGGACCGGCCCGAATCGACGCCGCATGAAGGTGAGCTCACCTCCGCCCGTTCCATGGCCGTCGCCAGTACACCACCGCCGTTCCCGCTCCCCTCTCCCCCTTTCTCATCTTTAACATCACCAACACCTCCACCTCGGTTAAGAACACCTCCATGGCAACTTCATGGGACGAGGGGTGGACCGGGCCTGGCACCTTTGCCGGCCCTGGTCACCTCGGTTCCCGGCCGCCGGTGCGCCGCTGCGACCCCACCGTCGTGCGCGCCCCTACAAGCCCTCGTACCCACACCAGCAGCCACTCGGAGCTCCAAGCTGCTCAACACGGTAGGGGATGGAGGAGATGAAGCTCGATGTTGCACCAATTTGAAGATTCGCCGTCCGCCGTTGACCTTCGATGTCATCGATCCGCCACCGCCGCTTGCCTCACTAGAAGGCACGTGCCCAAATTGATCTTGCCTGCCACCTTTGCCTTGGCCCCGTGACCCCGTTGCACTAGTTAATGCTAAGCCCCGCACGCCGTAGCGCTCCGTCGCCGCATCCCCGCCGCTCGGAGCAGCCGCCGTGTGCGCCGCCGATGAGGCCGTGTCCCGCGAGCCACTTGGACTCCATCGCCGCACCTGCCTAGCCTAGCCGTAGCCGTAGCAGTAGCCCAAGTCCGTCGGGCCGGCCAGAGCCACCGCGCCGCTCGCCACCGGCGGATGGCATCGGTGCCCGGCCACGCGAAGGAGAAGAAAGGGGGGAAAGGTCCCAGCCCGTGTGGACCAAGTCCACCACGTGGACCCAGCCAGCCAACCGCGCAGCGCCACCTAGCCACCCTGTCTCCAGTGCATCGTGAACCGAGCTCGTGAGCCAAAGCACTGTGGACCGAGCCCACTGGACTCCGACCCGCCACGTGGCCCAGCTAATGAGCCGACACGTGTCCGGGCCGGGCCGGCCCAACCCGGCCCAGATCCAGCCCTGCCTAGGCCCGCCGAGGCCCGGTCGAGGCCCAGTCTTCGTTGACCGTTGACCGGTCAATGTTGACCGTTGACCTGGCCTCACCTGTCAGTGACTGTTGACCGGGGGTCCCACCTGTCAGCCGCTGACCGAGTCGACGTTAGTGCTGACGTCAGCATGACGTCAGCCAAGCCATCTGACCCCGCGTCCGTGCTGACATCAGCATGACGTCAGCACCTGTGCCCGCGCGCCACGTGGCCCAATCAGAGGACGCCACGTGTCAACCTCTGAATAATCAGCCCTTTTTCTTTTTTAGAAAATAGAATAAACTTCAAAAATTCATAACTACTTCATACGATCTCCGAAAAATATGAACCAAGTGTCCAAATTTTTATAAAAATGAGCTCTACGTCATAGGCTTATGTATGAGTGCATTTGGAGTTATTAAATTTTATTGCTTCTTTGTGTTGACTCTATAGGAGCCGCTAACACGGCTATTATGTCTCGTTTCAGAGGAGGATTAGCTTGAGGAGGAGGACTACGAGTACGAGGAGGAGCTCGGTGATGACTTCGCAGGTGTCACACCCCACCCAACCTCGTAGATCCTATTACGTATGGCATAATATCTAGCTTGCTAGTGCTTTAATTATGAATATCATCTGATGATAGGTTGCATGGTAGAACTGCTTGATGAGCCTTTACCTTGTCGCAACCTTATTCCTGCACACCTGCTAATAGGCTAAACGCTTGCTTATTTACTTATGATGCTTTACTTCTACTACGCTCATATCTGTGTGATGATGATGCGTGGTGGAGAGTATGGTTGAATGGCTAAGGCAAGTGGTGCCACTTTTACTCGGGGAGAGTGCTGCGTGCGTCTTGGGTGTGTGGTGAGGGTTGAGTCGATCGGACAGGATTCTACGATGAGCCATGTGGGCAAGTCTTGCCGGGGAATGTGTTCTGGGCATTCTCGTGTGAGGTGCTTGTGGCTTGGTGTTCCCGTGGAGAACGTCAAGTACCTTTGCCGTGGCAAGCCCAACCATGGAAGAGGCATCGAGGGCTACAAGGCAGTCCACATCAACGTGCCTGCAAGCATGAACCTGCTCGAAGTTACCGCCTTCACCGTCTTCTCCTTCGACAACGACACCGGCACGTGTGTTCAAACCATTTCGCGATAGGCACTTCGCACTGTGCTGCGCAACGGGGCTGACTACCTAAAGGAGAGTCACTTTCGTCTGCTTCCTCGTGCCCTCGACGTTCAGCGGGGTACTTGGGAGGAAGTCATCTACACCGAATAGAATACCAGAGTTGACCGCAACCCCTGCCACCGCGCCTCTATGATGTACATGCAGTGCCAGGAAATGTACATTGCTGAGTTGGAGCGAAAGGGACACCGTGATCGTCGCTACCTGATGGAAGTTGATGAGAGGATCCGCAGTTCGGAAGGTAAGGAGACAGCATGGAAGCAAAAGGTTGCGGACCTAGAATGTGAGTTAGCATGCAAAAAGCACACTCACCAGGATCAGATCACTAGTCTGATGAACGAGATGGATAAGCTTCAAATCCACAATAGTCATCTCAACAAGAATATCTAGGAGCTTGAGACCACTATAGCTGAGAAGAACGAAGACATTGCAAAGAGATTCCAGGAAAAGAGTCAAGATGCTGCCTACAGGGACAAACTCCATGAGCAGTGCAAGGCTCAATATGAGAAGCTACTGCAGGAGTACACTCTTGCTAGCTACAACTAGGGACACCTGATCAACTACGTCCACAAGACAACATACCTCATGGATAAGCTCAAATGCACTATGGAAGCTTAGAAGAGGTCAGATCGCAAGAGAGTCAGAGAGTACGAGGAGTTGCAGGACGAGCTTCCCATACGTGCCCGTATGAGGGTCAGGGTTGAGACGTTCGAGCTGGGGCAGTCTCGCCTCAACTTGAGTGGATGCCCCACCACTGGACTTAGTGGACAGGCAGTGTCCACCCCTCAGCTCGAGGAGGCCCGTCGTTATGTCTCTCGCCTTCAGATGACTGACGAGCAGATCCAGGCTTCTGGCATCGGTATACCTCTCGTAGCTTACAGTTTAGACCAGCCTCTAGAGATGGTTTAGTGTAGTATCAGATCGGGAGATGATGGGCCCTGTATGGCCAAGTGACCAGACTCACCATGATGCTGAGTAGTTGTCCACCCCTTTTGCTAGAACTACCTACGTGTAGTACGTTTCTCGCGAGTCTCCTAGCGTAGCTGCTAGAGACATCGCCATGTACCCAACTGATGCAATGAGTGATTCGGTTTTTATTGCATCTTTTGGATCTTCATGCTTCTTTGTATGAGTGTTGGATAGATTAAAAATGTTTTAAATACTTCAATTATTACATCATTAATATCCAAGTTATATTACTCGCGCATATGCCCTAATCTGAGGTTTATGTTAAGCAGGATGTCCACTCGTCGTGCCAACCGCCTGAGCAACCGCTCCCCTTCACTTGTGCCCGCAAGGGGCCGTGGACGCGGTCGTGGTCGTGGTCATGGCCGCGTTGGTCACATACCCATTGACCTTGAGGAGCCACCCTGCGCTGCCACCCCACGGCCTGCACACCTACCGCCACCGCCGACTGTTGAGCCGGAACCAGCTGCTGGAGGACAGCCACAGCCTGCTGCTGAGCCTGAGCTTGAGCCTGCCGCAAGAGGAGATGCAGCTCCACCACCACCTCCCGTGCCACTTTTGGCAGATGTGATGGCCCAGCAGACTAAGCTTCTTCGAGTCTTAGCTGAGAACGTGCTGCACCCCCAGCACCGGGAGCCCCGCGATGATTTCTACAAGAAGCTGGAGTTCTTTCTCAAGCTGAGGCCCCCGACGTTCGATGGCACCAGCGTCGACCCTATCACTGCTGATGACTGGCTTAAGGAGATTGAGAAGAAGCTGGACTTGACCACTTGCACTGACGAGGAGTGTGTTGGATTGGCAGCTCACCAGCTTGTGGGTGCTGGGCGATCTTGGTGGGACAGCCTCTGCAAAACCCACCGAGACCCCGCCAACATCTCCTGGGATGAGTTTGTGGACGAGTTCCGCGCATTCTTCATCCGTGAAGGCACGCTGGAGAAGAAGGAGAAAGTGTTCCACAGCATCTCCATGGGAGCTGACAAAGTGCATGAGTACACCACCCGCTTCACTAACCTGCTGCGCTATGCACCTGTCTCAGTGGTGAACTCTGAGAAGGAGAAGATGTACTACTACCGCAAGGGCTTGTCTAGCCACATCAGGCTCTCCCTCTCAGGCACCAAGAGCCACACCCTGCGTGACTTGATTAACAGGTGCATGGAGATTGAGAAGGACCGCGATGAGGTTTTCGCGGAGAGGGAGGCACTTGGCAAGAACAAGAAGCGTCGTACTGAGGGCACCTCCCACGCACCTGCCCCATGGAGGTTGCGTGGTGAGACATCTCAGCCTCCCCGCTCTCACAACACCTAGGGAGCTGTTCACGGTTCGAGCCGGGGCGGTGGTACCCACACCAGCAACCACCCCCACCCTGCTCAGGACCGCCAGGCATACACTCGTGCCGCACCAAGAGGTAGCATGTGGAGGTCCGCCGCGCCAACCCCCACAGGAGGCGTGACCTACACTTGCTTTGCTTGGGGCCAGCCAGGTCACAAGGTAGCCGAGTGCCCGAACAAGGCTGCACCAGCTACACCAGCGCCTGCCAGGCAGAGCCATGGCACCCCGCACAAGCAGGTGCCATCCGGAGCACCCCGAGGCCACCTCACCCACATCTTAGCAGAGGCTGCCCAGAGTGCCCCGACGTGGTGTACGGTATGTTTTTAGTGCATGGAGTTAAGGCATCCGTGCTGTTTGATTCAGGTGCTACGTGTTCATATATATCCTCCAAGTTTGCATGAGAGCACCATATACCTGTCACTCCACAAAAAGAAGCCTTATACACCAGTTCACCTTTGGGCAACATTTGTTGTTCCAAAATATGTAAGGGAGTGAGTATCACCATCGAGGGTCTTACCTTTCTTGCTAATCTTACCTTGCTACCCTTCGAAGGCCTAGACGTCATTCTAGGGATGGATTGGTTAACCCAGAACAAAGGAGTGATATCTTGCTCACCTAGATTTGTGGATATAACCCATCCAAGTGGCCATCAGATCAGATGTGAACCAGACAAAGGGACAGATGTCTCCATGCTATGTGCCCTGGAAGAGAAGTCACTTGAGGAAGTGCCCGTAGTTTGTGAGTACCCTGATGTCTTTCCGGAAGAGCTACCAGGAATGCCACCGGACAGGGATGTTGAGTTCGTGATCAACCTGATGCCTAGTAAGAGTCCGATTTCCAAGCGACCCTACCGTATGGCAGTTGACGAGCTTAAGGAGCTTAAGAAATAGCTTGAGGAGCTATCCGAGAAAGGGTTCATTAGACCCAGTGCCTCGCCCTGGGGATCTCCTGTTCTGTTTGTTAAGAAGAAGGATGGAACACAGAGGATGTGCGTTGATTACCAGAACCTGAATGCCGTAACTATAAAGAATAAGTACCCTCTGCTGAGGATAGATGACCTGCTAGATCAGCTTCACAATGCCAAGTACTTCTCCAAGATCGACCTCAGATCAGGCTACCATCAGATGAAGACCAGAGAGGAGGACATTCCCAAGATAGCATTTGTCACCAGGTATGGGCAGTATGAGTACACCGTCGTGTCCTTCGGTCTGACGAATGCACCGGCTTATTTTATGAACATGATGAATAAAGTGTTCATGCAGGAGCTGGATAAGTTTGTGGTGGTCTTCATTGATGACATTCTTGTCTATTCTGCCACCGCCGAAGTGCATAAGCAACATCTGAGGATAGTGTTGGAGAAGTTGAGAAAGCGTCAGCTCTATGCCAAGTTCAACAAGTATGAGTTCTAGCTTGAGGATGTCGCTTTCCTAGGTCATGTGCTCAATGCTGACGAAGTGGCTGTTGATCCGTCTAAGATTGAGATAGTGAAGGGATGGGAGCAACCGTAGAATGTGACTGATGTGAGAAGTTTCTCAAGATTGGCTGGCTATTATCGCTGATTCATCGAGAACTTTTCCAAGATAGCTCGCCCCATGACCAACCTCCTGAAGAAGACCAAAGAGTTTGAATGGACGCCCCAATGCAAACAAAGTTTCTAGACCTTGAAGGAGAAGCTCACCACAATGCCTGTTCTAGCCTTGCACGATATCCACCAGGACTTTGTGGTCTATTGTGATGCATCTCGCCATGGGCTCGGTTGTGTTCTGATGCAGAATGGGAAAGTCATTGCCTATGCTTCCCGCCAGCTTAAGGAGCACAAACAGCGTTACCCCACCCATGATCTCGAGCTTGCAGCTGTGATCCATGCCTTGAAGATTTGGAGACACTACCTGATTGGGAACAAGTGCAAGATCTACACTGATCATAAGAGCTTGAAGTACTTTTTCACCCAGGAAAATCTGAACATGAGACAGCGTCATTGGCTCGAGTTGATTAATGACTACGACGTGGAGATTCTCTATCACCCTGGGAAGGCCAATGTGGTCACTGACGCTCTTAGTCGCAAAAGCCATTGTCATGCCTTGTTCACCACCACCTTGCCCAAGGAGTTGCAAGAGGGCATTAATGAGTTACAGATGGAGGTGATACCTCGTGGCCTGTTGAATGAGCTTTGCGTGCACTACACCCTCATGGATAGGATCTGTGAAGCCCAACACCATTGCCCAGAGATTTGGGAGATACACGGGCTCCTGACACAAGGCAAGTGCCCAGAGTTCAGTGAGGATGAGCTAGGCACTTATTGGTACAAGGACAGAATTTGTGTGCCTGCAGACCCAGCTATCCACAACAAAATCCTATCAGAAGGTCATGACTCCAAGTATCATATCCACCCAGGCAGTACTAAAATGTATGCTGATTTGAAGAGGAAATTCTGGTGGAAGAACATAAAGTTAGACATTGCAGAGCATGTTGCTTGATGTGACATTTGTAAACGCGTCAAAGCTGAGCACAAGAGACCTGCAGGACTATTAAAGCCACTTGATATACCTGAATGGAAGTGGGATAGCATTTCTATGGACTTCATTGTGGGTTTGCCTTGAACCCCGAAGGGCCATGATGCTATATGGGTGATAGTCGATCGCTTGACTAAGGTAGCTCACTTCCTAGCCATCAAGACTGATGCTCGAGTCGGCCAGCTAGCAGATCTGTATGTTGAAAACATTCTCAAGCTGCATGGAGCCCCTAAGAGCATAATATCCGATCGAGGGCCGCAGTATATGTCCAAGTTCTGGAAGGCCCTGAACAAGTCAATAGGGAGCAAGCTAGATTATAGTACCGCATACCACCCTCAGACAGATGGTCAGACAGAAAGAGTGAATCAGATCCTTGAAGATATCTCCAAGCTTGTGTTCTAAAATATGGGACTAATTGGGAGAAGAGTTTGCCCTTCGTAGAATTCTCCTACAACAACAGTTACCAGGCTAGCCTCAAGATGTCACCATTCGAGGCTATGTATGGAAGACCCTGCAGAACACCCCTGATGTGGTCCAAAATAGGTGAGAGGTCATTCTTTGGCCCTGCCACAATCAAGGAGGCCGAAGAAGGAGTCGCACGAGTGCGAGAGAACTTGAAGAGTGCTCAGAGTCATCAAAAGAGCTATGCCGACAAGAGGCATAGGGACCTCGAGTTTGAAGTCAGAGACTATGTCTATCTCAAGGTCTCCCCGCTTCGAGGAACCATCAGATTCCATGTGAAGGGAAAGCTAGCACCAAGGTATGTGGGACCGTACAGAATGAGTGAAAGGATTGGCAAGCTTGCCTACAGAATTGAGTTACCCCCGCAACAGGCAGGAGTACACCCAGTGTTCCATGTGTTGCAATTGCACAAGTGTTTGCAACCGCCAGAGCATCCAATACCCGCAGATGCACTTGATATTCAGGACATCTTGGAGTACAGAGAGCACCCCATCCGCATCATGGGCAGAACCACCAAGGAAACTAGAAACACCAGCACACCATACTTGAAGATTCAGTGGAGCAACCACACGGAATGAGAAGCGACTTGGGAGAAAGAGTCAGAAATGAGGAAGCTCTACCCCTACCTGTTTGAAGAGTAAATTACACTCTTGAATCTCGAGGACGAGATTCTCATAAGGGGGTAGGACTGTAACAACCCTAGAAATCTGGTCACCAAAAATACGGACTTTCAAAAATTTTTCTAAAGATTACCAGTGTATGGTGGATGTCATGTAGAAAACCTGCCAATAGATGCACAAGTAGCACCCAATGTTAGCCCGAGCATTGCATTTAAATTACCAACGCTTGATTCACATTTCTCGATTTCATGTGATGACCTATAAAATCGAATAACCTAACATCGCATGTGTAAATTTGTGTTGACTAACTCCGGAAATGGGTCCATCATGACCTAGACACCCTAGTGGACCCACCATGTTGTATACATCATGGTCACTAACCACACTAACATAGGGTCATGGCTCGATTAGTTGCTTGGCAAGAAATAGAAATAGAAAAGGATTTGAAAAATAGAAGGAAAAAGAAAAGGGAAACCCATGAAGCAACCAGCCCAGCCCAGCTAGCACCTCAGGCCGGCCCGCTGATGCCTCGCCCAGCGCCACGGCCACTCGGCCTGCCAGACCCAGCTCGCCCGTGTCAGCCTGCGTGCGCGCCGCCCGCACACGCCGCTCCCCAGGCCCAGCATGGCGCCAATGGCCCAGCAAGGCTGCGCGTTGCTGCCCGCCGGCGCGCCGCCTGCCCGCTCGCCCACGCTATGGCCCGCCTGGTCAACAGCCCAGCAAGCGCGCTGCCCGCTCGCCCGCGCTGCCGCGGCCCAGCAAGGCCAGCCGGCCCAGCAAGGCGGCCCGATAAGCACCGCGCGCCCGCGCTTCACCCACTATCGCTGACCGCCGGAGCCCACCTGTCATAAACTCCTTTTCCTACATTTGGCCACCCGCGCGTCGCGTCCGCCGTGCCAAAAATGGCCACGGCCGCGCAATGCCGTCCGCCGCCTGCCCGTGACGCGATGCTGCGCTCCGATGCCGTCCATCCCGTTCGGCCGAGCAGCGCAAAGCCCTAACCCTAACTTGCGGTCACGCCCTGCCCTAGGATTGGCATCTGCCATCCTTGTCGTCCGCCATGGCTGCCGGCCGCTATAAGAAGGGGAGCTCAGCGCCCTAGGGTCTCCCAGTGCCACGCAGCCATTTGACACCAGCCGCACCACTGCTCGCCTGTCCAAGCAAGAAGAGGAGAAGAGAGAGGCGGGGAAGAGCTGCCGCTGCTGTCGGAGCCGGACCCGCGTGCGCCGTCGATGTTGCTGCGCGAGCCACCGGAGGAGAAGGACCCGGAGCCCCAGTGCGCCCACGCTGTTGCCCCGCGCTTCTTCCTCTCCACCAAGCCAACGCAGCCGCGACGGACCGGCCCGAATCAAAGCCACGTGAAGGTGAGCTCACCTCCGCCCGCTCCATGGCCGCCGCCAGTACACCGCCGCCGTTCCCGCTCCCCGCTCCCCCTTTCCCATCTTTAACGTCACCAACACCTCTGCCTTGGTTAAGAACACCTCCATGGCAACTTCGTGGGACGAGGGGTGGACCACAGTGGGGCTTGGCTCCTTTGCTGGCCCTGGTCACCTCGGTTCTCGGCCGCCGGTGCGCCGCTATGACCCCACCATCGCGCGCGCCCCCGCGAGCCCTCGTACCCACACCAGCAGCCACTCAGAGCTCCCAGCTGCTCCACACGGTAGGAGATGGAGGAGATGAAGCTCGAGTTGCGCCAATTTGAAGATTCACCGGCCACCGTTGACCTTCGCCGTCATCGATCCGCCACCGCCGCTTGCCTCACTAGAAGGCACGTGCCCAAATTGATCTTGCCTGCCACCTTCGCGTTGGCCCCGTGACCCTGTTGCACTAGTTAATGCTGAGCCCCGCACGCCGTAGTGCTCCGTCGCCGCGTCCCCGCCGCTCGGAGCCGCCGCCGTGTGCACCGCCGACGAGGCCGTGTCCCGCGAGCCGCTTGGACTCCACCGCCGCACCTGCCTAGCCTAGCCGCAGCCGAAGCAGTAGCCCAAGCAGGTCGGGCCGGCCAGAGCCACCGCGTCGCTCGCCGCCGGCGGATGGCATCGGTGCCCGGCCGCGCGAAGGAGAAGAAAGGGGGAAAGGTCCCTGCCCGTGTGGACCAAGTCCACCACGTGGACCCAGCCAACCGCGCAGCGCCACCTAGCCACCCTGTCTTCGGTGCTCCGTGAACCGAGCCCGTGAGCCAAAGCACCGTGGACTGAGCCCACTGGACTCCGATCCGCCACGTGGCCCAGCTAATGAGCCGACACATGTCCAGGCCGGGCCGGCCCAACCCAGCCCAGATCTAGCCCTACCTAGACCCGCCGAGGCCTAGTCGAGGCCCGGTCTTTGTTGACCGTTGACCGGTCAATGTTGACCATTGACCTGGCCCCACCTATCAGTGACTATTGACCAAGGGTCCCACCTGTCAGCCGCTGACGTCATCCAAGCCATCTGACCCCGCGTCTGTGCTGATGTCAGCATGATGTCAGTGCTGCGACAGCACCTGTGCTTGCGCGCCACGTGGCCCAATCAGAGGACGCCACGTGTCAGCCTCTGAATAATCATCCCTTTTTCTTTTTTAGAAAATAGAATAAACTTCAAAAATTCATAACTACTTCATACGATCTCCGAAAAATATGAACCAAGTGTCTAAATTTTCATAAAAATGCGCTCTACGTCATAGGCTTATGTATGAGTGCATTTGGAGTTATTAAATTTTATTGCTTCTTTGTGTTGACTCTATAGGAGGCGCTAACGTGGCTATTATGTCTCGTTTCAGAGGAGGATCAGCTTGAAGAGGACGACTACGAGTACGAGGAGGAGCTCGGTGATGACTTCGCAGGTGCCACACCCCACCCAACCTCGTAGATCCTATTATGCATGGCATAATATCTAGCTTGCTAGTGCTTTAATTATGAATATCATCTGATGATAAGTTGTATGGTAGAACTGCTTGATGAGCCTTTACCTTGTCACAACCTTACTCCTGCACATTTGCTGATAGGCTAGACGCTTGCTTATTTACTTATGATGCTTTACTTCTACTACGCTTATATCTGTGTGATGATGATGTGTGATGGAAAGTATGGTTGAATGGCTAAGGCAAGTGGTGCCACTTTTACTCAAGGAGAGTGTTGCGTGCGTCTTGGGTGTGTGGTGAGGGTTGAGTCGATCGAACAGGATTCTATGATGAGCCATGTGGGCAAGTCTTGTCGGGGAATGTGTTCTGGGCATTCCCATGTGAGGTGCTTATGGCGGGCACATTGTGAGGTATAAGGAGATCCCGGGGGTGAGAATCTTCATGGAGCGAAGCCCCAAGTAGGAGGTGCTATTGTAGCACGGACTGTTGTAGTCCCTAAGGGAAGATAATCCTGCCTGATCCCCCTAGGACCTGATATCTCTTGAGGACCGGAACCTTGGGACTTACGTGCTCACCACTCGCTCTTGTATGGGCAGGAGACGGATGTCTGACTAGCTAGGACGGTGCCACTACTACTAGGTTGTTAGCAGATAGTGTCGGGAGGTACGGGCGTGGAGACCCACACCCTCCTTAGACAGCATAGTGACCACAGGGGGCCCGGTACTATGTCTCACAGTCTCAGTGTGCCGGTGGTATCTATCCGGGATGTCCCAGTACTGAGTGGTAGGGTGGCATCGTACCGATTAGAAAGCAGCCAGAATCAGCTTAGGCGGGGCACCGCCAATGATAGTGATCTTGTGGTTACGGGAGTACACGCTCTGCAGAGTTTATGAATCTATATATATAGTCCACGGGCCACTGGTATGGCCTTTTCCTAAGACCCACGCTTCTCGGAAGTAGTGAGAGGAGTCCTTCTATTCTTCCCCTTGGTGTTACCCTTCCGGCTGTGAGCCGCTGAGATAGGCTCCGAGAGGGAGTTGGACCTGTCGACTGAGTGCGAGAGGGTGAGATGTGTGTGATGACAGAATGGGAGGGATATGTGGATGAGATGGATTAAAACTTGATGAATTATATTATATAATATTGGTCACTACTTGCATAGGAAACCACAGCCATATATTAGATTGATTTGATTATATCCTTTGCATCCCACCAAATACTACATAGCAGAAGCAAAGCATAGGGTGGGAGATGTGGCCAGTACAAACCGTACTGAAAATTATTTGGTAGGTGAGCCCGACTACGACTATGACGATGAGGAGGAGTAGACGTCTCGTTCCTACGCTCAGGCTTCTTTTAGAGATGTATTGTACTTCTGCCTTCCACAGCCGTTTTAGAGGCTGTTGCTACTCTGATGATTCCGCCAGTGTGGCGGCAAACTATTTATGTAATTCTCCCTAATTGTACTCTTTTATTCGATGTATGGATCCTGTATCGACTGTTGCGAGATAATGAGATAGTTTGATGCTTCGAACTATTATATTATCCGCCATTCTGTGCATTTTCCTTTCGTGGAAAATTGAGGATGTTTCAACCAGAGTATAAGAGTTTAGATGCCCCAGATCATGGAGATCTGGGTTACAAGAGAGATCCTGGAGATCTGCTCTATATTGAGATGTGATCCGTCTAAGGACCTCTGCCCCTCCATATATATGCCGAAGGGACAGAGTTACAAGTAGAATATCCTATTTGGTACTATTACTAAACAGTGTGGTGCACGTCATGTACCGCACGTCTTTGTCTTGGGCTGGGCCGCCTTTGATGGTGCGGCCTAAGTATAGCCACGAGCGTATATGGGGGTCATATCCCCACAGTCACATATGGAAGCAGGTGAAACCGTCCTTGGGATATCGCCTCATGAATTGCCTGCGAAGGATGGGCCCAGGAGACCCCACCAGGGGGCGGCCGGTCCTGGGGTGGCCGGTCCCCTGGTGGGTCCAACTGGCCACCGCCTTCGGGGGGTCAATTTGTTGTTGGGCCTGGACCTCCCCTGCGGTTGCGGTTGAGTCCGGTTCGATGTGGAGGTGGGCTTTCTCTTCTGTCTTTGATTGCGCCTTCTGTAAATGTGTTTTCTAAAGTACACTTTCTTGTAGGTTTTTGTGCATTTCCATGTGTCAGACCTGCAAGTCACATATACAACAAAACTCGTGGAAAGATTAGATAAAAAAACCCTACCTACTATTTATTTTAGTATTATGTTGGTGGTAAAAATTAGTATTTAAGGACCACCAACAACTTCCCCACACTTGGTCCTTTGCTCATCCTTGAGTAAAGCGCTAAGGACCAAATGGGTTCATCTTCCTTATTCAAAAAGATCTACATACAGGTTATTCCAAGCTTCACCTGGATTTATGAATTTCAAAGTGTTTATCAAGTCGTCTTGGGTAATTGAAAAATGGAATAGTCTGGATTCAAATCCTCTTACTCTGTCCCTGCGTAAAAACTTAGGTTTTTGCAAGATTTGAAAATATAAAGATGCTTTTGTTCCTTAAATGATTCTCTTAGATCGCTCATCTTTATAAGTGGTTCCTCACAAAGGCATGAAGAGGTAATGCCTTCACTCGATCACCCAACCTCTAAAAATGCTTATCTAGAGCTTTAGGTAGGAGAGAAATGATAAGGCGCACTTACCCTGCATATATTGTTAAGTCAAACCCCAGACCACATCGGAGGGAGTGCATCATACTCCTAGATCAGAATATGCATGTGTGTGGAAATATGAAGATGATGGGAACCTATTTGTAAAATTTTTTGGTACTCCATGCATCACGATTCTCTTTTATTGGAAGGAATGAAACCTTTTTTAGAGAGATATGGGCTATAAGATCATCATCATCATCATATTTTTTTTGAACGGGTATTTGGAATTTTTCTTTCCTGTTTGTTTTCTCATGCCCCTTGGCATAGTTTCTTCTCTTATTTTTTAGCATAGCCCCATATCTTTTATTGGCATATGAAAAATTATTTGAATGAGAGACATCATGATGGTAGATGTATGCAGTAGAATTTTGCATAAGGAATGCGTGGTTCTTAGGATAAGAATCGACATTTTTATATTTGGTGGAAAAAGGTGCGCAACTCCTAGGGTAGGAGTTGGCATATTTTTGGTGGATGGATGTTGTAACAGAACCATCCAATTAATATAAACCCAAAGCACTAATAAACCGCCGAGGCAATTTAATTAGCACGTTGTGCTCATATCAACCAGTAGTCCGTGAAATCATGAGGGATTTCAAACTTTTTCAACGACACACAAGGAATCACACAGTTGAGCGGTTACCGTTCACCTGTTCTTACATTTCGCACATAATAAGAGTTGCAAATAAATAGCGGAAGTAGATATATTTTCAACATATACTATTGGAATATAGAACCTGCGCTATACCTCCACCGGCTATGCCGAAGGTACCTTCCCTAGACATGGTGAGGGTACCTTCTCCAGGGTGGGGTTGTGCTCAGGTCTAGTCCCAGACAGGAAAATGAATGAGTGGTGCTGAATGAATGAGGAGTCAGCTCCCCTTCCCCTTTGCCCTTGGGGTTCTATTTATAGGGTAGGTGGGAGGAGGAGATCTTTCTTTCTCCCCCTTTAAATCATGAATTTACATACAAGTCCCTTAATCTATTTAGCCCATTGGGCCTTTTTACAAAGAGGGGGTGGGGCGTGGCCACCCATCCCCCCAACAGTAACCCCTTAGCTACTAGGTTCTGGTGGTACAACAGAGCCTAGTCGCTATTAAATAGTAAAAAGGCCTAAAAGTACAATTCCTTAGTCGATCCTAGGCTTCGGTAGGTGTCCTCGGAGCAAGACGCGCTTCGACGAGACCGTGTTTGGACGGTGATGACTTGTTGAATGTGAAGGTCGATGGCCTTGGTTCTGCTCGGTTCGGCTATCGTGATGGTCTTCACCTTGCTGAGAGTGGCCTTCTGTCACCTAGGTAGTCGTGGTAGTAGAGGTAGCCAGCTGTAGTCGTCGGACGCAGACAGATGTGGGAGCTGTTGTCGAAGGTTGTTGAAGACATCTTTGATGGGGTGGAGATCGATGACTTGGTCCGGCCCAGCTCCACCATCACGGGGGTCTTTGCCTTGCTGGGGGCAGGTCTTCCGTGGCTAAAGGGGTTGTTGTAGCGGAAGTAGTTGCGGTCGTCGGACGAAGGTAGATGCCGGAGTTGCCAAAAAGTCAGACGAAGGTAGATGCCAGAGTTGCTCTAGCTCATGGGCAGTGGACGAAGGTAGATGCCAGAGTTGCTCTAGCTCATGAGCAGTGGACGAAGGTAGATGCCGGAGTTGCTCTAGCTCATGAGCAGCGGGCGAGACATATCATGGGTTGGATTAGTCCCCCGATCCGGCCCCCCAGCCCCTCTTGGTCGATGCTTATGAGCGGGAGCCGACTTTTTACAAGGACGGAGTTTGGCACAATGACGTCCCACTTTTTCCTTAAGCGAGGCTTGCGAATGTTATGCGGAGGTTTGCATAGCGACGCACCATTTTTTTCCTTAAGCGAGGCTCATGAATCTTATGCGAAGGTTTGCACAGCGACGTCCTGCTTTTTCCTTAAGCGAGGCTCGCGAATGTTATGTGGAGGTTTGCACAGCGATGCCCCGCTTTTTCCTTAGGCGAGGCTCGCAAATGTTATGCGGAGTTTGGACAGTGACGCCCCGCTTTTTCGTAAGTGAGGCTCGCGAATCTTATGTGAAGGTTTGCACAGCGATGCCCCGCTTTTTCCTTAAGCGAGGCTCATGAATGTTATGCGGAGGTTTGCACAGTGATGCCCCACTTTTTCCTTAAGCGAGGCTCGTGAATCTTATGCGAAGGTTTGCACAGCGACGCCCCGCTTTTTCCTTAAGCGAGGCTCGCGAATGTTATGCGAAGGTTTGCACAGTGACGCCCCACTTTTTCCTTAAGCGAGGCTCGCGAATCTTATGTGAAGGTTTGCACAACGACGCCCTGCTTTTTCCTTAAGCGAGGCTCGCGAATGTTATGCGGAGGTTTGCACCGGGGCGACCCTCGACCGGCGTCGGTTGTCGGCCCGGGGCAATCCTTGTATTTAGATGCGGCTGCTGATGAGGGCAGGCATTGGGCTCCGCCTGTTTCAGTGTCTAAGGACTCCGCAGAGGTAACATGATGGGTGGTATGTATTGATGAGTGTACGACAAACTCAAAGGAGAGCCCCTTGACAAAGTGTTTGTGCTGGCGAGCCCCTTGCCAAAGTCCCAGCAAAGGTGTGATCGACATTGCGGAGGTCAGTGGCGAGCCCCTAGCCGAGGTGTTGGCAAAGGTGTGCGTGGGGTGGCCAAAGTTGGTGGCGAGCCCCTTGTCGAAGTGATGGCGAGATTGACAGCGAGCCCCTTGCCGAAGTGTTTGTGCTGGCAGGGTTGATGGCAAGCCCCTTGCCAAGGTAATGTAGAGGGTCCGCTTGATGTCGTTGGAGTCGATGGTCAAACCTTTGCTAGTGTAGTGGCAAGGGTGCGGTTGGTGTCATCAGAGTCGATTGGCGTGGGTTCCTTAATGGAGTCTCACTCATGTGAAGGGCTCGTCAAAATTTCCATCAGAGGTGTTAGATCTGTTTGGCAAGGGTTACACACGAACAAGCATCCCTGGAAAACAAAGTATTTACATGTAACAAGGGACCATTGGTTGTAATGAATTTTGACCTCCGCGCCTCTCCTTTGTCATAGGTAGAGGTGGAGTTTGCATAAGCGGGGATCCCCTGGCCATCTTGGCGAGGGTGCTCTTTTTGGTTTTGATCTCCGCGCCCCTCCCTTTCGCTAGGGTAGGGGTGGAGTTTGCATGAACTGGTGAATAAATCGGAACCTCCACGCCTCACCCCCGACTGGGGTAGAGGTGGGGGTTTGCATGAACTGTGAAGTGAACTGGTGAACCTCCGCGCCTCGCCCTCGATGGGGGTAGAGGTGGAGTTTGCATGAACTGTAAAGTAAATTGGGGGTTTGCAATAGGCCAACCCTCGACTGCGTCGGACGTTGGTCTGATGCAATCCTTGTATTTGAAGCATCTGCTGATGAGGACGGGGCAGCGAGCTACGTCCGTTTCAGTGGGGGTGAAGATTTGGTTCCTGCAAGATCAATTGAATCTGGAGAGAGCTTCATATGTTAGAGATTTGGTTCCTCCTAATGTTGTCTTGTGAGAAATAGGAACTTGCGAACAGATACAGAGACATCCAAACAGAGGTTAGTTTGAGTGGGCGAGGGTGCACTCACGGTGCTAGTAACCTGCATGTTAGCACAACATAATTTTAAATATGAAGTGGAGGTATTGCTAGATTGTATTTGACATCCATGTGTCTCAAAAGGTGGAGTTTGCTTTTGTAGGCAGCCCCTGGCCCGGCTGGCGGGGGTCTGTTATTTTGTTTGACCTCTTCGCCTCGCCCTTTCCGAGGGTCGAGGTGAAGTTTGCTTTTGTAGGCAGCCCCAGGCCCAGCTGGTGGGGGTCTGCTATTTTGTTTGTCCTCTGTGCCTCGCCCTTTCCGAGGGTCGAGGTGAAGTTTGCTTTCGTAGACAGCCTTAGGGCCGGCTGGCGGGGGTCTGCTATTTTGTTTGTCCTCTGTGCCTCGCCCTCTCTGAGGGTCGAGGTAAAGTTTGTTTTTGTAGGCAGCCCCAGGCCCGGCTAGCGGGGGTCTGCTATTTTGTTAAGATGGAGTTTGCTTCGTATGCATGGTGCTCATGAATGCTGACGGTATGATGAATGATTATGCTTAATGCATTTGTGGTAAGTGCTTTAACATGAATAAGTGCGAAGGTAAGCCAACATCCATAAGTACAAATCCTGTGCTGGTGCATGGAGACCTGTAAAAGAGATGTATTGTTCTTCGTAGCGAAGGTTAGCACAACTGCTTGATAAATTTAAACTTCCGTGTGACGGAATAGACTTACCGGAGGTTCAAAACCTGCAACACAGTGACTCAAATGGCTTTGCAAGCGAAGGTTAGTATATGAATATGATTTCTATGTACTAAGCCAAGGTTCGTGCATATATGTATATACGAGAATCATATTTGACTTCAAGCTAAGTGAAAAGCAGGGGTTTTTTTTCACATGTTGGGAGTGGCAGCTGGGTTTCTTATCTGGGTAGAAAGGTTGAGGCGCGCGTGCATCTCCGCGGCAGCAGACTCTCGATCAGGAGACTTAGTACCAGGCTCATCAGCTCCCTTTGCAAGTTGGCTCTGGCACTTAATGGATGTGCGTGTCTGGCGTCTGGTGAATGATCGCTGGAAACAAACACGAGCACGAGCCGAGCAAAATGGTCAGTAGAAACGGATGGAGGTGCTTGGAGTACTTAGCTTGTTCTCCTTGTGAAGGGATAGCCCCGGGTGGAGGAGTGGAGGGCGGCCAGGGGTGACTCGGATGCTTGGTGAGCTTATTGAGAAGAAAACTTTCACTGCTGTTTTACTTGCTCCATGTTCGGCGTAGGTGTTAAAAAACCTGCAACACGGGCTTCACCGGCTTTGGAAGCGAAGGTTAGTGCATAGGTTGGATATGATAATTAAGCTGCACAAAAGCGGCCAAGGTTTGTTGTTGTTATTGTTTTTTTTCTCTTTTTAATAAGGGATGGTAGGCAAATAGATCCATGCTGCGGGACGGCTGAACGCAAGAGCCAAGTCAAGTGTTAGGGTGTTCTGATTGTGACGAGGGTACTTAGCTTGATCTGTGCTCGGCTTGCACAACACAGTGGAGGTCGGCTGGTTACGACGAGGGTTGCGACGAGCTGTTGGGCCGCGCCAATGTTTTCCTATCTGGTCCGGCGAGGGTCGCCGTGCCGGGCCGCGGCGAGGGTTGTCGTGCCTGGCAGCGGCGAGGGTTGCCGTGCCTGTCCCTGGCGAGGGTCGTCGTCGTGGCCGTCCCTGGCGAGGGTCGTCGTTGAGGGTTGCCGTTGTTGGGCCACGGCGAGGGTCGTCGTTGCCGGCCGTGCCGAGGGTTGCCGTGCCCGGCCGTGCCGAGGGTTGCCGTGCCCGGCCGTGGCGAGGGTCGTCGCGGTCGGAGTTGAGGTCGGTCGAAGGTATAAGCCGCTTGAGGACGCAGGTTGCTCAGACTCGTGGCACCGAGGGTAGCGTGTGCCCACATGCACAACGTGTGCTTGCTGGTTCTTGACGCCAGGGAACCGCACTCCGGAGTCGTCGGGGCCTCATTCTTGTGTCACTGCAGTTAATAAAGGAAGATACCTCCGAGTACAGAAAGCGTAAGTCTGTACGAGAGGTTACGCTCCAACTTTTCTCTGCATCAAAACCCTGTCAAGCAATGTATATCTTTTTGCACAAATTTAAATGGGGATTCTAGGGTCACTTTTACTACTCAAGTAGAAGTTTGAAACCTGATGATCTAGCATATATATATATATATATGTATATACTTGGATGGAAATGTTGCAAGGGTCCAATAAACCACGAGACCAACCTCCAGCGAGGATTTAACGGGGTACTTAGCTCTCTTTGGGCACAGCGAGGGTTGCTTCAAGGGGTGCTCAGCCTGGTCGTGACGAAGGTCCGGCAAGGGTTGTCCGCCCGGCTGTGACGAGGGTACGTTGCTCCGCCGAGCGTCGATGAGGGTTGCTCCACCAAGCCGCCACGAAGGTTGCTCCGCCGAGCGGCGACGAAGGTTGCTCCGCCGAGCCGCGACGAAGGTTGCTCTGCTGAATAGCGACGAAGGTTGCTCCGCAGAGCCGCGACGAAGGTTGGTCTGCTGACCGGCGGTGAAGGTTGTTCTGCTGAGCGGTGACGAAGGTTGCTCCACTAAGCCGCGATGAAGGTTGGTCTGCAGACCGGCGACGAAGGTTGCTCTGCTGAGCCGCGACGAAGGTTGCTCCGCCTAGCCGCGTCGAAGGTTGCTATGCTGAATAGCGACGAAGTTTGCTCCGCCGACGATGGTCCGACAGGGGTGGTCGAGGGGGTTCAAAACCTGCAAGATAGTGATTGCATTTTCCTTGGAAGCGAAAGGTTAGTGCATAAATACGATTTCTATGCTCCGAGCGAAGGTTGGTGCATATATCCATATATGAGAATCGTATTTGAGTAGAAGTTATGTGAAAAACGGTGTGATTTTTGCGTATATATTCAGATTTTATTTTTTATTATACATTTATTTTTATTTTTATTATTATTTTTTTGGCACGTTTTTGGAGTAGAAGTCAGGCTTCTTATCTGGGTAGAAAAGCGGAGGCATATGTCTCCCCGCGGGCGCATGCTCTGAGGAGACAGCTTCATGCTGATCACAGTAGCCTTGCAGACCGGCTCTGGCACCTGATGGATGATGTACTTGCCTGGTGTTTACCTTCGCTAGGAGTGGTCATGAGCACGAGGCATATATAATGGTTAATTAGTGGAACTGAGTAGAGATGCATGGAGTTCTTAGCTATTTCTTGCTTGTTGAGCGAGGGTAGCTCTGCGGGCGGAGGTTGCTCTGATTAATTCGGCGGCAGACAAGGGTGCCTAGCCTGCACCAGACGTCGATGATGGTTGCTGAGGCAGATGAGAAGGCACTGTTCCATTGCTCGACGAAGGCAGCCCGACGAGGGTAGTTCTGCCTCGCCATGACGAGGGTCGCGGCGATCAGCGTGTCTTGGACCCGTGTCGAGGGTGCCGTGTCCGGCTGTGGCGAAGGTCTCGTCGTGGCCGGCTGTGGTGCCACGGCGTGGGTTCCTGAGGCCGGTCGTGACGAGGGTTATCGTGCCCAGCCGCGGCGAGGGTACTGCCGCCAAGGTCGGTTGAAGCCTCATGCTCGTCGCAGTCCGTGGTGGAGGTGCCGGACCACCGCCGGGGTAGCTGTGTGCTGGCCGCGCGGCGAAGGTAGCCGTGTTGATATATTCGGCGAAGGTAGTCGTGTCGACGTGTCCGGCGAAGGTAGCCGTGTTGACATATCCTGCAGAAGCTAAGTGATATACAAGCGGAGTATGTGTGCTTTCATTTCGTATACACGTATATATATTATTAAGCAGAAACGAGGGTGGGTTAGCTTCAAATAATTGACTGGTTCTTCAAACGTAGAGCAAAAATTCGAAGCTTATAATTTTTCATTGTAGAAACTGGAAAATCAAAAAGTATTGGAATACTGTTGAGGTGTATGATTGCCTAGCCTGACGAGGGTAGCTTCTGATCGCTGCGTGATGAGTCGGAGGAGGTTTTGCCGGTGGTCCAGTCCGTGGGCCGCCTCGCCTTTGCGTCGCGGACAAAGCTTCGGCCTGTAGACTTGCGTCGGCCTGGGCCTAGTCGGGGGCCTCCTTCCTGGTTTGGAGCCTGGAGTGGCGAATGGGGGTGTGGCCGGCGGCGAGGGTTGCCGCGTGTCCGGCCGCGTCGGAGGTCGTCCTGGCCGGCCGTGGTGCCGCGGCGGGGGTTGCTGAGGCCGGCCGTGACGAGGGTCGTGCCCGGCCGCGGTGAGGGTTGCTGCGCCGGCCGTGGCGAGGGTAGCTTAACCCGGCCGTAGCGGTGGTGGTCGATTCGTCGAGCCCGGCCGCAGCTGTATTGTGCCGCCGAGGTTGCTCCATGCCTCACGGACATTCGTCGAGCAGAGGTGCTTGGCCATCGCGGGGGTAGCAGCATGCTGACCGTGGCGAAGGTAGCCGAGTTGAGATGTCCTGCGAAAGCCAAGAGATATACGTGCAAAATAGTTGCTTGACAATGGAACAAGAATTTCACGCGAGGCCCGACACATTTTATCTAGGCGAGGGTGAGCTCCGAACTGAGCTCGCATTAGCTTTGTGTATGGCATTGCAAACAACTGTAGAGCAAGTCACTGGTGGTTCGAAATGTTGTGCAGATGAAAAACTTGATGCTTTATAATTTCTCTCCTTTTTTTCAGAAAATGGAAACGCGTTTGAATACTTATCTGGCTCACAGCACAAGTTGGACTGTATTGCCGAGCCTCGCGTGGACGCTTCCACGTTGCTTATGGAGGAGTCGGGGGTAGTTTTGTGGGCGACAAAAGCCGTGGACCGCCTTGCTTCTGCGCCGTGGAATGAGACTGTCGACGAGGGTCTCCCACCGCGGGCGCGACGAGGGTTGATCCACAGTGCGACGGCGAGCATTGTCTAGGCCGCGACGAGGGTTTGACGGAGGTTGCCCGCCTGGCCGCGACGAGGGTACCTCCGCCCGGCGGACGGGCGTCCGTGCCTTGTGTCTGGTGGACTTCTGCTAGAAATAATGACAGGCACGAGCCACAAAAATTGGTCAGTAGGAAAGAGTACAAATGCATGAAGTCCTTAGCTAGTTCTTCCTGTCGAGGGTAGCTGCACGGACGGAGGTTGCTCTGACTCGACGAGGGTTTTCACCGGTGCTCTTTTTGGTCCTGCCTTCTTTGTGATCAATCGAACAGAGGCGGGCCTCTATGGCCTCGGCAGCTCGACGAGGGTACCTCTGCCCGACCGTGGCGAAGGTTTGGCGATGGCTGCTTGGCTTGAACGCCGCGAGGGTTGCTTAGAATTGCGGCGGCGAGGGTAGCTGCGCTGTCGAGGGTTGCTCAGACTTGCGCGGCGAGGGTAGCTGGATGCTCGCGAGGGTTGCTTGCATCTTGATGGCGAGGGTGGCTCTGCCTGCCGCAGTAGCACGTCGAGGGTGGTCTCTTGGCGACGAGGGTTGCTCACAGCCCGTGGCGAAGGTCGTCGTGCCTGGCGGAGGTCGTTGTACCTGGCCACGATGGAGGTCGTCGCCACGGCGAAGATCGTCGTGTCCGACTGCGGCGAAGGTTGTCTTGCCTGGCCACGGCGGGGGTCGTCGCCACGGCAGAGGTAGTCGCCACGGCGAAGGTCGTCATGCCCAGCCATGGCGGAGGTCGTGGTCGTCGTGGCCCACGGCCTTGGCGGCGGTTGCTGTACCCGGCCACGGCGAGGGTCTGACGGAGGTTGCCCGCTTGGCCGAGGCGAGGGTACCTTCGGCTATCATTGAAGCTTGGCGGAGGTTGCTGTACCTCCGCTTGGCGGAGATTGCCCGCTTGGCCAACAGGCTTGGCGAGGGTTGCTGCATGCGAAGCTGTTGCCGGGTCTTTTCTTCGGCGAGGGTGGTTGTTGCATGCGAGCCTCCGCGCGTTGACGTTTCCGTATGGTATAGGGACGAGGGTTGCTCCAGTGACGGAAGCAGAATTTTTGTGTCTATTTGATTCGATACCCACGACGGTCCCAACTGTTGGAATATAGAACTTTCGCTATACCTCCACCGACTATGGCGAAGGTACCTTCCCTAGACATGGTGAGGATACATTTTTCGGGGTGGGGTTGTGCTCAGGTCTAGTCTCAGGCAGGAAAATGAACGAGTGATGCTGAATGAATGAGGAGTCAGCTCTCTTCCCCTTTGCTCTTGGGGTTCTATTTATAAAGTAGGTGGGAGGAGGAGATCTTTCTTTCTCCCTCTTTAAATCATAAATTTACATACAAGTCCCCTA
Source organism: Bothriochloa decipiens (assembly GCA_023333625.1). Taxonomy (NCBI): domain Eukaryota; kingdom Viridiplantae; phylum Streptophyta; class Magnoliopsida; order Poales; family Poaceae; genus Bothriochloa; species Bothriochloa decipiens. The sequence continues at coordinate 27,182,835 of CM041639.1, read as the reverse complement.
ATCTATTTAACCTATTGGGCCTTTTTATAAGGAGGAGGTGGGGCGTGGCCACCCATCCCCCAACATATACTCGCATCTATGATTTTAAATACCATAAAATTGATGATTTCCACAGTCATGCCAGACCGTTATCGGCTCCGATAAAGGGGGACGGCGTTTTTAAATAAAAAACCACCAAGTAAGCAAAAACTACCGAACCCGATAACGCCATAGGCAGCCATCATCGGTCGGGGCTCAAACAAAAGCAGCCATGCACACGGGCAACAAATTCATTTTCATTCATCACGGCAAGGTTCCCAGGGCGCAAAAACAACATCATCGACCCCCTCACATTCGGTCTCAATCTCTACCGCTTCCCGCTCCATGTCTAATATTTCCTCGATCACAAAAGCCCGAGGAGCACAATAAGCCGGGTTAGCAGATTTCTCCATAGTCCGCCTGTATTGGTGCCGGATAAAGGGCCCAATCCGCAACCCGGATGCCGGTTCCTGTACCGATACCAGCTACTACCTTTCACAAAGAAATATCCACATTTTATCATCAAAGGATAGTGCTCGAAAACCTCTCCAAAAGGTTCCTCCAGGGGAACCTGCGCAATTAAAAGTTTTCAGCGCACAAGTGTCATACATCACACACATCCCGGTCAAACATAACAAGTTTCAATCCGACACCACCTAAACCAAGATTAAAAGTTCAAGCCAAACCCAACAAATAACAATCAACCTACCTTATCGGTCGTGGCATCATTAGCAGCATCAGCAGCAGGAGCAGACGTCAAGGCAGGGGCTTTGGGAGGCACACTTTTGGAGGTGGCGCCGACTGACCTGGCGGAGAGGTGTCAATTTGAGGAGTTCCTTCCATGGCATCTCGAGCCTCTATATAAGCATCAATCCTGGCCCAAATAGCATCTCTTTCAGTCTTATTCTACACACAAAAATCTCAAGTTACCGCTAATTCAAGTAAAAATACTTAGAGCAAGCAAGGAAAACACTTACGCTAGCGCGATACATAGCGGCCACTAGAACTCCAGAAGGCATCAAAGAAATCAATAGCCCTAGCGCTGCATGGAGGATCAATGTTCCAGTAGGTCAAGACATCTTCAGCAGGGCGCACCGTGTCCACATGCTCACAACCAGCTCCCCACAAAACCGTAACTAGAGCCCGCACCGACTCAATGCCAGTGTACTCCCGGCCCAGGTCGAGAAGTCCACCGAGGGCATCCAGTTCGATTGCCAGCCACTTCATGCAATCTTGAAGGTGTGTGGTATCAGGGGCTGGCGGGGCGGCTTCATCCCTAATAGTGGCCAAAAGCCAAAGGTAAGCATCAATGCAATCCTGAGTGGCACCGCCCGCGTGTTTCATCAAATGCCTTTCGGCCCTGTGACGCTCTTTCAGCTCCTGTTCGACTTTGCCAAAGTTTTCCTCCGCCAGCTGCCCGGCAGTGGTCTCAGTGTTCACTTTTGCCTTCAGATCAGCAACCTGCTTCTTAAGCTCCTCCACCTGCGCCTCACTAGTTTTGCGCCCGACTAAGCAGGGCAGTCTGAAAGTAAAAAGTAAGAAAACAAACATACGTGTAAGCCAACACAACCGAGATAACACTGAAGCAACAACACCAAATAAGAAAAAGCTAACCAAAATAGTGTGGTCCTCCACACCAAGAAAGAGCTCATTGTCCGGCTTCTTCGCCAGGTCACGTTCCACTTCAGGCGCAGCAAACGCACGACCGCATTCCACCGTGAGGCAAATCAACTCCAAAGAAGGAACCACCCCAACTCGGCAAATGTCTACATGCGACACCAATACAGCACTTGAATCAACACCCAAGGCCCTAGCTATTTGGTAACAACATTCACGTCCGGGGCTCATCTCATCATCAGATGAGTCACCCGAATACACGCGCATGTTGCCATAGTGTTGGCGTAAAAATGTGACTCTTCACACCAACTGCCTCTCGCAAGTCAGACAGACCGAAACGTGAACGTCTCTTCGATCCCTGCGACTTCCTCCAGTAGATAATCTGGTCGATCGAGTCCAAGGCGTGCCAGTCAATTTGACCCTAAAATTGACAAAGTGGAAAAGAATAGTCAAATTATGGAACCTGCCGGTGTGATTCCAGACAGTTCCTCATATATGGCTAAATAGCAAATCTAATCAGGGCATTGACTAGAGAGTCAACATCCAACATGCATTTATAAATAAGTTTGGTAAATAAACGTGCATCAATTAAACAACCGATCATGGCATGGTGTAAATAACTAAAGCGAAAGAAAGCATAAGCCATTCATGATACATACTATAAAAGTAAAAAACTAGGTAAATCGGCTATTTGAATGAACATGAAGAGAGCAGAGCCATTAGCCAATTTAGTCTATTCAATACAACATGCAAAAGAAAACCGACATGCATACAATATTCTGGATTAAAACTAATAGATCTACTAAGCAAGCTCAACAAATCAGCTAGTCTAAAGCAGAACATGTACACGATGTCATGGATAAAACTTCTGGTGAATTGGCTAACTTTGCCGGTACCGACATGAGAATTAACTAGGTGCATAAACAACTTTAAGACAGAAAGAACTACCGCAAGACTATCTACACCCTAGAACGTGCACATGTCACGAACAAGATTGATAAAATCTAGCTAATGCAAGCACGAGACCGATCATCAAAGTAATAAGATTAAACATGATAAGCATTGATGACAATCGAATCTAAACGGATATAAGCCAAATCTATCAATCTTGATCAGGCAAAAGATGTTGTTGTAATAAATAAACAATTAAAAAAACTAACAATATTTATAACTTAATGAATCTACTAGACTGCCAAATCTAGCAGAGCCGATAACTAGCCACGGGTAACTTAATGAATCTATTAGGATGTCAAACCTAATAGAGCCGATAACTAGCCTATGCTAACGCATACAATAGGAGGTCGAACCGGCCCTATCAAACGATAACATAAACTGTTGACAAGTGCTAATGCAAAGATAAGAGGTCGAACCAACCAAATCATGCATAAACACAAGCCCCTTGGCCATACTAATGGTCGATAGGAGGTCGAACCGGCCCTATCTAGCAAGAGTAAAAGTCATGACGGGACTTACAGCAAACCAGAGGTCGAACGATTGATGCAGCCTAGCTTGATGAAGAAACTCGCTGAGATCCTAGAAACTAAGGGTTTGGTGGCCGGAGCCGAAAAGATTGTATTGAATGTCGAGAGAGTTTACAAGGTGCCGGGGATTACATATTTATACCCTGGGCTTTGACCAAGTCCTATCCTAATATGACTTGCAAATAAGGAAAAAGACTCAAAAACTGCCTAATCTAGATAACTTGGGCCCTACTATTCCATCCTGTAGAGTCCCGCGTCGTTGATGCGCCGTTCTTTGTGTAATCGGGTAGGAGTCGACGTGGCCCATACGCTTCTTCGGATAGTCGATTTTGGTTAGCCAACCCATCCAGATTTAGCCAATTCCCCAAATCTGACTGTTATCAGCATTTAGCCGATCCCGATAGCACTTCTCTGAGAATCTTTTACTTGCGCGCTCGCCAGTCCAAATTTTGGTGCAAACACATGCCCCCAGTTTTGGGATAAAATTAATTTTATTCTAAAATTCCTGACTTCACTTCTCGATCGCCTCCCAGATCTTTGTTTCGACCACTTTGCGACACTGAGCTCAACCCCAACTAACAGGAGAGGAGCTTTCTTCTAATGGCGACTTCAATTCCCAAGCTTCAGATGGCAACTCCAAGCCTCATCCCATCGGTAATGTTAGACCCCTGTCTCTTAAACCTTTGAATTCCTACTTCAGCTACTTCAATTTTGATTTCATAGGAGTCCCGTAATGAACTTCTCATCGCTAGCTCACCTCATACCTATTATTTGGGTCCCATGGGTAGCGGAGATCCAATTGATTTCATCACTGAAGAAACTCAGAAAATACCATTCAAAGCTTCTATTGTCAGCGCCAATTCGTGGAATAACGTTTTCAGGAATTGGCCTCACATCCCAGTTGGATGGCGGGAATGGTTTCTAAGGGTTAGAGAGAAGAAGGGGAAATCTTGGGTAGATGCTAAAATCCATCAATGTGTTACCCTCTCTCTTTCAGAAATGGAGAAAAATGGATCAATGCTGATAACCGTCTCATATTTCTGGTCCAACTCTGCTAACGCTTTCGTATTTGGTCATGGACCGATGACAATTACTCTGGCTGATATCTTCATGTTGACGGGTTTAAATATCATTGGCTCGGTCAACCCTCATGATTTTTTGGGCAAGGGCCATAAATCTCTGGGTAAAATTTCTAATTTGAAGACCTGGCCCATCTATGTCAAGCATTTTTTTAGGACCACTACTTCTGTGGATGAAAAGGAACACGTTGCTTTCCTTAATATGTGGCTTGAAAAATTCTTCTTCTATGGAACAACCCTTGGACCAACTTTTAACAATAAAGCTTTGGCGGAGAAACTAGCTGCTGGGGATAAGATCCAGATGGGAAAATTGCTTCTGGGTGCCTTCTACAGCATGATGAACAGGGTATCAGCAAAACTTTTGACAAATGAGAATGTTGGTCTTGTTCCTGGTCCCTGGTGGTTGCTCCAGCTCTGGCTGAGTCTGTATATGTACAAATTTGTGAGGCCTGATCTTAGAGAACTCTCCTTCCCTGACTTTGATTACTTGGAATATTCTAAAAATCCCAATAGAAAAGAAAGAGGATGCACAAACTATGGTGAAGCAGCTTTCTCTTATTCTATTAATTTTTCCAGGGGAAAGTTCTTCGAACTATTTTATAGAGGCTTTCCTGAAGAACTTCTGACTTGGCTACCATATATTAAAGATCAGGACCACAATCTACATTTGCCAATGGATTTTAGATTTGAGGCCAAAGACCCAGATAAGATAGCTATGGCATTTTCAACTGCTTTATCAGGCCTTATGCTCTCCCTGTGAATTTTAGACATGGCCGAAGCAAGATCCCAAATGATCCTGATTCATCTCCTTCTTATGAATTCTATAATCCAAGCTTTTTGGCTCGGCAATTCAGCCTTGGACAGCTTCCTCCCTTTCTCTTCTTTACAACCAAACTCAAACCAAGAGAAATACTCAATAATGCTTTGGAAGCAATGAAGGTTTTCAATCTGGGATCAAGTCTCCCAAAATATAACATTCATCAATGGGTAAAGGTCAAAGACACATCTCTCATTTAATGGATGGTGGAATGAATGGAAGACACACTTATTCTGCAAGGCTGTTCATCCATTATGCAAAGAGCTGGATTCATCTTATGAGTCTGAAGGGGAAGTAAGTCTTCTTTGCCCCCATTCATTTTGCTATGCCTTCATGAATTAACCTTTTCTCTACATCAAGATGAATCATTGGAAGCCCCTGCTACTGGTAGAAAGAACAGATCTGTACGTTATTTGATCCCTTGCCCAAGGACAAGATTAGGCTCTGATGCTCCTTCTTTGAAAATTTTTATGAATACTTATGCTGCCCAGCTTCAGACCAAGAAACGGCAAGCAGCAGCTGACAGAGGCCCTTCAGGGGAGGCCAAGAAAATGAAGACCAGATCATCTAAGGTATAACCAATTCTCTTCTTTTAGATCATTGTTAAAACTGGTTGATTAACATTTTTTCCTCTTCAAACAATCTAGAATGACAACACCTCTCCTGTGGCAGCATCTCCACCTTCTCAGATTCAACTAGAAATTGTAGAAATGGAGGATGGATCCCAAGGGACAAAGGTAAGGCATGCCCTTCATCTAACTTCTTGTAATGTCCTATTCTAATTGAATTCTTAAAACAGGATAATAGCATTGAATCTCCTAGAATAGATCTCCTTGCTTCTCAAGTCATCAATTCTTCCAGCCAAAACCAGTCTGAGGGTAAGACCATTTTAATCTGGCATTTTATTTGAATTCTGGCTTTCCTGATGATTTATTTCAGGATCTAAAGACACAACACCCAAAAACATTGATCCTCCTGCATCTCCTGATCACATGGCCTATGATAAGCCGAGCCCACAAGGAACTGGTGAAGCATCATCGGCTATCCCTCGTGAAAAGGTAACTTGCAAAATTTATTTTTACATAATTGAAACCATTCCTTTACTGAGACCTAAATTGTATTAGGCCCCTTCTCCTTCATTACGAGACTATGGTATAGATATCTCCAAATACTTTGATGAAGAAGAAGTTTTTTCTCTCCTTTTTGAGGAAGATATCCCAACTGCATCATTATTGAATCAATTGAGGGACATTCTGCCTTCCCTTCAAAGTACAACAGATTTAATTTAGAACTCTCAAATCATTAGTCGAGTCATTGGAGAGGTTAAGGACTTTCTCCCTTCAAATCTTCTAGGACCACTTTCTAAGATTTCTGATATTAACATCGAAGCTCCAAGAATAAGAAGGCTCAGGACATCATTCAGAAGCACACCACTTTGATAGAAAAGAAAGCTTTAAATGTGGAAAATGTCAAAGCTTTGAGCTCTTCTTTAGAAGACCTTCAGAACACTGTAGAAAACATAAGGCTAGATCTTGCTACCCTCCAGGCCCAAAAGGCCAAATTAGAAAAAGAACTTCAGGAAGTGAACGCTGCTATAAACCAAAAGGAGTCAGCCTTAGCCCCAATCATAGACAGCATGAAGCTAAAGAGGAAGGAGTTAGCCGAATCAGCTCAAACAGGCAGACGGATCATGAAGAACCTGAAGACTCTTTCTACATCTTTAGCTGATAATGAAGCATTATTAGCTCAAAATGATTCTGCTAGGAAGAATGCCTTTGATGCATTAACAAACTTCTTTGAGCTGTAATTTAACTATCTTGTAATAGTCCTCCAAATGTTCTGAATCCTCAATGTCATCTGATAATGCTACTTTATACTCTGTATTTAGCCGATCTACAAATTCCCGATTCAAGTATTGACAGACGACCTTTTCTATTTAACCCATTTAGCCGATCGTTTGTCCCGATTCATTTCTCCAACTGACCGAATAGTACAAAATAACAGGTCTTTCGAGAAAACACTTGGGCTGATTTGACCGATCACTCGATTACCTGCCTGTACAGTGCGGTAATTAATGGTAGGCTACCGATTCATCTTGATACGTGCCCCCGGGGCCATAAGCTGATATATTGCAATTTGCACGCAACCTCTATTCTCTTCTGTCTCCAAACCAGCACAACCTCTTCATCTTCTAGAAAAACCCCAATCTTCAAATAGTAACCATGGCAGGCCATAACCTCGGTAAGCGCCCTATGGAGGAGGAGGAGGTGAACTCTTACCGCGTTGTTCACTCACGCATCAGATAATCCATCCTTTATCAATCAATCTTCCTTGCTTTTAGATCTAATCTCTTGTCCTCCAGGATGGATGGCGAGGGCCCATCCAATGCTGCTGCCATCTTTCCAGGAGCTTCGATTGCACCCATTGCACCGGCTACAATCCAGATACCAGGGATTGGTCCTGGTTTGGTTGGAGCTGCCCCAACGGACTATGGTGATTCTTCCACAGGATCGGGATCTTCTACGAGGTCCGCCAAGGTTTTTGCAGTATTATATGATCGCATCTACTAGGAGCGGATGGACATGGAGGTGCGCTACGACGAGACCGTCAAGGAGCTAGCTTGTATGCAGAGTATCCTTGCTGACTTCCAGGCTACTCTCCTGACGGCTGAGCAGCGGGCCGAGACAGCTGTCAATCGGCAAATTGCTGCCGATGCTCGCATTGTGGGTGAATATAATGTTTTTAGCTTTCTGATTCTTGCTATGTTTTGATGACTGACCGTCTTACTTGATCCTTCAGACCTCATGAGGCATTTCGAGGAGCTCCAGCTTGTCGGGAATGCCGCCGTCGCTGTTGTGCATGCTCCTAGGGAGACCATCGCCCAGAGGTTGGATACCGTTCATGCCAGGGTGCACGAAGTGGCCAATCAAGGTGTCATCACGGGCGCTTCTTTTGCTCTTGCTGCCATTGAGGCCTGCACAGGTTTGAATCTACAAAATCTGGACATCTCACCACAGATTGTGGATGCCATCGACGCCAACTCCGAGCACTTTGAGGCAGCAGCAGAAGCCATCGCCCATGTAGCTTCAACGCACTATGTCATCGGCAGGCTCCCCAAGTAGACATGTAGTATGATGTAACCTTTTGCAAGAGCTTCATCTTTTGTGGGCAATCTATATAAATGAATGATCAACTTCTGCAGTATGTCTTTTACATCAGACTTAACCAGAACTACTCTTGTCTTTTTAATAAAACATTTGTGTTTTGTTTTATTTTTGCTCTAAAGGCGATGTATGTCACATTAGCTATTACCAACACTCTGTTGGTTTTTACATTGAAGGCGATACTAGTGTATCGGCTATTACATTTGATATTCTATTTGATGACTTATCATTTAATCTAGAAAACAAGCTGATTGCCCCTAGACATTTTAAACTACCTTGAATTGATAGCTTAACAATATCTGGCTGCATTACCTTTTTATATTGGCTATTACAACTTCAATGCTTCCCTAAAAGATACTTTCAGAGCCGACGGCCTAAGCCAGTTGTTGATCTTCATCATTGATTGAGATGAAATCTCCATAAAACTCCTTTCCAGAAAAACACTCAAAGCTTTCCAGGTCCCAATAGACATGATCAATGGAAGAGATGTTGATGGAATCATCAGCAGGCACAACCTCAATGTCATTGTCTATCCACTGAATTATATGTTGATGCATAGTTGAAGGTATGCAACAATTGGCATGAATCCAGTCCCTTCCAAGGAGCAGGCTATAAAATCCTTTTTCATCAATATCAAAGAATGTGGTGATCAATGTCTTATTGTCAATTGTCAACTTAACACTTATTGCCCCCCGAGTGTTAGACACATTCTCTCCAAAATCTCTTAGCTGCATGTCCATTTTGATCAAGTCTTCAGGAGTCTTGCCTAGCTTTCTGAATGTTGAGTAAGGCATAAGGTTGACTGCAGCACCCCCATCTGCAAGCATCTTGCTCATAGGTTTTCCATAGACTAGTCCTTTGACATATAGAGCCTTCAGATGGCGATAACGCATTGGCTTGTCAAACACAGCTTGGGAAGTAAGAGCCAAATAAGCAGCTATTTCTTCATACTCTAACTCATCAAAGTCAGAATAAACTTCTTGATCTCTTGACGCTCTAAAGTCAGCAGGAAAATACACTGCATCCTAATAGGAGCCGATTTACCTAAATCGGCTGTTTGCTTGGCCTTCCAGACCTGTGCCTTCTTTTCTTTTCTCAGCTTGATCTTAGTCTCCCTCAAGCGTTGAACTCTTCTCTTTTGACTCCTAGAGAGACCACCAAGGCACCATTGGTTTGCTTGCCAAACATGCTGCACTTCTTCCACGTCTTTATCATAAGCATCACAATGATCATGAAGTCTACATTTATTTATGCGCTGATCCTCTATGGGCTGTCCAAGTCTATCATGAATAGATCGGTGGTTGGTTTGCCTGAATCTCTGGATGAAGTCAAGACCTGATTCATTGCTCTTCATCTTGATGTTGGTCAAATCATCAATATCTTTCTCAATGGTCCCATTGAAGAAATAGGCGTGGAACTTGCTCTCCAACTCATCCCAAGTATGGATAGAATTTTTAGGCAAAGATGAGTACAAAGTGAAAGCTGGTCCTGACAGTGATAAAGCAAAGAATCTGACTCTGTGGATTTCTTCAATTGCAGCATCACCTAACTGAGCCAGATACTTTCTTATGTGCTCCATTGTGCTGGTGTTATCCTCCCTAGTGAACTTGGAGAACTCTAGAATTTTGTAATTGCGTGGGAGCTCCAGACGGTTGTACCATTCAGGATATGGCATGCTATATGATCTAGAGTGACTCCTCTTCATGCCAAACTCCTTTTTCATCACTTCAGCAACCTTCTTGACCAGCTGGTCATCAGGATCGGCAGATCCTCCAATCTTCGGACAAGCAGGCATTCCCCAATGATTATACCTTGAAACATTAGCAAAACCTGCTGGTGGCTCATCATCATCTTCCGGGGCTTGAGCAGCTTCTCCTCCTAAAGCTTGATTCAGATGATAATTGACGCTTTTTTCTGATCCTACAACTGAGGGAGCTATTTTTTAAGCCAAAGGTGGTACATTTGGAGTTGTACCAAAATTAGGTGGAGGGCCACCCTTCGGCTGTTGTGCATTGGGAACAGCACTGCCTTTTACACCTCCATTGGAAGTTGACACCATATTGATCTTAGAATTATTCTGTGCATCACCACCGGTGCCTGATGTCGTCTTCAAATTGAAATAGGCAGGTCCAACTTGATCAAAAGGAAATCTGGCAACTCTACCGAAGCAAGTCAAGCATTTCTGCTCTAGTTGTTCAAGAGCCTTTTCAATCACTTTCTTCTGTTCTTCATCGAGCTCGTCCATGCTGACATCCAGGATGTTGCTGACGTCGAGATCAATTGAGTTCTTAGTCATTGTTGACGATTGTGTGTCCCACCGGGCGTGCCAAAAAGAGTGTTGGCGTAAAAATGCGACTCTTCATGCCAACTGCCTCTCGCAAGTCAGACAGATCAGAGCGTGAACGTCTCTTCGATCCCCGTGACTTCCTCCAGTGGATGATCCGATCGATCGAGTCCAAGGCGTGCCAGTCAATTTGACCCTGAAATTGACAAGGTGAAAAAGAATAGTCAAATTATAGAACCTGCCGGTGTGATTTCAGACAGTTCCTCATATATGGCTAAATAGCCAATCTGATCAGGGCATTGACTAGAGAGTCAACATCCAACATGCATTTATAAATAAGTTTGGTAAATAAACGTCCATGAATTAAACAACCGATCATGGCATGGTGTAAATAACTAAAGTGAAAGAAAGCATAAGCCATTCATGATTCATACTATAAAAGTAAAGAACTAGCTAAATCGGCTATTTGAATGAACATGAAGAGAGCAAAGACATTAGCCGATTTAGTCTATTCAATACAACATATAAAAGAAAACCGACATGCATACAATATTCTGGATTAAACTAACAGATCTACTAAGCAAGCTCAATAAATCAGCTAGTCTAAAGCAGAACATGTACACAATGTCATGGGTAAAGCTTCTGGTGAATCGGCTAACTTTGCCGATACCGATATGAGAACGAACTAGATGCATAAACAGCTTTAAGACAGAAAGAACTATCGCAAGACTATCTACACCCTAGAACGTGCACATGTCACGAATAAAATTGATAAAATCTAGCTAATGCAAGCACGAGACCGATCATCAAAGCAACAAGATTAAACATGATAAGCATTGATGACAATTGAATCTAAACGGATATAAGCCAAATCTATCAATCTTGGTTGGGAAAAAGATGTTGTTGCAATAAATAAACAATTAAAAAACTAACAACATCGGTAACTTAATGAATCTACTAGACTTCCAAATCTAGCAGAGCCGATAACTGGCCACGGGTAACTTAATGAATCTATTAGGATGCCAAATCTAATAGAGCCGATAACTAGCCTATGCTAACGCATACAATAGGAGGTCGAACCGGCCCTATCAAACGATAACATAAACTGTTGACAAGTGCTAATGCAAAGATAAGAGGTCGAACCGGCCAAATCATGCATAAACACAAAGCCCTTGGCTATACTAATGGTCGATAAGAGGTCGAACCGGCCCTATCTAGTAAGAGTAAAAGTCATGGCGGTACTAACAACAAAACAGAGGTCGAACGATCGATGCAACCTGTGGTTGCGACATGTGGCACTTATTTCATCTAAACTATTGGGTTGTGTTAATCTTAATTTCCGTTGTGTGTGTGTGAGAGAGAGAGAGAGAGGTGTTATGGCCACGATTAAACTGTGGTTGCATGCATGTAAGTGTAAATATTACACCAAATTATGTTGTGCTGTGTTATTAATAAGTTTGTGTTGCGATAACAAAGTCGTTATTGCTGCCAGTATTTTTCAATATCACCAACGAATAATTGTGTTTCCATGTAGGGATTTATAAATTAAAGATCTGAAAGGTCTCAACTGCTTCTCTGACTGTTACTAAAACTGTCTGAAACAGTTGATGAAACATGAAGCCGAGTCTTGAGCATACTACCCCATCCCCAATCCCACATCTAAAAGTTGGGATTTTTGAAGCTTGCCCTCTTTATTAACCCACATTTACTAGTAGTGGCAGCTTAATAGCAGCAGGCACCGTCTCCGAAGAAGTGGAATTCTAGGAGGCACCTCGCAGGCGCAGCTTGGCGGTGGTGGCCCCCGTCTTCCGTAGCATGAGCATGTCGTCGTCGCAGTCGAACCCGCAGCCGCAGGTGGGGCTCTCGAGGAAGTTGTCGACCTCGAAGCTGGCGGAGACGAGGCCGGCGACGGAGAACTCGAGGTCGTCGCCGCTGCGGGTGACCTCGACGATGCTGAGCCAGAAGAAAAGGACCTTGACGGAGACGCCCTTGAGGTCGGTGAGCTGGTCGGTGGCGATCGTGCCGGTGATCTCGCTCTTGTAGCGGAGTGTGTAGGAGCCCTGGATGGAGAACTCGCAGGTGCCATCGAGCGTGGCCGTGAAGGCGCCCGTGGCGTTGTCGAGCGTGTAGTCCACCACGCCCTTGGGGAGGATCCCCGGCGGGAAGTCGTAGTCGGCGAGGACTTCGTACGCCGTCTCCTTAGCGAAGGCGGTGCTGCTCGCCATAGCCGCGGCGGCGACGACGGCGAAGAGGAGGAGGCGGTGGGTGAGCATAGCTGATTTGGGAGGAGAGCGGCCAGTGGATCGGAGTGCAGCTTCGTGCCCCTCGCATGGAAGGAAATGAACTCAGCATGCACCTGCACAAGTGTAGTGGTAGTTGAGACTAGCGGCACGCGCGTGTCAGCTCCGTCCATGGGTATAGTAGCTGAGACGAGCGGCGAGTATGGGGCCGCGACGACGCCCTCTGACTCTGACAGCCTCCTCGTCGCTGTCTCGCGTCACTAGCTAAGGACAGTAGCTACTTACTTGACATGTAACAAGAGCACGCAGACAACTCATGATTAAGGCCATGTGTAGATTGGAGAAAATTCTAAGTTTTTTCATTTTTCTCATCACATCAATCTTTGGGCCCATGCATGAAGTAGTAAATATAAATAAAAAAAACTAACTAATTACACAGTTTAGTTGTAAATCATGAGACGGATCTTTTGAACCTAGTTAATCTATGATTAGACAATATTTATCAAATACAAGCGAAAGTGTTATAGTGTTTAAATTACAAAAACTTGCAATCTAAACAAGGCCTAAGTACTCCAATATCTAGGTAATTGTTAGCTGAATATCTAAATCAGCTAATAGTTGGCTAGCTAATATAACAATGAGCTACGGAGTATTAGCTAGCTACTAGTCTGTCTCAAATTGTAGTTCGTTTGATTTTTTTATCCTAAATTTTACCGTCTCATCTTATTCAAAAATTTATTCAAAATATCATTTCTTTTGTTCTGACTTGTTTTATTAATAAAAGATCTTCGAAAATGATCTAAATCTAACTAATTTTGCTTAAATTTTTTGAATAAGACGAGTAGTTAAACTTAAAATAAAAAAAGTCAAACGAATTATAATTTAAGACGGACGGAGTAACTATTAGCAGTTAATAATTTGAGACGGGGAGAGTAACTATTAGCAGTTAATGTATCTAAGACCATGAGAGATGAGACCATGGTACAGTTTCAAACAAAGCGGTAAGACCAAAATGTGCGGAAAATATAAGCAGCTACATCATTTTGGCGACAATCCCATCGATATGAAACATGTACTTTTCGAGCAGTTGATCGAACTGAAATGTTGTATCATACAGGCGACCATGTATCACACGAATTTTATTTTTTAAAAAAACTTATAATAATCTACTGCAACAAAGTCTAAATGTCCCATAACGTTTAGGAGAAACTCCTTGTAACTATGGTATGCAAAGTTGCAAGCATCACCTCAACTGTACATAATATTTCAGAGAATTTCCTGGTGTAGATCCTCAGCAATCCCACGAAGGCACATGCAATTTCTACTTTGCTAGGCTTCCTTTCATTCACTTGTGCAGGTTTTGCAACTTCATGATTGTAACAAACTCCTGATGCTCCTCAATGTCAGCGAGGCTAAAGTCTGTAAAAGCATGACCAGACAAATAAACAACAAAACCTAGAGTCGTGATTTGACACCATCAACCTTGGCAGCCTGCAGTAGTTTAAGTAATGCAAATTTAGATTATTCAACCAATAAGAGAAATAATATGAGAGAAGGTTCAATTGATAAGGAAGCATAGATGTATCAACGAAATCAAGGACATGATGCTGTAGGTCTTTACCAGGGATGCACCCTGACGAGCTCTCACAGTTAAATATTCACAGGGTCTGAAGAACTCCCCATAATCCTTCGACCATGCATCCAGTCTATCGTACACATATTTCGCACCAAGCGAGTCGGCCCAAAACATAACTCCACCCCTGATGTGGAATAGCAGTTCCATGGAAGATTTAGGATTATATCAGCAAGGATGGACATGGAGAGGAGAAATAGTGAAAGTAACACAAGACAAACTATTGGACCTGTAAGAAGGGAAACCCATCCCCATAATGGAAGCTACATCAAGGTCAGATGCTTTGAGAGCAATTCCCTCATCAAGCACTCGGCAGGCTTCATTCACCACAGGAAAGAAGATCATCTCCACAATGTCATTATCTGTTAGTTTCATCAGCTGAGGGAAAGGAAATCAACTGTCAGATCTGATGTATATATCTTATAATTTGAAATAAAATAACAAGAAAGCCATTATTATGTGCAATGCAAAGAGATTAGCATTTAGAGTGTAATGGTTGATACCAGACATGTAAATCGTCCTGCATGCTATTTTTACTCAGTTTTTTATAACTGGCAGCGACATAGTTCCCTGAACACCTAATTTTTGTTACTTGTAATGGAAAAGTTATACTTTTGTTCTTAAATGGCGTTACCAAAGCACCTAATTTCCTACAATTCTCAGCAACTGTGCAGCCCATTATGGCATTATGCATTTGTTTTAGACCAGCTTGAGAAGTGTGAATGGAGAAATATGATAGAACACATGCTGATCCTCCTTGGAAAAACAGCAAAAAAGTAAACAAGATATAGGATCATGACCTTAGGATCTTTCCTAGCACCTGCCATGTTCCTTGATTTTTCAATGTACTTTCCCAAATCAGGATCCTCAGAGGCTTTGCGCTTATCATCATATACATAGTAGCCCTTACGAGAAGATTCACCTGAACATTCCACAGATAAAAATATAGGAAAAGCTGCAGCTGTTAGAAGAAGAAACTCAATTGCACTCATGGTTTGAAGCAGATTATGTGTCAATGTATTTTCAGCCTGAAAGCACCTGTCCTGTTATCCTCAACAAGAATCTGAAGAAGCATTGATTTGTAGCATCGTTCAGGGTAACTTTGGTAATATTGCTTTCTTGTGGCAATAGCAACACCAAAACCAACAAGATCAGCTAATCTGTATGACAAATTATCAAATACGAAACCAAATGTCAATCAACAAGCTATCTGTTCAGACAAAACAAGGTGCCTCGATGAATCTAAATCGGATAACTAGGGTATGTTAATATCACCCTACTTAATGCACAAAATGGAAATAAGAAACAAAGAAAGAGCAATGCAAGTGTACAACCAGTAACAAAAGCAAGCAGTGCATCTGAGCGAGATATCAATGAATTCTACAAAGTAGCCATATCAGGAAGAAAACATGTCACAAATGCATTCTGTTCAGCCCACAAGTTTACATAACCAAAGTTAGGTGGTATGGGCGTTATCAGGTTGATGAATGATGATGGATAACTCAACAGAAAGACATGGAATAAAACAAGGCCTGTGTGTGACAGATGGCTCATACAAAAAAGTAGTAGTGCAAGGACTCATCCCTTAGTTAAAAGTTTCAGAATCTACTTGGTTCCTATTGCACCAAAAAACAAGGTCATAATCTTGCTTCTTCTAATGCAGGAAGCTGCTTCAACCGAATTAATTATAATGCAAAGATCGCATAGTTCAAACTCAATTCCTGAAGACAATAATAAATGTGTAGCGGCTTACCGGAAAGGCCCCATTGGCATTCCAAATTGTGTGATCACACGATCTGTGTGATACACATCCAGACCATAATCAACAAGAAAAGAAGCTGCCTGAGCGTAAGGAAAGAACATCCGATTGACAGCAAAACCTGTGCAGTTGCCAACAACTATTGGTGTTTTCTGTATCTTCTTAGCCAAATCAAGCAGGTCCACAATAACTTGAGAAGAAGTACGATGAGTACAAACTATTTCCAACAGTGGCATTACATGAGCTGGACTGAAAATTAATTCATAAATTAGATACATGGTTTGAGAAAAGGGAAACAGAATGTCGGTGCAAAACACACTACCTAAAGAAGTGTGCGCCGACAATGCGGTCCTGAGAAGCTGTCTTTTGACCAATTATGTTCAGGTCTATTGTTGAAGTGTTTGTGGCAAATATGCAATTATGATGGCAATACTTCTCAAGATCAGAAAATATTTGCTGCTTCAGAAACATATCCTCAATAACTGCCTGTCCATGTAGCCATCAAGATGTTAAGTAAACACTTCAGGTTAAGTAGACTAAGGATGCAGTGAATTTACAAGCTATTTTTGTAAACAAGGACAATATGTATTTTTGTTGCAAGAACATAATAATTATTAAGTAATATACTGTCAGGACTATTCTAGGCTTCATCGTACACCTAATTGGTTACATCAAATAACGTAAATCAACAGTTCAAACCGCACTCAGAGGTAGGAGTTTGGTGGCTTTTGCCAAGTGACCATTACAATATTTTCATCCTTAACCCTAACCTAAGAAAAATTTTCTTTGTTTCTTCCAAATTATAAGATGTCTTATAATTCTAATGTTAAAAGAAACAAATAACTAGTTATACCTAAGCACATGGTATAACTTGCTAGAAGCTACCTCTATATATAGGTGACAAAGCTGAATAAAGCAGCACCATCCCATACTATTCAGAGAGTGGTGAATATAGATATAGGGTCTACCTCAATGACTACATCTGTATCTCTGAACTGTTCATAGTCAAGAACACCACATAGCAGAGAAAGTTTCTTTTTATAATCTTCTTTGGTAAGTTGACCCTTTTTGACGAAACTCTGCAAATTGGCTGAACAGGAGAACAAACTTCTGAGGAACTTTGAAGGCAATCCCAACTAAGAAAAGTGAATAAAATATACCTTTAATTCTGTTAATCCCAGCAGATAAGAACTGTTCATTTACTTCTTTCAAGACAACGTTGAAGTTGTTGAATATCAATATTGTTGCAATGCCTGATCCCATTAGACCACCCCCTATGATAGCTGCCTTTTTAATTTTCCGTGCTGTAAAACCCATGTTGGTAATATTTGGAATCTGGTGGTGGTAGGATGATATCGGCAGATAAATGAAAGGTGGTAACATGGATTTGTAATGCATATGCTTATCTCTAAGAAAAGGAATGGGTTAGCATGTATAATTTGAAATACATTTACATTTGTATATATGTTATAAAGGCACTTGAAAAGAAGTTTACTTAGTTGCCGGATTACAATAAATAAACTTATTTCAACTGTCAACCTATGTGGTTAAAAAGCACGATTGCATGAAAGATGACAACCATTCTTAAAAGGATTTACAATGAATAAATCAAAGTTCTGAATATGGCTGATTATATGAATGAAAATGGATATGTTGAAGATGCTTTGACCTCATATATGTACCAACCTTTGAAGTAGCACGCTGAGCGAAAAAAAAGTGTCTTAAACTTTTGCTTGTTTGAGACTGCTCAAGCATTTTCCCAGAGAGTGCTTCCTGTTAGAAAATGAAAATATACTAAGAAGCACTGGGGCAATACTAACATAAAATAGCACCAACTAGTGATTTACCTTCATGAGACCTGCACGAGGACCAGAGACTATTCCTTCTTCAATAACATCAATGCAAACTATGGGATGCTGAACATTAGCAGCCTTCATTTTAGCCTGAACTCTTGCAAATTTTAGAAAATCCTTCACTTCCGCAAGATCTGGAAGTTTATCAGTTCTGTGGAGACTTCTGAACCATGGTTTCTTCTTATCAACAATTTCTAGAGCCCAGGAACAAGCAGCATTGACCAATTCATTAGCTGAAGTAACAGCATCAACTAAGCCGAGTTCTTGTGCCCCCGTGCCTTTTATAGTCTTTGACATCTATTAGGAGAATGATGGATAAGTCCCTGTGTGTGTGCTGCAAGAGCACATGGTCCTTGTGTCCTTTGTAAAAGCATCCTTGACTGCTTTTAGGACAGCAGAAGAACAGCATCTTGACTAGCATCTAGGACAGCATCTAGGACAGCATCTAGAACAGCATCTAGAACAGCATCTAGAACAGCATCTTAGACTAGCATCTTAGCATATGCTTGGCTGGTTAGCAGCCTATAAATATGTATCCCCAACCCCTAAGGTTGGCATAGCATGGTGTGAGAAATAAACCCAGAAAATTGCCTCAACTCTGAGATCTCTGTGTGCTATCCTCTCGATGAGAGTAAGGATCCTGCTCACACCTAGAGCAAGGATCCAGAGACTAACAAGTGGTATCGGAGCCGTACTATCCTGTAGCCTGAGCATTTCCTGCTCAATCCCTTCTCCAGTCGAGCTCCCTGCCTCGCAGCAGCCCCAGCAGCCAGCGGCAGCTGTTTTGGCAGCCTCTGCCCCTCGTGCAGCAGCGCGCCATGACCACAGGAGGGCAGTCTCAGCACTCGGCCGCTTCCAGCGCGCGGCGTCGGCAGGAGGCCGACCTCGCCGCGGCAGAGGAGCGCAGGCGAGCGGCGGCAGCAACCGCTGCAGCAGCAGCGAGGGCGTCGAGGCTGGCCCATGCGGAGCTGGCAGCAGCCAGAGCGGAGGTGGAGGCAGCAGCAGCTGCGGATGCAGCGCGTGCAGCCGCAGAGGAGGTTGAGGACCTGCGCGGCAGTCACAGCAGCTCCATCTCTGCTGATGACAGCGCCGACCCGGACCTTGAGCAGCTGGAGAGGCAGGCAGGGCGAGGGCGAGCGGCGCAGTGGGCAGCTGCGCACGCCCACGAGCCCGGCGACGCTCCTGGAGGAGGCGCCCACGAGCCCGGCGACGCTCCTGGAGGAGGCGCGCACGGCGACGGCGGCGCTCCGAGTGCAGGGAACCGCGACCCCAACCACGCGGCCCGCGAAGAGCGGGCACTGGAGGCCATACGTCTGCGGGAGGCTGCTGCGCGGCTAGACGCCGAACTGGACCGCGAGCAGGACTTCCCCGAGCGGGACGAGCGTGCTGCACGCCGAGCCAACGCTTGGCTCGAGCGCCAGGAGCAGCGCGCACACGGCCGTGTCGGACACGAGGGCAACCGGCACGGCGGTGGACGGGTCGAGGAAGAGCACGGCCATCGTAGGCAGCGTGGCTCTCTCTCCCCGGACCGGTACCGTGGCTACCACGGGTACCAGGCTGTTGCCAGGGACGTTGGCCCCGGTGGTGGGTGGCCTACCCTCACCAAGGCCAACTATGTTGAGTGGGCTGCGGTGATGAAGGTGAGACTTCAGGTGTTGCACATGTGGGAGGCAGTCTGGTACGGCGACGTCGACTACGACCAGGATCGACGGGCACTGAATGCCCTCATCGCTGCAGTCCCGTCCGAGATGCAGTTCTCGCTTACCAGCAAGCGGACTGCCAAGGAGGCTTGGGACGCCATTGCTGCAACACGCATCGGCAGCGACCGCGCTCGCAAGTCCACATTGCAGGCACTTCGCAAGGAGTGGGAGAACCTGGCCTTCAAGCCTGGTGAGGACGTCGATGATTTTGCTCTCCGTCTCAACACTCTGTTGCAGAAGTTGGTGCAGTTTGGTGACGACACCTACAGCGAGGAGAGAGCTGTCGAGAAGCTTTTCCGCTGCATCCCCGAGAAGTACAGGCAGATGGCTCGCTCAATCGAGTCCCTGCTGGACCTCTCCACGATGTCGATCAAAGAGGCGATAGGTCGCCTCAAGGTCGTCGACGGTGATGAGCCACAACCCTTCTCGGGGCCTGCCACCGTTGGTGGGAAGCTCCTTCTCACCCGGGAGCAGTGGGCTGCCGGCCAAGGTGACAAGACGAAGGGGGAGCCTTCTTCCGCAACAGTCGGCCGCAAGCGTGGCAAGCGCGGCAAGCCACGCAAAGGGGCCCAGGCCGGGGCGCAAGGGCGCGCCGAGGGCGGCGCCCGCAGAGGTGCCCAGGGCGGCGCCGCCGAGAAGCCCAAGCCGGCACAAGATGACGCCTGCCACAACTGTGGCCGTGCTGGTCACTGGGCCAGGGACTGCAGACAGCCACGACGCGCCCAGGCCCACGTCGCGCAGGCAGAGGAGGAGCAACAAGCTCTGTTCATGGCACATGCGAACGCCGAGCTACCTCCAGCAGCACCGGTTGCAGCGGCCCTTCTCCACCTCGACGAGCCCAAGGCACATGCCCTCCTCAGCAGCGGGTCCGGCAGCGGCAGCAAGATCGATGGGTGGTGCCTCGACACCGGCGCCACCCACCACATGACAGGCCGGCGGGAGTTCTTCTCCGAGCTCGACTCCGACGTTCGAGGCTCTGTCAAGTTCGGGGACGCCTCTGCCGTGGAGATCAAGGGCGCCGGCTCCGTCATCTTCGTCGCCAAGAACGGTGAGCACCGGCTGCTCACCGGCGTCTACTACATCCCCGCGTTGCGGAACTCCATCATCAGCTTGGGACAGCTGGATGAGAACGGCTCGCGCGTGGAGATCCACAACGGCGTGCTTCGCATTTGGGATCCCCATCACCGACTTCTCGCCAAGGTGAACAGGGGGAGCAACCGCCTCTATGTTCTTCACGTACAGGTGGCGCAACCCTTTTGTCTTGCAGCTCGGCGGGACGATGAGGCCTGGCGGTGGCACGAGCGCTTTGGGCACCTCAATTTCGAGGCCCTGAAGCAGCTCGGCAACAAGGAAATGGTGCAGGGCATGCCGTGCGTCGACCATGTGGAGCAGTTCTGCGACACCTGCGTCCTCACCAAGCAGCGACGGCTGTCCTTTCCCCGCCAAGCAAGCTTCCGAGCCAAGGAGAAGCTGGAGCTCGTGCACGGCGACCTATGTGGCCCCGTGACACCGGCTACACCTGGAGGACGACGCTACTTCCTCCTCCTCGTCGATGACGTGTCCCGCTACATGTGGGCTGTCCTCCTCGACACCAAGGGGGCAGCCGCGGACGCCATCAAGCACCACCAAGCTGTTGCGGAGGAGTGCGGCCGCAAGCTTCGGGTGTTGCGCACGGATAACGGCGGCGAGTTCACGGCGGCTGAGTTCGCGACGTACTGTGCCGATGAGGGGATCAAGCGCCACTTCACCGCGCCGTACACCCCGCAGCAGAACGGCGTCGTCGAGCGCCGCAACCAGACGGTGGTAGCCACCGCCCGCGCCCTCCTCAAGTAGAGAGGGATGCCGACGATCTACTGGGGGGAGGCGGTGATGACTGCCGTCCATCTCCTCAACCGCTCGCCCACCAAGGCGCTTGACAGCAAGACGCCGTACGAGGCCTGGCACGGGCGCAAGCCGGGGGTGAGCCACCTCCGCGTCTTCGGTTGTCTGGCGTTCGCCAAGGAGCTCACTCACGTCGGCAAGCTCGACGACCGGAGCACTCCAGAAGTGTTCATCGGTTACGCGGAGGGCGCCAAGGCCTACCGCATTCTCGACCCTGCGACACAGCGCGTCCGCATCTCCCGGGACGTCGTGTTCGACGAAGGGCGAGGCTGGACCTGGGACAAGGCGGTGGACGACGGCTCGGCTTCGACCCTCAGGGACTTCGTCGTCGACTACGTCCACCTGGAGGGAGCCGGGGGAGTTAGCAGCTCATCTTCACCGAGTTCGTCCTCCTCGGCAACCGGCTCGCCATCAGCTTCGGCGAGTCCTCCACCGCCTCCGCCACCAGCGAGTCCACCACCACCACCGGCTACACCACGCACTCCTGCACCGGCTACGCCACGCACTCCTGCACCGGCTACGCCACGCACTCCTGCACCGGCTCCCCACTCTCCTGCACCGGCGCCGGCATCTCCAAGATCGGCACCAGCAGCTTTGGCCCGTCAGCGTTCGGTGGAATTCGCCACTCCGTTGTCCGACGATGAGGACCGCGTTGACGCCTACCACGACGACGAGCCTCTACGCTACCGCACCATGGACAACATCCTAGGCAACCAGCCTGTCCCTGGGCTGGCGGTACACGATTTCGAGGCGGAGCTGCACCTGGCACATGAGGACGGTGAGCCTCGCTCCTTCGCTGAGGCGGAGGGAGACGCGGCATGGCGTGCCGCGATGCAGCAGGAGATGGACGCGGTCAAGCAAAACCGCACTTGGGAGCTCGCTGACCTCCCTCGTGGTCACCGCGCGATCACCCTTAAGTGGGTGTTCAAGCTGAAGAGGGATGAAGCCGGTGCCATCGTCAAGCACAAGGCTCGCTTGGTGGCACGAGGCTTCGTGCAGCAGGAGGGGGTCGACTTCGACGACGCCTTCGCCCCCGTGGCACGGATGGAGTCCGTGCGACTCCTCCTTGCGCTAGCTGCCCAGGAGGGCTGGCGTGTCCATCACATGGATGTCAAGTCGACGTTCCTTAACGGCGACCTGAAGGAGGAGGTCTACGTACGTCAGCCGCCGGGATTCACAGTTCCCGGCAAGGAGGGCAAGGTGTTTCGCCTGCGCAAGGCCCTCTACGGCTTGCGGCAGGCACCGAGGGCGTGGAATGCCAACCTGGATTCCACGTTGAAGGGGATGGGCTTCGAGCAAAGCCCGCACGAGGCGGCCATCTACCGGCGGGGCAGTGGAGGAAAGGCCCTGCTGGTAGGTGTCTATGTCGACGATCTTGTGATCACCGGTACCAAGGAGGTGGAGATCGAGGCGTTCAAGGAGAAGATGAGGGCGACCTTCCAGATGAGCGACTTGGGCCCTCTCTCCTTCTACCTGGGGATCGAAGTCCACCAGGACACCTCCGGCACCTCCCTTCGCCAGACTGCCTACGCCAAGCGCATTGTGGAGCTCGGCGGTCTCACCGGCTGCAACCCAGCCCACACTCCTATGGAGGAGAGGCTGAGGCTGAGCCGGGAGAGTACGGAGGAGGAGGTGGACGCGACGCAGTACCGGCGTATTGTGGGCAGCCTTCGCTACCTTGTCCACACGCGACCGGACTTGGCGTTCGCCGTCGGCTACGTCAGCCGGTTCATGCAGCGACCGACGACGGAGCACCAGCAGGCCGTGAAGAGGATCCTCCGCTATGTCGCGGGCACCTCCGACTACGGCTTGCACTACCCGAGGTGCCCCGGCGTGGCACATTTCAACGGGTACAGCGACAGCGACCACGCCGGCGACATCGACACGAGCAAGAGCACCAGCGGGACGCTGTTCTTCCTCGGCAAGTGTCCGATCAGCTGGCAATCGGCCAAGCAGCAGGTGGTGGCTCTGTCCAGCTGCGAGGCAGAGTACATCGCAGCCACTACCGCTGCTACTCAGGCTTTGTGGCTGGCTCGGCTGCTTGGCGATCTCCTTGGCAGAGACGTAGAGGCAGTGGAGCTCAAGGTGGACAACAAGTCCGCCTTGGCCTTGGCCAAGAATCCAGTCTTCCATGAGCGTAGCAAGCACATCCGGGTGAGGTATCACTTCATCAGGAGCTGCCTGGAGGAAGGGAGTGTCCGGGCCAACTACATCAACACCCAAGACCAGCTCGCCGACTTCCTGACCAAGTCCCTTGGGCGAGTCAAGTTCCAGGAACTTCGCACCAGGATCGGGATGGCTCAAATACCTCACAAGGAGTCACACAAGACTTAGGGGGAGAGTGATGGATAAGTCCCTGTGTGTGTGTGCTGCAAGAGCACATGGTCCTTGTGTCCTTTGTAAAAGCATCCTTGACTGCTTTTAGGACAGCAGAAGGACAGCATCTTGACTAGCATCTAGGACAGCATTTAGGACAGCATCTAGGACAGCATCTTAGACTAGCATCTTAGCATATGCTTGGCTGGTTAGCAGCCTATAAATATGTATCCCCAATCCCTAAAGTTGGCATAGCATGGTGTGAGAAATAAACCCAGAAAATTGCCTCAACTCTGAGATCTCTGTGTGCTATCCTCTCGATGAGAGTAAGGATCCTGCTCACACCTAGAGCAAGGATCCAGAGACTAACAGAGAATACACCAGTACTGAGTCAACAACAGTCTATTTAGGTTTGTGTCATGACCATCACTGCAACTTATATTAATACAATTCAAGCTTACCAACATCATCTCAAGGGCTTTTGGCAGGCCAACAAGACGGGGAAGACGTTGTGTTCCTGCAAAAAGTTAATAACTTCAATCAACATAGAAAATGGAAAAAAAAACAAGGAAGACACCTCTTGGCATTATCTTATCTTATTACGAAAGTTGACAAAATATAATTATTTAAAACTTTGAATCCTAACTATGTTACAGTAACTATTGTTTGTGGGTAAATATTTTGCTGTCATGAATGGTTAGTATGTTCAGCAGATGGTTAGCAGTAATATGTCCAGAACATGACCCTTTAAATAATTATTATAGTTAGAGCAGGAGTGCTTGAGCCGAACTTTTGCTAGCAAACAACTTTTCTTTGTACTTCCCAATTCCCTCTGTATGGAAACTATATTTGGTATTCACCAACTAGAACACGTCAAGCCTGTTTGGAGGAGCTAACTCCAACATGTTATGGTTCTAGAATATAGAGAAAATAAGTCAATGTATGTTTGAGAATTACAGAAAAATTCATTCTACTTTGTCGTGTGAATGCTTTCACATACTATTCAGCGTGGAAATCTGAACATGGATGCAAGAGCCCTTTTGCCAAAAGGAGATAGGTGCAGGGTCAAACATAATAATGTTTAGGCATAAGGCTAAAACACCACAAATAAGGGAGTTTGAGAAAATATTGGGGCATTTGTGACAGCATATGTAGTATATATTGGGGGGTTGAGAATACCTCCCATTCCAGGAATAATTCCAAGTTGAAGTTCAGGTAGTCCTAATTGAGCTGACGGTGTTGAAATGCGAGCATGGCAAACCTGGGCAGAAATAGTTTTCGGTGTATAACAAATAGCCAAGTATTTGAATAAAAAATACAGAAATCTGAAGTATGATATGATGCAAAACAACTCATACCATAGCAATCTCCAATCCACCACCTAGAGCAATACCATCTATAGCAGCCACTGACGGTTTGTGAGCATCTGGCAATAACAAACAATCAATGACTCAATAACTTGCTTAACATGTTTGTTGTTTATTTAGAGCAGGAGCATGATAAATTACCTTCCACTATGTCAGTCAAGAAATCAATAGACATGGATCCAGGCTTCTCATTTTCTGATGACATGTAAAGTATTTAGTTATTCAGGAGTGAAAAGGGCCAAAACAAACTTGGTACAGAACTGTCATTCTTACTTGGCTTATTTCCAAATGCAGCTATATCGAATCCGCCGCAGAACCTTCCTTTGGCACCTGTGAGGACGATTGCCTTGATATCATTCCTGCTTAGCGCCTCTGCATAGTTCCTCTGCAAACTAGCAATGACTGCAAAACAGAAACGAGAGGGCCTATCATTAATGGTCTGTGGTGTTGATTTAGGGGACAAGCTGCATGAGTAAGAACAGTGATTAGCATATTTTTTATTTTTGAGAAGATAACAATGATTAGCAGTTTCACATAGCAAGTGCAACAGCACTACTGCTAGAATTTACAGCAATCCTAGAATTTACAGCATGTATAATTGACCCTCAGAGAGGGTGAGGCAACAGCCCCACTCCACCAGGCCGACAGAGGTTGACTGGTTGCATAAATAAAACATACTGTACGCCAAAACACAGCTACAACGACGGGAACAAAAGGAATGTGCTGGTTATGCACAAGAGAGGCAGAACTACTGTTCTTCCACTAGCAGGAGTGAACAGTTCATTCCCCAACAGTTACTGTTACGGGCGAACTGGCGAAGCGAAGTTCGATTGATCCAGGAGCATTTCCTCCCACAATAGTCCCCCAACTGAGGAACCAACACGAGAGGAAAATCAGAGCGTCCGCGGCCCGCGGGGAATGGGAACAGTTTTGGGCTCATACCGTCGAGGGAGAGGGCGTTGACGGGCGGGTTGGAGATGGTGATTACGGCGACGCCGTCTGCGCGGACCTCCATGGTGGTGGTGCCCCTCGCCATCTTCGGCGCCGGCGACGGCGACGGCGACGCGGTGGGCGGGGCAGGTTGCGGCCTCCCCGGGCGTTGCTTGCGATGTGACGGCCGTCGGCCAGGATTTGCAAATAGCAATTATTTATTTGTAAGCTATAAAAAAATAAGACGCGATGAAATTCCGTCGGACGCCAGCAGCCATCCTGCTCCACAGGCCGCTGAGGGCCCATGCAAGCACGCAGCAGGAGCCAGTCACTCACCGCACCAATCCTGCCTGCTCCCGTGCGGGACCACACATGCGGGACCATGCATGAGCGGGCAGCGGCAGGAGCAAGCCAGCGACACGCGTGGACGGACATGTTGCAATTACCGTACACCTTGTACTCCATCTGTTTTGACGTTTTTTGATTTTTAAATTTTATGTTTGATCATCCGTTTTATTCAAAATATTTATGTAAATAATAAAATAAATTAGTTAATATTTAAGTATTTTTATTTATAAAAAAATTTATAACAAAATAAATTATATTTATAAATTTATTTTGAATAAGATGAATGATAGAATAAGATGGTATGAAAATCAGGTGACAAATTTAATGGACGAAGAGAATAGGTGACAGCCTAACATTACCGAGAAAACAATGGCGTATCACCTGGAGTTGCCCTGTGCGACAGACTAACAGTAACAGGGGATGAGTTGGCCTGTGCTTCATCATACCACGTGTATTTCACGCGGAGTTTATTATATCTACAATTATCGATCGTGGGTGTCGCGGGCGGATCTTGTTGGATTCTAGTATGATTTTTTTAGTTACAATTGGAAAGATATTTAGATTTTTTTTTTACGGCTTGCCACGGTTCCGGAGCCTTAGCACGGGCCGGATTCATTGTGGGCTAGGATCTACGATTGCACAATTTAGACCTTCAAGAATAGTCACCCACATCTGTCGAACGAGCTGAAGAAACTTTATGACAATGGATATATAGAAGAGCCAAAAACGCATAGAAGCAAGATCACCAACTGTGAAAGAACAAAAATACTTTTATTACGCATGCTTAACAATGTCCAAAGGTTAAGGTGAACTGTTTTGATATAGGGTTCTGGCAGCTAGGAGCTTAATGTTTTTTGACGCCGTAGGGCGGCGGTGAACGATTCACTAGTGGGTCTGAGCCCTTGGAAACTTCACGCTTGATGATGTCATAGGGCGGCGGCGAACAGTTCACTAACGGGTCTGAGCCCCTAGGAACTCCATGCTTGATGATGTCGTAGGGCGGCGGCGAACGGTTCACTAACGGGTCAGAGCCCTAAGAAACTGCATGCTTGATGGTATCATAGAGTGGAGGCGAACGGTTCACTAACGGGTCCGAGCCCTTAAGAACTCCATGCTTGATGATATCATAGGGCGGCGGCGAACGATTCGACACCGGGTTCTGTCCGCTAGGAACCTCGTGCTTGATGATGTCGTGTAGGGAGGCGGTGAACGGTTCAACACCGGGTCCTGGCCACTAGGAACTTTGTGCTTGATGATGCCATAGGACAACGGCGAACGATTCGACACTGGGTTCTGCCCGCTAGGAACTTCATGCCTCATGGTGTCGTAGGGTGGTGGCGAACGGTTTGACACCGGGTTGTGACCGCTTGGAACTTCATGTTTGACCATGCCGTAGGGCGGGAGAGGTGAATGGTTTGACACCGAATTCTGGCTAATGCCATTGGGAGCCTCTCTCGCCGCCGTCGCTGCCGCGAAAAGCACTAGGACGATGGCAGCGGTGAGGAAGCTGGCGCCCATGTGGGAAGTCATTGTGACTCCGTTGCTTGCGAGTAGCTCAGCTATTTGTGTTGTGATGGCAATCGAGAATCCCAGGGTTGGGTGTATATATAGGCCAGGTCGGGTATCAATAAGATGCATTTCCATAGATGCTTATAGATCCATTTCCATATGTCAATGAACAGTCAGGAAAGAGTGCGACGTTTATGTCAACCAAAAAAAAAAACATACGAGCAACTTTTTGTTTCCACATGGCGTGCGATCACATCATAGTTGGCAGTTTGGCACGCAATGACTGAAGCAAGAATTGATCTGTTCATGTCATTTCTTTCCTAAATTATGGTTCGCCAACGGGAAAGTTAATTGATCGATTATCTATCCATGACATTCTTCCTAAGTTGTGGCGTCCGGTCTCACTTAAATGGTAGCACGGGAAAAAATCCCGAAAACAATGCTGAATAAAAAATAGCCAACTTTGTTTGTTTTGTATATTTTTCGTTATACCAAGTGTGACGTGTTTCCTTTGAAGTGACGCACAGGTAAAATCTGTACGGAGTAGTCTGTATTTCACGGCTGAAAATTAGCAGAGCAGAGTAGTTCCCTTTTCATTTTTCCTCCAATCAATTAGGCCCAATTTTCCTTTTTCTTTCCCATTTCTTATCTGTTTCAGCCCAATGTTATTTCGGCCCGCCGCCAATTAACAGAGATTTCACGCTTTTTTTAGACCATGCTTATAGCCCGTATTTCAATATCTTCATGTCTTTGTCTCAAATTAAATAGACTTTGAGAGTTGTTTTAACCTAATAAATTATCTAAAGTTTAACTAATTTTATAGAGTACAATACCAATGATTATAACACTAAATAAATACACGGCAACTCTTCAGCTCCTGATACAGATCAACACATATTTTCTTTTTGACAAACGGGCAAAAATCTTAGTAGTTCAACAATGGTTATAATCTCCTAGGCAGTTTTAGACGGTAGTTTATTTTTTTATTTCTTTCAGGAATCGTTGAAAAATTATGGTAAATAAAAAAATCATAAAATAGAAAATCTATTTTTATTAAACTCTATGTGATTAGATCTACATAATGAACATACAATATGGTAGGTTTAGTATAAAATTTTTTCCATAGAATTAGATCTATATTTTGTTGTAATTAATTAAAATAAACTTTTTACTAAAGCATATCATATTATATGTTTACTTTGTAAATCTAATCATACGGAGTCCAATAAAATTAATTTTTTTATGATTTGCTATGATTTTTTAAAAATTAAGCAGAAATAAATAAAAAAACAAAACCGTTATCACTGTAGCAAAATATCGTCCAAAACCGTATAGATGTTATTTGATATTTTTTAAATAGTTTAGAGGGTAGAAAATTTGGTTTTATAGTTCGAGGGCAAAGTAGTCGAACCTCAATTAGGGAGGGGTCATGTAGACTTTTTTTTTAAAAAAAAACATCCCCGACGTGACGGAGGAGCAGGGACCGGGGCACTATGCACGTTCAGTTCTACTGGCACTCTGGCAGGCAACAAACCCCACACTAGTACGATCACGAAACGGCCGGGGGTGCCAAGAGTGCCCGAGCCCGAGAGGCGCCGTGCAAATCCGCGTGCCCTGCCGGTGGTTTTGGTCCGAGCCCCAGACAGCATGACCGTGTGAGGGAGCTCTCTCTGGCTGCCCCTCTCGCGCGCGTTATGCACGAATCACGAATCCTCTTGGACCCTTTGTTTGACGGGGAACAGAAAGGGCAGTCAAAGGCTGGTTAGGCCGTTGTCCTCAGTGCAAATGTAGGTTTGGTGCCGCCTCGCCTCCGTACGTGACAGTAATGTATGATGGATGGATGGATGGATGGATGGGATCTGTTTGGTTCAATTAGATTAGAGATTACATAGTAGAATTTAGTCCTTAAACATACCAAATATAAAGACTAAAAGAGAAACTAATAGTCTTTAGTCTACTAACCTTTTTAAGAGATACTATTTAAAATAATTATTTTTGTTTAGTCCCTAGCACCGCCACATTATATGGCATTGAAAAAGGATGTATGACGTAGTATCTATCATATTACTATTGCTACGTACTCTCTTCGTCTCTAAAAGACTGTCGTCATTGGCATACGTGACACAAATTTGATTTGATTTATAGACTATATATCTAACATCTTGCTTTCAAATGAATTTATATTAAAAATTAGATTTAATTAAAGTTATTTCTCAGAAACCGCAAGCGGCAGTCTTTTAGAGACGAGGAGTACAGACAAGAAGGTAAAAGAGTTTGGGGAATATTCGAATTCTAATAATGTCGTAGTGTGGTTTCATTTAGCATGTACCGAGTAGCATATTCCGATACTTATTAGTAGCGTAGTGGGGTTAGTCTTTATAAAAAAATAGCGCAGTGGGGGCTTTTGTTTGCAATCAGCAACTGAAACTGGTATCACTATAGGATGTAACTAACAGCTCGCTAGGAAGGAGAGAAATATTGTGTCTTGCAATTGCACGTATCGACTAGTACGAAGCGACATTGTGCCTAAACAACGATCAAGCCTTTCATAAGACTATCCGTACTCATGTTTCTCTATTTTTATTTTTAAAAAGAAATATTTTATCTTGGTCATCAAGATTCTCTTCTCTATACGAATTTCTTTCACACTCATGTATCCTTTATATTCATCCTTTATGTCACTGGGACCCACATATCACACTTTATTTTTTTCTCCCCCACCCGGCCTCTCTCTCTCCTCCCTTTCACCTCCCCACCCGACCTCTCTCTCTCCCTTCCCTTCTCCCTGCTCCCTCCCTATCCACTCTCGGTCCCTCTGCCAGCGGTGTCCAGCTCCCGGTGGCCTCCACCCACCTAGGGCCGGAGTAGCGCCACGAGCAGGACGGGGTCGTCCTCGCGCGACCTCCACCTGCAGCCCCCAGCGGCCAGCGCAGCCGCGGACGCCTGCCCCGACATCACCATGACCTCGACTACCACCTCGGTGCGGAGCCATGGCGGGCGGACAGCCATGGCAGGCCGGGGCCGGAGCCGGCGCATCGACCTCCGCGGCTCGGCCTCCGCCCTCTCCCGGGCCGGAGCCGAAGCCGGAGCTCAGCGGCCATGGACGACCTCCTCGACGTCCTCGCCATGAGGGCCGCCGCCGCGTCCATGAACAGCGATGCGCGGGAGGCCAGCGAGGTGGATGTGGACGGGCGTCGGAGGCCCGGCCAAGCGCGCTTGCTCCGTCCGGTCGAGTGCAGGCGGGAGATGCGCTCTGGCAGCGGATCCTGCGGTGGAGCTCCGTCGCGAGCTCCTCTGCCCCTCTCTCTCTTTGAGCTCCAGCCATGGAGAGGCGAGGTTGCCCCTGCTGCGTCCGCCGGCGGCCCCTCCACCTCCCCTCTACTCCCTCCCTCTCTCCCTTCTCCGCCTAGGCCCCGCCTGGCTCATCCAGGATCGTCTGTACGCATTCTGGACTTTCCAGGAGGCTTTCCGGGACCCCGCTGCAGCCCTTGGGTCCGGTAAAAGCTTATGCAGGATGCCTTTACCGGACCCACTGCGGGTAGTCTAAGTTGGAACAGAAGAAAATCTCGTATTAGTCCAAGTGTAAGCAGGACCGCTATAACCTAGATCAATAAAGCCGCATTGCTTAACATAAGCAAAGAATTCATTAACACGATTAACATCAGCACAGGTAGGTCCTAGCTTTTCACTAAGCTTCAGATCGGGACGGATTAAGGCAAGAAAGATCAAGGATTAAGAAGGATTAGAGAGGAAGGAAGGTAGGATACGACAAGTCGCCCGGTACTACTCAGAGCCAAAACAACGTTGACCCTTGCACGACAGGTTGATCACCGCCTCCTCATAAACTTGTATGACCTCATTGAACTAACTGAAGCTCAGTGAAACGGATATTTCTCTTATCGCATTATCATCTGCCCTTGAATTCATCGGAGGAAACTCGGTTTTTTATTTTTAATTTTTGTTGTCCCATATGTAACCATGAATATAGAAACAGAAATATGAATAGTAACAATAATATAGTATTTATCTTTTGTCTGTCTATCTACTTCCTCTGTTAATTGTCGTTCTTACTTCTCGAAAAGTCAAACATACAAGTTTAACCCATAAATATAAAAATAGAAATATGAATAATAACAATAATATAGTATTTATCTTTATTTATCTATCTTTCTATCTATCTACTTCCTCTGTTAATTGTCGTTCTTACTTTTCAAAAAGTCAAACATACCAGACATAAAGGTTGATAATATTTTCTATAAGTCAATAAAAGTTTAGCCAGCATGCTTTTTAAAGAGACAGTTAAATAGGGACAAGGGGGTGTATCTATCTACTACCTTCATTCTGTTTATAAGGCGCACACACACACACACATTAAAATTCAAACTTCACAATCTTGATCAATAATTTAACTAATAATTTATAATTGTTAGAACACAAACTTTATATGGTTAGATTCTTTTATTAAATCCACTATTCAATTATCACAAGCCTAATATAAATTAAAATAAACATATGGTCTGTAATTTGGGACACCTTGCATATCAACCTATGCCTTCAAAAAAAAAATAGCAAGAGTATCTATCTATCTATCTATCTATGGAACATATGCGGTGGAAACCACAAATTTCACAAAAAACTTGTGCAAACCACATCAAAAAAATTATTTAAATTCACCAAAAAAATTACACATGTATAATATGATGATACACAACTTTATAAAATATACTATCCAAACTCAACTTCGTTTGTAAGATATAAAAATAACAAATTTTAAATCAGAAAGCTATCCACAGATCACAACCGTCCAACGTGGATTCAACGATTTCAATCTTTTTTTTTTGCCTGTACGAGTTAATGCAACGTGTTCAAAACACGAGAAGTAGTTCGGTTCTAAAACAAATGGAAATAAAAAGTGTTTTCGTAATCTGGCGCTCTGCTTGATGTTGGTACGAGCAAGCTGTAACTGTTCAGTATGGACTCTGATCATAAAATAAATTGGATTTGCGTGATACGACAATTGATAAATCTCTAAGCCATACAATTCACAGTAGCATGGAGCTGGACTTTAAGATGTGTTAGAATAGATAATGTGATTGTTGCATAAATTTCTAAGCTATAAGTGGTTCCAAGCAACTTGTACATTCGGTTACAACACAAAGACATGTTTATTAGTAAAATAGTAAAAAATAGACCTTTCAAAAATGTGGGTTGAATTTAAATTATACTAGGACCTTGTTTAGTTTCCTCTAAAAGTTAGAATTTTTTCACTCTCTCTCCATCATATCAATATTTAGCTTCTTGTATAGAGTATTAAATGTAGGTAAAAAATAACTAATTATATAGTTTAGTTAAAAATCACGAGATGAATTTTTAAGCCTAGTTGGTCCACGATCAGACAATATTTGTCAAATAAGACGAAAGTGGTACTATTTATCGAGTTCATTTTTTTTCATGATCTAAACAAGGCCTAGATTATAAACAAATAAAATTGTGTGACCTGAAACAGCTATTTCTTCTTACATTATTGTCTACACCTCGAATACACCGGAGGAACCTCCGAGGAGAATCTCGGAACAATCCGGCTATCAGATCTATTGGCGACTACTGTTTATCTGTACGAATTTGAGAAAGAAAAGCCCGTGAGACCAACACAATATACTACGCGACCTTTCCCCCCGCATCTGGCATTGAAAATGTCTTTTTCAAGTGATACGCCAAGCGAAACATGTCATTTTCCCCCCAATTCGCCAGGATACGTCAGTTGATTTTTTTTCAATCCCGTTCATTCGATACTGAAATAGCTGGACTGCGAATTCGACATCGTTGCCGTGCAGCCAAACAAAACCGAACTATTAGTACAGTTGTTTATATCGTCGGCAACGACAGAACCCGCGAAAGATTTGGGCCTTGTTCAGATCGCTTAAGATTTAGCCTCGTTTAGATCGTGTAAAAAAAATAATCTGATGAATAGTATTATTTTTATTTTATTTAATAAATATTATCTAATTGTGGATCAACTAGGTTCAAAAAATTTATATCGTAATTTTTAACTTAACTGTATAATTAGTTATTTTTTATTTATATTTAATGTTCTATGCAAACAGCTAAATATTAATGTGATGGAGAGAGAGTGAAAAATTATAATTTTGGAATGAACGAAACAAGGCCTTGGATTCAATCGAACACAACAGTCAGCGAGTCACGAAAGTTTCGCCAGAATCATCTGAACATCTGAATGAGATTTACAAATTACATTTACCTACGAGGCTACGGACATGAACTGAAACATGTGGGCCTTGTTTAGATCGTAGAAAAAAATAAATCCGATAAATAGTATCACTTTCGTCTTATTTAAAGTCCGATTATGAACCAACTAGGCTTAAAAAATTCATCTCGTAATTTTCAACTAAACTGTATAATTAGTTATTTTTTACCTACATTTAATACTTCATATAAGCAAGCTAAATATTGATGTAATGGAGAGAGTAAAAAAATTGTAATTTTAAAGAGATCTAAACATGGCCCTGATACTTCATTCATGTTGCAAACACGTTCTACCAGAACAGGCTATCGCTTAGGGGGGATTTAGCAGAACCGGCATCTCCTAATCACTCCGGTTTAAATTATTTTTCCTGCTACTACTTGTAATAGCTTAATACCAACCAGGATGTCTCCAGATTTAGCTAAGTGTTTGAAGCGATCCAAAACAGCAGCAGCTGCACGCCGGCAGCTGCGGCCCGCGGCGGCCGTTCACAGCGACGGCACGCGCGCGCTGAGCACCCCACACTACTACGGCCTACGCGAACATGAGGTCCACGGCGTCCCACGCCTCGACGTCGTCGCCACCCTCGTCGGCGTCCTGCAGCCCCAGGAAGGCCTCCAGCCCGGACATGCAGTCACGCAGCGTCTCCTCTCCTCCTCCGCCGCCGATGCTCCCGCCCGCCACGACCGTCGTCGCCGCCGGAGACGAGCCCGAGCTCTCCTCGGCCGCCGCGCCGGACTTGCGGCGCCTCTTGGCGGCCGGCTGGCGCGCGCCTCCAGCGCCCACGGCGGGCGGGAAGTTGAGCTTGGCCTTGGGCCCGCGGATCTCGCGCGCCGCGACGTCGTAGGCGCGCGCGGCGTCCTCCGGGGTGGCGTAGGTGCCCAGCCAGACGCGGGCGCCCTTCCGCGGGTCGCGGATCTCCGCCGCCCAGCGGCCCCACGGACGGCGCCGGATCCCGCGGTACGCCGTCTTGCGCCCGGGCGCCGGCTGCCTGGCCGGCGGCAGCTCCAGATGGTCCTCGCCTGACGGAACACGTTACCACAGCAGCGTCGTTAGCTAATGCTTGTACAGTTGTACGTAACCATGGCATGCATATATACTCAAATAATACAACGTACCGGAGGAGAGGAGGGAGGCGGAGATGGTGTCGTCGGTTGCCGGGTGACGGTCGCCGGCGGGGACGAAGTCGGCGATGATAGCTCCGCCGCACATTGTCGATCGAGTGCGCTAGCAACGAACCTTGCGGGTCACTGGTGATGAGGAGAATAGGCAGGACGCAGCGACGGCAAAAGGTGCTGGGGTAGCGTGGTTTCTTGGTTTTGGTTGGGACCGGGGGCGGGGGCTCCCACCAAAGGCCAAAAACCCTCCCTATATAGCCACAACGTGGTCCACCAAAGTCTTTGTTAGTACAAACACCATCATCGCAGATCTCGTTTCAGCATATTCAAATAAATAATCTTAAGTTCATAAGTAAGTTAATAAAAGATATTGTCTATATTTGAAATCTCTAATCTCTAATTAGATTTATGATGAAAATATATCACATGATTAATTTAATGATACTTATAAAACATCATAGACATCGTATGTATTTTGTCAAAATAAGAGTATTTGACTTCCCGCAAAGCGGTATTACAGTTTTTTTAACCAAAGGAGTACAATGCAGTATTATCCATAATTACTCTGTTTGTCCCAAAATAAATATATGTTTCATACTTCGAAGAGTCAAGCATTTTTAATTTTGATCAAATATATACTAAAAACTATTATATTTACTATATCATTTAGATATCATTAGGCTAAACATTTCTGTAATTTATAATCATATCTGCATAGATAGATATTGATAATTCTTTTTTTAGAAAGTTAGGGTGATTTATTATCTGATAGTAGTTAGTTCTCTAATACCTCATTATCTGATTTGGTCTACCTAATAGGATAATTGTTGTTTGAAGGTCTAGCTAACAATTAGATACTTTGTTACCTATACTATTTAGATTCAAAAGAGATAATTATCACCAACTAACTACTACTATCGACAGGGATTTGAGGAGTGTTTGAGTCAAATTTGACATTTGTGTTTGCTCTTAAAGTTTGTGAGATGTTCATTAAAAAATGTGAGATGTTCGTTCATGAAAAAGTGTGAGACGAGCACACGGGTGAGTACAACATACAGTATCTTCTCGGATGAAATGAGAAGCACGCAAGGCGCGTCACGTGCGAACCCTGGAGGGCAGTGCGCTGCACAGACACAGTATGGGGACGGATGACTATTGCTACCACAGCAGACGGACAAGTGTGACGTGATGGTACTGGAGCTACACAGACTTTCACTTTCGTCAGAAAAGCCGCGCCAGGCCGGTGTCCGGACGCACGCGGGCGCGCGCGGATGGCGATGCCAAACCGCCAGCCGAGGGCGGCAACGGCCCCTGGCGCGGCGCCAGGGGCGGCGTGGCGTCTCGGCCGCACGGCCCGGCGCGGGAGTGCGACACATGTATCCGGCTCAGCTGCAGTCAAGAGTGACGATGCGTTGAACGGGGTCCTCGCGCTGAAAATGACTCCCAAGGCCCCAACCCAAAGCTGGTAAATTGGTCTTTGGGGTTGGGGCCGGCTGTCCCCCGATCCGCCACTGGTTTCCGGGCGCCCAAACGGTGGGCGGCGACGGGGCCCGACCACCGGATTGCCGTGGCTGCGCCGGGTGTGCCTGCCGGCGACGCGATCTTCCTTTGGCGACCCCCGGTCGTATTATACAAAGATAGGGTTAATTAGACCTACATCATTATAACTTTACTGTTTTTAGATACACCATTACTATTCAACAAACTATGTTAGCGTCATTGAAATTTTACATATTTAAGATACACCATTATGTACGTATAGAGGCAAGTTGGGCCCACGGATAGACGTGCAAATGGTACCGTATATTCGTATGGACAAGATTACCCTTCTTCATCTTCTCTTACACCTACTTACATATGGGCCCATCCGTCAGCCTCCCTCCCCCTCTCATTGTCTTCTCTGTCTCCGATAATACCCATCACACGCGAGCGCTAGGCACTGCAACCGGGTGAGTAGGCAGGGGCGTGTCGGGCTAGTCACACCGCTGTCGTGCGAGCAGCTGTGCCAAGCGCCGCCCCTCGGCCTGCGAGCCGCTGGTACAGACCTGTAGACGGGTGGTGCGATGGAGGATGCATGGAACAACAGTTGAACTGAGCTCCTCGGCGGGGAGAGTGGGTGGAGCGGCAGCGGGCAAGGGAGACGAGAAGGCGGATGACAGCGACTCAGCTGCCGCAACGGAGCGGCGACGACGACTGGCGTCACTATGACGCTGTGGCTTGCGGCGCAAAGTAGAAGGACGGTCGGAAACGTGAAAGGAATTGGATGGGAAAGGGATGACGAGTCGGCCCGATGTGTCATACAGAAGATAGTGGCATACTAGCAGGGGCAAAAGCGTCCATACGAAAGTACTTTAGCCTGGCAGTGCTTGAAAGTGGGTCTAATACGTCTTCAGGTGTACATAATGGCGTATGTTAAAATAGAGAACAATTATAATGGCGCTGGTATAGTTTCTTAAATAGTAATGGTGTGGTTCAAAATGATAAAATTACGATGGTGTGTATCCAATTAACCCATAAAGATATTAGTGTCAGCATTCAGCAACTTTACCTTTGCAGCTAGAGCTGGCACTGCAAGTCATGGATGTCATCACTGTTGCTAAACGCCGCATCCGGCCATGAATCCATGATTAGCTGTTGGAGCTGTACTCGTGTACATAGCCGGGCGGGAGGAGACACGCGGCGTTGTAGCAGCAACTTGCAAGCCAGTACAAACAGAAGGCTGGAGAGTAGATTACAGGAGTGTAGGAATATACATATATATACAGATTACGGTGCATACCTCCAAGCCAGGTAATATTCGTGACCCTGTCAACTGTCATTAGCTTTAGTGGGCGGCTGGAAACGGTGATAAACACGTGACGTGATTAACTTACCCATCATGGATAGAGGCACATGCAGATGCTCCCAATGGTTCAATGTATAATGTATAATAATAATATCACACACCATTCATTCACAAGCTCGAATCTGATTTGCTGAATCCAAAAGCGACAATAATGTCTGCCTGCTTAGCTTTCTTCTCTCAGTCGTCGGTGCCACCAAGAGCTCCTACCACCACGACCTTATTACCAATCGATATTGATTTTTGTGGGCCCGGTTGAGATTTGAGCATGTCCAATGTAATGTCATACTAGGAAACAAAGATGCTTTTATTGGGATCATGTTGAGAACGAGGACGAGCTAGGTGAGTTGGATTCGCTTCAAGTTTCATTGCATTTTTGGAAGCACGTTATTAGAGCAAGGCTAATAACATAACCCGCTTGCCGCGTGTAAAGTGTTTTTTTATAGCCTTTTCTTAGCTCATCCACGTGTTTTTCACAGTTAATGTATAACTCACCTATAACCTACTATTATATTTGCTCTTAGACGACATATATTTTCAACTTGATAACACAAATTTTGAAGAAAAATTACTATGAAAATCATGTTGACTTGACCCACATATTCAGAACAAATAATCTTTCTTAAAAGACTATTTTAATTTAAAGTGGACGGAAGTTGAGAATCTATTTTTTATATTGAAAAATCTATGTATGATATTTGCTAAACTAAACAAAGATATGAAGTAGCCGATACACATGTTTTTGGATGTGATTAGAAACAACAATTCCAACTAGAGATCGATTTTCAGACACGGTTTCTGACATAACTTGCCTCTACAAGTAGGCTTTGTACTAAAAAGAATATTTTAACTTTTCAGATGAAGTATGATGAAGATAAAGGCGAACTTTATATCAAAGTTACATTTCAAATACAAAGTTCTAAACCCAGGACAAGTCCATGCATTGTGCAAGGATGAAATTCTTCAATATCGTGTTGGCTATGGCCCCATCTCCATCCTCAACAGAAATGCAGTAGTTCGATAGTTGGGGTTGCAGCGAACGTCTTTAGTCAGCGAGTTATGTTTTCTTTTTTTTTAAAGAAAATAATATTTTTATATTAATTAACAACAAGAAGCTGTTAGAATCATTACAGAGTTAATGGTTACATCATTAAGTGCCGTAACAACCGGCACTCTTGATCATATACTGGATTAGTAGTACAGACACATGAGTAACTGAGAAAATTGGATTGTAAAACACTAAATGCTTGTCTAGCCAGCGAATCAACCATCTGATTCTGTAGTCTTTTGATCTTTCGAATGGTAGAACCTGAAGCTGCCACAAGGTTGCTGGTGATCTGAGTGAGTGGTTTGATTCTCCAATCAGGATGATTAGAGAGATCGGAACCGTTAAGAAAGTGGACTAGCTGCTGGTTGTCTGACAACAGATGAACATTGTTTCTTGGGTGTGGTTTTGTTATCTTTTTATTTTTCCCCTTCAGATTGAGTTACTGGTCTCCGGATTTGACTTTTTATAAAGTTTGTGTAGTTTTTGCGTCAATATTGGTTATTTCTTTTACGTAATAATCGACCTAGATATCCTTTTTCAGGACGGTCCAGCTACGACCGTATTAATCTTCTTGGTGCTCTCGAAGAATGTTATATGTTTGTCTAATCTCTTCTATCTAATATAAAGATACACAAATCTTTTATGTATTCGAGAAAAAAGTCTGTATAGTTTTTTCTATCATCTAACAAAACTTATTGTTGGGGGCTGGGGAGAGAGTGGCCACCCTGTCCCTAACAGGTCACCGGAACTCAGGACAGATGGGGTCATGGAGGGTCACATTCGGGCTTCGGACTCAGCTTCGGTTGGGTTGGAGAAAACAGCCGAAGCTGAGCCGTTAGATGGCCGGCTGTAGCTTTGGCCAGCGCTAGCAACGGTTTCAGCTGGGTTCCGGTTGAATCGGTCTTGCGGATTCGGCGAGCAGATTCGGCGTGAATGACGTGAGCGCCGAAGCTGGCAGGGTGAGCCGAATGAATAGGCTCGATTCATAGGGGTCGATTTCGGTTCATGGGTTCCCGGTCGCTTCAAAGACACCGTGCCTACCGAAGCTAATTCTTGCTGGAGTTGCGGATAAGCCCTTTGCTGATCATGTGTGCAGGAAGGCCGGGCGTATGGGATGGCATGGCCCGTCTGGGCGCCACGTGCCCGATGATGGAGAAGCTGACCGTACTGGGAGACAGTGCAGGTTGGACATGTCTGCCCCTGGTCGGCTTAAAGCAAACGTCGAGAGGCCTCTTCACAGGGGCAAAACTGTTATGTAAATGGCTACAGGATGCTATAAATAACGCTCTTTATGGAGCTTATAAAGAGGATGATCATGTGTGTTTTAGCCGGAACCTGATTAATGAGAAGTAACATTTTTGTTACATTCACTTTGTCCTTATTTTTACTTCAATAGCGGGATTCGTGTCCCGAGGGTTCACCTTTCGGGGCTTGAATCAACACTTGCGGTAAATTTTTGCTGTTCTTTTAAAGAAAATTGTATAAAAAATAGCATGTTCCGGATCTAAGATGAATAGTTGCAACTTGCACTATTCGTGGTTGTTTTCTCGTACAAATTTTATTTGCAATTTAACTCTTGCATGATGGTAGATAATGGCATACTTTGTCCATCTATATTTTTAATCTATTTCTATTTCCATAGAGTT
Organism: Bothriochloa decipiens; assembly: GCA_023333625.1. Lineage (NCBI taxonomy): Eukaryota > Viridiplantae > Streptophyta > Magnoliopsida > Poales > Poaceae > Bothriochloa > Bothriochloa decipiens. Next base: position 27,141,923 of record CM041639.1, on the reverse strand, counting down.
TTGTTAGTTCAATTCTTTTCATGGGATACGAGAGTATCTGAAGGCGGCACAGTACAAGAATTGCCCTCGAGCTACCTGCAGTCCTTGAGCAAACCCACTGGCGATGGCAGTAACCAACTAAATTCATGGAATCATGGTGGACTGATGACGACCAAATGCACCGCAAGCGCATCTGTTCAGGTAATCTTGCACTTGATTGTGATGACCATCTCTCCTTGCAGTCAAATCACCTTTGCAACCACTCAGAAATCATAATGCTATCTACTTGTTCTTGTAGGGAGAAAGCTGAGTAAGCACAAAGCTAGGAAATGCCTGCCTGAACATTCAGGTCAATGGTCTGCGGTGGCTGCTTGCCTGAAGCCCCCACACAAGTCTGCTTAGTCCTCTGCTAGTCTGGTTGGTCGTCCTCGACTCCTCTCTAGTCGTCTACTCCTACAATGAAACAAACATAGATTTGCTACTGATGGATGGATTCGTCGTAGAGAGTATTGGTACGATCTCTAGCTAGTGCTACTCTGCAATTGCACCTATTGGCGGAGCCAGGATTGTTACGGAGCCCAGGCGAGACGCAACATTATACATACACATAGAGCATTGGACATAACATCGAATAAAGAAAGGATAGCACGAACTTCATTCTTCGATCGTTGAGTCACTCTACATATTACACAGCTCAATCTTCTAACCAATTAGCATTTTTTATATACCTCTGACTCAGCTGGATCTTGAAGTGCTAACCTAATGTGTGTTCGGCAGGTTGAGCCCGGCCACAGGCACAGGGTGGCCGGGCCTTGGCTCCGCCAGTGATTGCACCGAGGAGTACGGTCAATGAGACGCTATGTACCTGGAGATCTTCATTCCTGGAACTGGTTGCAGCTCAAGGCTGCGGTTTTGAAAGTTCTTCTGGCAAACCCTTTTTATGTTCCTTATTTTGCTGGGCCAAATGATACACAATACCACCTGTGAACACTTGCAGGACCACTCAGTTTTCGAATTGTTGTTATAGTAACACTTTTTTTTTCAATGAAATTAGAAGGGCAAGGAGCCCCTACTGACAATTTTATTAAAAACAGGTAAAGATACAGAACAAAACATGGAACACTACACTAGAACAGGAAACATGGAACGCTAGAACAGAACTTGAGTAGCAGAAGAAACAGGGGATGGGCACAAATATTTGATATCCGGCATCAATCGCAACAAAAAAGTGACTTATAATTTGGAACGGAGGGACTACATAATTGTCCTTATTGCTGAACTGCTATAACATGAGTTACAATTTTTGCAATTTTTTGGAACATTGAAATGGATTGAGATTTTGGTTTGCCCGTCTTCACTCCACCTCCTCCTGCTAATTGTTATAAGTACCAGAACATTCCATCTGGTATGCTTGCAACGCCGTCAATGGCTGCGTAAAGGTTGGAGCAACGGCGCAATACATGGAGCTTTGTGGGCTCCAGATCTGCCTTTTGAAGTTCAAATTCAACGCTTGTCCCTCATCAACATAGAAACCATCAGTAACATTGGGCAGCAGCTTCATGACAACATCTTGCTCAGCCAGTTCATACTGGCTGGAATGCTTCTCAGGCAAGAGATAGGGGGACACATGGCACTCCAACTCAAGAGGAAGGCCGCCCTTCCTGTCGATGCATGGTGAGGCATAGCAAAATGCAGTGAATCGAAGCACTGGATGAGACCGTCGCAGCATTCCATTACCTCTGTGCTTATCATCACCCATAGATGACTCACAATCGTTACGGTGATAACTCTCAATCTGTCGACAGCACCATTTCGAACTTTTTTTTTTTGAGAATTACCATTTCGAACTTTCTGAAAGACTGGAACAGTCACCTCTTTGCCCTATTGTTTCAGTTAACAGTCTACTGACGGCTACGCGTGCAGCATCAGATTGAGGTGGCAAGAGCTCCAAGCAGCTCATAACAATGTCCAAAATGTCCAATGCCTCCAATAGACGGAACAAAATACACATCTTGAAGCCTTTTTGCCACACAACTTCATCTTAACGCGAGACAAAGAGACATGCCTCCAATCCACTTCCACTCTTAGCATCCGGGTGGTCCAGCCATGGCCACAGCATAATATGGTCGTTGCCTGTTATTGTCTGGATCAAGAACTCCATTGAATCGCCGGCAAGCAATGCCTTGGTTAGCCACGGCAAAAACACAGACTTCTTTGGGTGTCCACCAGACTCTTACCAGCCTGAAGAAGTTGTCCACACCATCAGCGAGCCTCTCGAACCTCCTCATCGTGTTGTCACTCATCAGCTCATCTTCTTTGCGGCGAAAAGGAATAAAGCGTTTGGCCGCTTGGATCAAACGCTGAGAGAACGAGTTACCTGACGAACTGACGCGATTGCACTGTAAGGTTTGCTTCTTGTGCACATGCAGTAGATCATCACCTTCCTCAGCGACACGCTTTAGCTTCGCCTTCCACTGCAGCAATGGGAGATGGCTGATGCGGAGATCTTCGGAGACGGCAACAACGCTGTGGATCTTGAGCACCGCCATCTCCAGTCTCTCGGCTTTGTCCTCCACGCTCTCCTGCTGACTAGTTTTATCGCCTGAGAGAAAAGATGATACTACTCTGTTCAGTGCCTCACTCGCCACCGCAGATCCTACTATTTCCGCCATTGATGGTAACCACTCAGAATTTCAGATGAACCGGATACGAAGAGAAGAAGGGGTTTAATGTGTTCTAAGTTCGCTTGTCACTAGAAAACCAGGTGCGGCGTTGCCGCGCCCTTGTTGGAGGAAACCAGCCTAGGAATTGAAGTCCTTCAATGTGCTGTTCATGTTTAGCTGCCTTCCTTTTGATAGTTAATTTGGATGGTTGGTTAATGATCCTAATGACTTATTCTTAGCTTACCTTCTTGTTGATAAGGTTTACAAACTTCGGATGCTCCTTGGCGATGGCTTCAAAGATGCTCCTAGTCCCCCTTCTAGTATTCTGCATAAATATAGATATACTATAATAAGTAAAATTTCAACTACAATTTACATAAATATAGATATACTATCAATGATTCTTAGTATGTTTAATCAATTTATAGTACAATTTTAGCTACAATTTGCAGCTCCAGATTCTGAAATGCGAGGCTTTGGTTGACTGAAGATAATACTACCCAGTGAGGATTTTTTACCTGTAAAAGTTCGTTAATAGGTTGACTTTGACATTATCCTTTGGCTGGGGAATACTGTAGGTTTATATGTCATTTGGTTCCATCATTGTAGCTATGCTATATGCTATGTATTTTTTTAGCACATGTAGAATAAAATCTTTCGATAGAATCTACATGTCAGAGTAGTATATGTTGAATGTAATGGAAATCAATAGGAGATGAATTGTTTTTTCAGTGAGGCTTGACTATACCAGTACAGATTAATCAAATACAAACATATGGATACCAATCGAATCCGTGAATCTGGTGAGTCTTCTCCATATATTTCATATAGGTATTCTAGCAAGCACTTGGCATGTAGACAACATTACAGTTTCGTGTCATAAGTAAATAAGTAATGGAGCGATTGAATTTCATCTCGCTAGAATTCAGTTCAAAATCACGAAATAAAATTCAGTTTAAAATCATGAAATAGAATCCGGCTCCATGAATGCATCCTCTAGAGTGTGGAGAACACGGATGACAGGAACATGGAAGGGAAGGGGTATGTACATTTCATCGAACACCGTGGAGGCATCTCTCATTGCTTCATCCTGTAGCATATGTATGTCGTGGTGATAAACTGATGGGGCTGTTGGAGAGTGGAGACGAGAGCGTAGAGCTTCGTACTCTGGTGGATTCAGTCCGAATTCGCGCTAGCCTTTCGTCAGTGCACATCGCTGCTGTGGAGGAGCCTGGCGTCACCGTCGATGTCGAAGGCGTACGAGTTGCGTGTTTTAGTCAATGGCACACTGGTACACCTGTGTTGCACGCACTGGAGGACATGGGATCCTCTCATCGAGCTCTTGTTCAGTACCGCCGGCCGATCGATCTAGAGCTCGTAGAGGGAGGTGCGGGTCGGCGGAGGATAGCAGGAGACGGAGCAAGGGCGGAGGGGCGGCGGCTGCAGAACGGCGATACAGTAGTCGAGAAGGCACTCGAGACGATTGTTTTGGAAGGACCGATCAAAATCCGACGTCGAAGAAATACATTGAGGTAACTTAAATGCCTAATTGCAGTAGATTGATTCTCTCTCAATATTGACGTCATTAGTTAACCTTGTTTTATAACGTAGCGACACGCTGATGATACTTTTTTTTTAAAGAAAGGACCATAAAAGTTTTACCGTGATTTTTATTAGGCAAATAAAGAAAAAAAAGAAACAAACACTCCGTCTAGTTTTTGAAGTGCAAACTGGACGAAAACCACACATACAATTGTGGATGGTATCCCACTCCATCTGCACACCTAGGTACCAATACAACTTAACTCGCGCCACAAGATCGCCCACTCAACTCAATTCAACTCCACGCTTGGTCAGACTGGGACATCGACACAAGCCTCTAGCCACTAGAACTCGGTCGGATTGGATCGTCGACACGAGCCTCCACTTTAAACCACTAGGAGCTCCACAACTGAGACAGCAAGCAACTAAAGACTAGCAAAAGAACTAAGAAACTAAGCAAACTAAAAACAAGTTATGCCTACTCCACCACTGGCACCAACCACGTACACGTTGGCGGAAGCGACGAACTAGCACTGCCCAAAACATCCCGACCGAGTCGAATTCCACAACGACGCCTTCAAGAAGGTTACGACATCCAAGCGCCGCCGTCGTCCGTCCACGGCAGGACTGGGTTCTCACCCATGGAATGTGCTGGGATACGACACCCTCAACAGGGGAACGACACCCACAAGTATCGCCGTCGCCAGGCTTTCGCCCAAAACAACCCCAACACCGACGTCGGTTAAGATCTCAGGACCCCGCCAGCCACCAAGACGTCGCTGCCGGCCATCCAGAAGAAGCCTCACCAGGGTCAACGCGTCGGCCACGCGAGCAGCCGCATGCTGCGCCAGCATCCAGCCAGACCCCCTGCCGAACACTAGCCTTCTGCCTCCGTGCACGTCTACCATCCGCCCGCCGAAGCCGTAGCCGCCGCCGACCACCACCGCCGACCGAGCTCTCGTCGCTGGTACCGCCATAACCCTGAAAGTACTAGAACCGAAGTGGAGCCCCGGACCAACACCTCTAAGGACGCCCCACGACGGCAGCCGGGGGCATGTGGGGGAGACGGTATAGACGAAGACCGCCCCAACGCCAACACAGCCCCAGCCAGCACCACCGGACGTCCGCCACGAGAAGAAGAGGAGAGGACAAGCAGAGAGGGAGGGAACCCCGCTGCTGCCGCCGCGCCCGATGGGCAACAGCCCCGCATTGGCCCGTTGACGAGGCCCAACGGAGAAGAGCAACCACCATTGGGACCGGCACCGCAGTAGCACCCCCATGGCACCACCGGCGTGCCAATGCCACGAACGGCCATGTTGCCACGACATCGCCGAAGAAGCCATGCAGCCCTCGAAGAGCGGGTCAGCACCAAACCGTGTCAAGCGTGGGTCCAACCGCAGCCGAGGCAAAGCCGCACGCCACCGTGCCCGCCCTGGCCGGCCAGCCAGCCGCTGACCAGCAAGCTGCAGCGGCCGACCGGCCCGCAGCCGGCCAGCCAGCAACAGCAAGCCCTGGCCGCCAGCAAGCCCCATCGTCGCAACCTCCGCCCCGTCCACACAGGCCGCACCGCCGCAGCCTCCACAACCGCCCTGGCCGGCCGCGCGCCCGAGCAACCGTGGTTAAGGCCGGAGCAAATCTCCTCCGCCGCAGCCGGTGGTCGGCCCGGCCACATCTCCACCGCCACCAGCCCCTCACGCGTGGATCCACGCCGAGGGGTCCAGGATCTGGCGCTGGAGTGCCCACCGTCGCCGGAACTTTCCGTCGCCGCCGCCCAACCGCCCCTTCCCGAAGAGCGGGGGAGGGAGGAAAACGCCCCGCCGCTGGCCCAAACCGGACAGCTGAGGGCCGGATCCGACCACCTGGGCATCGGATCTAGGCTCCCAGGCACCAGGCCGGCGCAGACAGCCGCCGTCGCCGTCCTTCCCCGGCGAGCGCCATGCCTCGCACCTGGAGAGGGAAGGACCGGCCACATGGCCCGTCGCCGCCATCCTGGCCAGCCGCGCGGCCATGCCGGCGGCCAGCTTCGGCGGTGGCGTGGCCGAGGGAGGGACGAGAGGGGCGGTGCTTAGGGTTTCGAGGGGCACCTCCCGCGTCGCCCGCATGGGAGGCGACCGGGAGGAGAGGAGATCATGCTGATGATACTGATGAGGTGACAATGAATGATTACTATGCGAGCTAGCCATTTCCAGCACTATTCTCTTCCTGCTAATCTGAATTTGTTTCAGCTTCAAATTAAAAAGTATCGCTTCAAAAGTGGGAATGCCTGCTCTGCTGCTCGGCACAGCTGGTCAGGTTTTCCGTCATCATGCTAGGACGCGGCCTCATCGCGCCGTAGTGACGTCGGGACATTCGCCTCCACTCAAGCTGATCGCCACCGTGTCGCTAATGCCCACTAATGCGGTGGCTGTGCTCGCCTTCGCGACCATGGCTTCGAGAAGATGAAGCGCGGAGGGCTCTACCTCTGCGAGAATGGGGGGCAGTAATGTGGCGTCCATTCCTATTACCTCTCCGTCGAGCTGCTTGGGGGCGTGCGGCGCCGCCTAGGTGCTGGTGGCTGCTGCCTGGTGCCATTGCCTTGTGGGCGAGGAGTGCAGGCAATTGTAGTGGTGGAGCCGTGTAGGAGGAGGCAACGGCAGGATACAGAGATGGAGGACTCCCATCCCAAAAATAGCAATTTTTTTGACGGAGAGCCAAAAATAGCGATTGAGCAGGCGGAGGATGGGTCCTAGTGGTCGTGCTTCAGGTGGAGGACGGGCTCTGCAATGATTTGCAGACGATGGTGCGCTCGGGAATGGGAGGCTATCATCTGCCTGATTCCGGCAGGATACAAACGCTCGAGCAAATGTGGTGGTGACACGTGGCTAAATCACGTGCAAGAGGGAGTGGCATGTTTTTCGTCTATTAAAGATATACTATAATACTACTACATATTATAGCTCAGGAAACAAGTTACTTGGTCAATTGTCATAGTACTAGTACTAGAGAAGGAGTATCTTGGAACCTAACCTCACTTCTGGCTGTCATCAGGACAGGTGTGTGGACAAAGTAAATAAATTCTTCAAATTTTCCTGAGCTTGCTAGCTTGCCAGTTAGAGAGTAAGACCGTACCAAGAACAGGGACACTTAGGACGTGTTTGGTTCCTGGAGTGCTAACTCCAGTCAGGCCGGCCTGGGGCGCAATTCGCGTTGTTTGGTTCCCTGGTCAGGGGTTCTGGCCTGGCCCAACTGTTGACACTTCTTAACGTCGCTACCTAAGATTGTTAGTTCCCGACAATGACGTCAGAAATGCTTGCTGGTATTTGTTAGCGTCACTCCCGGGGTTGTCAGTCCTGACACTAAAAACACGTGACGAAGGTTCTGTAGGTAGAAAAGGATTCTGCAAGCGCACAGAACTATCATGTAGCACTTCGCCTGGGAGTACCAGGTGTCAATTTATTTATTCCGAAAGGAAGGTGGGGTGTTGGTGTATCCTTGGGTAGAGTATGGCGAGTTATTGGACGAAGGCGTAAGTAAATACTTAATAAAATACTTGAAGTAAAGTACTTGTATTAAGTAGATAATGTATGAATACAAAGAAGTATACCAGACTCGAAGACTCAGGAAGACTCTTCTAGACTCCGAGGCGGGAAGTCTACCCGACTCCTCTCCTCTTGCTAGTAGCTGCTACTCTTGCTAAACTGGAGCTAGAGCTAGAGCTAGAGCTAGAGCTAGAGCTAGAGCGAGAGAGCACTAAACACTAGAGCTAGAGCTTCCTATTGCCTTCTAATGCTTGTAATGATGTAATGATCGTAGTGATGATAGGGATGCTTTCTTCAATGGCCGAGGTGCTCCTTATATAGTGATGGGGGCACCATGGGGTACTTGTAGGCCGAAGGGGAAGTCGGTTTGCCAACATTTCCAAGGTGGGCGCCCTGGCCAGGGTGGGCGCTGTCCACCTGGCACCGCCTCATGATCAAATAGCCGTGGCTTGTCCCCTTAGGTCGGTTGCATGTTGGTTGAGTCGGTTTGGAGTCGTTTCCAACCGACTTCACTACTTGAGTGCATGACAATGGGCCCATGGATCCAAGTGACCAAACTTGGGAGCCCTTGGATCAAACCGACTTGGATTCGACGGTTGGGAGACGTGGGAAGGTGTTGTCGAGGATCAGTGACGTGGCTCAGGGTGGCCGCCCTGAGTCCAGGGTGGGCGCCCTGGCCCTGGCTAGGTTGCTGGCCCTGCCACGTTCCATTGCCTCCTTTTGGTCCATTTGCACTTATTTTTGGTACTTTTCCTGCATACAAATATAAATTTACGTACAAGTGGAACTAGGTAAAATTCAAATCATTTTTAGACATTGTTGGGTCATGTTGCCAAGTATTTAATGAAATGTTGATGGTAAAAATAGTAGTTAATGACCATCAACAAGCTCCCCCAAGCTACCCTTTTGCTTGTCCTCAAGCAAAACATGCGGGTTGAGCATGGTAGAGTACAAATTGTGAGAAAGACCTTTTACTTACTTTGCAATGAACATGATGCAGATCCATCTCAAGTCTACTACATGGGGCCTATAGCTTTTTCACCTTATAGCATGCTTAAGCAAGATAGTGTAATAGGTAGAAACTTTGTCCCTTGCTTTAGTTCAGCTAGAACTTCATCTGGAGGTTTTCAATATTTTTGAAGAAAAATTCTTACAGAAATTCCTCAAATGGCACACTCAGTCTCTCAAAATGATAAAGGTGGGTGGTGTACTCACTTGTCATTCTACCACTAAGGCTTTTGTGGAGTTTAGTAGGTGGTAAAAGCATGAGCGACTTGAATTGCATATATTTCTAGGCTAGACAATTAGATCACTAGGAGAAAACAAGTCATGCAGAAAGGTCAAGATTGTGCAAGTGTAGAGATATTTGGTGGAACTCCTTGAGACTTGAATAGTTGCCTAATTTCAGGCGGAGGAAACACGGTTATTGTAATCTCTCTCTTTCTCTTTTTTTTACTCAGCAGGTATTGAGGCTTCTGCTATCTCTCGTTGGGGATTATATCCCTCTTTCTCTCTCTCTTTATCATATTCTCTTTTTTTTGAAGTAAACCATGCTCCTCTCTAGGGATATGTATCCACAGTCTCATGATAATTAGGAGCAACATTACTTATTCTCTGAGTGAGAATAGCAGGAGGGAGATAAGAGATATTTGGTGGTTGCACACTTCTAGTTTAGAAGTTGCAAAAGGGTGCACGTGTAATTGATCTTGACCAAACAAAGCATGACCAGCTTCTCTACTTAGATCGATAAGGTCTAACTAAGCTCAACACAAGCAAGGCACTTTTGTAGGTTTCCTATCTATAAAGCATGTACTTGGTATGGTGGTAGGTATTTTTGGAACCATTGAGGAACAAATATGCAAGAAGTTTTTAGGATTTTGAAAAAATAAAATTCTAGATATCCATTCCAACCATCCCTTAGTCAAGTTAAAAGAATTACTCTTCCTTATCACAACATATCTCATCATAGCATGTGCTTAGTTATTAGCATTTGCAACCCACAATAGTGTTGACTCAAGTTGTGATCTTTTCTTCATGTGCAAAACTTAGCAGTAATAAGTGAATCAACACATTTATGATGGCAATGAGCTTCCAAACTTAGCAGGCAATTTATTTAGAAGATATAGGTATGTACAGGTAGGTGTAAATAAAGTTGCGATTAGATGCCATACCTTAGTGGGAAAAAGGAATTTCCCCCAAGCTTGCCTGGTTGGTGGGGATGGAATGCCTTCTTGTCGGATATTTCTTCTTTGTTTATTTATCATGGTGATTAATGCAATGATTTTTTACTTTACTGTAAAACACTTTTATTATATTTTTATTGTTTTATTATTATTATATACATTTATTTCTTTTATTATTATATATATATATTATTAATGGTTTTTTTATTATGCATGACATAAAGAAGAAGGTTGTTAATTACTTCTATAACTATACTTATTATTTTTTTCATTTAAGGAAAATGCATGACAAAATATAAAATGCATAGCTGGAAAGGGAAACATGCAATGCAATTACCTTGTGATTCACGGATTTTCCTTCATGGTTTCTTCTTTTATTGTTTCTTTCTGTGTAAGAGCTTCAGGTTCTTCTTGACTTGGTGGTGTAGAATCGGCTTCCTTATTCTTCTTCGGCTTCCATTTCTTGCTGGTTCGCTTTTTTGCATTAGCCACGCCCTTGGCTTCCCCTGGTTCTTCAGTGTCCGGCTCTTCATTCCTGGTCTTTTGATCTAGTGTTTGAATATAAAGAGAAGAGGTTACGTTATTAATACCTGCGCCATGCTGTGGAGGTGCTTCTCCTAGCATGCCTCTTTCTTCCTTCTTGAGTGTGCCTGTGCTCCTAGGCATTGCTGGTTTGCGAGAAGATTCTTCAATTATTTGTTTCTTCTCAGGCTTGTTTTCCTTCTCTGTTGATGCCATCTTGCCAGAAGGGGAGGATGCTTTGGATGACATCTCTCCCTTGCATTGTTCCCGTGGGCCTTGCTTACCTGTCTTGTTCTTTTTGGATTCTTTTCTTTTGAGTCTTTTTTTCTGCATTTCATTAGAAGTATCCAAAAATACAAAATATTCTTTTCCTTTAGGGATATGGAAACAGATTTGCCCATTACCCACATATATACAGGCATTAATAGTGTTTAGGAATGGACGTCCTAAAATAAGAGGTGTATCTTCTCTATTTCCCATGTCTAAGACTACAAAGTATGTTGGCACATAATTACCTCTAACTTTTACTAGAACATCACAAGCTATCCCTTCTACATATCTTACAGATTGATCAGCTAGTTGTACATAGAGGGATGTTGGGGCTAGGTGTTGGTAAAACAATTCATCATATTTTTCTTTAGACATGATGTTTATGCTAGAGCCAAGATCACAGATTGCATTGTGAAAAACATGGTTACGAATTGAACAGGTGATAACAGGACTACCAGGGTCACCCTTTTTAGTCATATCAGTATCTTTCACACCAAACGATCCAGAATATAAAACAGTATCATATTTAGCAGTAACAAGATTGGTAGTTTTGATCCTTGGTTCAGGTTGACCTGGCTTCTCTCAGAAGTAGGAACAACAACTGCTAATTGTGTTAGTTGACTTTCTAACATTTTGTTAAAACTAAGCTGATTTTTCATAGCAGACGAGAAATCTTCTAACTTAGTATTGACATTTTCTAGCATTTTATCGTTAGCATGAAGTCTTTTATTAATACTCTCTGTCATTCTTCCTTGACTATGCATAAGATCCTTGAGAGAAGGGTAGTTATTACCTTGGTTGTTGTTCGGGCGCTGAGGATAACCATTATTAAAGTTGTTACCTTGATTATTGGGGCGTTGATTCCATCCTTGACCTTGGGATCCGTACCCGTTGTCATTTTTGATGAAGTTGAGGTCTTCATGGGTTTTAGGACAGTATTGTCCAGAATGACCAGATTTTCCGCAGACTTCGCACGCCATGCGGGAGTCCAATGCTTGCACTGTCTCCTGAGTGCTCATCTTCTCACAACTTTCTAGCCTTTTGGCTAGCAAGTCCACCTTAGCTGCAATCATGTTAGCTTCTTTAAGAGTGTGCATACCTTTCTTTCGGGGCTGTAGGCATTCATCGCTCCATCCTTGGTTGGACACCATCTTTTCGATTAATGCCTTAACATCTGCAACATTTTGAGAAAAGAATGCTCCACCAGCGGTAGCGTCTAAATGACTTCTATCGAGGGGGTTAAGGCCATGATAGAAGTTCTGGATTAAAAGCCAGTCTTCCATACCATGGTGCAGCCAAGCAGCTATGTATTCTTGCATACGCTCCCAAGTCTCGGGAATTGACTCATCAGCCAATTGCTAGAAGCTAGAGATCTTGTTGCGCAACGCATTGGTCTTACCCATGGGGAAGAACTTGACTAAGAGCGCATTGGAACACTTGTCCCAAGTTTCTACGGCTTCGCGGTTAGAGTAGAACCATTGCTTCACCTTTCCCAACAAGGAGAATGGAAATAAGCGAAGACGAATTGCATCTGGGGTCACTCCCCTAATCGTGAAGGTGCTACAAATCTCCAAAAAGTGTTGGAGATGAGTGTTAGCATCTTCGTGAGCCTTGCCACAGGAAGGGCTGGATTGCACCATTGTGATTAATGCAGGCTTCAACTCAAAATGAGTATCCGCATTAATGACATTGGGCAAGGTGGCCACATTGGCAATAGATGGGGCAGAGAAATCACGGATGGTCTTGTTGGCCATGTTTGTGGAAGAAACAGGTGAAGAAACAAAAATGGTAATGGGGTCGCTAGCTTAGAAAGCTAAACGTGAACTAACTCAATAGACTCTAGTCCGATGCACCAGTTACCTTCCCCGGCAACGGTGCCAGAAATGCTTGTTGACACTTCTTAACGTTGCTACCTAAGATTGTTAGTTCCCGACAACAACATCAGAAATGATTGTTGGTATTTGTTAGCGTCACTCACGGGGTTGTCAGTCCTGACACTAAAAACACGTGATGAAGGTTCTGTAGGTAGAAAAGGATTCTGCAAGCACACAGAACTATCGTGTAGCACTTCACCTGGGAGTACCAGATGTCGATTTATTTATTCCCAAAGGAAGGCGGGGTGTTGGTGTATCCTTGGGTAGAGTATGGCGAGTTATTGGACGAAGGGTAAAATGGATGGATGGATTGATGGATGGAATGATAACTAAGGATAACTTAGAGTCTAAGATAATCCTGGGGTAATGATCGCTACTTCACTCTCAATGCGTGCACTCGGGTGTAATCTAGGTAACTAAGATAACTGAGTGGATAGAAAGATTATATCTAGTAAAGAGGCGCACACGCTCTAATGCTTGTAATGATGCAATGATTGTAGTGATGATAGGGATGCTTTCTTCAATGGCCCGTGCTCCTTATATAGTGATGGGGCACCATGGGGTACTTGTAGGCCGAAGGGGAAGTCAGTTTGTTAGCACGCCCAAGGTGGGCGCCTTGGGCCCAGGGCGGGCGCCCTGGCCAGGGTGGGCGCCGTCCACCTGGCACCACCTCATGATCAAACGATAGTGGCTCATCCCGTCAGGTCGGTTGCATGTTGGGTGAGTCAGTTTGGAGTCGGTTCCAACCGACTTCACCACTTAAGTACATGACAATGGGCCCATGGATCCAAGTGACCAAACTCGGGAGCCCTTGGATCAAACCGACTTGGATTCGACGGTTGGGAGATGTGGGAAGGTGTTTTCAAGGATCAGTGATGTGGCTGAGTCCGAAAGCTGGCACGGCCAAGGTGGGCACCCTGGCCCTGGCTAGGTTGCTAGCCCTGCCACGTTCTATTGCCTCCTTTTGGTCCATTTGCACTTATTTTTGGTACTTTTCCTGCATACAAATATAAATTCTAAGTATAAGTGGAACTAGGTAAAATTCAAATCTTTTTTAGACATTGTCGGGTCATGTTGCCAAGTATTTAATGAAATGTTGATGGTAAAAATAGTAGTTAATGACCATCAACACTAGCCCACTCGTGCGTTGCTCGTCACCTCCCGTCCTTCTCACCCAAGCCGGTGCTCCTCGCACCAATGCTCCTGCTCCCCCATGCGCCACCGTGTGCCGTGCTCCCCCTCCTTCCCACGCCGGTGCTCCCCCTCCTCCACACGCCGGTGCTCCTCTCCTCTCCCCACCGGTGCTCATTGGCGCACAGATCCAATGACGCTCCACACTGGAGGGCCGGTGTAGATGAAGATTAGGCAGGGGTCAGAGATGGCGTTCCTCACCTCAGCAACGCTTTCCCACACCAGCCACAGCATCCCCGGTAGCTCCATATCCATGACGGCGGTGGCGTCACCGATGGCGCATCTCCTTTCCCACCGGTAGCCGGTTCGCCCCCGCATCTCCCTCGCCACGTATAACACCTTGATTTTGAACCTTAAATATTAACTGAATTTGATTTTATTTTTGTATAGATGCTTTACATTCTTAGGCCAATTATAAATGTTTTATGAATTATTTCAAAATATGTAGCACATTAGAAGCCATGCATTGTTGCATTCATGCTGCTGTATAAGTTTTTGGTTGACTTGTTTGAGCTTGTTGTTTAATCTTTGCTTTGCTTTCTAGTTCCTAACATGCTCTAACTTGTCCCCTCTAACTCCTAAACTAACCTAACCCAGTCTAACTATCCTAGGGTAGTCCCTAGTGGGCCCTGGCCATCTCCAGCCCCTACTGGCCAAGTATGGCCAGCCCTAGCCGGCCATGGCCAGCACTGGCCAGCCAGCGGCCAACCAGGCTTGCCAGCAAGCAGCCCAGCCACCGCAAGCCACCAGCAGCAGCCCAGCTAGCCAGCAGCGCAGTGGCCCAGCCACAGCGGCCCGCTTGGCCTCCTCTCGTGCACGCCGCATTTTGGGCCAGCCCAGCAAGCGCCAGTGCCGTACCCTGCCGCCCTATGCCGCTGACCGGTGGGCCAGCCGAGTGGGGCCCACATGCACAGTGTCGCTCCCTCACGGAGATGGACACCGAGCTAGACTTGGGTCCGTGCCTCGTCGCCCGCTCGCGCTCAACCCGAGGTCCATTGGGTACCTATAAAGCACCTTTCGCAGCCCCCAGCGCCGCCCTTGTAACCCTAGCCCACCGCGACCTGGTTTCGATGAAACGTGAAACCCTAGCCGCCATACCCATCTTGCTCGCCACCGCCGTTGCGTTCGCCTTTGCCGCCGTCTGCGGCCAAGGTGAGCACACATCTAAGCTTCGCGTGACCACGAGGGTCACGGAGATGCCCTCCGCGGCCACCTTCGCTCACTCTGTGTCGCTATGCGCCACCAAAGGAGCGCCATCGCCGCCGCTCGCCGCCGCCGCGGTGCCCCGCCGCTCTGGCCCTGCCTTGTCGTGGCCGTGCAGCGCAATGAGTGTGCAAGCCCACGCGCAATGCACGTGTGGCCTCACATTGGCCCCACGTGTCCTGCAGCCCCGTGGTTGCGAGGTCGCTGTCGGCGACCATGGCCGAGGTCGTCGGGGTCAACACACCGTCCGCCGCCGGTCCACCGTGGACCCGTGGACTTGGTCCACGGGGTCGGTCCATCGGACCCGGCCGCTCCCGCGCTGCCACATGGCCGTCAGTGCAGTCAACGCCGCCGTCACCAGCACTTTTGCAGAAAGCCCCTGCCTTTTTACTTATTTATGATATAGTCCTTTGCACTTCAAAAGTATTTAGATTTCAGTCCTGTTTTCTGCAGATTAGACCCTTGTCTTGTTAGGGCCATAACTTTCACGTTTTAACTCCAAGTTTAGTGATCTTGTACTTATTGGAGTTGTCTTGACAAGTAGAACAATTCTATGCTATTGTTTGCTACTGTTATCATGTTTTGGTGTACTGTTCTAATTAAAGTATATTTGCTTGCATGTATTGCTCATGTGTGATGATTGTGGCGTATAGAGAACGAGACTTGGGTGAACGAGGATCAGCAAGACCCAGTGGACTATGTGTAGCAGGACATCAACCAAGGCAAGTGCAGGCACCTTTGATCATGTTGCACCTATTCACTTTTAATTAATACATTGCATGTGTTAAATCAGCAAACCATAGGAATGACTAGCCACTCTATCCATATATCACATTTGCTTGCATGTATTGCTCGTGTGTGATGATTGTGGCATATAGGGAACGAGACTTGGGTGAACGAGGATCAGCAGGACCCGGAGGACTACGTGCAGCAGGACATCAACTAAGGCAAGTGCAGGCACCTTTGATCATGTTGCACCTATTCACTTTTAATTAATACATTGCATGTGTTAAATCGGCAAACCATAGGAATGACTAGCCACTCTATCCATATATCACCTATGGGGGTTTTAGTTGATAGGTTTTTAGGTTGCTAGTGCTCTACCTCACCTTTCACCTTATAATGAAGATAAAACTTTCTTCTTAACCTGTTAGAGCCATGGGCTCCTGGCTTCGGCCATTGGAGATGTTGATGCTGTCCTGCATCATTGGTTGGCGGTGAATGAAGGGGAAAACGGATGTTAGTGGGACTTGTAGCGACAAGGGCATCTGTATCTCCTCCCCCTTGTGGTCCTGTTTGTGGAGCGGTAACCTGGGACTTCTGTACATCTCTAGGCTAATGGGCACTAGCTTGGTCTATTAGCAGGACATCATGGGCAGGTGGGTGGCTTACCGATGGGTGCCATTTCCATGGCGAGAAGGGTGTCACAAGTTGTAGCATGGCAGTTCCTGGATGATCCTAGGGGGACGGCCTTTACGAGTATGTCTCCCATGTGCTTGGGTCATTTCTGATCGAGTCATCACTACCTATGACCTTGTGAAAAGCCTCGTTGTGACCTCTATTGGCCTATCTCGGTAATGAGCTAAGAGGGTGGCCGCCTCGGGCACAAAGAGTAATCACAACCTGGAGTGAAAGTGTACACCTCTGCACAGAGTTCAAATCAGTATATCATCCATGCTCGCGGTCACGAGCAGCCCAGATCCTCACATGACTTTGCCAAATGGTTTTAAGCTGTTAAATCATGGTGATGATGTTTGAGGTTTCTACCTCAGGTTTTATTGGGATGGCTATCCTGTGTTCCATTTGAGATGGCTGTCTCATGTTTTAATGATATATGCTTATATCTATGATGTTAAATGACACATTAATGCTACTTGAACCTTAATAATGGGTTGTGTGTTTCAACCAAGTTGATTAGAGAATAGGTTGTAATAAGTTAAATCATAACTGTTATATTAAAATGCTACTGTAGTCTACCTTTCAGCTGTACCTTGTTTTAGCCTTGCATGTCATTACTTTCTGCCTGTACTTGCTGAGTTTTGACATGGAACTCACCCTTGCTAATTTCTAACTAAAGGATGCTCAAGTGATGACTCGGATGGTTTACTTCCCTGAGAACTATCCGGGGTGTTAGGCTTCTTGATACTGCCGTCGACCTTCCTGTGGCGAGATGGAGTCGCTATGTCTACGTCGTTTAGTTGCTTTTCCCTTTGGATGATGTTATTCATATTCTGGTTTACTCTGATGACAGTTATGTAATAATGGTGCGATGTAAACATTATACTATTGTTTTATTCGAACACTGTGCTTATTAGACCATGTAGTTTGTCGTTCATGTGTTTAATTTGATCTGGGCGCACATGAGCTTTTGCCTTGGCTTTATTCCTTCGAAACCAGGGTGTGACACCACGACTGTGGTGGCCGCCGGTGAGGGATGAGCCGTGGTGCCTCTATCGCCTCTGGCGATGACGCCTCCCCCACTACGGCGCTACCACGGTAGACCTCCATGGCACCCTCGCCCTGTCTTCCTCCCCTGCAGAGGCCGATGGAGACCACGGCAGCCCACCCCGACCCACATGGTGGTCGTGGAACTGCATCTAGCCCTAGTCAACTAGGTGCAGCTGCCTCTGCTTCTCCGATAAGATGGACTCGCGCTCATCTTCATCACCGGAAGCACCCCACGGAGGAAGTCTTGGAGCAGGGTGCCGATGGCGTGCAGCGACTCGGCGTAGACATGGTGCGCGTTGGCGAGCATGTAGCACTGGCGGATGGCCAGGCTGTCATCTAGGCTGCTCAGTGCTTGACCTCTGCCGCGCATACCGTCGGGCTGTCGCCGCTCAGCGCTTGACCTCCGCCGCGTGTGCTGCTGGGCTCTCGCCTAGGCCGCTCAATGCGTGTGTCGGAGCGGCGGGTGCATTCTCGGCGTGCATATGCTTGTGGCATAGCGTGATGGCAAGCAATGAACCAATGGGGTGATGGCTATTGTGATTGCAAGCAATTGTGGCGAGGCGTGATGGCAAGCACGAACCAATGGCGTGATGGTTGCTGCTTATGGCAAGCAATGCACTTATGTCAATCGATATCATTGATAGCAAGCAATGAACCGATGGCACTTGTGGTGACATCGTGCTATGATCTGGCCGCTGTGGCGATGCCCTATGTTGGCACTTCTTAGCGTCAGCAGAAAAGTCCGCAAGCGCACAGAAGTACTGTTGTAGCCTTCACCCGAAAATATTCAGGGTATCATAATTTCCCTATGAAACGGTCTTTGTACTTAGTCTCTAAGCTAGTTTACCCAGAAGAGACGAAAGGGATAGCTTGGGTAGACAGGTTCTTCTAAGGCAAGAAACCCTTAAGCGATGGTAACGTTCCCACTACTTGCTTGCTTCGGGCACTGACACACATGGTCTGCCAAGCGATACCAATGTAAGCTCTACTCCACGTCCGGACGTGGGGGAATGTAGGTCCGAGTGGATAGGGCTGTCACCACCTGCGACCTACCCCTCTACCCGTGGGCGCACGCAGCAAATGAAGGTATACTTCAACCTAGACACCACATCTACGAAGGCGACTACTACTCTAGCGTCAGCCAGGAACATCCGTCTCTATCAGGAGTCCTCTACTAGAGCATTCGTCCAAAGGACGAACGACGATCCCACAAACAAGTAGCTTTATGAAAGAGACATGCTTAATGAATTAAACCAAAGTTAAACACAAACTTCTTACTTCAAGTAGCAAGATGATCGTAGAGGTACAAGCTAGAGCGAGAGCCGACAAGCCCGACACTTCGTCCACACGGAGGTAGAACTGCATCAACCCTGCTCTTTCTCTAGCTCTTTCCCTCTCTCACTCCCTATACTAAATTAGCTAGAAGCTAATGGAATGGAACTTTCTCTTCCTCTCTACATTGTGGCCTCTTGTGTTGGTGAAGGAATTTTGAATGAATGAATTGTGAAGAGAGGAGGCCTCCTTTTATAGCTTGAGAGGAGGGGGCTCATTGCAAAAGGGCTATCCCCACATGAAAGGACCCAAACCGACCTCTAAAGTGCAGTTTCCACTTTCCATCTATATCGATCGTAGGTGGGACCATCGTGGGAGAACTGTCTTACAAACTGCCTGAGAATGCTAGGCCTGAGAGGCCCCACCGGTGGGGCGGCTGGTCCTGGAGGTGGCCGGTTCCCTAGCTAGGCCTTTTCAAGCCCATCTTTTGGGAGCATGTAGGCCTCGTCGATAGCTTCATTTCTCCTAGTGAATCACCCCGATCGGAGTTCGGATGAGTGAGTTATGGCTAAATTACTCGGGCCTACTCCTGTAGTCCTGAGATGGACTTGAACTTTATTTGGGCTTTTGCTCCTTTGGCTCATGTTGGGGTTTTTCATTATTCTTTGTTTGCGCATTCCTAAATCCAAAGTCTGCTTTTGCACTTTCTCATTGGTGTTGTGCACTTCCACTTGTTTCACCATAAATCCTGTAAAAACATAAACACTAGGGGTACAAGTGAAACTCTGTTAATAGCATATGTCTATGTGTTAAAGCATGATAGTTTCTCTCCTTTTAAGCATAAGTTGGTGGTTAAAAATGATCCGTAAGGACCGCCAACAAGACCCTCAAGCTTAACCTTTGCTCGTCCCGAGCAAATAGCTAAGTATGGTTGTTGATCAGGAGTTGCTACAATGCCGATCATATTTCAAATGCACCAAGTTTATAACAAAGTTTTCTACCACAATTTGAATAAATTAGCATGTTATCCACCCTGCTATTATCTTGAAACAAATGGGGCCTTTTAGCTATCTCAAGTCTTGGGTGATTGCAAGATAGAACAGATTCACAGACATTGCTTATCATTCATCCTAAGATCAACCATATTTCTAAAGGTTTTGAAAATTTTGTAAAAGAAATTTAAGTTCCTCAAATGATTCAGTCAATCACTCAATGTGTATGAATACCTCACCAAAGGCATTGTAATGTTGCCTTTCATATCCTACCACTAAGTCTTATGAGTGGAGTTTTGGGCAGGTATAAAGGTAGGCATACTTGCATCACATATATTGGTAAGTCAAAAACCAAACCACAAGGAGATACAAGTCATACACTTTGATTGAGATGTGCAAGTGTGTGGAGTATGAGGATGGTGAAATCCTAATTCTAAATATTTTTGGTACTCCATGCATTATGACTCTCTCCTTTATTGGATGGAATGAAACTTTTTGGAGGGATATGGGCTATAAGATCATATATCTATATATTTATTTTTTCTTCTCTTCTTTTTTTTGAACGGGTACTTGGAATGTTTTTTCTTTCCCATTTGTTTATTGCATGCCCTTGGCATGGGTTTTTTCTTTTCTTTTTTTTAACATAGCCCATATCTCTTGTCGGTATATGAAGAACTTTGGATGGAGAGATGTCATGATGGAATGCGAGGAGTAATTATATGGTGGAAAATGAATGCGTGACTCTCAGGGTAAGAGTCGGCATTTTTATTTGGTGGAAGAGTGCGCAACTCTTAGGGTAAGAGTTGGCATATTTTTGGTGGATGGATGGGTGCATGTTGTGCGCAACTCTCGGGGTGAGGGTTGGCTTTATTTGGTGGGTGCATGTGAATCTCAATCATGGGTGCATGACCATAACCTCACTAAGGTCACAACAATTTGACCTAACTCAATGTTCTACAAGCAGCATATGACTAAAAGATTTGCAGAATTGAAACGGGTCATATGTGTAACAACCCTAGAAATCCGGTCTCTAAAAATACGGGCTTTCAAAATTTTTTCTAAAGTTTACCAGTGTATGGTGGATGTCACGTAGGAAACTAGTTGCACAAATAGCACCTGACGATAGCCCGAGCATTGCATTTAAATAACCAGAGTTTGATTCGCCTCTTATTCGATTTTATGTGATGTTAATAAAAATCGAATAACCTTTTATATGTATGTATACATATATGCCTGCTACCGAACCCCCCCCGCGCTGGCCAGCTCGTCCGCGCGCTCGACCGCCTGCCCGAGCTCGAGGCCCAGCTCGACCGCCTGCCCGAGCTCGAGGCCCAGCTCGGCCTGCTGCGCTGCCGCCTGCCCGCTCGCTCGCACGCTCGCCCGACCGGCCTGCCTCGAGAGTCGGCCCAGTCGCGCTCGACGCGCTGCCGCGTCCCGACACCCGCTCGCGCGCGCGCTCGCTCGTGCGCTGCCGCGGCCCAGTTAACCAGGACGGCCCAACATGGGCCTGTCTCCGCCGCTCGCCGCCCCGTCCCGCTGACGCGTGGGACCGAGCTGTCAGCTCCTTCCTTTTACCACTTCTGTCGACCGCGCGTCGCGTCCGACGCACCATTTTTGTGCACCGCGCGCCTCTGCCGTCCGCCCGAGTACGGCCGCGTCCCGCGCCGTCCATCTAACCGCCTGCTTGCGCCGCGCTTCACCGAACCCTAACCCTAATCGTGGCCGCGCACAGCCGCCCGATGGGCATCTTCTGCCTCCGCCGTCCATGGACGGCCGCCGTGCCTATTTAAAGAGGAGCACCCTGGCCTCTAGGGTTTCCCCATCGCCCCGCCGTCTTTGTGGAGACCCGCCGCCAGATCGGTCGAGAGAGAGAGAGAAGGAGGGAGGAGCAGGAAGGAGGCGGAGCTAGAGTGCTGTTGCTGCCGCCGTCCGCGCGCTGAGGAGGACCTGGGAGCGCCGCATACCCACCTCGACACCCGGCTTCGCTCCCCTGCACCGAGTCGCCACCAAGCCTGCGTCACCTGCCTCGACCGTCGCTGCGCGAGTAAGCATCCCCGCCCTCGCCCTGCTCGGCCATGGCCACCACCAGTACATCGTCGATGTTCTCGCACCCCTTACCCCTGTTTCCTTCCTTACCGCGACCGATAGCTTCGCCGTAGTCTAGAGCACGTTTTTGGCAACCTCTTGGAGCCGGCACGGGCCACAGTTGGAGCCACGCACTTTTGCAGCTCTGGCCTCCCCGGACTCTGGCCGCCGGAGCGTCCGCCGTGGCCGCCGAGCCGCGCACGCCCCGCCGTGCCTCGACTAGCCCCGGTAGCTAGCTCATGGAGATCCCAGCTTCTCCAATCGAAGGGCAAGAAGGAGGATGGAGACCAATGCCCGGCTTCGCCGGCGAATTTAGCCTCGCCGCCGCCGTGCCTCGCTGACCGCCACCGGCTTGAGGGTCGAATTCCCCGAGTTAGAGCACCTAGCCGACCAGCCACGTAGCTCAGCTAATGCTCCGACGTTCGTCGAGGGTCCACCCGACGAGGTCGAGGGTCCGCCCGACGAGGTCGAGGGTCCGCCCGACATCCGTCGAGGGTCCGACCGACGAGGTCGAGGGTCCGACCGACGAGGTCGA
>CM041639.1:27101260-27119636 GCA_023333625.1 Bothriochloa decipiens | reverse complement strand
GTCGAGGGTCCGACCGACGAGGTCGAGGGTCCGACCGACGAGGTCGAGGGTCCGACCGACGAGTCGAGGGTTCACCCGACGAGTCAAGGGTCCGACCGACGGAGTCGAGGTCCTGGCCCTAATCGAGGTCCTGCCCGAGTCGAGGTCCCGGCTCGAGGCCAGATGGTCAAGTCTCGAGGGGCGCACAGTTCTCGAGGACTGCCCCTTTCGTGCGAACAAGTCCGTCTTCGAGGGCATGCCCGTTCGCCGGGCGAGGCTTCGTTCTCGAGGCCAGTCCATTCGCCCGAGCGAAGTTCCGTCCTCGAGGGGTCGCCCGGACCGCCCCACCTCGAGTGTACAGTGGCCGACCTAACCTGGCCCAGAACCAGCCCCGTCCAGACATCCGAGGCCCGGTCGAGACCGTCAACGTTGACCGTTGACCTGGCCCCACCTGTCAGTGACCAGAACCGTGGACCCCACCTATCAGCCGCTGACTGGTCCCGTCAGTGCTGATGTCAGCATGACGTCAGCACACCCCAGCTGCACTGTTCCAGCACGCCACGTGGCCCAATCAGAAGCTGCCACGTGTCAGCTCCAGGTTAATCTGCCCTTTTTCTTTTTCCGAAAATAGAATAAACTTCGGAAATTCATAACTTTTTCATACGAACTCCGAAAACTATGAACCAAGTGTCCAAATTTTCATAAAAATAAGCTCTACGTCATAGGCTTGTGTATGAGTGCATTTGGAGTTATTGAATTTTATTGCTTCTTTGTGTTGACTCTATAGGAGCCGCTAACGCGGCTATTATGTCTCGTTTCAGAGGAGGATCAGCTTGAGGAGGACGACTACGAGTACGAGGAGGAGCTCGGTGACGACTTCACAGGTGCCACACCCCACCCAACCTCATAGATCCTATTACACATGGCATAATATCTAGTGCTAGTGCTCAATTATGAATATCACCTGATGATAGGTTGCATGATAGAACTGCTTGATGAGCCTTTACCTTGTCGCAACCTTACTCCTGCACACCTGCTGATAGGCTAGACGCTTGCTTATTTTATCTATGATGCTTTACTTCTACTACGCTTATATCTGTGTGATAATGATGCGTGGTGGAGAGTATGGTCATATGGTTAAGGCACGTGGTGCCACTTTACTTGGGGAGAGTGCTGCGTGCGTCTTGGGTGTGTGGTGAGGGTTGAGTCGATCGGACAGGATTCTACGACGAGCCATGTGGGTGAGTCTTGCCGGGGAATGTGTTCTGGGCATTCCCGTGTGAGGTGCTTGTGGCGGGCACATTGTGATGCATAAGGAGATCCCGGGGGTGAGAACCTTCGTGGAGCGAAGCCCCGGGAAGGAGGTGCTGTTGTAGCACGGACTGTTGTAGTCCAAAAGAGAAGATAATCCTGTCTGATCCCCCCCTAGGACCTGATATCTCTTGAGGACCGGAACCTTGGGACTTACGTGCTCACCACTCGCTCTTGAATGGGCGGGAGACGGATGTCTGACTAGCTAGGACGGTGCCACTACTACTAGGTTGTTAGCAGAAAGTGTCGGGAGGTACGGGCGTGGAGACCCACACCCTCCTTAGACAGCATAGTGACCACGGGGGCCCGGTACTATGTCTCACAGTCTCAGTGTGCCGGTGGTACCTATCCGGGATGTCCCAGTACTGAGTGGTAGGGTGGCATCGCACCGGTTAGAAAGCAGCCGGAATCAGCTTAGGCGGGGCACCGTCGATGATAGTGATCTTGTGGTTACGGGAGTACACGCTCTGCAGAGTTTATGAATCTATATATAGTCCGTGGGCCACTGGTATGGCTCTTTCCTAAGATCCACGCTTCTCGGGAGTAGTGAGAGGAGTCCTTCTATTTCTCCCCCTGGTGTTACCCTTCCGGCTGTGAGCCGCTGAGACAGGCTCCGAGAGGGAGTTGGACCTGTCGACTGAGTGCGAGAGGGTGAGATGTGTGTGATGGTGATGGAATGGGTTTGGATGTGTGGATGAGATGGATTAAAATTTGATGAATTATATTATATAATATTGGTCACTATTTGCATAGGAAACTACAGCCACATAATAGGTCGATTTGATTATATCCTTGCATCCCACCAAATACTACATAGCAAAAGCAAAGCATAGGGTGGAAGATGTGGCCAGTACAAACCGTACTGAAAATTATTTGGCAGGTGAGCCCGACTACGACTATGACGATGAGGAGGAGTAGACGTCTCGTTCCTACGCTCAGGCTTCTTTTTGGAGATTTTATTTTACTTTCGCCTTTTGCAGCTGTTCCAGAGGCTGCTGCTACTCTGATGATTCCGCCAGTGTGGCGATGAATTATTTATGTAATTCCCCCTAATTGTAATCTTTTGTACGATGTATGGATCCTGTATCGACTATTGCGAGATAATGAGATGGTTTGAAGCTTCAAACTATTATATTATCCGCCATTCTGTGTATTTTCCCTTCGTGGAAAATTGAGGATGTTTCAATATGGCCTTGGTAGGTATTTCATAATCATTGAGGAACTTTTATTTTTGAATGTTTTTTTAAAAATAAAACTCCGGATGTAAAGTTTCACTCAGAACAAAGTCATAGCGTAGCCCATATCACTATGTCATATCCGACAATAACTTAGACAAAATCAAGCATGTGCAACCCGCTAGTCCAAGTTTTTAGGATGAGACATTTTTAGGTGATAAACCCAAATCTTAGAGAAAGCTCAATTATAAAATGGGTACATGTGAAACATAAGACAGAGCAATTGTTCATCATTTCAACAAGGGTAGAAACTAACACATCTTAACACATATGAGAGGGGATAATATATTTATTAATTATATCTCACCATTTTATAAGTAGGAGAATTTTAAAAAAAATGTGGGATACAAGTTACCTTTGTGGGAGCCCTCCCTCAAGCTTGCTCTTGACTTACCAATGTGGTTCACCTGGGGGTGCCACTAATTGGTAGTGCTTCGATCTGATGTGTAGTTCGTGGCCTCTCTTGAGCGTGCTAGGAGGCTCCCCCAAGCTTGTTTTTATGGTGGTATTGAGATAACAAGACAACAAAACTTGGGATTGAAAGGTGTATTACTTTTTTATCATGATTTTACTTATTATTATATTTTTCTTTTCAAGGTTCACCAAAGAAATTCTTGTGTCTGCTGTCATCTCAAAGACTTACCCTCATGAAGTTGATAAATTCCTTGCAAGGGGTTAGTCCATAAGATCAACCAAAATCTATACTAGCAGCTTTGGTTCAAAGCTTAAACTAGACATCATGTCTAATTTGGTCTAGGTAGGCAACTTAATCTAAGCACCATGCTTAAATTAACGAGCCTAAAGAAGCATGATCCACATTCAAACTTCAAACTAAGCACCATGCTTAATTCAAAAGATGCGTAACCAGTACTTCCTAACCAAAACTTACTAGCATAGAAATTGAGTCACCATAAGATAAATAAGATTCATTCAACAGAGTTGGATTTTTGAACATGGGAACCATAAGTTGTCTCATTCAAACTCAACCAAGGCTAGGATAAAAATGCAAAGAAAGGCATGCCTTGCTTCATCTCCAACATAATATGAGAACAACTCAAAGCTCATTAATCAAGATGCAACACCATGTCACAATTTTGATTAAATAAGGATAGTTTAACCTAAGCACCATTCTTAAATAAAAAAGTCTATGGATATACCACAAGCGTGCGCATGTGAATACACCCAAACTCAGAGCATATGGCATGAATAGAGGAAGAGCATGATGCTATATTTTCATGGAGACAAATATGAGTGAATGAGTTGGTCAACATTACCTTGATATACCTAAATGTGTGTACCAACAGCATGTATGGATGAAGCATCAGAGTTGTCGCTGTGGTGGCTCGGTTTCCATCTCAGGTGAGTACCAAGGCATGGATTGGAGTCCATCACTTTTATGTCATCGTGTAGTAAGTCATTTATTGGTAACTTCTGCATGTTAGTGACTTGCATACACGAAAAATGAAGGAGGAACAACTCATGCAAGCTTCTAACTAAAAAGGAATGTTACGACCATGACTCCCCTTTGTTTTTTAGAGTCTTTAAACAAAGTGTGATCCAAGATATGCATGGAGTCATGGTTGGTCAAAGGAGTGAGACAGGTGTTGCACAAACCATCGGTGTAGAAGGAGTTCATGGAAGTCATGTGTCTTGTCCCTCTATATGATGGCCTCCTTGATGTTTGTTCAACATCCAGGGGAGATCTTGTAGGGCGTGTTAGTTGTGCTTGAGAGATCTCCCCCGTAATTTTTTTGTATCTATTTTTAATTTTAACAAAGAAACAAAAAACAAGGAGAACATAAAACAAGCAAGGGCTCTACTAGGTTGAACCCTAGAGGGCCTAAAACTTATTATGATTATTTTTTATTTACTTATTAACTATTTATTTTATTATAAAAGTTTTTATTTATTTATTTATTCATCCAACTCGCATAACTCAAACAAGGTCGAACTTAGGATGCAATGTAAAATAGACCTTGGCTTGTCTTCATATCAGATTACCTCTATTGTTTATGATAACAACTCATAGCTCATTAATCAAATTCTAACACCATGCCAAAATTTAAATAAAGAAGGTCTTTTTAACCTAAGCACCATGCTTAAATTAAAAAGACCCATGAATGTATCACATAGGCTAATGTGACAACACTCAAGCTAGAGTGTATAACATAAACAAAGGAAGCATAAATTTGCATGGTCAGGCTATGGGGACAAAAGTGGGTAAACGAATTGGTGAATATTAACTTTGCATACCTGGGTATACTTACCAACAAGAGATGTAGATGATTCCTCTTGACACTTGTTGTGTTGATCGCATGATGGATCTGCCTAGGGAAACTACAAAGCATGGTCACACACACATGACTTAGTGTGTATGGTCCATGGACTTTGATAGCTGTTGCAAAGGCATGGAGGTGAGCCCTTCTTGCTTGTGGGAGCAATGCTAGGCGAAGTCAGCTAGCACATCTTTCGAATATGTGAAGCTAGCGTGCTCCTTTTTCTCTCCTCCAGTATATATTTTTTTCAAAACTATTATTTTTTTTAACAATCTCTTTTTGTTTTCACTTCCCTTCTTTTTTTTAGCAAGCAAGGTAGAACCGACATCTCTTTTTCCTTTAAACCAAAGTGATCTTGTGGTGAGACTCGCACCGTCCTTTCCCACACTTGGATTTTGTTGAAAGTCAAGTGTGCAAGGTTAGGGTCTCCTCTTGAGTTTATTCACCACCCAAGATCATTAAGGTGTGTTGTTGATGTTGCTCCCACGTTCTCAAGCTTCGTATGTCCTTTTTTCTTCTCAATCTCTTCCTGAAATGGTTAGCGACCAAGAATACCCGAAGGTGCATACCAACTTGAACACATGTTCTTGCTTTTATTGAGATAATCCGGGATATCTCCTGGTAGTGCTTTCTTTATGGTCATAAGCTTGACTGTCAAGGCTAGGGCGAAGCTTGAAGCTAGAAGCTATGGTTGGCTTCGATGGTGGCTACAAGAACTCATCCATAGGAGAAATATTTTGCTTTTGAATTTTGAAAGGGCATTATTATAGAAAGAGAGAACAAGAATAATAAAAACTTTTTTAAATACTTTTTGAAAATAAGAGAAGATGATAAGAGAGTGAATAAAAATCTTTTTGTCCATGTGCAAAAGTTTGAACTTGCAATTTTAAAATAATAATGCCCATTTGTTTGGAAGATAGGCTTCATGAAGAAAGGTTTGGAGACACAAGGACACACGGGTGAACTAGGTTTGGAGACAAATACGACAACCGTTCCCTAGCAACAACACCATAAAGCTTGTTGGCGCTTCTTAGCATCAGTAGAAAAGTCCACAAGCACACGGAAGTGCCATTGTAGCCTTCACCCTAAAGTATTCAGGGTATCATAATTTCCTAAAGGAACGGTCTTCATACTTAGTCTCTTAGCTAGTTTACCCAGAAGAGACGGAAGGGATAGCTTGGGTAGAGAGGTTGTTCTAAGGCAAGAAACCCTTAAGCGATGATAACTTTCCCACTACTTGCTTGCTTCGGGCACTGATACACTGGTCTGCCAAGCGATATCAGTGTAAGCTCTACTCTGTGTCCGGACGTGGGGTAATGTAGGTTCGAGTGGATAGGGCTGTCACCACCTGCGACCTACCCCTCTACCCGTGGGCACGCGCAGCAAACGAAGGTAGACTCCAACCTCGACACCATGTCTACGAAGGCGACTACTACTCTAGCATCAACTAGGTATATCCGTCTCTCTCATGAGTCCTCTACTAGAGCATCCATCCAAAGGATGAACGATGATCCCACAAACAAGGAGCTTTATGAAAGAGACATGCTTAATGAATCAAACCAAAGCTAAACATGAACTTCTTACTTAAAATAGCAAGACCATCGTAGAGGTACAAGCTAGAGCGAGAGCCGACAAGCCTGGCACTTCGTCCACCCGGAGGTAGAACTGCTTTGACCCCGCTCTTTCTCCAGCTCTTTCCTTCTCTCAGTCCCTATACTAAATTAACTAGAAGCTAATGGAATGGAACTTGCTCTTCTTCTCTACATTGTGGCATCTTGTGTTGGTGAATGAATTCTGAATGAATGAATTGTGAAGAGAGGAGGCCTCCTTTTATAGCTTGAGAGGAGGGGGCTCTATGCAAAAGGGCTATCCCCACATGAAAGGACCCAAACTAACCTCCAAAGTGCGGTTTCCACTTTTCATCTGTATCGATCGTAGGTGGGACCGTCGTTGAAGAACCGTCTTTCAAACCTTCTAAGAAAGCTGGGCCTGAGAGGCCCCACTAGGGGGCGGCCGGTCCCTAGGGTGGCCAGTGCCCTAGCTAGGCCTTTTCAAGCCCATCTTTTGGGAGCATGTAGGCATTGTTGATAGCATCATTTCGCTTAGTGAATCACACCGATCGGAGTTCGGATGAGTGAGTTATGGACAAATTACTCGAGCCTACTCCTGTAGTCCTGAGATGGACTTGAACTTCATTTGGGCCTTTGCTCCTTTGGCTCATGTTGGCTTTTTTCATTATTCTTTGTTTGCGCATTCCTGAATTCGAAGTCTACTTTTGCGCTTTCTCATTGGTGTTGTGAACTTCCACTTATTTCACCATAATCCTGTAAAAACATAAACACTAGGGGTACAAGTGGAACTCTGTTAATAGCATATGTCTATGTGTTAAAGCATGATAGTTTCTCTCCTTTTAGGCATAAGTTGGCAGTTAAAAATGATCCGTAAGGACCGCCAACACCCTGCTTGTGTGATGCCGCTCTGCCGTGCAGCGAGGCACGTGAAGAGGATGACGGAAAGGAGGAGGTGGGAGATGCGGCCGCAAGGAAGTGCCCAGAGATGCTATAGTCAAAGGTGGCGGCGGACTGGAGCACGACATGGAGGCGATGGTCACATATTTGCCACCATGCCCACCGGCTGTGGGTGAGTGTTAGGACACCTGAGTCGATGGTTGATCTAGGAGCTCAAGACTCACGTGGCCTAACAGATGAAGCCTGGCCCAGAAGAATGACGAAGCCCAACATGCGAGTGATCGGCCCGTCCTGGAGCAAAGCATGAGGTAGTTTCTGGCAACGATTAAAGTCTTAGAGAAGAGGGCGAGAGAGAAGACAGGTGGTAGTAGGAACCGATGGCCGGCTGCGTCCGAAGAAGAAGGCAGGGAGCAAGTTGCTCGCCTGATTGTATTGGCCATCATGAATCCTTGTTAATTGCTACCAAATTCGTTAAACTAGTGAGATTTGTAGTTAATTCCAGTTCAATTACATTGAGTGTCTCACAATTTGGTATCAGATTTCTCATTTGATTTGTGTGGTAGGGGTAGCGGCGGTGACGCGGCAGCGGCGAGAGCAGTGGTGGTGCGTGAAGCAATGCTGATGTGGTTCGCAGCGATGAGCTGCTCTTCCTCAGCCTGGAGCCGGACCAGTACTCATTTCGCCCCCAGTATCGCGGTCGAAGTCAGCAGCGCGCTTGAGCTTTGGCAGAGGAGCCAGTGAACATCCCCGCGTTCCTCAAGGGGATGCAGGACCGCCTCAGCTCTTAACATGAAGAGGTGAAGAAATCGCTCAACTCCAACGCCAAAATCCTAGCGGATCTCTCGAATTGGAAGCCGCTGGTTGAGAATGACATGGAGTTACAACAGGGGATGAAGAATCTGTGTCTCAAGGTCGAGAAGCTTTTGTCTGCGCCTGTTGATCCAGGTTCCTCTGCGTACAAGGTCTTTGACACAGAGGAGATTCATCGCACAAATTCAGGTTCGCAGCAGTGTTCCCCACACCTACCTGTGTCTGATTCACTGTCTATTAGCGTTGGCTATGAACAGTAGCACCAGGGATTGGGCAATGGGATGGTTACCACTGGTGCAGGTCTTACCACCCATTATGTTCCACTACCTGTGAATTACTTTTCTAATGCTAATGATCAGTAGCGTCATAGTCATTTGCTTCTACAAGTTGAGTTCCCTGAATTTGATGGTAGTGCACCTAAGGGGTGGTTTAGGAGTTATGTTAGTTATTTTGCTATCTACAATGTTCCTGATAATCTACGAGTTAAAATGGCTTCAATGCATCTCTCTGGTACTACTAAACTTTGGGCTCAGACCTTGGACATTTCCCTACCTGATCTGCCTTGGACAGATTTTCGTAAATTGATAACTGATAAGTTTGAAAAGGGCAACATGATCTGTTGCTTAGATAGTTTTTCCATCTTAAGCAAATTGATGGTGTCATTGAATATATTGAGCAGTTCAATACTATAGTTCATCAGATTTGTGCTCATGATCCATCCTTCTATGCTGATACCATCAAAAATCGTTTCATAGATGGCCTTAAAGAAGAAATCAAAGCTGTTGTCATGGTTCAGCGCCCATTTGATTTGGATACTGCTAGTGCTATTGCTTTGGTACAGGAGGAGACCATTTTGGGTAGCCTTAGGCGTGATGTTAAGAAATCTGACAATAGTTCATCTTCTTATTTTTACAAGTATTCTAGCAAACAGAGTGGGGGGCCAACTATTCCATCAATCAGTAAATCTATTACTTCTAAAGCCTCTGATGGAACCTCTAAGAAGCATACAGCTGATTCTCTAAGAAAAGTCATGTTGAAGATAAAGCCTCTACACTGATGAGCTATAGAACAACTAGAGGATTGTGCTTCAAGTGTGGTCTGAAATGGAGTCACACTCACAAGTGTGCCTCGACTGTGCCACTCCTTGTAGTAGAAGAACTGTTATAGATGATGGGTATTGATGACAGCTATCAAGAAGAGATGTCTGACCCAGCTCCTGAATCTGCCAAAGATTTCATGCAAATCTCTGTTAATGCTATACAAGGTACTGAGTCTTTCAAGACTGTCAGGATGATTGATGATTTGAATGGCGGAGAGGCTATTATCCTTATTGACTCAGGTAGTACACATAGCTTTGTTAGTGAAGAGTTTGATTCTAAGTGGAGATCATGGTCTCTCTTCCTCATAAGCTTCAGATCAGAGTTGCTAATGGAGCTACCTTGCAATGTACTCATGAGTTACTAGATTGCCTTGTCTAGATCTCTAGGTATGCTTTCAAGCCTGCTCTGAAAATTTTGCCTCTTCCCTGCTATGATGTGATTTTTGGTATGGATTGGCTTGAGCAGCACAGCCCATGAATGTGTATTAGAAAGAAAAGTGGATGACGGCGCCTTATCAGGGTGGGACAGCTTTTCTCCAGGGTATCAACCCTAGAACCCTCAATTATGTAGTTATTCCCCCTAAGTAGTTGGCTCAATTAATGACTGAAGATAAACTGTGGTGCCTCTTTGAGCTGCATGCAATTGATACAGTTGTTCAGTCAAGACCTCTGCATGAAGATGTTCAGTCTGTGGTGGATTCCTTTTTGACATATTTCAACCACCATCTGGGTTGCTTCCTGTTAGAGCCTATTCTCATCAAATACCATTTATCCCTGGAGCTCAACCATTCAGGCTCAGACCTTATAGATATAATTCTGCACAAAAAGATGAGATAGAAAAGCAAGTACAGTAGTTGTTGGACAATGGGTAGATTCAGGAGAGCAACAGTCCTTATGTCTCCCTAGCACTATTGTTCAAGAAAAAGACTGGTGACTGGAGGTTATGCATTGACTGTATGAAACTGAATGCCTATATAATGAAGAACAAGTTTCCAATCCCATCAATTGAGGAACTATTAGATGAGTTGGTTGGTGCAAAATGGTTTACAACTCTTGATATGTCTTTTGGGTTTCATCAAATATTGATGTCAGCAGAAGATGTGGCAAAAACTGCTTTTCAAACACATCATGGCCATTATGAATACAATGTTATGCCTTATGGGGTCACTGGTGGTCCCGCCACTTTCCAACATGTGATGAATACTGTGCTAGCACCAATTCTCTGGAAGTTTGCTGTAGTGTTTATTGATGATATTTTGATCTATAGCAAGAATTGGAAGGAACACTTATCACATCTCAACCAAGTCTTTCAGCTATTGCAAGACCATCAGTTCAAAGTCAAACTTTCCAAGTGCTCATTTTCTAAACAAGAACTGGTGTATCTAGGACACATCATCAGTGATAAAGGTGTGGCAACAAATCCTAGCAAAGTATCAGATGTTGCAAACTGGCCCCCCAAAGACAGTTAAATAAGTGAGAAGCTTTCTAGGTTTAGTAGGATACTATAGAAGGTTTGTCAAGAACTTTGGTGCCATCAGTAAACCATTGACTAACTTGCTAAAAAAGGGAGCAATCTTTGTGTGGACTGAAGCTGAACATGCTTCTTTTGAGGCTCTTAAATTGGCTCTCATATCAGCTCTAGTGTTGGCACTACCAGATCTACATAAACCTTTTGTCACTAAAACTAATGCATCTAACAAAGGTATTGGGGCAGTACTCCAACAAGATGGTCATCCTATTGCTTATGTCAGTAAGTCTTTAGGACCCAAAAACCAAGCTTTATCCACTTATGAGAAAGAATGTCTTGCAATACTGTTGGCTGTTGAACATTGGAGATCATATCTACAACATTCTGGATTTACACTCAAAACTGATTAGAGAAGTCTTGCTCACTTGGATGACCAAAGGTTGACAACACCATGGCAACACAAAGCTTTAACCAAGCTCTTGGGTCTCAGGTACAAGATCTGTTATAAACAAGGGGCTGAAAATAGAGCTGCTGATGCTCTGTCTAGAGTTCCTTATGGACCACATCAAGAGGTTTATGCTATGACAGTGACCAAACCAATATGGTTGGAAGAGCTATCTAATTCATATACTATTGACCCTGAAACCAGCAAGCTATTGGCTCAGTTATCAATATCTAGTCCTCCTGGTCATTTTTCATTACACCAGGGATTTATCAAATTCAGAGGCAGAATTTGGGTGGGTCATAGCTCCTCATTTCAACTCAAAATCATTCAGTCTTTGCATTCTAGCCCTATTGGAGGACACTCTGGTCTTCTGCCTACTTACCAGCGCATCAAAGCAATATCTATGTGGCCTGGCATGAAAAAGATGATCAAGAAATTCATTGTTGAATGTAGTATCTGCCAGCAAGCTAAAGCAGAGAGGGTCAAGTACCCTAGTCTTCTCCAACCTCTTCCTGTCCCTAATTATGCGTGGCAAGTAATCAACATGGATTTTATTGAATGTTTGCCTTCCTCACATCATTTCAACTGTATTCTAGTAGCTGTGGACAAGTTTTCCAAATATGCTCACTTTGTGCCACTCAAACATCCTTTTACTGCCATGACTATTGCTTCTGCCTTTATAGAGAACATTTTCAAGCTCCATGGTATCCCAGAAGTTATCATTTCTGACAGGGATAGGATTTTTACAAGTTCAACTGTTTGAGCAGTCTAAAACCAAATTGAAAATGAGCACAACTTATCACCCACAGACTGATGAGCAAACTGAAAGAGTCAACCAATGTCTTGAAGGGTACCTCAGGTGCTTTGTACATGCTTGTCCTACTCAGTTGAAACAGTGGTTAGCTCTAGCTGAGTTTTGGTATAACACAACTTATCATTCATCTCTGAATTTAACTCCATTTGAAGTTCTGTATGGTCAGAAGCCAAGGCATTTGGGCATTATGTGGTAGAATCTTGTGTGATACCTAATCTTGATCTCTGGTTAAAAGAAAGGCACATAATGGTCAAAATGTTGTAGTAGCAGCTGTCTAGAGTTTAGCTAATACAGAAACACCAAGCTGACAAAAATAGAACTGAAAGAAATTTTACTATTGGTGACCATGTGTATTTGAAACTCCAACCATATGTGCAAACTTCTGTAGCAACCAGAGCTTGTCACAAACTCTCATTTGGTGATTTTGGACCGTACAAGATTCTGGAGAAAATTAGTGCAGTAGCTTACAAATTGCAGTTGCTTAAAACAACTCTCGTGCATCCTATGTTCCATGTATCACAGCTCAAGAAGGCAGTGGCTCCATCTGTACAGGTTTCTCCTAACCTCCCTGTTTCCATCACAACTGATGCATTGAGATATCCTGTCAAGGTGCTTGATTCTCGTTTGAAGTCACATGATGGTCATCTTCTCAAAGAAGTTCTTATCAAGTGGTCTTCTTGGCCTCTATCTATGGCTACCTGGGAGTTAGAAGATGAGCTCCAACATCAGTTTCCCTATGCCCCGTCTTGGGGACAAGCCGGTTTTGAAGGGGGGAGTGTCAGGACACCTGAGTCGATGGTTGATCCAGGAGCTCAAGACTCAAGCGGCCCAATAGATGATGCCCGGCCCAGAAGAATGACGAAGCCCAACCCGCGAGTGATCGGCCCGTCCTGGAGCAAAGCATGAGGTAGCTTCTGGCAACAGTTAAAATCTTGGAGAAGGGGGCGAGAGAAAAGGCAGGAGGTAGTAGGAACCGGTGGTCGGCTGCGTCCCGAGGAGAAGGCAGGGAGCAAGTTGCTCGCCTGATTGTATTGGCCATCGTGAATCCTTGTTAATTGCTACCGAATTTGTTAGACTAGTGAGATTCGTGGTTAATTCTAGTTCAATTACATTGTCTCACAGTGAGTTCACCAACTTAGAGAAGAGGTGATTATACACGGAGCTAGCCATCGAACTAAACACAACCTTTGTCTAGCCAGGCTAACCCAACGTAGACAACCAAACAACTACGAGTTAACTTAGTTGAACCAGGCTAGGGCTGGCCTGGCTACGTTTTACTAACCTAGCTTGTCAAAGATAGAAACCAAACACATCCTTATTAGACCAAGGAAATTACACGGAAGGAGAAGGTTTCGTGTGGTAGGGTCATGACTCATGACTTTCTAGTCTTCGACTGCATATAGGAGCCTTTTAACGATACTCTAGTTGCCTCGCAGAAAGTAATAGATCCAATCATAGTAGTCATAGCCATTGATTTTTTAAGGTGCTATTGCGTTTTTACCTTGTTTTGAAAACCAGATTTGATTTTACCCTTGCTTTTCTCCATATTGCATTTTTACCCTCGTTCTATCAAAATGAACACTCAGTTTACCCCTCTTCTAACTCTGTGAGCTGTTTTGGTAAAAAAAAAACAGAAAAGGCCAAGCTAACAAATTTTAGGATAAAATTACCCAACCCTCCATCTCTTCTCACCGTACCGGTTCGGTTTCGTCCCCGAGCGTCCTATAATTCCTTGGCTCAGACCTCTGGGCGGCGCGGCAGGCAGAGCAGTGCGCAGGTGGGCAGCGTGGCCGATGAGCATGATGCGTAGGCGCGTGGCCTAGGGTTTGGCGGCCTAGGGTGTGCGTGAAGAGAAGGATCTTGCCTCTCTAGCCCCTTCCTGACCACTAGAAGAAGAGAAGGACCTTGTGCATGAATTAAAAGAAAGAATAGGGTCCAGGTGCAAAACAGTTAGAGAGAAGAGTTTACTTACATGGGCTTGGTTCATTTCTAAAAAGTCTAGGGTTCTGGATGCAAAGTGTTTATCTTTTATGAATTTTAGTTTTTGATTAAATGAATTTTCAGAAATGCTTATAATGCTTAGAAATTTATATCTCCATCAATTTTTTGGGTTCCCAGTGGTGTGTACTGCATGTTAAAAATATAATATGATATTTTTGTGATGCTTTTATATGCAGCTTTATTTAAGCCTTGAAATGCTTGATATATTTGAAAATGCATAACTAATTATAGATGAGTGATAAAATTATAAAACTTTTTGTGTATCTGTTTTATGGTAGTACCAGACCTCACAAAAAGTTTAAAACTAATTTGATGATGTGCAATCAGACCGTCGTCTCCATTATTTGTTGCTACCAACTTTTTTTAGAAAACATGGATAAAATCACAATATAGAAAATTAAGGGTATTTTTACAAGGGCAAAGTTGTCTTTGTAAAGCCTATTTAACACCGTTACCTGCTGTTAACGGAGTACGGATAAACTGAGTGTTCGTTTTCACAAAGTGAGGGTAAAAATGCAACATGATGAAAAGTGAGGGTAAAATCAAAACTGATCTTCAAAACAAGGGTAGAAACGTAATAGCCCCTTTTTAATATTATGAAACAATTAAATAACTAAAAATATGAAAAACTAAGAAAAAGGAAATCTCATTGATCTATTATCACCTAGTTTACACATTATACGGTATGTCTTCCACTGCACATGCTACGTAGATATACACTATATTTAGATATACAGTAAAAACAAGGGTTAATTGGATCTACACCATTGTAACTTTACTGTTTCTGAGATACACCATTACTGTTCAACAAACTATGTTAGCGCCATTGAAATTTTACGCATATTTGAGATACACCATTATGTACGACTAGAGGCAAGTTGGGCCCACAGACAGACGTACAAATGGTACCGTATATTCGTACGAACAAGATTACCCTTCTTCATCTTCTCTCACACCCACTTGCATATGGGCCCATCCATCAGCCTCCCTCCCCCTCTCATTGTCTTCTCTGTCTCCGGTAATACCCACCACACGCGAGCGCTAGGCGTTGCAACCGGGCGAGCAGGCAGGGGCGCGTCGGGCTAGTCACACCGCTGCAGTGCGAGCAGCTGCGCCAAGCGCCGCCGCCGGGCGGGCAGCTGTGCCAAGTGCCGCCCCTCGGCCTGCGAGCCGCTGGTACAGACCTGTAGGCAGGTGGTGCGATGGAGGATGCATGGAACGACAGTCGAACTGAGCTCCTCGGCGAGGAGAGTGGGTGGAACAGCAGCGGGCAAGGGAGACGAGAAGGCGGACGACAGCGACTCAGCTGCCGCAACAGAGCGGCGACCGACGACTGGTGTCACTATGACGCTGTGGCTTGCGGCACAGAGTAGAAGGACGGTCAGAAACATGAAAGGAATTGGATGGGAAAGGGATGACGAGTCGGCCCGATGTGTCATACAGAAGATAGTGGCATACTAGCAGGGGCAAAAGCGTCCAGCCTGGCAATGCTTGAAATTGGGTCTAATACGTCTTCAGGTGTACATAATGGCGTATTTCAAAATAGTGAAAAACTGTAATAGCACTGGTATAGTTTCTTAAATAGTAATGGTGTGGTTCAAAAACGATAAAATTATGATGGTGTGTATCCAATTAACCCTTCTGCCTAACACATGGGCCTCAGGGCCTGGTCACATACAGTGAACTCTCCGCGTAACCAACGCAGAGTTATAGATCGGGCATACCAATCCCAGCCTTTTCATCGTAGGTCTTCTCCAGCACAAGCTCAATTGGTGTATCCTTTGGGCCAGCTGTTTGCGGAAGGATACAGTCAGGAAGTTCTCATCAAAAAATAGGCATGGTAGAAATAGAAAATTAGGCAAAGAATGTATTTGAGGCCCTAGAGAAATGCTTAGAGAAATCCTACACATTTATATGCTTATGCAACCTCTATCAACTTTTGATTTAGTACGACATTACTAATGCTCAAAGCAGAAAAATATCAGTGTTTTTGCTCCATGTTTTTGCTCCATGATTATTCATTTACAAATCTATTTTGGGCACAGATAAGCCACTCAACATGTATAGCATCTCAAAGACATCATAGCCACAGGCAACATGTCAACCAAAGGTTAAGTGTTGCTGTGAGGGAAAAATGACTTTTGAGGAGGACCGGATAGAATGAAGAACATGAGAAAACACTACACATGATCAGTCGATATCAGTATGAAGTACGACAGCATAAAGAGTTTGAATTACTTCACACTTTAAGAGAATTAATTAATGTGCCATGAAAAGC
Source organism: Bothriochloa decipiens (assembly GCA_023333625.1). Taxonomy (NCBI): domain Eukaryota; kingdom Viridiplantae; phylum Streptophyta; class Magnoliopsida; order Poales; family Poaceae; genus Bothriochloa; species Bothriochloa decipiens. The sequence continues at coordinate 27,103,452 of CM041639.1, read as the reverse complement.
AGCATGTAACAAGCATATAAGATGAGATGTGGATCACCATCTGATGAGAGTAAAATAAGGTTTTTGTGAGACATACGTGACGTGGGTCTTGGTTTTTTCCTCTCCTTCAAAATTTCTGGCCGGGGTTATCACAGCACCTGATACATTCATTCCTCTAGCATACCTGACTTTAGTCCCATCTTCCAAATATCCAATCTTACATGGTTTCCTATAGTAAAAAGTGCGAAATGATTTAATGAGGAAGTAAATAAAAGGAACATCTTTGTAGGTAGGTACTAACACATCAAGTATCATATTCATACCCAGTGACTGGGTCAACCACTTGGACATTTGAGACATGAAGTGGAGCTTCAATCGAGAAAATACCACCTGTGTGCCCTTCCCCTTGCTTAATGTGTTTCTTAACCTGAAATAATAATAGTTCAGATTTATGGAATTCTTGATGAGCATGAGAGCAATGACAAAGCAGAGACAATGAAAACGATGGTTGCTATCTGCAGTTAACAGTACCCAGAATAAACAAGCAAAATTGCAGCATATGTTTAACAAATAAATACATGATGATCTTAGAAATATTAAAAGTACAGTTTCTCCATTCTTCTTTGGGTATTCATCACAGCTAATTTCACATCACAAATCAACTGGCTACGACATTATAAGCTTATTGAACATGCTTGGGGCTTATCGCATGTGTTAATTCGGCTAGAAACTTTTTTTTTTGAAAGAATTCTGCTAGAAACTTAGATGGTGTTATGTCAATATTTAACTGCTTATATGGTAAGCATGTGGTGCGTTGTGACAAAAAGAGAATCAATAAAGCATGAAACAGGACATTGCAGTATGTACAGCGATAATGGTCAGTTCTACAGCAAGAAATTACACTTTTTACTAACTTCTGTAATCAAAGAAACTATACGAACAGTTGATATCGGTTGGCCTGTTCCTCCCTAGTGCCACAGCTATTCTTTGAGCTCTGGCCAATTTGTAAAGCATGAATGCCGACATCCATCTATAGGTACAGAATGCAGACAGGACAGCTATTCAGCTGTCACTTGCTACTATTATGTGGTTCCTTCCTAATTTGCTATCTTTTTGCCATTATGGATGCGTGGTACTTATAGAGAAAATATCACTCAGCATTCACAAGACAAACTCATATGATCAGACTCAAAACAGTGCAATGGGGATAAAGGCTGGGCATCATCCAATCACTTACAAGACTATTCAAATCATGATTGCAGCTGCAACACTAGTCTGAACTCCAAAAGGTTCGCATCAATCTATGATGCACCACCTTTCAACTGTAATGGTCTGATAAATTTCAACGAATACCTAGAGCACACTATTACGGAGGGGTAAGTTTGATTAAATCCATACATGCATACAGCCAGTGTGAATTGCAACAACCTGAAGTACCAATTATGAAACTGGCACCACTCCTATGTAATCAAAAACTGTCATCTCCTGCATCGATTCCACACTCGGCTAAACAAATGGGAACGAACATATAACAGCATTATTACCAAGTTCTTGCCCTCGACGATGACGCGATTCTGCGACCGAATGACCCGCTTGATGAGCCCGGACTCCCCCTTGTCCTTGCCTCTGATGATCATCACCTGGCAGTCAATCAAAAAGAGAAAAGGGAGGAGATCTTGCAGTGAGAAGAAAGTAGGACTGGCAATAATAACCGAGGAAATGGAGCGGGCAAAGGGAGAGATTAGATTACGTTGTCGCCACGGAGGATCTTCCAGTGCCTGATGAGCTTCTCTGCCGCCTTCCACCCCATCCTTCCTTGGAGCCTCTCCCCCGCGGGTTTGCTGTCGCGGAAGAACGAGAGGGCTGGAATACAATACCCTGCTGCGGTGGCCGGTGCGCGAGGGAGGGCGGCGGCGGCCGGCGAGAGATGGTGGGGGAGAGCGAGTGGCGGGGGAGGGCGACTGCGAAGGACGTCACTGAAACTGGGCCGGAAAGAGGCTTACCTGGGCCGCTGCGCGTAAATCCTGGGCCGCTGTTTTTGAGCTCCAATTTCGTCTGTTGCTTCTCTCAAAAAAAAAAAAAAAAATCGTCTGTTGCTAGACGATACCAATTTGTCCGCTCCAACTTCAGAGGACGAATGGAGTGTGGTAGCTGCTTCTTCACGGAGTATCCGCTTAGATCTCCACTAGACGAAGGTGCTTGGCAGATGACGC
>CM041639.1:27005178-27100860 GCA_023333625.1 Bothriochloa decipiens | reverse complement strand
TATATATATATATATATATATATATATATATATATATATAGTACAAGTTACATGCTGTCTGGTTTATAGGAATTTTACAACATGAGAAAAAGAAGAAATGATACGAATGAATCCCACTGAAATAAATAGCGCGATAGCGCCGAAATAGCGCCACTATAATGTCCATAAGCAGCTATTATAATGCCCATTAGCGCGCTATAGCGCCGAATAACGTCGAAATAGCGCCGCTATAACGTTTTGGCTAAGCTCCCGTTAAATTTTATAGCCCGCAATTTTAAACAGAGATCCCATACAAAGGCTAATTTACATGCATAGGTATTATTATTGCCTGATTGACAATCAGCACTGCTTGTCTTGTGGCTGATACTGCTGTCATTCATGTCTAAACTTCTTGCAATCGCCTAATATGTTGCTACTTTGCCCCCCACCCAAAAAAAAAAGGTATCCTAGGTTACATAATAAAGCAATTTTTCGGTTGAAACCAGTAACGTATTTTTCCTACAGCGTGTCTATAACAAGCCGTGCACAGTGGGTAACGGGCACAGAATATCCGCGTACCCGCGGATATCAAACCCGGCGGGCACGGATACGGGCGCCAATGTGCATCCGCGGGCACGGGTGCGGGCATAGGTATAAACCCAACGGACATTTGTTGACGGGCAAAAAAAATAGCCTACCCGTATCCGCGAACCCGCCTTAGGTAGCTGACAGGTGGGGCTACGACGAATATACTATATATAGGAAGACCAGAAACCCTAGTTTCATTCTATCCCCATCCACTCATTCCCTCCTACCACCGCCACCGTCTCTCGCGCTCGCCCATGCACATCTGCGTCGCTCCTCTCGCAATCTCACGCATGCAGATCCCCGTCGCAAGTGCGCGACCCTCTCCAACACACCCATCCACTCGGTCCTCTCTTGGTCTCTCCTCCCTCCGCTGCAACCCACGCCCACCTGGTGCACGTACCTTCGCGCCTCCGTCGCTCCACACCGCCACCTCCTTCTCCGCCGGCATCGCCGAGGGCCCGAGGTAGAGGACGTCGTCTTGCGCCGCCTACCAGGAGTTCTAGCGGCCGGCCACAAGTGCTTCTATGACGCCCTACAGGAGTTGCTGCTGCCGGCAGGCCCTGATCAACGCCTCCTCAGCCTAGATCTAGCAACCGGCGTTGTCCCCGTCGTTCGACTCGAGTCGCCGGCTGCCCTGTGCATCAAAGCTGGCGAGTATGCGGGCATGCCCACGAGCAAGATATGTCCACGGATGGCGGGCGCGAGCACATATTTCTACCCATGGCGAGTGGTGGGCACGGATTCGGGCACAGAATTCTTCTCGCGGGTGCGGTTTATGATACTAGTATCCGTGCGGATTTTACCCATTGCCATCTTTAACAGGGGGCACATGGCAGCCCTTGCGTGGCTCGTGGGAGGTGGCGTGCGGCGGTGATGGCGCGGCAACGGCGGCCAGCGCACGGCCTGGGGGTGGGTGGCGGCGCAGGAGAGGAGGTAGGGAGGAAGAGAAAGGGATAACCCTTTTCTTTATTGCCTTTGATTGATTACAACCCCTAAATATTTATAGTCCCGATTGGACTTGACTCCTAAGCAATCAAGAGATCCTGCAGATCCTCAATTCCTATTTTATTTGATCTTATTTTCCTAATTTATGTCGATGACGTGGCGGTCTTGCAGACACGACGACGATGGCGCCGGGATGGGCGGTGGCAGCGCTAGTGCGCCCTGCTCCTCTCTCCTTTAGGGTTTTTATGTGGGCTCTTGCCTAGTTGGTTGGGTTGTTCTCCTTTTGGGCCATAACTGGACTGTTTATTCTGCCTTTCGAGTGGGTTGGGGTTGTACTTTTTATAGTACTCCCCCGTTTTCCATTCAGCGCGTCCACACGCTGAAATAGACGCCATGATGAAACATTGGAGGTCGGTCGCCTATTGTCCAAGGGATTTCCATTAGTTGAATGCTCACATGACCGAGGGCATGGGTGCTTGGTTATCCTCATTGTTGTGGCAGGTGATGATGAATGAGTAGCGAAAGGATCCGAAGTAGCCTGAGATGATGTGGTCAGAGAGTTTTTTTTCTTCTTGTTCCTATGAGTTGTTGATGGCATTCATCATGTTTGCTTTTGTAAGCATCCTGGTGAAGTGAACCATTGAAGTCGGTGGTCGCGGAAGTGGTAGTGCCTGCTCTGCATATATGGTCCCCTTAAGGTGTCTGCACACTGTGTGTGGTGTTTGGGATGTCTGGTCTGCATTTAGATTAAGTATAGTTCCAAACGTGTAGCTCTCTTAGCTGCATAAGTCAGAGATATAAGCGGGTGGCTGCTTATTCTGTGAATTTTCATGTGGGCATTCTTGATGTTGAGAAATTGTTTCCCATGATCACCAGAGAATATTATCGTGGCCACTGGTGGTTGGATTGTTGGCCATGGTTGGAGCAAGATAATATTTGAAGGAAAGGCTTGCATGGGGAAGTTGGAGGATGCTGTGTGGAATCCAATTGCAATAGGGTGGGGAGCTATCATACCAAGTGTTTCCATTATTTCTTGGAGTAGTGGAGAGGTTGCTGGGACATACAGGTGGTTGTTGTAGTAGATGACTCCCTCTCTGATAGACCATGAGTCTGTTGCAGCCTGAACTGTAATGGTGTCATAGAGTACCTAAAGCTCTTGTTCATTCTCATTAGTCATACAAAGTTTAAGTAGTGCCTCAGTGAAATCTGTGGAGAATGGATTTGGTGTTGTAGGTGGTGTAGACTTGATTGATGATGCTGTTGGAGCGCTTGATTTCTCTTTTCTGTCTATTGGATCCCTCAGGGTGGTGTATGTCGCAGGAATCTCAAGTCGTTGAGCTAAATCAATTGCAGTCTCCATGTCTCGTGGGAACTGAGGTTGCACTAATTCCCGTAGTCGAGTTGGGAGTCCCAGAATGGAAAGGTTACCTTGGTGAGGGATGCTGTCAAGATTGATGAGGTTGACATAGTCCTAGTAATTATTGATGTACTCCTCTAGTTTTCCTAGAACATCGAGGGTGCATATTCATTCTGATACTGATGCTTTAAGTGCCCAAATTCATTGAGAAAAGCATTATGAAAATCCTTCCAATCTGCTGGCGGTTTCTCTATCTGATCCAGCGGTTTCATATGATCTAGGTTGAAGAGAATGCACAGTCTTTCCATCCAAAGCCTAGGATCAGATTTCCCATTATATGTTGCTGTTACTATGCGTGCAATCATTGATATGCGTTCTGACTGGTGCAGCGTGTTGTTGGCTTGATAAGCGTTGGGCAGGAGTGGAGACGGATATGACGGTGGTGGTGCTCTTTGCGCCTCCACCTGTTTCAAGGTGAGTTTTGTTGCAGGATCCATGATTGGCAGGAGATTGGTCGATCATCAGAGTTGAGTCAAAGGAGTTGGGTTCGTTGATCTTACTTTCGAGGTGGGATCTGCCGGCAGCAATCATGATCTCCTTGGTTTCAGCGGTTAGTTTGTTGATAGCGGCTTCATGGTTCAATCTGATCTGTGTATCTATGATGATAGCAGATTGAATTGTCCTATCTTTGATCTTCTTTAGGCGGCCATTGATGGTGATGAACTGCTTGTGCATCCCATCTATTTTGTCGCTGATGGTGATGATGAAGGATTACAGCATCTCGGCGACGTTGATAGATTCATCTTCCATGGCGTGGATTGAACTGGTCATCTGATACCAGCTATAACAAGCCATGCATAGGGGCACGTGGCAACCCTAGCGTGGCTCGTGGGAGGCAGCGTGCGGCGGTGATGGCATGGCGACGGCGGCCGGCGCGTGGCCTGGGGGTGGGTGGCGGCGCAGGAGAGGAGGTGGGAAGGAAGAGAAAGGGATAACCCTTTTCTTTATTGCCTTTGATTGATTACAATCCCTAAATATTTATATTCCTGATTGGACTTGACTCTTAAGCAATCTAGAGATCCTGCGGATCCTCAATTCCTATTTTATTTGATCTTATTTTCCTAATTTATCTCGATGATGTGGTGGTGTTGCAGACATGATGACGGCGGCACCAGGATGGGCGACGGCGGCGCTAGTGCGCCCTGCTCCTCTCTCCTTTAGGGTTTCTGTGTGGGCTCTTGCCTAGTTGGTTGGGTTGTTCTCCTTTTGGGCCATAACTGGACTATTTATTCTGCCTTTCAAGTGGGCCAGGGTTGTACTTGTTACAGTGTCTGAACTTTGGTACATAGTACCATACCATTCATGACGTGAATGAGAAGTTTTGCATATAAATATCACATTTACCTAATAACCTCCATGCTATGTGAAAGCATCTAGGCCCTAGTGGGTTTCAGTGATTAATGACAACATAAAATTATTGTAATTAACGTGTGTTTTGCAGAGGCAATTTAAGTTAAGTCATGATAATGATCAATGGTTTTCATGCCCCTAAGATGAAAATCGTTTCGGTTTTTAAAGGATGAACGCCAAGATTAAGGACGGCTAGTTCTAAGTGTCGATTGGCGTTGGAGAGACACTTAGAGTAGTTTAAGACTTTTGTTTTACCTTTGGCCGTACTATAAGGGGGGCATGGATGGGTAGCTTGACCTAGGTAAGTCTAATGGTTTAGGTGTGATGCACACTTATCAAACTTAGCACTAGGTAGCTCAAGGAAGGCCCAAAGATCAAGTGGAACAATCTTCATATTTGATAGTTTTCAATTTGAAGTTGATTGATGCTTCATTAATGCACTAGACCCTGGCATGAAAGAGCACTGTACGCTGTTCTTGGAGCATTGGACGCTCCTGTAGTCACGTCCTATGAGAGTATAGAAAGGTCCAGAGAGCAAAATATTGCAATGGACGCATCCTATGGTTGGCAACAGACATGGGTCAGAGTCCAGTGCTTCAGCATGCTGGTTTCTGCAGCCTATTTCAATGCACTGGACATGTTCATTGACACACTGTACAGCGTCTAGTGCACCCATAGACTTGTGCTCTTGCCTCCAACGGCTAGTTACTTGTGTGGGGGAGTATATATACTTGCCCAACTCGTCCATAGAGGTTCTCTTGCCCATTTGTTCAGCTGAAGAAATACATTGGAGAGCAAAGGAGAGCAAGAGCCTAGTGAGGTTGTTGAGATTTGAGAATCCAAGGCTTAGGACCTCATTAGTGCTTAAGAGTAGCAAGTGTGCATCCACCCATCTCATTAGGCTTGTCATGGTCAAATGTGCATCCACCCATCACGTAGATGGCTCGATGGTGATTGGGAGCTTGGTGATCATCCGGTGGAGCTTGTGGATGACCCAACTTGTTTGCACCAAAATTTGGACTAGCAGGCACATAGGTAAAGCTTCTCAAAGAAGACTCTACCAGGAATTGGCTAAATGCCGGTAACAACCGTTTATTGGAAAATCGGCTAAATCAGGTGCAAATCGGCTAATCGGGATCGACTATCTAGAGAAGCATGCAGGCCATGTCGGCTCTGATCCGATTTGATGGGAAACAGCGTATCAATGGCACGGGACTCTATAGGATAGAATAGTAGGGCCCAAGTTATCAAGTTTTAGAAGTTTCTAGTCTATTTCCTTATTTTGCAAGTCGTATTGGGTTAGAACTTGGTCAAAGCCCTGGGTATAAATATGTAAGCCCCAGCACCTTGTAAACTCTCTCAACAATCAATACAACAATCTTTCGGCTTAGGCCAAAGCCCTTAGAACTAGGAGTAGCTTAGGTCTCGGTGAGTTCTTCACGACTAGGCTGCATCAGCATCGACCGACCTCTGGTTAGCTGTAAGTATCGTCATGGCTTGTGTTTGTGTTTGATAAGGCTGCATCGGCCCGTCTGACCTCTTGTTATGCATTGACACAACTAGTTATTGGCACTATTAGGTTTGGCACCCTAATAGATTCATTAAGTTATCGATGTTGTCTATTTTATATTATTTATTTATTTATAACAACATCATTGCCTGATCAAGATTGATATATTTTCCTTATATTCTTCTTAGATTTAATTGTTATCAATGCTCATTATGTTTATTTTCTTGCTTTGATGGTTAATCTTGTGCTTGCATTAGCTGGATTGTATCAATCTTGTTCGTGACATGCTAGGGTATGAGTAGTTTTATGGTAAGGCTTGTTAGTCTTTTCTAATTTTAGTGGCTACAACAGGTTAATTCACCGATCTCACTAGGATGGATCAGTTAGTGAGTTTTGTTTTAAGGCTGTTTGTACACCTAGTTCATTCTCATGTCAGTATCGGCAAATTAGCCGATTTACCGGAGCTTTACCCATAACATTGCGTGCATGTATCTATTTAATGCTAGTTGGTTTGTTGAGCTTGTTTGGATGAGACTTGGTCCAAAGATTACTTAGTCTGAGGATTTCAAATTTATGGGTTTATTAGATCTATTAGCCTTAGTCTAGATTATTGTAACACATTTTAGATTTTTATGCATTGTATCGATTATGCTAGATCGGCTAACGGCCTTGCGCTTTCTCACGTGTATTGGAATAGCCGATTTAGTTAAATATTTACTGTTTTAGTTATCCCAATACGTATTATGAATGATTTATATTGTTCTTGTTTTTTCTTAATCATATCATGATCGATTGCTTTAGTCATGCATGTTTATTCAATTCTTATTTACAAATGCATGCTGGATGTTGACTTTCTAGTCAACGCCCTGATCAGATCGGCTATTCGGCCATACATGAGGAACTATCTGGAATCACACCGGCAAGTTCCATAATTTGACTATTCTTTTCCTCCTTGTCAATTTCATGGTCAAATTGACTAGCACGCCTTGGACTCAATTGATTGGATCAGCTGCTGGTGAAGTCGTAGAGATCAGAGAGACGCTCACGGTCTGGTCTACCTGGCTTGCGAGAGGCTGTTGACGTGGAGTCACATTTTTACGTCAACACTCTTTTTGGCACGCCCGGTGGGACACACAATCGTTGACCATGGCTCCACTAAATGGATCTAATCTCAATGTCAACAACATCCTCGATGTCACAATGAAAGAACTCGATCCGGAGCAGAAACAAGCAATTGAACTAGCTGCTGAGCAACTGAAGCAAAAATGCTTGACTTGAGTTGGAAGAGTGAGTGGTGGCAAGGTGGTCTTGAAGCAACCAATGCCAAGAGTCTTGATGTTTGAGGAAAACGACATAGGAGAACAAGCAGACAAGAAGTTTATGCTGGACCAATTGAACAAGATGATTCATGAAGGTATTGCAAATCTTCAAGCATACTTCTTGAATACATTTGGCAACATCATGAAGGATATCTTTGTTGGTTTTCCTGTTGATGAAGTTAGACCTGCCTATTTAAACCTAGGTACAACATCTTGTTCTGGTGGTGGTGTGCAGAACCCTGCCAAGACAAATATGGTGTCAACTTCCAATGGAGGTGCAAATGGTAGTGCTGCTCCTCATGCACAACAGCCAAAGGGTGGTCCTCCACCTAATTTTAGTACATATACCACCTTCGGCTCACAAAATAGCTCCATCAGTTGATAGAATCAGAAGAAGCATGAATTATCATGTGAATCAAGCTATGGGAGGAGAAGCTGGTCAAGCCCAAGAAGGTGATGAAGAGCCACCAGCTAGTTTTGCAAATGTTTCAAGCTACAGTCATTGGGGAATGCCTTCTTGCCCCAGCATCAGGGGACCTGCTGATCCTAATGACCAACTAGTCAATAAAGTTACCGAGGTGATGGAGAATAGTTTGGCATGAAAAGGAATCACTCTAGATCATATAGCATGCCATATCCTGAATGGTACAATCGTCTGGAGCTTCCACGCAATTACAGAATTCCAGAGCTCCAAGTTTACCGGAGAAGACAACACCAGCACGATGGAGCATATAAGCAAATATTTGGCTCAATTGGGTGATGCTGCAGTTGAAGAAATTCACAGAATTAGGTTCTTTGCTTTGTCGCTGTCAGGACCAACTTTTACATGGTACTCATCTTTGCCAAGGAATTCTATCAACACTTGGGACGAGCTAGAGAGCAAGTTTCATGCCTATTTCTTCAATGTGACTGTTGAGAAGGACATTGATGATCTGACTTGCATGAAAATGAAGAATTATGAGTCTGGTCTTGATTTCATTTAGAGATTCAGGCAAACGAAGAGCTTATACTTTTCATTGAACCTTTCTGACAGCCAGTTAGTGAAATTGGCTATCCAAGGGATGCAACCATACTTAAAGGAGAAGCTTGTTGGCATGCACTTTCATAACTTGGAGTGCTGGCACACAGGGTGGTTGCAATATCTGAGTATGTAGAAAAGCCACATCAACAAAATCGCTTCTAGAAGTAGATATGAGCTAAATATGAGCTAAATATGTTCCTTCTCAAGAATCTTGACTTAAGTTGTTGCATACTTTATATGGTAGAAATCTTAGAAGAGAAATCCTATATGCTAATCTTTTACCTACCTCTTGCTCTCACTTGTCTTCCATGCTTCATTTCTTCCTTTTGGTGGAGAGACCCTTTTTGGAGATTAATGCCAAAGGAACAGAAATATTGGAAGATAGTGAGATTGATATGTGGATTGAAAGAGGTAAAGGAGGGCATATAAAATTTTTTAATTTTGTGTGGTGTATGCAAGGATAGTTGAAATTGATGCTTTTTGATAAGGATCGTTTATGCTAGTATGTGACATTCATGCCTTGAATGGTGTAATGTTTATTTTCTTTGAGTGCATGAATTGCCATGAGCATCACGGTTATAATGTTACACCTTGCACCCCACGGATGCTAAGATATAGGATAGTTTTCACACTTCATCTTAAATATGTGCATTTGGCATTTGAGGCCAAAGTTTGAATTCCTTCAATGCACACATTTAGTGGGAGCTCACTATATCATAGGATTCAAAATTTTATTATTTATCAATCTCTTGTAAGCTTTAATTGTGTTGTCATCAATCACCAAAAAGGGAGAGATTGAAAGTGCATCTAGCCCTTTAGTGGGTTTTGGTGAATTGATTGACAACATAATTAAAGGTCTAATGATTTTGATAAGTGTTGGACAAGAAATTGATTATCTCCAAGTACTTGATTAAAGTGTATAAAGCCAAAATATTGCGTCATTGTTGTATAAACAATCTAATTCAAGCACAAGACAACAATGCAAATAGAATTCATATAAAGGCCTATCTATTCTGATATTTCTATGATTAATGTGGAAGCAAGCACATTGAGTTAGATAATGAGACATAAGGGATTGCATATGGAATGGTCTCATATTCGAAGCTTGCTACATTGAAATGAAAAGTGACTTGGTATATTTGGATTTATCTATATTTGATGAATAGAATCAAGTCACGTATTCAAGATGGATTTGCTCAAGAAGAAAAATCAAAGTTAGAATGTCATCTCCCCTCGAAGTACATTGAAAGATTTGAAACATGATATTTGGTGATCCTAGCACCCCAAAGTTTCTTTGGAAAGCATTTTGGCTCAAGTGTTTCAATAGATTTTATTATTTGCTTGAGTTGTAGGAAGCGCCGCACTATCAAGAGGGATGCAAATTAGACTATTTAGATGAGGATACAAGTGCTCATGTTGATTTAGTTTACATGCTTGATAGACACTTTGCACACACACACTTAGAATGTTTCTCTCAGCTGGGTGCACCGAAAGTTCTGGTTGTAGGACCGGAAGTTCTGGTAGTTCCAAACTCTCGTGCGTCCACCTGCCTCCATTTGGTTCTGGCCAAAAATCGAAAGTTCCGACCAAGCCAGAAGTTTCGGTACTAGGACCAAAAGTTCCGATAGGTCAAATCCTGCAAGCGTCTGCCCGTCTCCATCTGGTTTTGGTCCAAAACCGGAAGTTCTGGTCGGACTGGAAGTTCTGGTAAACCAGACCAGAAGTTCCGACAGTTGACAGCCCACGCGGTCGGCCCAAAATTGGTACTTTCGATGGGATCGGAAGTTTCGATCAACCTGACCGGAATTTCTGGTTGACTTTGTGCGAATCCTATCTCCAACGGTCTGATCTCGATGGACCATAGTTCATCTAAGCATCGACTATAAATACTTTCTCACCTCGATTTATGACCGTTGCCCAACATTTCACTATGGCCAAGCTTTGCTAAAAATGCCTCCAAGCTGAGACTGACCTACTCTCTCTCCCCTTTGCTTCCAAGCTTCAATCTTTGATTGTTTGAGCTAGGGACGTGAAATTTGAGTGCGGGAGCATCAATTGTCGACTTGAGGACTTGGATTCCTCGTCTTGCCGGTTTGGTCTGCATTTGTTACTCTTGGTTTCTTGGAACCCTAGCCGGCTAGGCATCCTTCATGGTTGCCCATGTTGATTTACTTGTAAGGGCACCCTGAAGTGTTTGTATCACCTTTCTCTCTTAGTGAATATCTCAAGTTTTCCTTTGTGGTTGCTTGAGTGAGGAGACCTTCGTGGTCGGACCTTAGTGGTCACCTCAACAACGAGGACGTAGGAACTCCTGTGTGGGGATTTCCAAACCTTGGGATAAATCTTGTGTCTTGCTGTGGTGGTAGCATCGACTACCCTTGTTCTTGTGCTCTTCGTGTTCCTCTTCTCCACCTCCTAATTTCATAGGTTGGAGGAGCCAATCTATGATTTTATGAGGTTCCAAGCTCCGTGGATTTCAACATCATCATCGACAACATCTAGGAGGGTGTGATAACAGTTAGAATCAAAATCACAACTCATTTTACTCTGATTTCATAGCTCAGTAGGGCACCGAAAGTTCTGGTAGGTTTGCACCAGAAGTTCTAGTCCTAACTGGATCTGATCCAACCCATCGGAAGTTCCGGTTGGTATTTAACTTCCGCATTTCAAGTTTATGAGTTTCAAGATTTTCAAATACGCCTATTCACCCCCTCTAGGCGACATCTTTGGTCCTTTCAAGTGGTATCAGAGTCAGGATCTCACTAAAAGCTTCACCGACGTGAGAAAGGATGTCGATGCTTAATGAGTTGGGGCCCATAATCCACCAAAATGATGGTTCAAACTTTCTATCTTGGTCAATTCATGTACTCAAGCTCTTTCGAGATATTTGTCCAATTGTTGAGCATATTGTGGATGCAAGCATATCTCTTTCCATAGTTGATTGGAACAACTACAAAAATATTTCAAAAGAGGAACAAATATGTGTGCAACTCAATGCTCTTGCTGTTAATGCTATCTTGAGTACATTGAGTATAGAGATTCTAGATGAAGCAATCTACAATGGGCAAACACCTCCGGAGAGTGCTCATGTCATTTGGACTAAGCTTTTTGAGTTGTATGGAAAATTCAAATGTAATGAGTGCTATGTGTGGAAGACCATGGAAAAGATGTCCATTGTATCCAATTGCAATGAAAACATATCTAGCAATCTCAAGAGTGTAGAGCTGAAGTCACAGGAGCTAGTCGCTGCTGCAGTGCTGCCTAGACAGCACATACCATACGTGTTTAGTATAGTACTGGACGTATCCGATATGGCTGAGGCAGCAAAACTGCAAGTAGCTCCAAGCTATGATGTTGCACCTCGGTGGAGACCAAGTGATGAGTCAACCTCAGTATCTCATGAATCTCATCACTTCTGTCTTACGGCTAAGAAGAATATGAAGAAGGCAACCAAGAATGAGCAAGTCAAGGAGAATAACCTTGAAGATGATCAAGAACAAAGTGGTCTTAAAATTGAAGATTTTGATACCATTGATCATCTCAGCAGCAAAGACAAGAAAATATTTGTCAAGTTGATTAAGAAGAATGTTGAGCTAGAAGAAGAAAATGAGAAGCAAGAACACATACTTCAAAAGCAAGAGATGTTTCTCATTTCCAAGTCAGATGAACTAAAGGAAATCAATAAGAGGTATGAAAAGTTGTCAATGGAGCATGCTTTGGTTACTAACTCCTCTTCTAGTGTGTCCCAACTAGAAAAGGAAAATAGTGAGCTCAAGGCAAGACTAGATGAACTATCAAGCAAATATAATATATTACAAGCAAATTATGTTCATCTCAAGTGCTCCCATGAGAAACTAATAGAATCACATTCTATGCTTGAGATAGCACATGAGGTTGTAATTACATTGGTAAAATCATCTCAGCCTCTCACACAAACCCTCACGTGTACTCAATCTCAATTGAATATTTCTTGTACTAATGAGTGTGCTTCTCAAGTAAGCCAATCTTCGATTGAGCTAAATCTCATAGAAAACAATGAGCTCAAAGAAGAAGTGGAAATACTAAAGAAAGATGTGATTTGTTTGGAGGGTAAGGAGAAGGCACAACCTTCTCAAGATAACCGTGATAACATGGTGAAGAAGCTTGAGAAGGGTTCAAATCTTGCTTCCTCCAAATCCCAACACAAGAATCATACTTCAAGCAATGTCAAAACCACCAAGAGCAAAAAACATGGACATGAGTAGGCTTTGTGTCCACACAAGAGTTGGGCCATTCTACCAAGAATTGCCCCTTGTACAAAGAGGCAAGAAGAGAGCCCAAGTTACAATAAGAAGATGTTATGAATGTAATGAGATAGGGCACTTGATTGATGGTTGTCCCAATGAAGGGTTATGAGGGAGCTACGTGAGCCAGAAAACAAAACTTTTTGACCTCATAAACCAAGATCCACTGCTAGTTACAGGTTACGGGATTACCACTAGATGCGTAGGTGCAGCGAAAGATGACTCAATGTAGTCGTACGCGTCGCAGCAGGCAGTGCAATTGCATGGTCATCTGTCACCTCAATCCCCTCGCGCGGTTCGTCCTAGTGCTCCAGATGCAGCACCTCCGAGGAATCCCACACGTGCAGGGAAGAAGCGATGCGCCTCTAGACTGCTAGGTCCGCGAGGAGCAGAAGGCGCAAGCGTGGGGAGGGCGACGGCGGCTGCCAAAGGCGTGTATCTTCCTGGCCGTGCCTCTACCCCTTGCTTATATAGGCGTCCCCAATGAGCTCACGAGTTGGAGGCCCATTGGTAACCCTAAGCCTTTTCTAATTCGGGTCCAACCCAAATTAGGCTTCCAACCCCTTAAGCGTGCGACCCTATGGGTTCACGCACACATTAACATGGGCCGAGTAATCTTACTCGTCCAATAGTTGACAGCGGCCTCTAGCAAGGTGTGATAACTCCTATGTGCACGCAAATATCATATCAGACGAACCACTATGACCACATACAAGTTATTCCCTTTGCCACTCGATATAGGTTCAACTCGTGGGTTAACACTTAACCTAAGCACGGCCATGCATTTGTTGATCCTATCACTTGAGTGATCCAGTGATATCTCTCTTGTGTAGAGAGAGACAAATTCCATCTTGATTGTCTATGTCTCATAGCATGCTTCCTGACCACCCGAAGACCACCTTTATAACTACCCAGTTACGAAGCAGCGTTTGATAGTCCCTAAGTAGGCCGTTTGACATCTTGAGTACATACCACAATCTTAGGTCTAAGGACATAACATACATGACATGAATAGAGACTTTCTCATGTCGGGCCAGTCCAGCCTACATGTCTCACATGTGCCCACATTATTAGTTTGACATCTCCATATCCATGACTTGTGAAACATAATCATCAACTAATACATGTGCTAGTCTAATATTCAAGTGTGTTGTCACAAGAACGCCGACCAGGGACAACTTTAGAATAACCATTCAAGTAATTGAATTCCACAAACAATTCACATAATCACCAATCAATACAAGTTGTCTATAATGGATATTCAATGAACACTTTATTAATCATGGATACAATTGGAATATCATCATCTACATGATTAGCTCTAGGGCATATTCCCAACAGTCTCCCACTTGCACTAGAGTTAATCTCTTAGATGTCTAATCCCCATAGACCTCATGTGCGCCTCAAGCTTAGGTTGTGAAAGAGCCTTTGTCAAAGGATCTGCTACATTTAAATCCGTATGTATTTTGCACAATTTGATCTCTTCTTGTTTCACAAACTCTCGAATGAGATGAAACTTCCGGAGTACATGTTTGTTCTTCTGGTGATCCCTAGGCTGCTTAGCCTGTGCAATCACCCATTGTTATCATAATGTAAATTCAATGGGTCTGACACATTCAGAAACACACCAAGCTCAATGAGGAACCTCCTCAACCAAAAACCTTCCTTTGTAGCGCTAGAAGCTGCAATGTACTCGGCTTCTGCTATAGAATCGGACACCGTCTCCTACTTGGAACTTTTCGAGCTAACTGCACCACCATTTATTGTGAACACAAAACCTGATTGAGATAGTGAGTCATCCACGTCGGTTTGGAAGCTAGCATCGGTGTAACCGTTTACAACGAGCTCCTCCTCACCTCCATAGATTAGGAACACATTCTTAGTCCTTTGTAAGTACTTTAAGATGTTCTTAACAAGCGTCCAGTGAGGTTCACCTGGATTAGCTTGGTACCTGCTCGCAACACTTAGAGCATATGAGACATCTGGGCGAGTACATATCATGGCATACATGATGGAACCAACGGCCGAAGCATATGGAACCTTACTTATGCGGTTGCGCTCTTCATCTGATGAAGGACACTGCTTGTCATTAAAGTGCGTACCATGTGACATAGGCAAGAACCCTTTCTTGGACTGTTCCATGTTGTATCGTTTCAACACCTTGTCAGTGTACGTGTCTTGGCTTAATCCTATTAGCCTTCTCGACCTATCTCTATAGATCTTAATTCCCAAGATGTATGCTGCTTCACCTAAATCCTTCATAGAAAAACTATTGTTCAGTGAAGTCTTTACAGATTGCAACATAGGAATGTCGTTCCCGATCAGTAATATGCCATCCATATACAAGATCAGAAACACAATACCGCTCCTACTTTCCTTCTTGTAAACACAAGGTTCTTCTTCATTCTGACGGAAGCCAAACCCTTTGACGTCCTCATCAAAACAAAGATTCCAACTCCGAGATGCTTGCTTTAACCCATAAATAGATTTCTTAAGCTTGCATATTTTTCTAGCATTTTTAGGATCAATAAAGCCTTCGGGCTATATCATATATACGTCCTCTTCTAAATATCCATTTAGAAAGGTTGTTTTAACATCCATCTGCCATATCTCATAATTGAAATATGCAGCAATTGCCAGAATGATCCGGATAGATTTAAGCATCGCTACTGACGAGAATGTCTTGTCATAGTCAACCCCTTGAACTTGCCGAAAACCCTTTGCGACAAGCCGAGCTTTATAGACGTGGATATTTCTGTCCATATCCATCTTCTTCTTGAAGATCCATTTGCACTTAATGGGTCTAACCCCTTGAGGCAGGTCAACCAAGTTTCAAACTTGATTGTCTCCCATGGAATCTATCTCAGATCTCATGGCACTTTGCCATTTCTTGAAATCTAGATCCATCATAGCTTCCACATAATCCGTAGGTTCGTCATCGCCTAATAATAACAAATCCCCACGCAATACGTGAAGTCTCACTGATCTTCATGGTTGTGGTGGTGTCTCCACTGCGACGGGGTCTCTCAACTTGCTCTGCTACATTAGCATCACTCGTAGAGTCAGTCCCTACTGGCTCATCTTGAACTTCTTCAAGATACACATTTTGTCCATTCTTTTCTCTTTTGAGAAACTCTTTCTCTAAGAAAACACCATTTTGAGTAACAAACACTTTACCCTCTGACCGGTTATAGACATAATACCCTAAAGTTTCCTTCGGATATCCCATGAAAAAGCACTTGTCCAATTTGGGTGTTAGTTTATCTGATATAAGTCGTTTGACATAAACTTCATAACCCTAAATTTTCAGAAGAGACAAACTAGGACTCTTACCAGTCCACATCTCATATGGTGTCTTAACTACGGACTTAGATGGTACCCTATTCAATGTGAAAGCGGCTATTTCTAGAGCATATCCCCAAAACAATAAAGGTAGGTCCGACTGGCTCATCATAGACCGAACCATGTCCAACAAGGTCCGATTACGTCGCTCAGACATGCCATTTTGCTGAGGCCTTCTAGGTGGTGTAAGCTGTGGAACAATTCCACAACTCTTAAGATGATTGCTAAACTCGTGACTTAGATATTCGCCTCCACGATCAGATTGCAAGGCCTTGATCTTCTTGCCACATTGATTCTCTACTTCATTCTGAAATTCTTTGAACTTTTCAAATGTTTCAGACTTATGCTTCGTTAGGTAGACATATCCATATCTACTAAAGTCATCAGTAAAAGTTATGAAGTATTGAAATCCGCCTCTAGCTATCATGCTCATTGGTCCACATACATCAGTATGTACAAGTTCCAACAAGTCAGACGCCCTCTCAGGAAATCCTTTGAATGGCGCCTTGGTCTTCTTGCCTAGCAGGCAAGCCTCACATGTCTCATATGATTCAAAATCAAACGAATTTAGAAGACCATCATCATGGAGCCTCCTCATGCGATTCTCACTTATATGACCCAAATGACAATGCCACATATAGGTAGCACTTAACTCATTAAGCCGAGGCTGTTTAGCACTAATATTACAGACAGGTGCATCATCAAGATTTAAAATAAATAACCCATTCACAATGGATGCAAAAGCCACAAACACATCATTCTTTGAGATCACATAACCATTGTCTTTACTCACAAATGAATAACCATCCTTCATCAAGCATGAAGGTGACACAATGTTTCGACTTAAACTAGGAACAAAATAACAATTATTCAATTCTAAAATAATCCTAATGGCAAGGGAAGTTGCATCATCCCGACGTTCAATGCAACAACTCTTGCATTATTGCCCACGCAGAAATCAACTTCTCCTTTCTCCACGCTTCTACTTCTTATCATTCCCTGCATCGTATTGCAAATATAAGCAACCGATCCAGTATCAAATACCCAAGAATTGATATAAGAGTTAGCGGGGAAAATGTCTATAACATAAACAACAAATGTATGAGTGGGAGTACCTTTACTACCGCCATCCTTCTTCAAGGACACCAAATACACCTTGCAGTTTCTCTTCCAGTGACCTTTCCCCTTATAATAAAAGCATTCATCATTCTTTGCAGGTGGTTCATCCTTGGAAGACGATTGGTTTGGCTTAGAGATCTCATCTTTAGCCTTTCCCTTCTTCTTCCAATTGCCCTTCTTTCTCTTAAAGTTAGGCCTATTTTGAATTGCCAACACTTGGCCACCTCCTACTTTCTTGATGTTAGCCTCTGCTGTTTTTAGCATGCCACATAGTTCATTCAAGCCCTTCTCCGCCCCATGCATATGGTAGTTCGAGATGAAGTTTCCATAACTGGGTGGAAGAGACAAAAGAATGAAATCAGTTGCCAACTCTTGGCCAATTGGGAAGCCTAGCTTCTACAACCTCTGAGTGTAACCAACCATCTTGATTACATGTGGACCAATAGTTGCGCCCTCTGCTAGCTTAGTTTCTGCAAGCGCCTTAGAGACATTGAACCTTTCAGTCCGCGCTTGAGTTTGGAACATATCTTCAAGTGCCATGACCATATCGTTTGCTGAATGACTGTTGTCGAACTGCATCTGCAGATCAGGTTCCATACAAGCAAGCATGAGGAAACTCACTTCGAGATCCGCATCACTTGCTTTCTTATAAGGTTTTTCTCAGTAGCTGGAGCACTCTCCTCAGGTTCATCTAGTAATGGGGTGTCTAGAATATCTTCCTTTTTCTCAGCCCTGAGAACAATTCTCAGGTTGTGGATCCAATCCGCGTAATTTGTTCCATTCAACTTATCTTTCTCAAGAATTGTACGCAAAGAAAATGGTTGATTGCGAGCGACCATCTACAACAAAAGTAATGCAAAATACTAAGATAATGTATCCATGAAAGAGTAAATTATATAAAAATAAAATTTACTCCCACTAAAATCAATATCCCTCAATTGATACTTAGTGATTTAAGACCCACAACTAACAAGTCAACTAATGAGCTTTAGCATCACCGCTAGAGGACATGGTAGATTGGTAAGCAACACTTTGCTAATCATATCACATATGACTCTCTTTGTTGGGCAGCATCTCTATGCTACGCTCAACCTACCCATCCTCCAAGGTCCCTAACTGTTAGGATGACCTTGTTTAAGTAACCAAACCTTCTTGCAGTAAGTATCTGATATGAACCTGCCTAGTCGAGGAAAACCAGTGGCACCCTAATTTCATAGACCCACCACCGATTGTACAAGACTTATGACAGTGCAAGGTTTGGGGAAGCATTCAACTTAAACATTGCTGAGGGATCATTCTACTTCACTACCGCACGCATGTAGATAAAAACATAATAGCATGTGAAAGTAGAACATAGTAAGAATGGCATAACACATACATGACTTGGTATAGCCCATTATTCCTTTGGGGATCTCCATCTCCTTCAATCTATGCATCACAGTGATCTCCATCTCCATGATTCGAGCATGCCATCCTTCAGTGATGATTCCGCCAAGACTAGCTACTACTAGCGCAAGTAAAATGAAATTACATAGTCGCGGATAGATCATCACAGATTGGCACACAGGCCATTACATTAATTTTGACAATATGTATGTGGCTCCTGCCCATATTATCCTCATGACGTGCAAGCCATGAATTAAATACATACATGCATCTCATACACATAAGGGCTATACCAGTCATCAATACATGCAAAACAGAGTTATTTGAATCCGACGTCTAAACTTGCAACGTAGAAAACTCTATCTTCTAAGCCTTATATTGTAATTCTAATTTCACCAAATGCAGTGAAATGGTAGAGAATCAAATGGAAAATTTTGTTCTCTATGATTTTCATTTAGAGTTTGTCTCAATCTGAGTTACAGTTCAAAAGTTACGGCTGTTTTACCGAACAACACTTTTTTTGGCAAACCGGCGCCTGACAGTAAATTCCATCTACCACCACCATGCATCATATGCGGTTGGCACTTGACCATGACTAGATTTACATGAATCACTTAACTCGGATGGTGGAATTCCTACCGTTACGAGTAGATCGTTTCAAGACCAACACGGTAAGATGACGAACCAAGGTTAAAGACTCATCTACAACCACGCATATCACCATATGCACAAAACCGAACCTATAACAAGGTAGTAACGGCTTTGATACCATTGAAGGGTTATAAGAGAGCTACGTTACCCAGAAAACAAAACTTTTTGACCTCATAAACCAGGATCTACTGCTAGTTACATGTTATGGGATTACCACTAGACGCGCAGATGCAGCGGAAAACGACTCGATGTAGTTGTACGTGTCACAGCAGGCAGTGCAATTGCATGGTTGTCCGTCACCTCAATCCTCTTGCGTGGTTTGTCCCAGTTCTCCAGATGCAGCACCTCCGAGGAATCCCACATGTGTAGGGAAGAAGCGATGTGCCTCCAGACTGCTAGGTCCACGAGGAGCAGAAGGCGTGAGCGTGGGGAGGGCGACGGCGGCTGCCAAAGGCGTGTATCTTCCTGGCCGCACCCCTACCCCTTGCTTATATTGGTGTCCCCAATGAGCTCATGAGTTTGAGGCCCATTAGTAACCCTAAGCCTTGTCTAATTCAGTCCAACCCGAATTAGGCTTTCAGCCCCTTAAGCGTGCGACCCTATGGGTTCACGCACACATTGACATGGGCCGAGTACTCCTACTCGTCCAATAGTTGACAGCGGCCTTTAGCAAGGCGTGACAATTCCTATGTGCATGCAAAGATCGTATCAAACGAACCACTATGACCACATACAAGTTATTCCCTTTGCCACTTGATATATGGTTCAACTCGTGGGTTAACACTTAACCCAAGCACGGCCATGCATTTGTAGATCCAATCACTTGAGTGATCCAGTGATATCTCTCTCACGTAGAGAGGGGCAAATTCCATCTTGATTGTCTATGTCTCATAGCATGCTTCCTGACCACCCGAAGACCACCTTTATAACTACCCAGTTACGGTGCAGCGTTTGATAGTCCCTAAGTAGGCTGTTTCACATCTTGAGTACATACCACAATCTTAGGTCTAAGGACATAATGTACATGACGTGAATGAAGACTTTCTCATGTCGGGTCAGTCCAGCCTACATGTCTCACATGTGCCCACATTATTAGTTTGACATCTCCATGTCCATGACTTATGAAACATAGTCATCAACTAATACATGTGCTAGTCTAATATTCAAGTGTGTTGTCACAAGAACGCCGACCAGGGACAACTTTAGAATAACCATTCAAGTAATTGAATTCCACAAACAATTCACATAATCACCAATCAATATAAGTTGTCTATAATAGATATTTAATTAACACTTTATTAATCATGGATACAATCAGAATATCATCATCTACATGATTAGCTCTAGGGCATATTCCCAATAGTCCCAAAAAGCAAAACAAGCATAAAGAAAATCAAGGATGCATATGCTATGCTTGTAAAAGAAAGGGGCATCTAAGCTATGATTGCCCAAATGGTAAAATACCTAAGCCTAATATATTTGTTTATGATAATATGCTTAGGAGGGCCACAAATGGAGTTAGTACTTGTAAGGTGATGAGTTCACCACAAACTAGTATATAAATCATTTGGGTGCCTAAGCACTTGTTGACTAACTCAAAAGGACCCAACAAGAGTTGGGTACCAAAGTGTGATTAGGATATTGATGTAGGGACTTGATGGTGAGATGAAGACTTTAGGGTGCTTGAGGAAGCAAATTAAAAATATTTACTCAAGCTATCAACCAATTCTTATCATAATCTATTGTATGGTTGACCCAAAGATAATTTAATGATCATATTCTCTACTTCATCCTTTCCATTGGTAACAAGTACCTAATTTTAGTAGGATTGCCACTTTGTTTATGGAAGTGCTTAATAGTTCACAAATAGGAATATTTGTGAAATATTCTAAGTGGCTAATTAGGGTTATTTGATCACTTGATGTTTGCCATTTGGTGTTTTTAATGGCTCTATAGTAGAGCAACATATTTATTGAGATGCAGGAATACAAGAAATACTAGTGCCAAAAGAAAATCACAAGTGCAAGAGTGAGTTGATTCTATCCAGCACCTACTGGACATGTCCAGTAGGCCTATCGAACATGTCCAATATGGAAGGGGATAGAATATGAAATTTGATTGCAACTGAGATTTTAATCCATATGATTTAATATATTCATAGTTTTCTATGAAGTTTGTGATTCAGTATACCTAAGTGGGATGTAAGTATTCCTAGTTAAATTTATACATGGCAAATTATGTGACCTTGGACAAAATAGAAAAATTGACTCCCATACTTGTGATAGAGTCAAGTGCTTGTTGCAAGTCATTCAAATTACTTGTGGCACTTATTTAGGGGGCTCAAATTTCTATTTTGATCCATTGTGGACTAACATTTCTTCTAGTGATCTTGTAGTCCTATTAATAAAAAAATTGGATTCATATGAGAGCATGGTCATTTGACAAGTGAGGTCATCCTGATATTTATCATGCCGATATGTATATCCCCTTAGTGGATAATTATTGTGGACTCAAGACAAAGATTGCCAAAGTTTCTCATCTTCATCTTATGGGCATCTACATGCTGCAATGGTTGTATCTCTTGGCTTATTTCAATTTGAATATTACACTACTGCCATGACCTGGACATTGAGTAAAAATCTCAAGTTCTTAATTGAATAGAGTGTTATGTGAGAACTTCAAATTATTAAGGCACTTATAAAAAAAGGTAAATTTACTCTGTGGCTAGAGTTGTGAGACTAACTATTTTTCTAAGTAATTTATGTAGTCTCACTAAATGATAATATATTTCTCAAATGGAGTGTGCTATCATATGAAGGCCATCAACCCAAAACTTTGTGATGTTTCTCTCTCTAGTTATTTTGAAGTTGTTTTGCCTATGTTAGCCACTCACCATAATATGACTTAAATCTGCCCTTTAGACTTAATTGACCAATCATGCACATTTATGTTCACATTTCACTCAAAAGAATGTGCATGAGGCTTTAAGAGAGATTTAATCCATGCTATGAGGTTTCTCTATTTAGTGATCCACTTGCCTTTCACACTTTTAGGGCTACTAAATTAGAAACTAGTGCTTGTGCTACCAATGCCATCTTATGTTTGAGATTTATAGGAAATTCAAGAAAAGAGGATGTTCTTTGTCTAAATGAATAAAACACAAGCTTCAAGGTTACTCCTCACCGTAAGATGTTGCTGCTAGAGGACATAGAGATCAAAATCTGAGATTAAATGAAATCAAGTTTGAGGTTGTGTTGGATGACCTATATTGGAAGAATTCACAAGATTGCAAGCATTGATAAGGGTACTGAATGGAAATAATATCTTATGAGTATTCTCAACCAAAATTCACCTTAAGAATGGACAAGAAGCAAAGAAGAATTGAGAATATCAAATCTGTTCAGAAATCTAAAAATCTGAGTTGGCTACTCCAAGCATGGATTTGGTGCTTTAAATACTGATGAATTGACCTGAAACTTGCGAGCATGCTACACACATGTAGTACTTTTTGTTGTACAATGAGTGGTTTAGTAGAAAATTAGTTTTAAGTTGAATTCTGTCAGCTTCAGCAGTGCAAATTTTCAGACCTTAGTAGTTTTGGTAGAAGATTGACTTGTTTGATGAAATGGAGTTCAAATGGGCTGAATTTGTTAAATAGTTAAAAGAACTTCTAGATAGTCATATCTATCAAATTTCATGTATATTGGATTTGTGGTCTGAGAGATATGGACTTTTCTCTAAGGAAGATAGAATCTAAAAACTGACTGTATGGAATCAGATTACAGTGAAACAACAAGATTCAGTTGGCTATCAAGTTGGTCATGAAGAATCATTTGAAAAACATAAGCATCAGTTTGGTCTAAAAGATTTCAACAAAAGAAAAATACTCACACATGGATCCAAATCAGTTGCACTTGGATTACCAGTAGCAGCAGGCGATTGTAACTAATTTGAACTAGAAGCAATCAGCTGTAGGTTTTTTGAAACAATAGTTAAAATCAATTCAAACTAGATGAAACCAGTTGACTTTAGTACTACAAGAAGAAACAATGGGTTACAATTAGTTGGTGCTAGCTGAAATCAATTGGAAGCATTTAGAAACTATTGCAGCTAATGGATTGCAACCAACTTGAAGGAGTTTGAAATAGATGGAATATTGTGCAAACCTCACTATTGGCATCATATTATTGATATGCATCATAGTGCTTCATGTACTCATGCATGCACAAATTTAGGGGGAGTTTAGCTTATATCTTATGGGACTATTGGCTTCTTCCAAGTGTATGATATGCAGACCCACACATGAAAAAGATGGATGGATGGTTCCTTGGATTCTTTGGGTATTTCAAAAGAATGTCCCAATCCTTTAGTGGAACTAAATCTAGATGATTTGGAGAAAAAAATGAAGATTGGGATTCCAGTACTATTTCTCCTCTCTAGGTCTCTTCAAGTTAAGTTAATTCATCCCATTGATTACCCAAGATCTTATCAACAAAAGTGGTAATGAAAGAACTAGGCACCTAATTTAGATCTTGACGCATCATATTCCATCATGAATCATCAAGTGAAGAATTATGTCCATCCGAATCATGAAGTCTCACTTATGATGGTCATATCTATTTAGTGATTTATCTACCTTGGTGGTGGTATGTTTTTTTGGCATAATTTCAATTCTTGTAAATTTATCATGCCTTGGTCAAGATATAGAGTGAACTCCTCATGACTCTTAAATTGATCCAAATGCATTTCCAAAGTAATTAAAATACTTGATGCATATATTAAGGGGGAGCCCATCCTATGTCTTGTGTCTTTGAAGACTAACCTTTTCTTCTAGTGATTTGTGTAGTCTCTTGGTGAGAATGAGCTTCTCATGAGTATGTTATAATAACTCAATTCAAATTAGTAAAGTTATCTCTCATATTCATTTAGATTGCAATTTTATCTCTTAAGTAGCTACTCTCCATAATATAGCTTAAATTCCCTTGTTTGGATTTAATTTACCAAAAATGCATATGTTCTTGCCTTTCACATATATATGTATGCACTAGAAAAAAGGGGGAATTTAATCTATGTTATGAGGTTTTGCAATTAGTGATTTACATGCCTTCCACATCCAAAAGTCAATAGTTGTGAAACTGTAGCTTGTGCAAATTGATGCTATCTCTTGGCTTTGTGAGCATTCCCTAGGTGATATTATGAGATACGAGCATTGATTCCAAATGCCATCAACTTGTGAAAATTCTTTCAAATTAGTGACAAGATTGTGAAGACCATATTACAATTAATATTGGTGGATAATCTTTCAACTTGGTATTAAAAATAATTATGTCTTCAATTGGTATCTCAAAATGACAACAAAAGCTAGCAATAGACTTTAATTTGAGATCAAGCACAAATGTGATATCTCCTTGAAGGTGATGATGAAGAGAGATGAGCACAGATAAAATTATCTTGCATAAAGAAATACTAGTCTCATCAAAGAACTAAATCCAACTATTGAAACCATCTTCATGGTAAAAATTATGAGGCTTAGAACAAAGGTATATCGCTCCAAGAACTCTTGTATTACCTTTGTGCATCTAGGCCCTTACTTGCTAGTTTGTGCATGTGTATGCAATATTTTGAGTCACACCATAAGTTTGTTCTTATGGTGACGATTAGAGAAATCTTTAGATATTTGGTTCATACCTCTTGTGTCTAATTATGATCTAAGTAAGATATGAGCTAAATATGCTCCTTCTCAAGATTCTTGACTTAAGTTGTTGCATACTTTATGTGGTAGAAATTTTAGAAGAGAAATCATATATGCTAATCTTTTACCTACCTCTTGCTCTCACTTGTCTTCCATGCATCATTTCTTCCTTTTGGTAGAGAGACCCTTTTTAGAGATTAATGCTAAAGGGGGAGAAATATTGGAAGATGGTGAGATTGATATGTGGATTGAATTTCAATTTTGTGTGGTGTATGCAAGGATAGTTTAAATTGATGCTTTTTGATAAGGATCGTTTATGCTAGTATGTGACATTCATGCCTTGAATGGTGTAATGTTTATTTTCTTTGTGTGCATGAATTGCCATGAGCATTATGGTTATAATGTTACACCTTGCACCCTACGGATGCTAAGATATAGGAGAGTTTTCACACTTCATCTTAAATATGTGCAGTTGGCATTTGAGGCCAAAGTTTGAATTCCTTCAATGCACACATTTAGGGGGAGCTCACTATATCATAGGATTCAAAATCTTATTATTTATCAATCTCTTGTAAGCTTTAAATGTGTTGTCATCAATCACCAAAAAAGGGGAGATTGAAAGTGCATCTATCCCTTTAGTGGGTTTTGGTGAATTGATTGACAACATAATTAAAGTTCTAATGATTTTGCTAAGTGTTGGACAAGAAATTGATTATCTCACAAGTACTTGATTAAAGTGTATAAAGCCAAAATGATGTGTGATTGTTGTATAAATAATCTAGTTCAAGCACAAGATAACAATGCAAATAGAATTCATATAAAGGCCTATCTATTCTGATATTTCTATGATTAATGTGGAAGCAAGCACGTTGAGTTAGATAATGAGACATAAGGGATTGCATATTGAATGGTCTCATATTCGAAGCTTGCTACATTGAAATGAAAAGTGACTTGGTATATTTGGATTTATCTATATTTGATGAATAGAATCAAGTCACATATTCAAGATGGCTTTGCTCAAGAAGAAAAATCAAAGTTGGAATGTCATCTCCCCTTGAAGTACATTGAAAGATTTTAATGATGATATTTGGTGATCCTAGCACCCCAAAGTTTCTTTCGAAAGCATTTTGGCTCAAGTGTTTCAATAGTTTTTATTATTTGCTTGAGTTATAGAAAGCGCCGCACTATCAAGAGGGATGAAAATTAGACTAGCTAGATGAGGATACAAGTGCTCATGTTGATTTAGTTTACACGCTTGGGAGACACTTTGCGCACACACTTAGAATGTTTCTCTCAGCTGGGTGCACCGGAAGTTCTGGTTGTAGGATCGGAAGTTTTGGTAGTTCTAAACTCTCGCGCGTCTGCCCGCCTCCATTTGGTTCCGGCCAAAAACCGGAAGTTCCGACCAGACTGGAAGTTCCCATAGTACAAATCCTGCAAGCGTCTACCCGTTTCCATTTGGTTTGGGTCCAAAACCAGAAGTTCTGATCGGATCGAAAGTTCTGGTAAACCAGACCAGAAGTTCCGACTGTTGACAGCCTGCGCGGTCGGCCCAAAATTGGTACTTCCGATGGGATCAAAAGTTCCGGTCAACCTAACTAAAAGTTCCGGTTGACTTTGTGCGAATCCTGTCTCCAACGGCCAGATCTCGACAGACCAGAAGTTCCGGTGGTTTCCACCAGAACTTCTGGTAGTTCATCTGAGCGTTGACTATAAATACTTTCTCACCTCGATTTCTGACCATTGCCCAATATTTCACTATGCCCAAGCTTTGCTAAAAACGCCTCCAATCTTAGACTGACCTACTCTCTCTCCCCCTTTGCTTCCAAGCTTCAATCTTTGATTGTTTGAGCTAGGGACATGAGATTTGAGTGCAGGAGCATCGATTGTCGACTTGAGCACTTGGATTCCTCGTCTTGCCGGTTTGGTTTGCATTTATTACTCTTGGGTTCTTGGAACCCTAGCTGGCTAGGCATTCTTCGTGGTTGCCCATGTTGATTTACTTGTGATGGCACCCTGAAGTGTTTGTATCACCCTTCTCTCTTAGTGAATATCTCAAGTTTTCCTTCGTGGTTGCTTGAGTGAGGAGACCTTCGTGGTCGGGCCTTAGTGGTCACCTCAACAACGAGGACGTAGGAACTCTTGTGTGGGGATTGCTGAACCTCAGGATAAATCTTGTGTCTTGTTGTGGCGGTAGCATCGACTACCCTTGTTCTTGTGCTCTTCATGTTCCTCTTCTCCACCCCCTAATTTCATAGGTTGGAGGAGCCGATCTATGATTTGGTGAGGTTCTAAGCTTCGTGGATTTCAACATCATTATCAACAACATTAGGAGGGTGTGGTAACAATTAGAATCAAAATCACAACTCATTTTACTCTAATTTTGTAGCTCAGTAGGGCACCGAAAGTTCTGGTAGGTTTGCACCAGAAGTTTTGGTCCTGATTGAAACTTCCGATCCAACCCACCGGAAGTTCCGATTGGTATTTAACTTCCACATTTCAAGTTTATGAGTTTCAAGATTTTCAAATACGCCTATTCACCTCTCTCTAGGCAACATCCTAGGTCCTCTTAAGCTGACTGCTAAAGAATATCGGGATATAAAGAGGAGGCGCGAGAGGCAGTATAGCCGATTTGACCAGCCTGAGTCATATGCATCGGCTGAGAGAAGGCCACATGTGACATCTTGCATTATTTTCAAAAAGTGGCAGAGGCAACAAGAGAAGGACCACAGGAGACGGTTTGAAGAACAAGAATGCTTGAGGATGCTTGAAGAGGAAAGGTATGAAAGAGAGCAATCTGAGTTACATTGGAATTGTCCTTTCTTCAGGCATTGCTGGAACGAAGGCTTGAGGTTGCCAACCAAGAGAGACTACCCTGAATGGAGTGACCAGTATAGAGGATATCAGCAATCTCAAACCAACTGCCAGTCTATTCATGAAAGACTTAGACAGCCTATGGAGGATCGGTGCATTAATAAATGCAAAATCCATAATCATTGTGTTGCTTATGATGAAGAAGTAGAGGAAGTGTAGCATGTTTGGCAAGAGAACCAATAGTTCCCTGGTGGACTTTCTAGGATTCAGAAGAGAAGAGTTCAGCGCTTGAGAGAGACTGAGATTAAACTGCAAAAGGCCAAGAAAACTAAGAAGACACAGGTTTGGAAGGCCAAACAAATAGCCGATTCAAGCAAATCGGCTCCTATTGGTATGCAGTGTATTTTGCCTTCTAGGTGTAGAGCATCAAAGAATCAGGAAGTTTACTCTGACTTTGATGAATCAGAGTATGAAGAGATAGATGCTTATCTAGCACTCACTTCTCAAGCTATATTCAACAAGCCAGTTCGCCATAGACATTTGAAGGCTTTATATATAAAGAGACGCATGAATGGCAAGCCAATGAACATGATGCTAGTAGAGGGAGGTGCCACAGTTAACCTCGTACCTATATCAACATTCAAAAGGTTAGGCAAGATCTATAAAGATTTGATCAGACAAATGTGCAACTAAGAGATTTTGCAGACAAGATTTCTGATGCCCGGGGGGCAATTAATGTGAAATTGACGATTGGCAATAAGACCATGATTACCACATTCTTCATTATCAACAGAGAAGGGTTTTATAGCTTGCTTCTTGTAAGGGACTGGATACATGCCAATTGTTGTGTGCCTTCAACCATGCATCAACATGTGATATAGTGGGTGAACAACCTGCTGATGATTCAGTCAGTTTTCTTTCTATCAATCATGATTACTGGGATCTTGAAGATGTTGAATGCCTTTCTATAAAGGAGTTTCATGAAGACTTCATCACTATCAACGATGAAGATCAACAGCCGATCCAAGTAGTCGGTTCTGAAAAAATTATTTAATGGATAATCCAATTGATGGTACTGAAGGGAAGCTTGGACACGGTTTACATCGGCCGGCATTTTAGAAGAAGTAGATATTAGACCCAATGATAGACCAAGGCTGACGTATGTAAGTTGTAAGCTTGTCCCTAAATATAAGAATAAGTTAGTCAATCTTTTGAAGGAGTACAAAGACTATTTTTTCTTGGGAGTACTATGAAATGCCTGGATTAGATAAATCAGTTGTAGAGCATCATCTGCCAATCAAGGAAGGGTATCGACCTTTCAAATAGCCTCGAAGGAGATTCAAACCTAAAATATTTGATGATGTGAAGAAAAAGATTGAGAGATTTCTTGAAGCCAAATTCACCAGGCCATGTAGATATGCAGAGTGGATTTCTAATATTGTCCCTGTCTACAAGAAGAACGGCAAGATGAGAATGTGCATCGATTTCAGAGATTTGAATAAGGCCACTCCAATGGATGGGTATCCAATGCCGATTGCCGATATGCTTGTTGATGCAGCTGCTGGACATAAAGTGATTAGTTTTATGGGTGGTAATGCTGGTTATTACCAAATATTTATGGCAGATGAGGATATTTCCAAAACAGCATTCAGGAGTCCAGGAGCAATCCGTTTATTCGAATGGGTAGTAATGACTTTTGGTTTGAAAAATGTTGGTGCAACTTATCAGAGAGCAATGAATTATATATATCAAAAGTTGATCGGCAAAATAGTTGAAATATATATTGATGATGTGGTTATTAAATCAGAAGGATATGAACAACATTTAGCTGATCTAAGAGAAACTCTAGAGTGTACAAGTAAAAATGGTTTAAAGATGAATCCGCTTAAGTGTGCTTTTTGGGGTTTCGCTGGTCAGTTCTTGGGTTTCATGGTCCATGAAAGAGGAATTGAGGTTGAGCAGAAAAGTATGGATGTAATTGACAAAGCTATCCCTCCAACTGACAAAGTGAAATTATAGTCATTACTTGGCTAGATTAATTTTATTAGAAGGTTTATTGCTAATCTGTCCAGCAAAGTTTTGCCTTTTTCTCCTTTTTTAGAATTAAAGAATGATCAAATGTTCAAATGGGTTGAGGCACAACAAAAGGCATTTGAGGATATTAAAGAATACATAAAGTCACCTCCGGTGTTGATCCCTCCTCAATTTGGTAAGTCTTTTTAAGTTGTACCTGGCAGCCAAGGATCTTTCAATTGGTTCATCCTTAACACAAGAGTTTGAAGGGAGAGAAAGAGTTGTTTACTATTTGAGCAAAAAATTATTGGATCCAGAAACAAGGTATACTCCAATAGAAAAATTATGTTTATGCTTGTATTTCTCTTGTACCAAATTAAGAAGGTATTTGTTATCTTCTGAGTGTGTTGTGGTGTCAAGTGTTGATGTCATCAAGCACATGTTATCAATGCCTATTCTAAACGGCATAATTGGCAAATGGATGTTAGCTTTGTCAGAATTTGACTTGAGATATGAATCGGTTAAAGCAGTTAAAGGATAAGTTTTGGCTAATTTTGTTACTCAACATAATAAGCTGGACATTGGATTCGTGGAGGTAGCATCCTGGGTTTTATTCTTCGATGGATCAACTTGCAAGCAAGGTGGTGGCATTGGTACTTTATCGTTTCCCCTCGAGGGGCAACGTTTGAGTTTGCTTACCAAATTGCACCAACAACAACTAACAATCAAGCTGAATATGAAGCAATTTTGAAGGGACTTCAACTTCTGCAGGAGGTAAAGGCTGAGTCAATTGAAGTATTTGGTGATTCTCAACTAGTAATTAATCAATTGCTCGGCCTGTATGAGTGCAAAGATGAGACTCTGAAGAGATATTATGATCAATGCAAGGAGATTCTCCAGAAGTTTATCATTGTGTCGTTACATTATATTCCTCGGGCACAAAATCAAGAAGCAAATAGACTGGCTCAAGGTGCCTCAGGCTATAAGCTGGTTCCAGAGGTATCAGCTAATGATGTAGTTGATGATTGGAGGGTAGAAATTATTGATTACTATCCATCACAGAAGGTCACCAAGAAGCTGAGATATAAAGTAATCAAGTTTGTTTTGCTTGGTGGACAATTATATTATAGGATAATTGATGGTGTACTCATAAGGTGTATTAGTTAGGAAGAAGCCAAAACCATGATGCATCAGGTTCATAAAGGGATTTGTAGTGCTCATTAGTCAGCATACAAAATGAAATAGGTAATAAAGAGAGCCGGATATTTTTGGACCACCATGCTAGAAGATTGTTTCAAGTATTACAGGGGTTATCAAGAGTGTCATAAATTTGGTAATATTCAAAGAACACTAGCTTCTGCTATAAATCCTATCATGAAGCCATGGCCGTTTAGAGGATGGGGCATAGACCTGATCGGCCATATTTATCCACCTTTGAGTAAAGGACATAAATTCATATTGGTGGCTACAGATTATTTCACCAAGTGGGTTGAAGCTATTCCTTTGAAGCTAGTTACCTCTAAAAACAAGGTTGACTTTGTCAAAGAGCATATCATTTACCAGTTTGGAATCCCAGAGATAATCATGACTGATCAAGGCACCATGTTTACATCAGGAGAGTTCGGAGAATTTGCTGAAGAGATGGGTATTAAGCTAGTCAATTCTTCCCCATATTATGCCCAAGCCAACGGACAAGCCAAAGCTTCAATCAAATCCTTATCTAGTTAATCAAAAAGAAGATTAGAGAACAACTCAGAAGGTGGTATTTGACTCTAAATGAAACACTATGGCATATCGGATGGCTCAACATGGATCAATTAAGTGTTCACCTTATGAGTTAGTAGATGGCCACCATGTAGTAATGTCATGGGAAATTCAGTCTGGTTCAAGAAGAGTTGAATTACAGAAGGAATTAGCAGCCGGTGATTACAGTAATCTCATGATTGACGGTTTAGAAGATATACATTATCATCAGCTGAAAACACTGGAGATGGTTGAGGCCAATAAAATGAAAATTGCCAGACATTACAACAAAAGGTCAAACTGAAGGAATTTGGAAAAGATGAACTCATTTGGAAAGTCAGATTGCCAATTGGAGTAAAAGATAGTAAGTTTGGCAAATGGTCTTCGAATTGGGAAGGACCTTATTTCATTGATCAAGTTCTCCCAGGCAATGCTTATATTCTGAGAGGTTTTAAGGGAGAAGTATTCAAGAAGGCTATAAATGGTAAATTCCTCAAAAAGTATTATCCCAACATATTAGCAAATGAAGATTTGATTATCAAAGAAATAAATTAGATTGTTGGGCATAAATAGACAGTCGATGTTTTCATCACCTTCAGTACAAAATAACCAATGAAAAAATTGGTAATAACCGATGTGGCACGCATCGCCTTTAGAGCAAAAAGAATAAAACAAAGTAGATCATTCAGAAACCAAATGAAGAAATCTAAGGAAAATTTGGATTAGGTTTAACTAAAGGGGATCCTATTGATGATTAAGTTTATACACAAGCCATTACAGAAGATTGCCTCCTAAGTATAATCTACTGATTGTGCACTTTTGTTATCGGATAGTGCACATCGGCTACATCACTGATGATCCTTCCATCCGGCTCCATGATGTCGATATTGGCCTCCATCTCTCCATCAAGGTCCTTGTTGATGACGTGGAGGTCACAGAGGTCAATGCCAGTGCGAGCTCAAACGGCGTTGAGGGCGAGAGCGGCGCCGTACTCTATGGCTACATAAGAAATCTCAGTAAAGCGGGGCTAGACATTCTCCACCCGTTCAGTGACCGTCTCGCCAGCGGTATTCACTGCACTGGCGATCTCGATCCCGATAGTTTCGAGAACCTTGAGCTTGGCTGTTAGATCTGATAAACAAACAACGCAAGATGAAGTAACAAAAATAATCAAGTTGGAAAGGATCAAGAAGTTTACCAGCAATCTGATCATTGGCAGTGTCTCGTTCCTTGATGGCTTTCTTGGTTTCCTCCTCCTTTTCCTCAATGTCATATTTGAGATTGAGAACCTCCTTTTGAAGATTGAGGTTCATGCTTCTCATCAGGCTGAGTTGCTGCTGTGCCTGAGCAAGTTTTAGCACCAAATTGCGCTCATCTGGCAGAGAAAGCTTAGAGGTATCATTGCTATCCAATCTACAAAATCAGCAAAGATGGTTAGAATCAAGATTGATTTGGAAAAGCGTTGATTGAGTTAACTCACCTCTTTGGGAAGACACAACCAGAGGTCACCTCCTCCTCCATTGCTGGGCGCTTGTCGTGATCCGCCATTGACAAGAGTTGAAGGATTGAAGAAAAGATTTTCCTTTTGGGTGAAAAAAGGGTCTTCTCTGGATAAAAGATGAAGTTGCTCAGGGATTGCGTATAAATCAAAATGAAGCAGAAGGCATTGATTTATAGTCCAGGAGATGGGGCACACTTCAAGATGTGAATCGATAGCCTACCATTGATGGATCGTACTGTGCAAATGAGTAATGGTGTGGCCAATCACATCAAATCTGAGTGCGTCCTCGAGAAAACCAAGCATTTTGTCTTCTCTGATCAGTTGGGAGGTCAGTCGGGAAGGCAGATCGGCTAAAGATCAGAGTTAAAAGTTGGCCATTTGTCAATCATGGAAAGTTATAACCGGAAAATCCTGAAGTTTGATTGAAGACGAATGGAGGAATTTTGGAATAAAACCATTTTATCCCAAATTAGGGGGCTTGTGTTTGTGTTTGATAAGGCTGCATCGGTCCGTCCAACCTCTTGTTATGCATTGACACAGCTAGTTATCGGCTCTATTAGGTTCGACACCCTAATAGATTCAATAAGTTATCATGTTGTCTGTTTTATATTATTTATTTATTTATAACAACATCATTGTTCGATTAAGATTGATAGATTTGGCTTATATTCTTCTTAGATTTAACTATCTCATCATGTTTATTCTCTTGCTTTGATGGTTAATCGTGTGCTTGTACTAGCTAGATTGTATCGATCTTACTCGTGACATGTGGCGCGTTCTAGGGTATGAGTAGTTTTATGGTAAAGCTTGTTAGTCTTTTCTAATTTTATTGGCTGCAATGGGTTAATTCATCAATCTCACTAGGATGGATCAGTTAGTGGGTTTTGTTTTAAGGCGGTTTGTACACCTAGTTCGTTCTCATGTCGGTATCGGCAAATTAGCCGATTTAACAGAGCTTTACCCATAACATTGCGTGCATGTATGTATTTAATGCTAGTTGGTTTGTTGAGCTTGCTTGGATGAGACTTGGTCCAAAGATTACTTAGTCTGAGGATTTCAAATTCATGGGTTTAGTAGATCTATTAGCCTTAATCTAGATTATTGCAACACATTTTAGATTTTTATGCATTGTATCGATTATGCTAGATCGGCTAACGGCCTTGCGCTTTCTCACGTGTATTAGAATAGTCAATTTAGTTAAATCTTTACTATTTTAGTTATCCTAGTACGTATCATGAATGATTTATACTTGTTGTTGTTTTTTGTTAATCATATCATGATCGATTGCTTTAGTCATGCATGTTTATTCAATTGCTTATTTACAAATGCATGCTAGATGTTGACTTTCTAGTCAATGCCCTGATCAGATCGGCTATTCGGCCATACATGAGGAACTGTCTAGAATCACACCGGCAACTGTCTCCTGTCCCATAGATGAGGTACAACATCAGGTTCTGGTGGTGGTGTGCAGAACCCTGCCAAGACAAATATGGCGTCAACTTCCAACGGAGGTGCAAATGGTAGTGCTGCTCCTCATGCACAACAACCAAAGGGTGGTCCTCCACCTAATTTTAGTACATCTACAACTGTACCACCTTCAGCTCATAAAATAGCTCCATCATTTGATAGAATCAGAAGAACTGTGAATTATCATGTGAATCAAGCTATGGGAGGAGAAGCTGGTCAAGCCCAAGAAGGTGATGAAGAGCCACTAGCTGGTTTTGCAAATATTTCAAGCTACAATCATTGGGGAATGCCTTCTTGCCCAAGCATCAGGGGACCTGCTGATCCTAATGACCAACTAGTCAATAAACTTGCTGAGGTGATGGAGAAGCAGTTTGGCATGAAAAGGAATCACTCTAGATCATATAGCATGCCATATCCTGAATGGTATAATCGTCTAGAGCTTCCATGCAATTATAGAATTCCAGAATTCTCCAAGTTTATTGGAGAAGAAAACGCCAGCACGATGAAGCATATAAGCAAATATTTGGCTCAATTAGATGATGCTGTAGTTGAAAAATTCAAAGAATTAGGTTCTTTGCTTTGTCGCTGTCAGGACCAGCTTTTACTTGGTACTCATCTTTGCCAAGGAATTCTATCAACACTTGGGATGAGCTAGAGAGCAAGTTTCATGCCTATTTCTTCAATGGGACTATTAAGAAGGACATTAATGATATGACTAGCATGAAAATGAAGAATAATGAGTCCAGTCTTGATTTCATTCATAGATTCAGGCAAACGAAGAGCTTATGCTTTTCATTGAACCTATCTGATAGCCAGTTGGTGAAATTGGCTATCCAAGGGATGCAACCATACTTAAAGGAGAAGCTTGTTGGCATGCACTTTGATAATCTTGGAGTGCTGGCACACAGGGTGGCTGCAATATCTGAGTATGTACAAACGCCACATCAGTAGAACCACTTCCAAAAACAGCCAATGTGGCTAATTATTACAAATCCTTGGTTCAATATGGCTCAGATGAAGAAACAGAAGAGGTTGATGCTATTGAATGGAACCTTAGCAAGAAGTGGGTCATAAACCATCCTTGGGGCAGAACACAAGAAACTTATGATTTTGACACTTCGAAGGCTGATAAAATCTTTTATTATTTACTAAGCAAGGGTCAGATCAAAGTGTTACATGAAATGTTGCTCGGTCCTAAAGAGGTGAATGGTAAAAAGTATTACAAGGTCCACAACTCTACTACCTACTCCACCAATGAGTGTAATGTGTTTAGGAAGCAGATTCAGAAAGCCATCGAGGCAGGGAAGTCGACCTTTGATGTTGCTAATAAGATGAAGGTTGATCATCAACCCTTTGCCACTGCAATGGCTGATGTTGTGCTACCCAAAGGAAAGACCAAGGTGTTGACCTCTGCTAGAGCAAAGGAGTCAGGGATAGTAGATACAAGACTGCAGCTGACTACTGAAGAATATCAGGAAATCAAGAGGAGGCGCGAGATGCAGAATAGCTGATTTGACCAGCCTGCGTCATATGCATCGGCTAAGATAATGCCACGTGTGACATCTCGCATTCTTCTCAAAAAGTGGCAGAGGCAACAAGAGAAGGACCGCAGGAGACAGTTTGAAGAACAAGAATGCTTAAGGATGCTTGAAGAGGAAACGTATGAAAGGGATCAAGCTGAGTCACATTGGAATTGTCCTTTCTTCAGGCATTGCTGGAACGAGGGCTTAAGGTTGCCAACCAAGAGAGAGTGCCCTAAATGTAGTGACCATTACAGAGGATATCGGTAATCTCAAACCAACCGCCGGTCTGTTCATGAAAGACTTGGACAGCCTATGGAGGATCGGTGCATTAATAAATGCAAAATCCATAATCATTGTGATGCTTATGATGAAGAAGTATAGAAAGTGTAGCATATTTGGCAAGAGAACCAATGGTTCCCTGGTGGAGTTTCTAGGAGTCAGAAGAGAAGAGTTCAGTGCTTGAGAGAGACCAAGATTAAACTTTCTAGGGGTCCTTGCACGGGTGCTCCAACGAGGACTAATGGAGAGTGGCGACTCTCCGATACCTCAAAAAAACATTGCAGCATTCTTCTTCCTCTCTTTACTTTGAGCATTTACTTTCAATTCAATTCATGTCTTTATATTCTTAGAATTGCCATGTTAGAGTATGATTGGAACTTAGGGTGCAAAACTTTTATGCGGTAGAAATAGATACACTTTTAGGAACAAGGGGTGAAATGGGCTAGTTTAGGATTTAATTATTGCAAGAAATTTTAGAATAGCCCAATTCACCTCCCTCTTGGGAATCTTGATCCTTTCACTATGTACTTACTTACTAAATGAATCTGGTGTGGTTCATAGTTACCTGTTGTCGTTACCTAGGAAATGGGTACCCCAAACCCTTGGTTTACCGGGCTAAACCCCGCAAAATCAGCAACATAAACCCTCCAGTAACCTCCCACGTCAATGTTCAAAGGCCCGCAGGCTGAAGCGTATTGGGTTGACACGCGAATGGACTATGACGGCCCAAAACCAAAGCTTGCTCGAGGGGCTACCGAATCGACTGGTACTGTACACTCGAGGGTACAATTCGGGCGACCCCTTGAGGACGGAACTTCGGCCGACGAATGAGCCTGCCCTCGAGGACGGAACTTCGCCCTGCGAACGAGCCTGCCCTCGAGGACGGAACTTCGTTCGCACGAATGGGCGGCCCTTGAGGACAGTGCACCCTTCGACTACCAGCTCTCCCGTACGGATCCGAGCACATTTAATGCGTTTTACCTACTCCCGCCTAACCGTATGGCCATAGTTATGGTAACAGTTGTGGGAGTGGCGGTCAAATCTTACTTTTACCGCCCATGCCCCAGAATCCCACGGATCGTACTTCGCTGTTGCACC
Organism: Bothriochloa decipiens; assembly: GCA_023333625.1. Lineage (NCBI taxonomy): Eukaryota > Viridiplantae > Streptophyta > Magnoliopsida > Poales > Poaceae > Bothriochloa > Bothriochloa decipiens. The sequence continues at coordinate 27,063,820 of CM041639.1, read as the reverse complement.
ATGCCGAGCACTGTGCCCCGTCCAGAACCCCCTCGAGACGTATGAATCAGTGCGTTTCCCGCATTTCCCAGGATTTGACCTTATCCGGTGAGGCTCAACCCCTTCGACTCGACCCCCTCGACTCAAGCCAAGTCCTCGACCGCCGCCCCTCGACTCCGTCGGACAACTCCGGGCTGTACTTCAACAACTCCCGACGCGACGGCTGCAGGGCCTCCATACCGACGTACATCACTACAGCAGCACCGACGTGATCGGCCTCAATGCCATGCATCACCGGCCATGCGAACGCTAAATATATGTACTCCTGTGCCCCTCCTTCACCTATAAAAGGAGGTGCCAGGGCGTTAGAAAGAAGGACCCCAGAATGACAGGATCCAGAGCATAGAAACACTAAGTCTTTAGATCGCAGAACAATATCGTGAGACAGTGTAAGGTCGAGAGCCAGGCGTCCAAAACGCCCAAGCTCCAACTCACGCTCCTCACACTTGCTTGTATTTTCCCCTGTACTAGCACTTCGGTGCAAGATAACACGAACTATCCTCCCCCGCTGGACGTAGGGCCTTCTTTGCCCGAACCAGGATAAATCGCCGTGTCCTTCTTGCATCACCCATCGGATTAAGGGAGCACGCAATTACAAATATTACTCGTTGGTGTTAACCCCTCGAAGGCCAGAACACCGACAGTTGGCGCGCCAGGTAGGGGAGCCGCGTGTCACTAACGATTTTCCGCCATTTTTCCGGATGGGCGACTTTGTTTCACCACTTTCGTGCGCTATGGTGATCTGGTTTGGGAGCCTGGAGTTCATGACCCTCGGCCAGGGCTATGACATGACCGTGCTCTCGATCAGTGACCCGAACAGAGGTCGCGGTACACCCCCACACTCATGGGGGGCCGCTCGCCGGTCTCACCACCATGCTTCCACGTCCAGAAGGAGGCACGATCGACACCGTCATCGCCATCAACCTGAGTTGAGGATGGTTCCCGCCGCTTTCTCCTTGCCCCTGACCGGAGATGAGGAACCCCTTGTTGAGGGATTGTCTGATCCAAGTTCATAGGTAGAGAGCAAAGTGGCAGGACACTACCACAACCCCGACTCCACCTTCGCAGTACGCTCATCGAGGAAGCACGACGAAGTCCCCGCTCGATCGAGCCCGCTCCCGCACGAGCTGTTTGAGCGTCATCAGTGGCCTTCGTTCGACTCCAATGATGCCACGACGACGATCTCGACAGCGACCCGCTCCCACATGAGCACGTTAGAGGACCGCCCAGGCGCCCTTCTCCATGCAATGATGGACGTGGGGACTGCCACACCTGTCTCCGAGGGTTTGGCCTTCACAAGAGCGCCCGGCCCCCGGAGGTACACCGTCGGCACACTTTGACGGCAGCTGCAGGAGGAGGCGTGGGGACAGTTCCCTGTTTCCTACTGCGGTGACCCCAACTCTGACTCTGATCATTGGGATCCTACCCACGAGTGCCTCCACATCGATGGTGATGTCGACTCCGATCAGGACACCATCGATCCAGTGGCCGCGGCAGCTACCGCTACGGCGGGAGGTGCTCTCCCCAGAACAGAGGACCAACAACCAGACGCACCCCGAGAGGCATGCCCCCGTCCTGGCGAGCAGGACGCATAGTTGGCACAAATTTGGGAGTTGCAGGTGAAGCTCGCCGATGAGCAGGAACGATTGCGCCTGCTCGAGCTAACCCTCGGGCAAGAGCGGTGACCGCCCGGCGGTAGAGCCCGAGCCAGGGCCCAAGAGGTCAACCGGCAGATCAACGAGGCAGGGGCACCCGAGTAACCCGCCAACCGTTACCCCCGAGCAAGCCAAAACATTGTCACGGCGGCCATGCTCCTTCGCAATATGCCCGCGCCATCCAAATCGCAAACTCAGCGGATACAACGCGAGGTCGAGGACCTCCTCCAAGTAGCCGCTGTTCAGCAAGCCGAGAGCTCAGCCTCGAGGTGTCGAGGGGCAGCCTTCGAACCTCAAGTTGAGCCCTCCCGGCCCGAAAGGGAGAACTCGGTCGATCAGGGGGCGGCCCCCGACCGAAGAAGAAGCCGGCCCGAGAACGTATCAACGACGACCGCGCTCCCCGCGACGCGCGCCTTGACATCATCGAGAACCGCAGGCCCAAGCACGGGGATGCCGAGGATCGAGGGTATAGCGCCCATCGTGGAGGGCGTTACGACAGCGACGAAGACCGGCGGGCCCCGGAGCCACCGGGTCCCCGAGTCTTCAGCAGGACGATCTGCTGCGCCCAGCTGCCCAACAAATTTTGACCCCCCACGAGCATCGTCAAATACAACGGTGAGACCAATCCCGAGCTCTGGCTAGCCGACTTTTGGCTGGCTTGTCAGGCGGGGGGGGGGCGTGTGACGATCACGCCATCATACGTCACCTTCCCCTGTTCCTGTCCGACACCACGTGTAGGTGGCTCGAGGAGCTTCCCCCTGACCAGATTCGTGGCTGGATCGACCTCGTCCGGATCTTTGAGGGGAACTTCAAAGGTACCTACGTGCATTCCGGGAACTCCTGGGAGCTGCGCAACTGTAAGCAGAAACCAGGGGAGTCTCTCCGCGACTTTGCTCGACGATTCTCCAAGCTTCGCACCGAACTACCCCACATCTTCGATCTCGACGTCATTCTAGCGTTCGTTGCGGGTACAACCTGCAAGGACCTAGTTTGCGAGTTGGGGCGTAACCGCCCCGACACCGTCGATGAGCTGATGGATGTGGTCGCCAACTACGCGGCCGGCGAAGAGGCGGTCGGCGCCTTCTTCAGTGACAGGAAGGACAAGGGAAAGGCGTCGGCAGCCGACGACGCCGGAGGCTCGAGCAAAGGGCCGAAGAGAAACAACAAGAAGAAGAAACATCAGCAAGGCAAGCGTGAGGCTGTAGAAGACGATCTTGTCGCAGCAACCGAACACAAAAGACCTTGAGGCCCCCCCGAGGGCGCCATCTTCAACAAAATGCTCGAGGAGCCCTACCCTTATCACAAGGATGGGGCGAAGCACAAGCTCAAGGACTGCCGCATGCTTCGAAAGCACTTCGAGCAAGTGGGCGTGAAGAAAGGTGACGACAAGAAAGACCAAGGCGGCGGTGAGGGAGACAACAGGGAAGACGGAAAATTCCCCAAGTCTATGACTGCTACGTGATCTATGGGGGCCCCTCGACCCAGCTCACGCCTCGACAGCGTAAGCGGGAGCGTCGAGAAGTCTTCTCCGTCCGAGTCACGACACCTCACTACCTCGACTGGTCTGACGCGCCCATCACGTTCGACCGCGATGACCATCCGGATCGAGTCCCCAACCTCGGGGCCTATCTGCTCGTCGTCGACCCAATCATCATAAACACCCGCCTCTCGAAGTCCTCATGGACGGTGGCAGCAGCCTGAACGTCATCTACCTCGAGACCCTCGACCTCCTGGGAGTCAAGAGGTGCCAACTCCGACCCAGCGCCGGTGGATTCCATGGCGTCGTGCCAGGGAAGAAGGCCCTTCCCGTCGGCCGTATCGACCTTCCTGTCTACTTTGGCACCCCCGCCAACTTTAGGAAAGAGACCCTCACCTTCGAGGTGGTCGGGTTTCATGGAACGTATCACGCTATCATCGGCCGACCGGGCTACGCGCAGTTCATGGCGATCCCAAACTACACCTACCTAAACTCAAGATGCCAGGACCCAAGGGCATCATCACCGTCCCCTCCTCCTACGAGCACGCTTACGACTACGACATCGAATGCATCGAGTATGGAGAGGCCGTTGAGAAAAATGCCATGATAGCCGCGACCCTTGAGCACCTCACCGACGAGGTGCCAGATCCTAAGCGACACGCCGGCAACTTTGAGCCAGCACAAGACACCAAGAAAGTCCCCCTCGACCCAAGCTGCCCCGGCGAGAAGGTGCTAACGATCAGCGCCGACCTCAAGGGCAAATAGGAAGCCATGCTCGTCGACTTTCTCTGCATGAACGCCGATATGTTTGCGTGGAGTCCTTCGGATATGCCGAGCATACCGAGGGAAGTCGCCGAGCATGCCTTGGAAATCCGGGCCAGGTCCAGACTGGTGAAGCAATGCCTGCGTCGCTTCGACGATGAGAAGCGCAGGATCATCGGCGAGGAGGTTCATAAGCTTTTGGCGGCTGGATTCATCAAGGAGGTCCATCACCCCGAGTGGTTAGCTAATCCCGTGTTAGTTAAGAAAAAGAATGGAAAAATGCGGATGTGTATTGACTATACTAGTTTAAACAAAGCATGTCCCAAAGTTTCGTTTCCTTTACCACACATTGATCAAATTGTTGACTCTACCACAGGATGTGAAACCCTCTCGTTCCTCGATGCTTATTCTGGCTACCACCAAATCAAGATGAATGAGTCTGACCAGCTCGCGACTTCCTTCATCACACCTTTTGGCATGTACTGCTACGTCACCATGCCCTTCGGCCTTCGGAACGCCGGGGCGACGTATCAGCGGTGCATGCTCCACGTCTTCGGTGAACACATAGGCGACACGGTCGAGGCCTATGTCGATGACATCGTGGTCAAGTCTAGAAAAGTGGACGACCTCATCCATGACCTCGAAATTGCGTTCGGGTGCCTTCGAGCCAAAAGCATAAAACTCAACCCCGAGAAATGTGTCTTCGGAGTGCCTCGGGGCATGCTCCTCTGATACATCATCTCCCAGCGCAAAATTGAGGCCAACCCCGAGAAGGTGGCGGCCATCATGCGAATGGGGCCGATTCGGGATCTCAAGGGCGTGCAGAAGGTCACGGGCTGCCTCGCGGCCCTCAGCCGTTTCATCTCACGTTTAGGGGAGAAGGCCATGCCTCTGTACCGCCTCTTGAAAAAATCTGAGTGATTCACATGGACCACGGAGGCCGAGGAGGCTCTCGATGAACTCAAAAGCATGCTGACATCCACCCCGATTCTCGTCCCTCCTCGACCAGCGACGTCGACTGAACCGCCCGAGCCCCTCCTCCTCTATGTCGCCGCAACCACTCAGGTGGTCAGCGCGGCCATAGTGGTTGAGAGGCAGGAGGAAGGGCGCACCTTGCTCGCCCAGCGGCCGGTTTACATCGTCAGCGAAGTGCTTTCAGAAATGAAAATCCGCTACCCATAGGTGCAGAAGCTGCTCTACGCCATCATCCTTACACGTCGCAAGCTCCAGCACTATTTTCTCAGCCACCCGATTACCGTGGTATCTTCGTTCCCCTTGAGGGAGATCATCCATAACTGGGAGGCCACTGGAAGGATTGCCAAGTGGTCGGTCGAGCTCATGGGCGAGACCATCACCTACGCACCGCGGAAGGCCATCAAGTCTCAAGTGCTGGCGGATTTCGTCGCTGAGTGGACCGACACGCAGTTGCCGCCAGTCCAAATCCAAGCCGAGCTATGGACAATGTACTTCGACGGGTTGCTCATGAAGACAGGAGCAGGCGTGGGCTTGCTCTTCATCTCACCCCTCGGAGTCCACATGCGTTACGTCATTTGCATCCACTTTGCCACTTCTAATAACGTCGCGGAGTACGAAGCACTTGTCACTGGATTACGAATCGCCCTCGAACTCGGGGTCCGACGCCTTGATGTTTGAGGCGACTCGCAACTGATTGTCAACCAAGTGATGAAGGCCTCGAGCTGCCACGATGCCAAGATGGAAGCCTACTGCAATGAAGTGCGCAAGTTGGAAGACAAGTTCCATGAAGTTCCATGGCCTCGAGCTTATTCATGTTGCTCGACGATACAACGAAGCCGTGGATGAGCTTGCAAAAATCGCATCAACTCGAGGTACAGTCCCTCCGGACGTATTCTCGAGGGACCTCTTCGAGCCCTCCATCGACTTGGGCTCCGGGGCTTGCACTACACCCTCAAAGCTCCACCCCATGAGCTCGACCGGGGCACAGGTTATGGAGATCCAGGGGACTCCTCCTCCGTCGAGCCCGCCACCGGATTGGCGAGCCCCTTTCCTCGACTGCCTCATTCGAGGAGAGCTCCCAGAGGACTGAACCGAAGCTCGCCGGATCGTGCGACGGGCCAAGTCCTACGTCATTTATGGTGACGGCAAGGAACTCTATAGGCGAAGCCCCTCAGGCGTTCTTCAGCGCTGCATTACTATCGAAGAAGGCAGGAGGCTCCTCGAAGACATACACTCGGGGTCCTGCGGCCATCACGCAGCGCCAAGGACCCTCATAGGCAATGCCTTCCAATAGGGTTTCTACTGGCCGACCGCCGTTTTCGATGCCGCAAACATTGTCCGCTCGTGCAAAGGGTGTCAATTTTACGCCAAGCAGACGCATTTCCCAGCTCACGCCCTACAAATGATCCCCATCACCTGGCCGTTCGCGGTCTGGGGGCTCGATCTTGTGGGGCCTCTCAAGAGGACGACCAAAGGGTACATGCACCTGCTCGTTGCCATCGACAAGTTTACCAAGTAGATCGTGGCCTGGCCTATCGGCAACATCCGCTCCGAACGGGCGGTCGAGTTCTTCACCGATATCATCTATCACTTCGGGGTCCCGAACGTCATCATCACTGACAACGGCACACAGTTCACCGGCAAGAAGTTCTTGGATTTCTGCGATCGCCATCACATCCATGTGAATTGGTCCGCGGTTGCACATCCTCGAACTAACGGCCAGGTCGAGCGCGCCAACGGCATGATTTTGCAGGGCCTCAAGCCAAGGATCCTCAACCGCCTCAGCAAGCACGAAAAAAATGGGCTGCGGAGCTGCCTTCGATCCTATGGAGCTTAAGGACAACACCTAGTCGAGCCACAGGGTTCACACCATTCTTCTTGGTCTATGGGTCCGAGGCCATCCTCCCCACTGACCTCGAGTATGGTTCCCCTTGACTAAAGGCGTACAACGAGCAAAGCAACAAAGAAGCCCTCACAAACGCTGTTGACCAGCTCGAGGAGGCTCGAGACATGGCACTAATTCACTCCGCGATGTATCAGCAAAAACTTTGATGCTACCACGACAAGCACGTGCGCCCGAGGGGCTTCCAAGTTGGAGACCTCGTCCTACGTCGACGATAGAGCAACAAAGGACATCACAAGCTGACCCCGCCATGGGAAGGCCCATACGCCGTAGCTGAGGTGCTAAAGCCCGGGACGTACAAGCTCGCTAACGACAAAGGCGAAATCCTCACCAACGCATGGAACATCGAGCAGCTACGTCGTTTCTACCCTTAGGGCACCGATGCCCTCGTACATTCTCGCATATTTTGTACATTTTCGCATGACAAATATAAGGAGTACTTTTGATTATAAGTTCAAACTTGTTATTGTACATGCAAGAGGTAGCCTCGACCCTATCTCGCCAGAGTTGAGCCTCCCTCGGGGGCTAACGGGGGGTAACCCCCTAAGTTCCTAAAAATGCGAACGATTTTTTTGAGCGTCTCCTCTCGCTTTGCAACTAAGTTGAAAACGCCTCGAACTCCCTAGGGGTCGAGGGCTATCGAGCCGGAGCTCTCCTATGCCTCCGGGCTACGGTACCTCCACTCGCTCCCCCCTCGAGGGATACGGGCCTGTGTCGAACACTTAGTCGAAAAGCAAAAGTCAGGCGATCAGAACTCGAGCGCCTCTTCTTTCTCACGCCTCGATACGCTTCGCGATTAAGTAGAAAACGCCTCAAACTCCCTAGAGGGTCGAGGGCTATTGAGCCTGGAGCTCTCCTACGCCTCCGGGCTACGGTACCTCCACTCGCTCCCCCCTCGAAGGATACGAGCATGCGTCAAAAACTTAGTCAAAAAAGCAAAGTCTAGGTGAAAGAAAGCAGAGAAGGCTCGAAAGTAAAAAAACAAATTGCATTACGATAGATGCATTTATGTTCAAAAAGGCTTTCGAAGCCACAATGAATACAAGATACAAAAAACTAACTTATTACATGGGCAACTTCGCCCAGCCTTGCCCTACAGGCCCGCTCCCTCGACGCTGTACCCTTCATCCACGGGGGGGAGGACTTCGTCCTCGAATAACTTCACCAGCGCTCCCCCCGGCCTCTCGGCGTCATTGATGAGCCCTCAGCATCGCTCCTCGTTCTCGGCATCGGTCTTTGAGATATCAGGAACGAAGCCTTAGGCGACCACGTTCATGTCAAAGATGAAGCCGGAGGAGACCACTGCTAGCGCCTGCTTCACGCCGGTGTGAAGCGCCTCCCGCATGCGATCACGAAGGGTGGCGTTGAGGTAGTAGATCCGATCGATGAGCGCGGCACCCGGGATGTCTTCTTCAGTACCCTCGACGGGCCTGACCTCCCAGGAGGCGCAGAGCCTGTCGTGGGCAACCCGGAGCCGGCCGAGAAGTGCCCCCTCCGCCGTGAGGCTCTCCTGTAGTGCCTTGGCAGCGGTTTGGGTAGCAAGCAGCTCAGACTCGAGGCCTAAAACACAAAACAAGAGTTAGACAAACCATACGGGAAGAAAAAAGAACAAAGGCTCTTCAAGGAACTCACCGGCACAGCGAGTCTCGAGGGCGCGGCGATCCCCTAGCACGGCGTCGCGCTCCCCCCGGGCCTCGTCCCACTCCCGCTGGGCCTCCTTGAAATCCCGGGTCACCTCCGTCTTCTCGCAGTGGAGGGTCTTGAGGGTGCCGCCAGCCAAGGTGATGGCTTGCTCCTTCTCTTGGAGGGTGGCCTTCATCACCCCGAGCTGGGTTTCCAGGCTAGCGGCCCGGTTCTTCTCCTCCTGGGCCAAGGCGGAGAGGGTGTTGCGCACCGTGGAGACTTCAGCAAAACTGGCCTCGAGCGAGCGGATGCGCTCCACGGAGCTTTGAGCCTTCCCCACGAGTAGCTCGACGCGCTCCTGGGCCCGGATGCTCTCGCCCTTGGCCCTCCCCGCTTCGGCCTTGGCCGCGTCAGCCTCCTCCCTGGCACGCTTGAGCTCCTCCTTGAGGTGGGTCGCTTCCCCTCGAGCGGCCTCGGTGTCTTCCTTCACCCGGGCGGCCTCCTCCTTGGCTTTGGCGGCCTCCTCCCTGGTCTGCTTTAGCTCCTCCTTGATCCCAGCCACCCTGCCCTGCGCAGAGCGACCGGCTTCGAGTTGGTGAAGCACTTCCTCCCGGCTGTTGTGCATTTCATGGAGGAAGTTTGACTTGGAGTAGGAACGCCTCCGCACCTCCTAGGGATAGGAAATCGAGGGTTAAGGCATTTCATATGAAAGAACTCAAAAAATCGCATATGGTCTACACAGGGACTCAACGCGAGGTTCCGGTCGAGGCCTTCAGCGAGCTCGACGCCTAGCTTCAGCAAGTGCTGCAGCCACGCCCAGGACCGCTCGGCGTCCAACCAGCACTTGACTTCCGTTGGGTCGTCCATCTCGATCCCCGGAGCACTGGAGTCGCCGAGTTCCTGGAGTACGATGCGCTCCTTACCCCAATGTGGAAGGCCCGTCTTGACCTTGGTTCGTGCCAAGGACTCGATCTCGTCCACCACATCGTGTGGGACGCCGTAACGCATGGCCAACTCCACCGGGGTGCGGAACTCCAACGCGGCGCTGGCATCCCTCAGCCCGGGGTCGGAAGTCGACCTCCTTAGCACGCCAGAAGCCGCCGTCTTCTCCGGCTGCTCCATCGACGGTTGCGGCGGCTGGCTCGACGCCGCTTCTGGCGCCTTCGGAGGCAGCGGAGGTGTCGAGGCCATTGCTTCCCCCAACACCACGACTTATGGCGCTGACAGGACCACCATCGACGCGTCTTCCGCTAGGTTTGGTACCGAGGCCTCCTCCAGTTGCACCCCCGGCAGCCGTGGGACCATCGACACCTTCGACGCCATTTCTTCTTCGGCCAGCAGCTCGTCCAGGGTGATCACGGACACCCATTGCTTGGGCAGTCCCGATGTCCCCTCTGCCTCCGACGTCTCGGGCGGCTGCTGCGCCGGCGGGTCCAGCGGCGCCATGCCCCCCGGCGGCGTCTGCTGCGCCTGCTGATGCTGGGGCTGGCCCCCAGTTTCCTCCTCCTCTTCCCGCCGCTCCAGCGGCTCCTTCTCCCCCTCCTGCTGCGGCCGCGGCAGCTCCGCTTCTTGCAGGGCCCCCTGCTCCTGCTTCCTCTGGGCCTCGAGCTCGCGTAGCCCCGCGGGCCAAGGTCTCCGCTCTCCCGTCGAGGGGGGAAGAGGTGTGGTCTCCTCACCCTCGAGGTCGACGATGACTACCTCCTCTCCCGGCTCGTGGCCCTCGGGGGCTCCCGCCTATGGTGCGGGGATCGAGGCCTCCGGTCGGCCAGGAGCAGAAGCTCCCGATGTCGGGGCTCCGCCCCCTGGCGCCGGGCCGAGCTCAAGGGCCGCGGATGACAACGTCAAGGAGGTGCTCCCTCCCTCTTGCGTCCTCCCTAGCTCGGAGTCGCCGCCTATCACAGCCCCCGAGATGCTCGACCCTGCAGCAAGAGCGGAACCCGTCAGCCTACCGCGCGCCATAGCACCGAGGGCTGAGGACAACCACTTGGCTTCCCACGGAGCCAAGGGCCTCGATGTCGCACCTGTGACCGGGGCCTCCATCTTCGCGGCTGCGTCCACCTTGAGCCGCTTAGCCGGCGCAAGAGACGCCTCCTTGATTCGGCGCTTGGGCCTGGATGAGAAGAGGACGGCAAAAAGTTTATTAAACTACGCAAGGAAGATGCAACGAAAAAGAATTGAATCAGCAACACTTACCCGAAGGGGATAGAGGCCTTTCGGGTCCCCCTCGAACCGCCAGCGGATCTCGAGACCCCTCCTGAGGCCGAGCTCTTCCCGGGGCTAAGGCTACTCGGGGCCATCGGTGGGGTCGCCGCGCCTCCCCGCTCCAACGGGGCCTCCTGAGAACGGCTCTGCTCCGCCCGCGCCGACGACTGGGACCGGGTTTCTCAGATTGAAGTGGGTGGGGTCCCGCCTCGAGTACGACGGGAGGGGGGTGAACCCCCTCGAGGAGAGGCCTCAGCCCCCCTTTTCCCATGCCAGTGCTCCGAGGCCGACGCCACCGGCTGGGGGGCGCGCTCCTCCACCGCCTCCTCCTGCACGAAGGGGTGATCAGCATGGGAGGAACCCGACAAGATGCAGTCGAGAAGCCCCGCCACCCCCTCGACGTCATCGCTGTCATCGTCAGCATCATCTTCATCGACTCCTCCTCCGGGAGCCTATCACGCCTCTGCTCAGCGCGGCGCCTCGCAGGACTTTCGCGCTCCCGGAGCTTCTTGGCCTTCTTCTTCTGCTCTTCATCCTTACCAAAAAAATACGGGCTCTGGCCCTACCTCAAAGTCTTGAAGGAGCAAAGGCCGGTCCTCGAGTGAGGGCTCAATGGCCACCTTTGAGCACCAATAAAATCGGGCTCCGGCCCTAAGCCTCGAGGGAGCAAAGGCTGGCCCCACGATCAGGGTTCGACAGCCGCCCTCGAGCACCCGAGTCAGGGGTGACCAAGGGGGAGCCAACACGAGGCCCCGCTCGAGAACGAACCCTTGAGACCCCTTTGGACACATCCAAGGCGAAGTGCTATGGACTTTATGGAATCCCCCCGAAGGGAGGCATCGAGCCGCCGAGACCTATCGAATGGAATCGGTATCCGTAGGTCCATTGCGTTTTGCTTTAATGAGACCGCCTCCGGGCCACCTGCCGACCTCTATCGAACGAGGAACGGGCTCTTACTTGGATTTTCCCATTATCAGCTCACTGAGGACTTCGAGGCTCGCCCTATCGAGGGTAGTCTGATGCTTCTCGCCTCATGTCCGATTGAAAGGACTCGTGAGATGAATGCTGAGGCCGGCAACGCCCCAGCCGCACGAGGCTCGGGAGCTCGACTGTGCCCGGCACCCCTCGACGAAAGAGGGTCAAAAAATCCCCCAGGGGCTCGACGTCTCGACGCACCCCTCAGTAAAACGCTGCGACTCCAGTTCAGGCCCGTACCCGACCGGACAAGCACCCTTCGACCAAAGAAAAATGAAGCCCTCACAGGAGTCTTTTGACTCCTACGAGGCCTTGGGGGCTACCCCCGCGGGGGTCGCTCGCGCGCCCCCCACAGAAAGATCCGAATCATGTCCTGTTTCCAATTCTTGACCCCCTGCCTGAGTGCCATCACTCGCGTAGGGGCTCAGGGCTACTGTCGTTACCTAGGAAATAGGTACCCCAAACCCTTGGATTACCGGGCTAAACCCCGCAAAATCAGCAACATAAACCCTTCAGTAACCTCCCACGTCAACGTTCAAAGGCCCGTAGGCTGAAGCGTATTGGGTTGACCCGCGAATGGACTACGATGGCCCAAAACCAAAGCCTGCTCGAGGGTCTACCGAACGACTAGTACTGTACACTCGAGGGTACAATTCGGGCGACCCCTCGAGGACGGAACTTCGCCCGGCGAACAAGCCTGCCCTCGAGGATGGAACTTCGCCCTGCGAACGAGCCTACCCTCGAGGATGGAACTTCGTTCGCACGAATGGGCGGCCCTCGAGGACAGTGCACCCTTTGGCTACCGGCTCTCCTGTACGGATCCGAGCACATTTAATGCGTTTTACCTACTCCCGCCTAATCGTATGGCCACAGTTACAGTAACAGTTGTGGGAGTGGCGGTCAAATCTTGCTTTTACCGCCCATGCCCCAGAATCCCGCAGATCATACTTCGCTGTTGCACCATGCCGAGCACTGTGCCCCGTCCAGCACCCCCTCGAGACGTATGAATCAGCGCGTTTCCCGCATTTCCCAGGATTCGACCTTATCCCGTGAGGCTCGACCCCTTCGACTCGACACCCTTGACTCAAGCCAAGTCCTCGACTGCTGCCCCTCGACTCCGTCGGACAACTCCGGGCTGCACTTCAACAACTCCTGACGTGACGGCTGTAGGGCCTCCATACCGACGTACATCACTACAGCAGCACCGACGTGATCGGCCTCAACGCCATGCGTCACCGGCCATGCGAACGCTAAATATATGTACTCTTGTGCCCCTCCTTTACCTATAAAAGGAGGCACCAGGGTGTTAGAAAGAAGGACCCCGGAACGACAGGATCCAGAGCGTAGAAACGCTAAGTCTTTAAATCACAGAACAATATCATGAGACAGTGTAAGGTCGAGAGCCAGGCGTCCAAAACGCCCAAGCTCCAACTCACGCTCCTCACACCTGCTTGTATTTTCCCCTGTACTAGCACTTCGGTGCAAGATAACACGAGCTATCCTCCCCCCGCTGGACGTAGGGCCTTCTTTGCCCGAACCAGGATAAATTGCCGTGTCCTTCTTGCATCACCCACCGGATTAAGGGAGCACGCAATTACAAATATTACTCATTGGTGTTAACCCCTCGAGGGTCAGAACACCGACACCTGTGGTGTAACCGCATGCTATTACGCTCTAGCTATAAATTTGACATTACAAGGTAACATTACATTGTTGCGCTACTGAATGAAAACATGTACAATAGCCCCAGAAAATGAGATTCATCCACTAGGCTACAATGTATGCAAGCTGGGCTAGCTGGCATAGTCGCATGTTCCAAGTAGAAGTAGGGGCCTCAGCTGGTGTCTCTCTAGGACATCTCCACCTAATCAGCTTGTGGAGTTGGACGGAAAGATTAGATCATTAGACCAGTTGAAGAAATAGATTTCACAAGACTAACTTGTGGTACCGCTGGTTCCTAGCCCGTGGAGGCTACATCTTGTGGTCCAGTTGGCCTTCCTCCTCTGCGTCTAATGGTCTTGACCAAGTCACAGATTTCCTCTTCTTTTCTTTTAATCTGGAAACAGCCCGATAGGTCCATGTTGGCAATTCTTAGTGTTGCTTAAGTTAGGTTGTCATCTGCAATACGATGCCAGAATTGTTGGATGTATTTATAATCTAAGCACTTTACATAAAATGAAATAAAAAGGTTATCCACAAGCGCACAGATAATTACTCCCGTTGTAGCATTTCACCGAGGAAAGTTCCAGGTATCGTTATTTATAATTCACCACTAAGAAGCCAGAATAGAGGTATGGATAATGAAGCTATGACTTACACTTGTGATAAGAGGTCTACTAGATCTTCTCAAAATAGGGATCATATCATAATAATAAATAAGGATAATAATAATTTAAAAAAGTCCAAAAGGAGGTTCCACCGAGCATTTTTCCTTCTTGGACGTGATTCTAGGAAGAACTAGGAAATCAAGATACATAACTCCTAGGGTTGATTATAATTATAGGTCATTGAGCTACGTTAATTAGTGCAATTACATCTAGCTATCATGGTCAAAGCAATCTCATATCCATACTCAAGAGACATTGCCAAGGTGGGTCATGAACATAGCAAGACATCACTCCGCAACTTAAAGCCTTGCACAGTCCTACATTCGAGGAGTGGACTATAGAGGACTCAACGAAACTATAATAGTCATCTTTGCGATCTACCACATGGCCAGGAACATAGGGGCACTCGCAGATAGACTTAATCTAGGCACCATGCCTACATTATTTCTATCACCCACCCCTTGTACTTCAGGATGAGCGCTATACGAACAAGAGTATAAACACCAAACTACTCCATGTAAACTAGACATACACCCAACATAGGCAATGAACATTATAATTATGAATCTATTATTATAACAAGTCATGGTGAGGATTTAACTACTAACACAAACACGAACAAGAATAAGAACTAGAACAAGAACACAATGAACTAGATGAACATAAAGAACAAGTAGATAAACTAGAAGATAAACACAATGAACTAGAAACACAAATAGATTAATATTAGAAATACAAGAGAGAGGTACAAGGCATTACTGAGACTCCTTATGACTAGATCCGGAATCCAAGCGTTGCTTGCCTCCTCTAATTCCTATATGTTCTAGCTATGCCCTAGATGGTGGATTCTCTAGGTTATCCTTTCGATACCCTAAATTTAATGATAATGATTATGATGATTGATGATCCCTCAGGGGTGTCTGCCCTTGCTTATATAGCCTAGTTTGATGAACCGTGGCCCTTGGATCAAACCAACATGGAACAAGGGTTGAGATGCACTTTAGAGGTTGGTTGGAGGCCACCACGTGAAGGAGAGGCCACTTGCAAGTGGGCCTAGGCTGGCCGGCCTAGCGTGTGGGGCCGGCTGACCCCACCTGGCAGCCGCTAAGCTCCCGCTTCGTTCTTGTGTCTTCTGGTGTCTTCTACGTCCTTCTAGTGCCTCTTTTCGATCTGATTGCGTAATGAGTCATGTCATGGATGGATTCTTTCCTTCCCTAGCTTCTGGATAAGCCTCTGGAAAATATTATTTCATAGAGCTATGGAATCTTGTTAGTTTAGTCCCTGATCTTGTGATGATGAAGATTTCTAGGGCCTTCTAGAGTCTTTCGAGTCATGACCATCGAGGACTCTCTCTCCGGTGCTCTAAATATGGCAAATGATATGTCTGTTTCAATCGTCTCGATGAGCTCTTCATAATAGTGTGCTCTGATTTCTCACTTAAGATACTTTTATGATGAAATATTAATTATCCTGCAAAACAAGTGAGAGCAACACAACTCGTGGAACTCATTAGAATAAATCCCTACTACCTTACATTATCCTTCAATTAAGGCATTATCCTGGATCAGTTGACGATAAAAAATTAGAGTTAATTAACATTAACAGTCCAGGTACTGCAGCTTTTTAGGAAATCGTTTGGGGCATATGTGTTAGCTGTGAGCAGTAGGACAGGACTAGATGCTTCAGTTTGAAGCACAATATTTGATCAGGCAATCCTAGGTCAGTGCTTGAGTGTGAGTGCAGTACACACAACCGCTCCTCCCCTCCTCCTCCTGAGCGCTCTGAAGGGTGACTCGGGAGGTGACCATAATAGCGCCTCAAGGCCCTCCCCCAGTGCTCCCCTCAACCACCGATGTCACCCACCGGCGTGTGGCGGTGACGGCCTATGGTGTCCCAAAAAACAGGCGCCACTGCACCATCCCCCTCTCGCAGCCCCTCTTCTCTCTCCCCTAGCTCCTCCACCAAACTGACTTCTCCAGCGGGAATGGCGATTGGCGGTGGGAACCTGCCTTCCTAGGGCCAGATCTGGCCCCTTCATGCCGGATCCGCACGGCCTAGGCCTTGTGGCTCGGCCCCAGGCGGTGGAGAGCCATGGCTCGCAGCAGCGGTGCTTCTCTGGTGAACCATATTGCTGGTGGCGGCTGGCTACCTGCTCTGGGCCGGATATGGCCCCCTAGGAGCCAAATATGGCCCCCTGAGGGCCGGATATGGCCCCTTGGAGCCAGATCTACGGTCTCCTGGGCCTGGCGGCGTGGCCCCAAGCGAGCACTTCTCCGGAATCCTCATGGTCAGTGGCACGGGTTCGGCCTCTATGGGCCATACCTGGATGCATGGCTGCCTAGCTTTGGGCAGCTCGGGGCACCGACAACGGGGGCGGGCTCCGGCTCCTGCCCTCCAGTGGTGCCTGCTGCGCCATGGGCACCCCCTTGTTGCTCGGGAGCCTGCCGTGTCTGGCTGGCTATGGGTCCATGCAGTAGTGAGGTGTTGGACTTGCCACCTAGCTTGCACTTGTTGTGGCACTTGTTGCTGGTCTGTGCTCTGGTGTGTGGTGTGCTACAGCCTTTTCGCCTGTGCCACGACTTTGACCTCATCGTCGTTGTAACAACCCGAAAATTCGAACTATAAAATTTTTTTTGACAAAACCCTGAATGATGTGGTGCTACATGTCATCATCTACCCCTTACATATGCATCAACCCTAGCATGTCATGCATGGCATTCATATGTTCCAAATTAATTAACATCTCATAACCATGCTCTTTGTTCACATGTTACATATTAATGTTTTAATAGTTTAATCATCATGTTGCATTAAAAGAGTGAGTTGGATTTTTATTTGGTTTATGTGTTGATTATTAAAAAATGACAACATAATATTTATTTTGACAAATAAATATTAAGGGAATAATACCCTAGCATTATTTGGGCCATGTATGCTCACTATTTTGTTGCACAAATTTAGCACACCATATATAAGTATATATAAAAATATATTTAAGAATGAAAAAGAAAAAGAAAAGGAAAAGAAAAGGAGGAGATCGGCCCGAGCAGCCAGCCGGCCCGCACGCGCGCTCGCCTGCGCTCGCCGCTCGACCCCGCGCTGCACGGCCCAACCAGGCCGATGGCCCAGCAAGAGCCGCGCGCGTCCGCACGCCGCACCGAGCCTCCGTTGCCGATGAGTCGCTGATGATGGGGCCCCGAAGTGGGACCCACGTGTCATCGCGCCCGCTGAGGTCACCCGACCGGCCGCGCGTGCTCGCGTCAACACTGTTCCCCGGTGTCGCTCCTAAGCAACCTGCCTCGACCGCTCGATCCCGTGTCGCCCCGCATCGACGCGCGCCCGCAAGCCACCTGGACCGACCAGCCCGCGTAAAGTTCCCACGGCCGCAGGCAAGATTCTCCGCGCGCGCGCACCTACGCTGTCGCCGCAGTGGAACACTGCCGCCGTAAAGAACTTCGACACCCAGCGCTAGTAGACCCTCTCGCTGTTCTCTGGACCCAGATCGAGCCTCAGCTGCTGACATGGACATCCCTTGGCCGCTCGATCAAGCAGAAGCCGTGATCGACCGTCCGTCAGCTACCTACCACCGCATCCGCCCTATAAAGCAAGCACCCCGGCACCCTAGGGTTCCCAGGCCACCGCCACCGCTCTGGTGGAGCCCAATTCCACCTTGCCAGCCTCGATTGGAGAAGAGCTGAAAGAAGGGGGAAGAAAGGAGTCGGGGAAGAAGAAGAAGCCGCCGCCGGAGTTGGGGAGGAAGACCGTCAACTCGGAGCCGCCGCTGCTGCGTCGGGAGTAGGAAGGAGGAGCAGTACCGCGAGCCGGAACCGCTTGGACTTGTACCGCACCTCCATCCTCTTCGACCCGTCAGTGAGCACCGCCATCGCCGCTCTCTCGAACCCTCCGCCGTGCTGTTGGCCATGGCGCTCCGCCGTGAGCGCGTAGGCCCAGGTCGCTACCGACCTCACTGGACACACCCGCACACACACGAGACCAGCCGAGCCTCCTTGGACCACGGCATCGGGAGGATGCCGGAACAGAAGCCGCCCAGTTCATCGCCGCGCGCCAAGCTCCGCCATGGCGAGATCACCCAGCCGCCTTTCCGTTGAGCCTCGACCTTCATTGTTTCTGGATCCGCGCTCGCCTTGATGAGACGGACCCCGTGCACACCCTAGCTCCGCGTTTGCCTCGCCAGAGCACCGACCCGAACCACCTTGTCGTGGATGTGTCAGTACGTTGCCGCTCCAGAATGCCGCCGTTCACCGTCGTTTCCTGCCACCATCGACCACCCTCGAGGAGCAGGAAGAAGCCGGGAAGCTCCGCCGTGACGAGCTGCATCGAGTGGGCAAGATGGAGACCGTGGACCCTCTTGGAGTGCCGTTGCCGTGCACCGAGGACCTGTCGAAGCTCCGCCGTGGGAGTTGCTGCCCGCGCGGACTCCGTCGTGTGTTTTGGTCACCGCTGGCACCTCGAGCAGGTGTTGCGTGACTCCAACCGTCCATCTACGCCACCAATTGGAGCAGGAGTGACTCGGTGTGAAGTGTACATCGAGCGCTGTCGCCATCGAGCCGCCGTCCGCCGTAGAGCTCGTCACCGGAAGCAAAGCTGCCGCCCTGAAGCCCGTCAACGTGACCGTCGTGAAGTCCCGAAACCGATGGGCGGGTTAATGGCGCCAGAGATCCTTTGTGGCACCAGGAATTGAGGGTTTCCCCACCGCCGATCGCCGAGGAGGAACTCCGCGTTCGAGCCGATCTCGTCCGAGACAGATCACGCGCTCAAACCGACCCTCGAGTTTGACCCTTCGACAAACCGACCCTCGAGTTTGACCCTTCGACAAACCGACCCTCGAGTTTGACCCTTCGACAAATCGACCCTCGAGTTTGACCCTTCGACAAACCGACCCTCGAGTTTGACACCTCGATGCGCCGACCCTCGAGTTCAACACCTCGAGCACCGTCACCCTCGAGCGCTGTCCGCCGTAAAGCACGTCGCCGGAACCAAGCTCTTGACTTGATGACCACCTACGTGTCCACCTTGACGACCCGAGGACGATGTACGGGTTAGCGAAGTCCTGGAGCAGCCCCTCGCCGGATGTTTAACCTCGCCATCACCGACCAAGCACCGTTGTGGAAGCAGAGCAGTTTTCCATCTTCGACCATGCCCTCGAGAGCATACCCTCGAGAGTATACTCCTCGAGACCGTACCCCTCGAGAGCATACCCCTCGAGACCATGCCCCTCGAGACCGTATCCTCGAGACCGTACCCTCGAGAGCATACCCCTTGAGACCTAACCCTCGAGACCGTATCCTCGAGACCGTACCCTCGAGAGCATACCCCTCGAGACCTAACCCTCGAGACCGTAACCCTCGAGACCGTAACCCCTCGAGACCGTAACCCCTCGAGACCGTAACCTCAAGACCTTACCCTCGTGACCTTACGCCTCGCGACCATACCCAACGAGACCATACCCCTCGAGAGCATACCCCTCGAGAGCATACCCCTCGAGACCATACCCCTCGAGAGCATACCCTCGAGACCGTATCCTCGAGACCGTACCCTCGAGAGCATACCCCTCGAGACATAACCCTCGAGACCGTAACCCTCGAGACCGTAACCCCTCGAGACCGTAACCATCGAGACCTTACCCTCGAGCCCTTTTTCTTTTCAGAAAATGGTTAAATCTTTGAAAATTCATATCTAATTCATACGAGCTCAGAAAATTATGATCCATATATCCAAATTTTCTATAAATCGAGCCCTATCTATCTAGGCTATGTTTGAGTGTATTTGGATCTTCTATTTTGCATTCGTTCTTTGTGCTAATCTATAGGGGTCGCTTCCGCGACCGTTAAATCTCGTTACAGGCTCGAGCGAGGACAAGCTTGACGACAGTGACTACCAGGAGAAGTCCGACAGCTACGTCAGTGAAGGTGCCACACACCATCCAACCTCGTAGATCCCATTACGCATGACAACTATAGTATGGCTAGTGCTTTACATTCATGTTGCTATAATGCTATGCCTGTGCTAGGACTGCATGATAGAGTATTTATTTGATGAGCCCTACCTTGTTGTAAACTATCACCTGCTTACCCGCTGTTATGATAGCCACCTGCTTATCTGCTATGCTAATATTCCTATACTTCACTCGTTTACATTTTGATGCGACGTGATGAACCCGGGGAAGGCCTGGAGGGTGCCAGGCCGGATGTGTGAGTTGATGTTTCAGATGGACATGTGAGCTGATGATGTTGTATCCGGGTTTGGGGTGGAGCTTACGGCAGGGAGTAGGGTGAGGGTTGAGTCGATCGAGCCAGGATCTACGACGAGCTTTTGGAGCAAGTCTTACCAGGGAATGATTCTGGACATTCCCATGAGAGGAGCCTGTGGCGGGCTAACTGAGATGTGATGGTGGTCCTTGGGTGTGATCCTCTGAGAGGTGGAGCCCGGGATGAAGGTGCCGTGGTAGCACGTTAAAGATAAACCCTGATGAAGATATCCCGGTTTGGTCAAATCTAGGAACTGTTGCGCTGGTATCCGGACCTAGGAATCTCTCGCTTTCCACTCGCTCTCCATGGGGGGAGACGGCCGAACCGCTGGATAGGTCGATGCCACTACTGCTAGGTGAGAAGTGATAGGAAGGTATATGCATGGGATGGAGCTAACACCCTACCGAGACGATCATGGCACCCCTTCGGGAGTGGGTACATGGCATGGCATCCTCTACGGGAGCGGATACATGCTCTCTTCACAGTTCCAGTGATCCAGTGCTAGATGGTAGAGTGGCATCGCCTATGGCAGTAGGCGCCCAAAATCTACCTAGATGCGCGCGTGCATCGATGATGGTTATCTGGTGGATTAGTGAAACCTCTGCAGAGTGTATGGTTGATCGATCGATACATATGTCGAATCTTCGGCTATGGACCTTTCCTATGTTTCGCATGCACCGGACTAGTGAGTGGAGTGTTCTACCTTCCTCTGAGTGTGATTTCCGGCCGTGAGCCAGTTTGAGGGCTGCGGGCCGTTGAGGCAAGCCAAGAGGGAGTTGGCTTGTCGACCAGAGTCTGAGAGGATGTTGGGGGAGATGAGATGATGCTACAGATATGGATGGAGATAGATGAAGGGAATGGGTTTGTGTTTAAAACTTGTTTATTATACTTTTGTTTTATATACTTGAACAATTCATAGGAAACCCCAGCCTTATAGGTTCCTTTTGAGATACCCTTATTTTTTTGCATCCACTTCCACAAAGCAATGCATAGGGTGGGAGTGTGGCCAGTACAAATCGTACTGAAAATTTGGTTTCAGGTTCAAGGAGTGAGTACTCATCTGGGGAGTACAGCGATTGAGGGTTTCGTGTCTACGCTCAAGTTGGAGAGAAGAAGATAGCTTCCGCACCTCAAGCTTTTACTGTTTTGCTGCATGAACTCTGATTCCGCCCTGTGGCGATGTAATAAGTTATTGTAACTCCCTCTATTTGCTCTCTTTTGTTCGATGTATGGATTATGGATTCAACTGTTATCGGGTAATGTGATTTAAATGGTCATATTACACTCCGATACTGTGGATTTCCCTTCGCGGAAATCAAGGTCGTTTCAGTCGTCACTGCTATGGGTGCCACGAGTGGCCAGAGTTCGCGGCATGAATCAGGTGAACACCTTGCCCGGTTGCTCCGGGCCGGTGGTGGTGGCGCAGCGTGCGTCATCTACGTTGTTGGAGGCATCGCCGAATCTTCTTCGCCTAGGGCAGGCTACGGATGAAAGTCCTGCTCGTGTGCATCTTCCAACATGGTTGGCGTTCGCATATGTCAATTCTCTTCATGAAGGCATTGTTGGAGCGCTGCTACAGCCTACGCCCTAGGTTCCTGGTTCCCGTCGTGCCGCTCGTTGCCGGGGAAGTCCCTATTCGTGTCTGTTGTGCTTCATGTGTCCAACTGCAATGGTTTGTCCTACTGCTCTTGAACTCGCCGGTGTTGTCGCTAGCGGATGCTTTGCCGCTATCACCTGCTCTTTTGGCGGATGCTTTGCCGTCATTGTCGTTGGCCGCCTCTTCAGCAGATGCTTCGCTGCTAAGAGTGTCATGCTAGCATGTGCTTCTTGGCGGATGCTTTGCCGCCGTGGTTCATATAGGCGGATGCTTTGCCGCCGTGGTTCGTTGGCGTATGCTTTGCCGCCCTTCCTACTGGATACTCATTTTTTCGGTTGATGCTTTGCTACCGCGGCTTGGTCGTTTGCATAGAAAACCACTGCATTGCCTTTTATTGCAGGTATAGTCGTGGACCTAGTTGTAGGTGTGTTGAGGTCAGTCGCTTATTCTATGTATCTTTCTTTGTTTCTATATTTATTCCAGGTTGCTCACTACTATCTTAGTGGTGTGTAATATGTGTTATGTGGATTTTCTCATAGGTGACTTATAATTCACTCCTCTTAATAAAAAATTAGCTATATACTCCGGTTGTGAAAAAAATCAGGCAATCCTAATAGGCTAGAGCAGCCAGACAGGTTGAGGTGCACCAACTTCTCAAGTTCACCATATGAATCGGGTAGTTTGGATACTGACGAGCATCGGACAAGTCCAGGTGCCGCAATTTACTGCACCGTGGTACACTTGGCAGATCTTTTTGTAGCCCTGAGCACCCTGACAGGTTCAGGTGCCGCAGTTTCCTGGGCAGCCAAACCATGGGCAGTGATAAGCCCGACAGATCCAAGTGCCGCAGCTTTGGACGTGGGCAGATCTTGTAGCCCCGAGCAGCGTGACAAGTCTAGGTGCCGCAGATCATTGTGCAGTGACGCATCTGGCAGTCCTCCTATGTAGCCCTGAGCACCCTGACAGATTCAGGTGCCGCAGGGGCAGCTCAACCATGGGCAGTGCTTCTAGCCTGGACAAGCCCGACAGGTCCAAGTGGCACAGATTCAAGTTCTGGAAGGACACGGGCACATCGTCTGGTCCCCTAACTTTTTTAGTTGTATCATTTCGCTCTCTAAACTTTAAGATCATATTTTTAGGTCATCAAACTTGTTCAGGTATGTCATTCTAGTCTTTAAATTTAGTTTTGAGTCTCATCTTGATCAAAACATAATGATATAAAAATTCTCTGTAGAATAATTCATAACTTATTTATACAAACTCCAATCAAGACAAACTTTATATTAAAATTATAGAGTTTGACGCGATCTATAATTTGTAGTTGAATTTTTTTAATAAAGTCGTTTAATGTCTCAAAATCTTTTTAAAATTTCAAAATATGTAAACAAAATACAATATTTTGGGACCCTAAATAGTTTTAATTAAAAAATTTCAACTACGAGGTTGGATCACGACAAAGACTACAATTTTGATATAAAGTTTGTGTTGATTCGAGTTCATATGAGAAAGTTATGAATTATTTTTATATAGAGAGTTTTAGATCTTCATAATTTATCAAGGTGAGACACAAAAGCAAGTTTACGCGCCGGAATGACATACCTGGACGGCTGGACATGTTTGTTGACTTAAACATGTGTGATCTCCAAGTTTAGGGACCGGGATGACATAGCCAAATAAGCTGAACGAACTAGACGATCGATTTATGAGTTTAAGGAACAAGATGACACAGCCGAACAAGTTTAGGGACCGCTGATGGATTTTACTCTAAAATAATCATTTACATGCAATAAGTGAACATAATAATTATATGTGAGCAATTTGCATATAAATAGTTTCTCAGGCTTTAAGGACATTACAAATATTTTTTTCACAGCTCATAGTTTCACAACTGTTCTAATTAACCAAACGATCTTCTACTTTTCTCATAGCTGGTTTTCCACATTCCACAACTCACACCAGTTTTCTAAAAACCACAACTCAACCAAACGCAACCTAATCACTAATCACAGTCCTAACTAATCACCAGTTTTAGTTCATTCATACAGCCTGAGAGGTCCAGGGCTTCCACAAAAGCGTTTACTAGTTCGCTAGGCACATCTTCTGGCCGGGTTGCCCTTCCTCCTCTGCTTCTGATGTTCTCCACCAAACTGCTGATAAACGCTTCTGGTTTGCCGGCGAAGATAGAACCCGACAGGTCCAGGTACCGCAGCTTTTGTAGGTCTAGGCCTAGGTGGTCCAATCGACTCAACAAGCAGTACGACAGGTCTAGGTGCTCCAATTGACTAGTCCACCTCCCACCGGCCAGTTCTATACTAGCGCAGCCAGACATGTTGAGGTGCACCAGCTTTTCAAGTGTAGCATATGAACCGGGAAGCTCGGATACTGACAAGCATCCGGACAAGTCCAGGTGCCGCAATTCGCTGGACTCCGGCGCGTTTGGCAGTCCTTTTGTCTGGAGCGCTATGCACCCTGATAGGTTCAGGTGCCGCAGTTCCCTGGGCAGCGAAACCATGGGCAGTGCTTCTAGCCTGAACAAGCCCGACATATCCAAGTACCGCAACTCTGTCAAGTGCTGGATGAACGTAGGCAGATCTTGTAGCACTGTGCAGCCTGAGAGGTCCAAGTGCCACAGTCTATTGAGACCCGATGATACAGGCAGTGCTTTTAGCCCCGAGCAGCCTGACAGGTCTAGGTGGCTTAGATTTGGGAACCAACCAAACAACTCGGGCAGCGCTTCAATCTCTGAGCACGCCGACAAGTCCAAGTGCTCCAATCTCCATAGCCTCCCGAATGAATTGGGCAGTGCCTTCAGCTTGGTGCATCCAGATAGGTCGAGGTGAAGTAAGTTAGTCAGCCACTGGAATGCTTCGGTTAAGTTTTCGAGTTCGCAAGACCCCTGTAGGATGAGGTACCTTAACTCGTGGAGGCCGGTGAAAGACCTAGGAAACTCTTGATCTTGGATCTCTGGAGCTTTGAGGTACCTCAACTGCTTCAGATGACCAATGAAGTCTGGCAACATCTTCTTCTCAGAGTATCCGCTTAGGTCCAATAGACGAAGGTACTTGCCAAATGATTCAAACGCACCGTCGCTGAGCTCCATTTCTCTGCAGCCCTCAAACCGGAGCGCTAATATCCCAGCGGGCAGTATACTTGATATATCCAGTTGCTTGGCATCAAAATTGCTTACCAACGCCAAGTAGGCACTGCTGCTGTTATTGTTATTCACAGGAGATGACGATATTGTTGGTGGCACGGCCCCATTTGTACCGTCCACAATAATCAGCCTGTCGCCTAAATGGTATCTTGCAAAACCGTGCATGAGATCTTCCATTCTCAACAATATTACATCCTCGCTAGCATACTGCAACAAATTCAGGAATATAGACTGCGTTAGATAACATCAGATATACAATCAACGTAATGACGAATGAAGGACTAATTTAAAACCAGGCCTCAATTGATTTGAATCATTATACTGTATCCGGAGGGCGCGAGGGCAGTTTGAGATTAGATTATGTGTCATCATCATGAGGTGCGAGTTGTTAACTCATATGAGCACGGACATGTACCTAGCTAGGTCACGTACATAAGGGTTTGCGAGGATATTTGGGAAATAAAAGATTACAACGAAACGACATTTTGGAAAGTAATAAGACCATCATAAAAAATTCCTCTTTAATATTAGGTATAAAGATCTATAGTTAAGCTTGCAAATACATATTCCGGGGAGGGCGCGCCGGCCCCCGGCCGAAGGGAATCAAGGTGATGGTTAAGTTCATGGACACTGGCGTGCGGGCAAAGATGGAGGACCAGAGAAGACCTTTGCCATCTGAATCTTGGAGATCCATTTTGCGAGCATTCGACTTTTTTTTTGTCAAACCGGTGTTTTTGCATTTTGTACTCTCATCCGTCTACATATCCCCTGAGAAGCACCCAATATTATGTATGTACTACTCCAGGACATCTGGTATTTCCCCTTCAGTTGGGCGTAAGTTGTCATATATATTAATCTCTGTGGTCGCTCGCTTGGGTGAGATAGAGTGTATTGAGACCCGCCTCTCTGTGAACTCCTCACTGAGAATATTACTTATGTGCTCTAGGTGCATAGTAAAAAAATGCTTGAAAACTGTCTAATGATGTTCGGCAATTCTTGGGTTTGATCCATGTTGAGTAAGCCAGCTGTATTATATTTAATTTATGTTATCTTTAAAAACTAAATATTACTAGAAAAAAAGTTTAGGAGCCAGTTTCTCTGCTATCAGAGGAGAACAAATCTAGAAACCACTTTTGTAAATAGCCAGTGGCCTCCTGACAAATATCTTTGTTAATAACTTATTACTCTCTCCACATTTGACTTTTTTATCCTAAATTTAAATGCTCGTCTTATTCAAAATGTTTGTGTAAATATGGTTAATTTAAGTCAATATTGAAGAATCTTTTTTATTAATAAAACAATCCATAACAAAAGATATTGATATTTTACATAAATTTTTGAATAAAAAGAACGATTAAGTCAAAAAAGTTAAACATCTTATAATTTAAAATAGGGTTAGTATAATAGAGCTAGGCCTAGGCATGGTTTGGGCTAAAATCAGATTTACGGGTGTGATTTCTTGTTTGGTCGGAATGGGCCATAGAGTTTTATGGGCCAGTTTGATTAGTCTTACTTATAATAATGGTTTGGAACGGTTCGAGAGGCCACAGCCGATAGCTCACCTCACTGCAGTCAGGGCTTGCGCTTGCGCCCTCTACCCTGACTCCCCGAGTCCTCGACATGCTCGGCGCCTCGGCGGTGCCCTCAAGATCGGTGGCGAGTTTGTCATCAGGGAGGCAAATCGAACGCCATGGCAAGGTGGAGGAGAGGTTGTGGACTTCCTTAGGGCGACGCCAACCAATGACTTACGGCCACATCGCTGCTTCGGCGTCACTGTCACCGCGCCCTACGAACGCAGTGCTTCTCGTCTGGCTCGCCTTCGTCGCCGGGGATGCCGCGTTCGTCTTCCTGCTCATGACGGCGGCGCTCGGCTCGTCACCGCCGTGCCCGACACATCCCGCGGCGGGCTGGCACACCGCGCGGTCGTCCTACACCGGCACGAGAGGCAGGTGCTCTCGGGGCCTAAGCGTCTGCAGTGCCGCCGGAGACAACTCTTCCCAACCCCGATGGCAGTCGATCCATGGATTAATGGGCTGGACCTTTCGGTGACGGAAGTTAAGGCTGGTTTTAGCTTCTACAAAAGAATGGGTGGACTGGAGTGGGTTAATTGAACATGACAAGCACGTTTTGGTTGGTGTGGGTTCAGTGCGGATTCCAGCGCATTATCAGGTTGATAGGCATCCTAAGACGTTTACATCTTTTTTTTTTCTGACAAATAGACGATCACATTTTTTAATCTTCCTAAGGCGAGCATGTCTCTGACAGTCACTAACAGATATTCACCTCTAAAAATCACTATTGACCTCTTAAAAACCAGTATTGACCGTGGGCATCTTAAAAGCCTCACATTAAAATAATAGTTGTATCAAGAAATAATTCGTGACTTTTCATACGAAATTATATATGAAGATGAACTTTATATCCAAATTATAGCTCTTCGCATTATCTACAGTTTGTTGTTGAGATTAATTTGATTTGAGATTGTTTAGAGTCTCAAAATATTTTTCAATTTTACGGATTTCAAAATTAAAAATTTTTGAACAAGCAACGACGTGGACATTTTGCAGTTGTCAACATATTCTATAACTATTTAGTTCAAACGTTTTTATTTGAAGATGTATATTGTCTTATATATGTGTTTTTAAGTTCTTAAATTTAAAATTTAAAATTTGGAATTATCAAACAACCTTAAATCTTTACATGGTTAATATCAAAGTCATGGCGGCGCCCACACAATCCACAAGTATGTTGTTGATAAGATTTTGTTTGAAGTTGTTTAGAGTATCAAATATTTATTTTAATGTCACATATTCGGAGATTCAAAATTTTTAAGTTTTCAAACAATCTCGGATTGAGATACATCCACTAAAGTTGTAGTGTTTGATAATATTTTTAAAACTTTGTACTTGAAATGTTTTCATTTAAGTTTATTTAGTATCTAAAATATTTAATATATAAGGTTGTAAAATATTGATAAAATTGATAAGAAAAAGATAATATTCTATTAGTACCTACAAATTAAAGTGTCGTGTAGTGGTTGGGAGATGTTGTGCTTGTGTGAGGTTGTAGGTTTGAGTCTCGGAAAGCCCCCTTTTTTTGTTAGGGTGTAGTGTAGTGGTAGGAAGACCTTGTGTAGTTTGAAGGCTAAATGACCTATAAATTAGAACGGAGGAAGTAAATGCAGGGAGCATGAAGTATTTAGCTAGTATAGTTACTCTTTGTATATTCTCTATATCCCTGAGAGAACAAATATATAGCAAGTTTAGGACATCATTTGATTAGACTTGTGGGCGAAACTATTGTATCAGGGCGTAAATTTCGACCGAGAGTTACGTACGCGTCGCCCCCACACGGGCGGTAAGGAAACCCTAGCCACTGCCACCTTCAACTCCCCTCCCCTACCCTCGCCGTTGCCGGAGGAAGCTACCAGGAGGCCTGTGCGGTTCTCTAGGATGGAGGCAGCGAGGCTCTCACCTATGAAGGGCTGTGAGGGTGGCTGTGTGGGGATGGAGCTTGGCGGTCGGGACGGTGCATGCGGCCGGGACGTCGTTGTGGCTATGGCATTAGTTCTAACACTCAGCAGGTGGTCCTGGTGGGGACATGCCTCGGCTTTGGCAGGGTAGTGGCGCCAGCGTTGGATCTTCCTTCCATGAGACGGGATCTGTGTTGATCTAGTGCCCACCTGCCCTCCCCACATGGCTTTACCTGTTGTAGCGGTGGCAGCTGGTCTAGGCGGACGATGGCGGCCAGATCAAGATGGAGGCGGTGACAAGGCAGCTCGTTGGTGGCGCCCAATTTTTTGGATCTGATAGTTGACAACCTTTGTGGCCAGATCTAGTGATTGATGGCGTAACAGTACGGCTCTTAGTGGGCAATGGCAGTGCTACCGTGTCTCGGTGGTGGTGATGCTTGTGGACGCCACTTTCCTCGTTGGAGGCATTGTCTTGTACTTCATGAGGATATCTCTGGGTTAAACCCAACACCAGTGTCTGTGTTTGGGCAATGATGACGTCTTTGAATATCATTTTCTCGTTATGTCATTTTTGTAAGATCCCTTGTTGTCGGCTTTGGTGTGCCGGCATTGAGATGGTGGTTCCCTTGCACATGCATGAGGTGCTTCGTGTTGTTGCCAGGATACAGTATCCGTAGTCTCCAACGATGGTCGGTGTTGTACGATCTTTCAGTACCGTTAGTAGGTCTAACAGACATATTTTGGCGGCGATTGCTCGACTTAGTGTTCATATTCTTTTGGAGTTGGCTTTACGGAGCAAGTTAGAATGTCACATAAAGACTACTCGAGTTCCTTGTTGGGGATGTAATTTTTCACCAGTGTCTTTTATTTTTTAGAGTAAAATACACCGTGGGTACCTAAACTATTGGCGTTCTCCCATCTGGGCACTCAAACTTTAGAAAATTACTATCCAGGTACCTCATCTTTTCCATCGGCACATGGTCGGTCCAAAACCAGCCACGTGAGGCTAAATTTTGCATAAACCCCGCTCGCTTGTTCTTTTCCTCACTCTCTAGTCCATCCATCCAATTCCTGGTGTCGGGAGCATGCTCCAGTGGCCCGCCAGCCATGCTGCTCCTCCGTGCTCTAGTCCGCCATGCCTGAGTGCGTCGTGAACTCCATCGCCCCACCAGCTGCGCTGCTCCTCCGCGCGCGCCGCGCCGCCATGAGCGCCCGGAGGGCCGGCCGGCCGCGCTGCTCCTCTGCCTGCATGGCTGCGAGCTCGCGTTGGCCGTCGTGCCATGAGCTCCGCCCGCACGGCCACGAGCACATGCCGCCGCCACGCGGTGACAAATCACACGCGGCTTCATATCTCACAACAGCAATCAACATCAGTGAGACCACGAGAGGCGGGTAGCAGTGAACCCCATGCCACAGGAACCCACCACACCACGGATGGCTAGTGGCGGCAGCGATGATCGTGACGCGGAGTCATCGGCCGAGGCGGAGCTCCGCGTGGGGTTCGAGACCCTGGCCGTGACGCGGCCGGACCCTTCCGCGGGGGTCTATGAGGTCCACCTCAACCGCCTGGCGTAGCGCAACGCGCTGAGCCCGGCCGCCTTCACAAAGATCCCGCGCGCCATGTTGCTGTTGGACCGAACCCCGACCACGCGTGTCGTGGCGTTTTCCGCCACGGGCCTGCACTTCTGCGCGGGCATCGAGTTTGGGGGCCCGGGATCCCGTGGTAGCCGCGGAGGCGCTCCACCGGGCGGTCGTGGACATGCAGGCGGCGCTCACGGCCATCGAGCAGTGCCGAAAGCCCGTCGTCGCGGTGGTGCACGGCGCCTGCATCTGCGGCGGCGTCGACCTCGTTGCGGCCTGTGACATTGCTTTGGTAAAGCAAAAGATCATGAAGAGCTTTATTTGTATTTGTTTGGATGCGTCATTGTAAAATACCCCTTTAGGTATCTTGGCCTTCCCTTGAATACTAGGAAGCTAAACAATAAAGACTGGAAGGCAATTGAGGATAGAATATAAAAAAGAATGAATGGTTGAAAAGGAAAGATGCTTTCAGTAGGGGGGTCGTTTGGTTTTAATAAACTCAGAGTTGCCTAGTTTACTGATGTTTATGATGTCTTTTCCAAATTACCAAAAGGTGTTTTAGAAAAAATAGATTGCTTCGGCAAAATGATCGGCACCAACAAAAATACAGGCTAGCCAAATGGGAGGAACATAAGGATCATGGTGGTTTAGGTATACAAAATCTTGATATTTAGAACAAATTCTTATTAAGCAAATGCTATTCAAATTATTAAATGAAGATGATATTTGGTATGAACTTTTAAGAAATAAATACATTAAAGATAAAACGTTAGGGAGTTGTGTTAAAAAACCAATTAATTCTCATTTTTAGAAAAGCTTGATGAACATCAAAGATTCTTTTATGGCCTTCAGCCTGTTTAAAGTGAAAGATGGGGCTCAAACTAGGTTCTGGTTCGATACCTAGTTGTGAAATAAACCTCTCAAAGACTAATTCCCTTCTATGCTTAATGTTGTAAGAAGAAAACAAGATTATGTGGCAACAATCCTTAGCTCAAACCCTCTGAATATTGCTTTTAGAAGAGATTTAGTGAGACCAAACTTAAGGGCTTGGTATAGAATAGTTGCCTCCTTACGAAATATTAATTTACTGGAGCAAAAGGATGTCTTTGCTTGGGGTTTGAATGCGTTTGGAAGCTTTACAGTTAAGTACATGTATGCTGCGTTAATTAACAAAGGGGTTACAGTGTCACAAGATTTTTGGCAGATTAAAGTACCTATAAAAATTAATTTTTTTCTATGGTACATGAAAAAGGAGTGACTCTAACTAACGATAACCTAGTCAGACATAACTGGAATGGTGACAGACACTGTTATTTCTACTATTTTCTAAAAACCATAAATCATCTCCTTTTAGACTGCGTTTATGCCAAATTTTTATGAGGGTTGTGCATTTACTTTTTGGATTACCACCCCTTTGATATGAATGACATGTTCACTAGGTAGTCAATGATAGCTTGCAAAGAGTATAATTCATTATTATTAGCAGCAGCAGCGCTTTGTTAGCCAATATGGTTCACAACAAACGAAGTGGTTTATTTTTTACAAATGTAGACCAAAAATATTTTTATAGGTACTACTCAGGGGAACTGGCTGCGACAGTGGGCAAGTCTTTAAAGGTATAATGATCAGTGGGATCAACTGATCCGAGCTGGACAGTTCCTAGAGACGTTAGCTTTGCGGTTTTTTAGTTCCAATGGGTGATTGTCCTCAAGACATATTGGCTACATTTAGCTTAAACTTTATTTCGTTTGGTTTTCCATTAGTCAGGCTGCAAGCTTGTTGTTTTTGCAGTCTGTGATTGTGTCCTATGGCCAAACTTTGTAATAATTGGCCTGATTCTATCTTTAATAGATGAAGTCAGATATAAACTATCCATTATCTAAAAAGATGAAAGGACCTAGAAATTGGTTTATTTTGAGACAAATGTTAAGTTTTGAAATATTCTTTAAGGATGGAGGGAGTAAAATAGAAAGAGAGGAAGTTGCTATTTTCCATGCCCCTAAAATTCAGCTTCCTTTTAGGCGGCGAATTCCCACCGTTAGATCAAGGTTTGATGGATCTCGGTCAGTTACTATTCATCTTACTCCTCGAACACTTGCCACCGCCACTAGGCCCTAGCCCCTAGCCCCGCCACGAGTGTGCGAGGAGCAACTCTGGGCATTCGATTCCGAAACCAATCGGTTCATTTCTTCAAGTATTAAGTAAATTCGGTTTAAGTAAATTCGGTTACCTAAGATGTAGGAACTGGTCGATACTTCAAAAACGTGAAATCAAAAAACTTCGGTTTTGGGTAATTCGGTTTGGTTTCGGTTCTAACCGAGAGGAACCGAAATCTTCCAAAGATGAAGAAATAAATAGGAGATTCGATCGCCGTAGCCTTGTTCTTGGTCACCATTGCCCGTTCGCTCCAAGGCACCGTAACCGCTAGAAAAGGGAGCAAAGCGAGCGACCACCGCCAGCCTCCTCCACGGGAGACTGGGAGAGGAAGTGTGCACCTTGGCTGCCACCGTGGGAGACAAAGGTGGCGCCGCAAGCCACCACCACTCGCAGTCGAGGAAGAGGTTGCCGCTGCTGCTTTCTGCACCATCACTAGCTCAGGTGCGGTCAGCGGCGGAGTGAGGTCTCGCTGTGGTCGCCCTCCTTGCTAAAGGACTAGGGATGGACCTCGCCGGCCGGGAGGAGAGAAGGAGGAGGGTGTGCGGTGAGGAACCTGTCATCGACAGGCGGGCGTGTGCCTGGCGTCGGGGCTAACGTGGGTGCTTGGCTTCAACTAGGTCACGGGTGGAGGTGGCGGCAGGGACTAGAGACTAGAGGGGAACGAGAGGATTGGGATGGGAGAGTGTGGGAGACCGTTTGTGGGTTGGGCTATATTCCAGGGTCTTTAACATAAGTTTTGGTCAATTCAGTTACTAAGTGCTAGAACCGAACAAACCGTAATAAATTCGGTTCCTAACCTGGACGAACCAGGAACTGGATTTTCCGGTTTCGGTTATTTTAATTTTGGTTCCGGTTAGTTCGGTGCGGTTTTGGGTTCTTGGTTTTTTTGCTAAGAGTGAGCTAGGAGTGTGGGGGCTTACCTCACTGACATCGCCATGGCCGCTGGACCTCCGCGGTGGGGCACGGGGAGGAGCTGTGATGAGGTCACCGAGCATGGAAAAGAGAGAGAAATCACAACTGCTGGAGGGAGTGAGGGAGGAGCTATGGCAGCGCGGTGGGCGCGGCTTGAGGAGAGAAGAAGGGTGTTGTGAAGTGCATCGCCTAAAGCCTCTATTGGTTTGAGTCGACTGGCTTTGAAATGTCAAAAAGAAAATTTTCTATGGCCAGTAATTAATGAAGAACGTTTAGAATAAGTACTATTGTAAAAGTAAAAAGTCTACATCACCCCCTGAAGTTTGATACTGTGACTACCTAACCCATAACCAACAAAACCGGTTTTCCTACCCCCTGAACTTTCAAAACCAATCAAATAAGCCCTGGGGTGGTTTGGGTGGGTGGTTTTGCTTAGGTGGCGCTGGTTTTGACTATCTGGGGCAGTTCAAAGTGACAGAGTGGCTGCTCTTCTCTCTCCCTAGATCTCTATCACCGACAGGTGGGGACCACCACACTGTCGCGGCTCGTATCTGGCTGCACGTCGCCCTCCCTCCCCATCCCCGCGGCCCGCCTTTAGCCGTTGTGCCACCACCCCACCCCTGCGGCCGCACACCTCGCCCCCATCCCCGTATGTCTGCGCGGTGGCGTGGCCGCCCTGCACGCGATGGAGCTCTACGCGGAGGGCGCGCCCGTGATCGATGGAGCCAATGCTCGCGAGCTCCATGGGACGCCGTCAAGGTGGAGGTGGCGGCCTGGGTGGGGAAGCTGCGCCGGGGATGGCAGGTACGGCGCGGGCGTAGCTAGCTTGACTTGCGCACCTTGTGTCCACGCCGCGGTTACCTAGTGCGCGATCATCACCGTGACAGCGTCTCTCCTCTGCCTCTAGCCTCCCTCCGCCTTCCCCAGCTCCAACCACCTCGTATGCCATTGCGCCGGCTCCGGCGTTGTCGGCCACCGCTGTTTTAGCGTTGTCTTATTCGTCCTTTTCCCTAGGTCCGGTGTCAACTTCCGCTGCTGCCCACCCCGCACCCGCTCCGGCGAGCTCCGCATCGAGGACACACCCGCACCGGGTGAGCTCCGCGTCAAGCACTGCACACCACGCCGACGTGATCCGCTCCCATGCGAGCGCACCAGTCTGCCTCCCCTTGTGTTGCGGCTACTGTTGACGATGACTGCTGTGAACGCTGCAACCTGACAAGGCGGTGGGCGCGGCGGCCGTGGAGATGTAGAGCACAGACGCGGCGTCAACAGCCCCGACAAGGCGAAGCAAGTGCGCGCCCTCAGCAGGACCTGACGAGGTGGAGCAGGTGGGAGAAGAGAGGGGCTGGAGGTAGAAGATGAGTAGGGGGTTATTTGACCAAGCTGAACTACCCCACATGGTCAAAACCAACGCCACCTAAGCAAAACCACCCACCTAAACCGCTCCAGGGGTTATTTGACCGGTTTTAAAAGTTCAGGAGGTAGAAAAACCGGTTTTGTAGATTGGGAGTTAAGTAGTCGCAGTATCAAACCTTAGGGGGTGATGTAGACTTTTTCCATTGTAAGGGCCTATTTGGTTGGCATCCAATTGTTGCCAAATCAAAATCATGGCATGCCAAATTTATGGCTATCAATTATTTCATAGCCAAAGAATTAGCATCACTAATTTTTATGCCAAAATTTTGGCAAATTTCTAGAATGTTGTTAAACTACATATAGAAAAACAAATTTAGCAAGCCTTTATTTTGACAACGAACCAAATGCTATATCTAAATTCTTGCTAAAGTTTTAACAACTATGATTTGACATGCCCTAATTTTAGTTGGACAAATTTTGAATACCAACCAAGCCAGCCTTAAAATGGGCATGATGAATTGAATGAAGCAGTGACTCACCGAAGTTGGCTTTTCACCGAGAAGAAGCGAACGGTCTAGAAGCTCCGAGATACATGACACGCCACGCTCACGTGTAGTGATACCGAGAGAACACCACTGGTTAAGCAGGTCACGAGTGACCACACCGCGGCCCTTGCCCTTTGGGAAGACGAAGAAGGCACAGTAAGCAAAGGAAAGCCATGATTCAGCTCCCCGCAGAATGCCGCTGGAGCGCTTCAAGTTCGTGAACACGGTGGCACTGTGAAT
Source organism: Bothriochloa decipiens (assembly GCA_023333625.1). Taxonomy (NCBI): domain Eukaryota; kingdom Viridiplantae; phylum Streptophyta; class Magnoliopsida; order Poales; family Poaceae; genus Bothriochloa; species Bothriochloa decipiens. Next base: position 27,028,599 of record CM041639.1, on the reverse strand, counting down.
GGGCAGTCGTCGTTGCTGCTGTGAATCACTAGAAAACCCTCCTCCAATATTCCAGACATCTTGAGGATCCACGGACTGCAGGAAGCGTCCAAGAGCTTTCGCTGCTAATGGTATGCCTGAACAGTTGCTTGCAATCTCAATTCCAACCTTCTCCGATACTGCTACTGCCGCAGCTTCTGAATTATTTCCTCTGTCCTGGAAAAAATAGGTTCCTAGCAAGTTTAAGACATATTTGTATAAATAGTAGATAAAATATCATACCGTCCTTTGTTAGAGTAACTGCACACTTATTCAAGTTGCACATCAAGTATAAGTATATTTACTACACAAGTTTGGATTGGTACAAAAGAGGCAGTAAATATGAGGGGACATCGAGAAAAAATAGGCCAGTGGACCGTTGAATCTCCTAGATTGATTTAGGGGACTCATTGATTTACTGGAAGATAAATTTATGCTCTGAATCTTTTTTGTTTATTTAAGGATAGAGGGAGTACCTGCAGCTGTTGCTTCAAGATCAAGACCACTTGTTCGCTTGATTATCTCCCAGCACATGTCATCACTGTAGGGATGCAGCCGGTACGGATTAACCGGGCTAATGCCCTTTGCCCAGGCTTCGTTCCGCGTGGTGATCACTATCGTAATCACATATTTGTCAAAAATATGCAGGGATCTGAGAAGTTCCTCCCTGCAATCTACTGAATCCACCATGTTATCCAAGACGAGGAGCAGCCGAAGGAATTCATTCTCCAGCAATTGGTAGATGTAAAGACGAACATCATACGCTTCACCCTTCATCTTCATCCTTGAATTAATTATGATGCGGAGGTTGTTATACCGCCCACAGGATTTATAATACCGCTCTAATAACTCTATGATAGACTCGTGGATTTTGTTAATGTCCCACCCCTTGCGCATATCAACCCAGACCTTGAAATTTACTCCAAAGCTGTCTTCATCTTCATGGAAGACCGATTTCACCAGTGTTGTCTTTCCGACACATGGGGGGCCAACTATGTGGAGTATTCTAGGTGACTTCGTTAGAGACCAGCCATCGCTAATGGTGTTGATAATCCTCTGCTTGACAACTTCGTCCCTGTCTCTTGTTTCTTGGCCACCAGCGGCACTGCTACACGCTGGCGGCTGCTCCATGCCGGTGGAGGCAAGAGGTAGCCTATGTCCGAATTCCTCTTCATACTGCTGCTTTAGCTTCTCTAGTTCTAGAGCAACAGTGTCAATGGTAGTGGAAACTCTATCAGCTCTGCTAGTTCTTGGCAGGCAAGAGAACTACCGTGCACTCTGCAAGCAAATTACAGGTACGCTAGTCAGTGATGACGAGGTGGCTGGTTAGATAACTTGTAGTACTGTATACTAGTTACTAGTGATGAAGCTCGCCGGCGCTCTCCATCTCCTCTAGCGTCGGCCGGTTAGAATTTGGGACAGTGAGGCTGACGCGATAAGGGATATGGGGGCATTTTTCACGTTCAATTCCAATGGTGTTTGGTGGTAGCTATCGACGGACTGGACAGAAGGGACGAATTTCCAAAAAAAAAAACTTCTGACTCAGGACCAAATATCAAAGTTCGACGAAATTTTGGCCAAGAAACTAAGTTTTTTTCAGGGCTAAAAACCCAATTTCCCCATATGCGTATGTACCAATAACGTGCCAGCTGTTGTGGGGATTAGTTACACCATCGATCCTTTCGGAGAAAAGAAAAAAGAGCAACACACATAATTCTTCCCGGGCCACAGCCCTCATGTCGCCGGCGACCTCCTCGAGACGCAGCAACCAGTCCTTGATTTTCCTCTCCGCCTCCCCAATGGACCGCGTGTCCACTTCCTTCACCACCCCAACGTCCTCCCTTTCCTCCTCGTGCTCCGTCGCCACCACCGCCGCCATAGCATTCTCCTTGTCCACCACCGCCGCCATAGCATCCTCCTTGTCCAGCACCGCCGCCATAGGCTCCTCCTCTCTGGTGGATGTCACCCACCGCATCTCTGCTTCATTCAGCACCTCCGAGATGGTATGCACCGCGCCTTTCATAGGCTTGGGCACGTCGGTGAACTTGCCGCTGTACGCCCAGGCCAACTCCTGGCGCGCCGCATCGAAGACGGCCGAGGCATGCATCACATCGCTGATCTGGGCCATGGCAGCTGCTGCTATCCTCCTCTCCACTCCTGCGAGAGCAGGCTACCTATCTAGGGATGCCTTCAACTTACAGATCCGGCCTAGTCTGTTTGGACTTTTCTATTGAAAAGTTCTGTTCGGACTTTGGAGGATGACACATGACACTGCTAATTTCTATTGCTTCTATACACAGCAACGCGCCAGCCGCCAGCTCATGGCCAAATGGCTTGTTTATTACAATTGATCTCTTTTTTATTCTTAATCTCTTTGGAGCCGCTGCTAGTGGTTATTGCCTTGTATATATAAATAATGGGGCACTAGCCCACTAGCACTAGTAAGTTAAGAAAAGTCTGTTGGACAACCTGCTGAAGGGCGTCTCGGGCAAAACTAATCCGCCGCTGCCCCAACTCCCTCCCTTCCTTCATCCTTCCCCTCGCATTGCCGCTCGAAAGCCCGCACGGCCCCTTAGGACTACGACGGTGGCGAGGCTCTTTCGCGAAGGCAGGTCGCGAGCCCTCCGTGCGGGAAACGTGCTCTCCTCACCTTCTCCCACCGATTCATGCGGTGCGGGTGGCCAGGCGCTGCTCTTCCCCATCTCCGGCGAGCGACATAGGGGTGGAGGTTCTAGCGCCGTCCGACCGGATTCGGCTAGCCCCTGGCTAGATCTGGCGATGACCTGGCTTCCGCCAGCGTCTGGCGGTGGCGGCGGCTAACCAGGCCGGCCTGCCCGCGTCAGTGGCGGCTAGGCTTGCGCAAGCCTGTGTTCAGCTGGCGCCTCGTCATCAGGCCAGGGTCTCTCCATGGACGGCGGCATGGCTGGAGGTTGGCTAGCCCAGCCTGCGTACCCCCTGTCAGATTGTCGCGGGGCCGAATCTGGTGCCAACATCGAGCACCATCATCAGGGATGGTGGTCGGCAATGGGAGTAGCGGCCGGTTGAGTTCTCCGGTGGCGGAAGGGTATGGGCGCTATGGCGGGCGGTCGCAGTCTCTATGAAGGTTGCTGCATCTGGGGATTCCTCTATAGTGGAGCAGTACAGTGGGCATGTAGTTTGGCCGCGGGCAATCCGACAATGGGGCAGCGTGCCCACCATCCTCTTCACTTCTGCTTTGCAAGGTTCCGGCAGCAGCGTGGTGCACACAATTTCGGCGCGGGCTTGCCGGCGGCGGGGCTGCGTGCCCGTGGGTGCTGGTGCGCGCCCCCCATCGTGGAGGACTGTGGCAGAACCTCCTAAATCATATGGCCCACACGCATGATTATTGTCTAAACAGACTCTAAATAACCATGACTGTGTTCCATATGACTTAAAAAGTCTGTCGGGTAAATCCCAAATCATCCACGATTCTCCGAGCAGGATCAATTGTTATAAAGAGGCATTGCAGTATTACAACAGTTTGATATAAATAATATACATCGGAGTAAAATAGCGGAAGACTTACAACAACATAAGTTTACAAACCTTTGAGTTTCAAATATTTACAACCATAAGTTTAAATTGTACAACCCATAATAGCAGTGGAGTAGCAGTAGCTAACTTTATTACAATACCAAACGATAAGCTCTGCCCAAGAGCTAAACATCTTACTCGTCGTCGCTTTCCTCGATGACTGTCATGCAGCAGGATGCAAAACACTCCTGCCCATGAGGCTCACCTGCAACAAGGGTTCAACAAACCCTGAGTACAAAAGTACTCAACAAGACTGACCCGACGAAAAAGAGGGGTGAAGACTCAAGAAATGCAGGCTAGAGGGACGAGGTAAGGCTGGTAAGAGATAAGAAATTTTGCGAAAAAGCTTAACAGAAAGTAAAGTTTGGTTGGACTAGCTCCAAATATCAACCAACTTCATTATTAAATCTTATTCATTGTTCAAGTTGTTACTACGATGATGAACACCGATCGAGTCTTCTTCTCTGAGAAGCAACGGCGATTCGAATCCATTTTCATACCCAGCTGGGACCTAGGTCACTGGAATACCAGAGACTTTAACTCCCACCCCAGATGAACCGATATACCGGGATAACAACCGCAGCCATATATCACCACATGATACACGTGAGCTCTTCGGCCCAGCGTACCGAGATACGTGGGAACTTAAACCCCACAGTAAACACACACTATGACATATGTGGGGACTCTGGCCCACTATATGTCACTCCATGATAAACGTGGGGACTCTGGCCCACTGAATACCACTTCATGCATGTGGATTTTTAATTTCTCGATATCACCAGTTCACCAACGGACGGGACCTAGGGCATCAACAGACGAAAACACTACAGAGGGACTCCATTCCCAGTGCAAGTTAGCCGTCCGGACTCGATTTATTAACTATCATCAAGGTTCCAACCAGAAAAACCAAGCTCATCTTTTTCATTCTTTTACTTTTGAACACTTAACTAATTAAGCAGGGCTAAGCGTTACTACTTATCTTCCAAAGCAGGCAACAAGGAATAAGGAAGTAAGACAGGTAATGCAATTGGTGGGTTTTCACTCAACTCCTATTACTTAATGCAGCATATTATAGCTAAAGCGCTAAAACTTTTATAAATAGAATAGGGTTTAAATGCATCCGGGGCTTGCCTTGGTATTCGGAGTAGACGGTCTTGAACTCTGGATCAACTCTCGATTCTTGAATCTGCTCGTCCTTGGGATCTGGTGCGACAACGTTAACTCTCCATTAACGAAAACTATTCGATAAATGATATGCTTTAACATGATGGAATAGTAAACATGATGCTTGATGGATGCATGATCAGATTAAGGGCTTGAGTACAACTTTTCTTCACGATAAAGTTGCAAGCCAACAAAACTTCGCTCATTAAGCTCATTAGGGTTAACTACGCCATTTAAGGAATTAATTAAACACATGAATAACGTTAATTAAGCCCTAATGACATGATCCAGGTAAGCGCAAACAATTAATTAAAATGCCAAAGGTCATTAGGGTTAATGACCCAAGGTCATCAATCAATCCCAAAGTCAAACAAATCCTATAATGATTAAACTTAATTAAAGAGATTAATAATTATTTAAAGGCATTAAATAAAGGCATAAAATTAAAGTTATCAAATTAAGCCCAACATTTTATTTTGGAAAGCTCTTAGCCTAATTAGATGGCAAAACAAATTTCAGAATTAAAAAGCCAATTATTTTATTTATTAAAAATCATTGAATGTTCATTTTTCAATTAAAAGAGCTAATTTTAACATATGCAAAAAGTATTCAAATTTGGTATTCCATATTTTTCCTAGGTAGATGACATCATAAAGAACACTCACAAAAAATTTTAGAATTTTTGGAGCTATATATGAATTACTATAATTTTTCAAAGAAAATAGCATTTAAATCATTTTCTAAAAATAGAAAAAGGAAAATCGGCACAGTACTCCCGCGCTGACCGACGGTCCGCCGGCGGTTGACCGGCGATTACTCGCCATTGGTGAGGTCTCCGGTGACCGGACTTGGACCACTGGGCTCAGCTTGGCACGGGGAGTCGATCAGGGTGGTTAACGGTGCGGCGGAGCGGCGGCGGCACCCATGCCGACGGCCATGGCGGCGCGGCGGAGCTCGGGCACGGCGGCGAAGCTCACCAGAGCGGTTTTCGGCGATGGCGAGGTCATGAGCGTGCGCAGGGTATTCAAATGAACTTGTTTGGCAACAAAATGAGGCCAAACGAGAACTCCAGCCACGACGGCTACGCACGCGGCGGCGCTGGCAACGCTGCGCCGGCGGCGAGCTACGGTGGCCGGCGACTACCATGCGGGAAAAATGAAATTGATAGCGCAGACAGATGCAGGCGCTCACCATGGTGCTGATGCACACGTTAATGGAGGCTCGGAGTGGCTGAGTCGAGCTGCGGTCGTCGGCGGTGATGGCGGCGGCGGGCTCCGATGGCAAGGATGGCGTCACTGGAGTTCCTGTGCACCATCCAGCCAGCCAAGGTGCGCATGAGAGGCAGAATAGCATGGAGAACATGACAGGAGGGTTAAAGAGAATATATTTTCACCCTGTGCGGCGGTCGACGGCGAAAAAGCTTGCGGTGGCTCGGCGACCGGCCGTGGAGAAGACGACGGCGTGCGGGCAGCTCGGGCGAGGAGAGCAAGCACGAGTTAGCTCAAACTGACCGTAAGGATGTGGCGGAGCTAATGGCAAGAGCAATTAGACTACAGTGGATCGACGGTGACAAATTCAAGCGGCAGAGCAAGGTCGTCGGCGACGGCGGCGGGGAGAAGGAGAAGAAGTCGGCCACGGCTGGCCTATTTATAGGACTGAGGCGATGTCTGGACGGGCGACACGACGACGATGAACCTTCGCGCGTCCAGGAGCGCGCTGGCAGTCGAGCAGGTGCGACGGTGGACGGCGGCGCGCGTTGAAAAGCCGGCGATGGCAGCCGACGATAGGTTTCAGTACTGTTTGAGAAAATTACAAAATTGCCATTTGTTTAAAAATACAAATTACTCCAAAATTTATATAAGAACTTGAAAATCTCCAAAAACATCATTTGCATAACTTTTCAAGAGCTACACTTTTTCCTTTAACTAGCATCCTCAAATTCTGTCTGGATTTTGAAATTTGAATTCAGATTTAAAAAGGGAATAAAACCCTAGAAACAAACATTTGAAATTACTTTTTATTTTTCAATAAAACTTGAAAATCTTCAAAACTATGAAATGTTTAAATTTCCAAACCAAACCTTTTTCATATACAAAATTTTTGAAAATTTTGCATAATTTTTGAATTATGGTTTTAAAATCAAAAGGGGACAAATGCTGAAAAACAGTATTTTCAAATTTATTTAAAATTTCTTTTGGAAACTTGAAAGCCTTTATATACCAACTTTGTAGCTCTTATCAAGATCTACAAACTATCTTTTTAGAGTATCTCCAAATTTTTTATAGATTTTGAATCATAGAAAAGGGGGTAAAACTAGGTTTTAGAATAAAGGGTTTTTGAAATTGAATTCAAACTCGATTTTGTTTCTAACTTAATTGGTTGGTCATTAGTGATCACAAACATCATCCAAGGACATTTTTAGGTCATTAACCCAATGACACCCTTGGTTGACCAAGTTAACTTTTAAAAAACCTTTTATAGCATTTCTAATTTGAATTTCAATTTGAATCGCCAAACTTGGAAGTAAGCTTTGGAATCCAAATTCAACTTCAAATATGGAAATTATTTTTAGGGTTGGACTTAGACTTATACACTATGCTTGACACTAGTGTAAACACAGTTTACACCTCAAGTACATAGAATATAACCCAAGTATTTGCGATGACATTCGAAAGTAGGGTTTTATTATTTCATGTGACAAAACATTCTAGAAACACAATCAACCTATGAAATATAAATTTGTTTTAGTTAATGCACATTAAGGTTGACTTAAACATGAATGTTTTACAGTGCATATGATGACATGGCATATTTTAGTTAATATAACACCAGAGGTGTTACAAGGACGAGTCCATGAAAGGCCCCGCACGGTGTGGCGGCGACCGACACATGTTTTACGATACGCGCCTTGCACTATCACGGGCTAGTCTGTGAACGGCTCCACGTGGTGTGGCGGCGGCCGGAAACCCCCTGCCGATTCGTCCAGTCAGGGATGAAAGCCGGTGTTTGACTCCCTCAAAACACCTCCCCCCTCCCATCCAAGCATCGACGCTGCTTGGTGTTGCATGCTTTCTACCCCTATCTCAGGCGGATCATCACGAGCTCTAACAAAGGTTTTGGGTGAAAGCTCAGCTCAGATTAGTCTGGGCCTGTTACGAGAATCCCTTCTTGAAGGCGTCACTGAAGACCTGCTTGCTATCGTCTCCTTGATTGGCCAGCTCAACACCTCAGCATAAGGCTTAGGCGAAAGCCTTTCCAAGCTCCACTTGGCTAATGATGATTAAGTTGTGGCGTCATTCACCTCCATAGGCATCGTTAAAGACTTTACATGCCTTGTTGTTGTTTCCTTGTCGATGTATCTATGGTTGTGCTATGGTTTGCCCCTGAGGTTGTGCTATGGTTTGCCCCTGAGCACTAGAGCATGATTGCTTATTCCTTATCAGTAGATAGGTCACACTGTATAAAAGTGGGTTATAAATCTTTTTATCGGGTCATTTTGGGCTAACATATACAAAGCGTTTTAGAGTTTAAAAAAGCTGTATTTTCTAAAACAAATTTCAAAATTTAAATCCAATTGCACCATTGTGTTCCTCATAATAAACTATTTAAAATAAGATCTCACATGGTAAGTTTTGGTAAAATTTTTAATAATCATTTATCTCATGTTAAATATGTATTTAAATATAATTATGAAACATCACATTAAAACTACAAAAAAATCACAAAAATATAAAATAAAATTGATGAACTAATTAATTATGGTCAAATAAAAAGAAGAAAAATACTATCAAACATCAAAAATACATGGTAGAACATCACACTGACAGTACACGAACCTCACAAAAAATATCACAGAACATCACATCTATGCTACGAGAACATCACGAAATACAAAATAGAACACTATACTATATGATATCATAAAAATATTCGTAAAACATCATATATATACTATGCGAACATTACAAAATATATCATAGAATATCATATATATACAACATGAACATCATGTGTATACCATAGAAGAACATCATGTGTATACCATAGAACATCACATTTATATGACATGAACATCTCAAAATATACCTAGAACATCGGTACAACACGTGTATATTATAGACTTCACTATATATCATGCAATAATGAACATAAAAAATAAAAGCATGAAAACTACAAATTAAATAATTAATTAAAGTAAAATAAAGAAGAAGAGGAGAGTGAATGAAAACAGCAAATGCTAGGGATGAATAGATAAAAGATTGAAGATAATATAGGGAAATAATTATAGTAAAAATAAAAGGAATAAAAGACTAAAGCAAAATAAAAACACGAAGATCAATGAAACATAAAACAAAAATGAAATAAGAAAGAAATAGAACAAAATAAAGAAAAATGAATCACACAAAAAAGAAAGTAAAAAATAGAAAAAGAATCAAAAGATGGAAAAGCAGAAAATAAAATTTTAGAAGACCTAAAAGAGAAAAAAGAAACAGAAAAAGTAAATAGTAGAAAGGAAAAGAAAAAATGAATAGAGAAAAAAAATAAGGTACCTTAGTCTAGTACATGCGGGAACACGGAAGCCACACCTGATTCGTACACACGCGGGATTGCGGGAACACGGAAGCCGCGCTTTGGCTCAGGTGGGTCGGAGGAGGTGATTTCTGTGCCATTGGGCCGCTGTGCGCGCTGAGAGCCGAGAGTTTTTTTTATTAATAAACGTATTTTTAAAAAAAATTACAAAATTAGTCTTCGTTTTCAAAAATTTACAGGAATAGGCCACCAGTCGCCCGTTGGAAGGGCGAAGATGGGCCTTGTCGCCCGACTGGCGGGCTACCTAGGCCATGTCGCCCGACTGGCGGGCTACCTAGGCCATGTCGCCCGACCAACAGGCGACGTGGAGCTCGTCGCCCGGTCGATGGGCGACGTGCCCCCATGTCGCCCGACCAGGGGGCGACTTGGCCGTGCTCGCCCGCTAAATGGGCGACATGGCGTGGCGGGCCCCACGTCGCTCGACCAGGGGGCGACTTTGTGGCCCCTATCGCCCGAACAGGGGGCGACATGGCGGCTTTATATAAGGCGGCTGGCGGCTGGCGCGAAGAGCTGAAGGGGAGAAGAGAAGAGGAGGAGAGGGAAAGAGAAGAGAAGAGAAGAGAAGAAGAAGAGGAAGAAGGAGAAGAGAGGAAGAGGAAAATTTTCGGTAACTAAAAAAATAATTTTATATATAATTATTTAATATGTGTTATATTAATTGTTAGATAATGTAATGAGCAGTTGAGCGATTAATATTATATTTCGGTAGTATTACTTATATTCTTATTTTATATATATTGTTAAATTAAATAGTATAGTTGAAATAATATTAGTAATATATTAGTGAAAATGTATCTTAGTTGAAATTTTTAGATTACACAGATGTCGGAGAAGTTAGGATTTCAAATTTATTATGGAGAAGGAGAAATTATTCAAGGTGTATACGGGGTTGATCTGTCAGAATTTGCCTCAGTAAGTAGATGGGTGTCTAGGGCAAATGAGAGAACAATTAGTGGTGTGCAGAATTGGTTGATGCGAATATTTGGGCTTGACAGCGACCAACATGACGTTAAGGTCATGGGTATCGTTAGTCGTGCTCGGGAGGGCACTTTTTGGGAGTTAGTACCGCTTAATGCAACATCAACATGGAGAAAATACGTCAACAAAGCTGTAGAACGTGGGTGGCCTCTAGTCCTTCTTGCTCAGGCATAAGGAGGTCCGAGCCATGACAATCACAATGATAATAAGGAAGATAATGAAGAGGGTGATCATCACCTATCATCTGTGGTACCGACGGGTGAAGCGGACGAAGGAGAGCGCATAGAGCATATAGTTTAAGAGATGGCGATGGAAGATATGGAGAATGAGAATATATCTGAAACTGACTCATCTGAAGATGAGAATGAAATTCCTGTCCCACTGGAGTGGAAGAGTAACAGTCCCAAGAATTTGATAATCAACGAAGAAAATTCTGTGCCGTGGGAATATCATGAAAATGATCTAGTAGAGGGAGCTATGTACAAAGGCAAAGATGAAGTGATGAGTGCCGTGAAGTACTGGTTTCTGTCAATAAAGCGGTCTTTTGTAGTTGTTAAGTCTAACAAAAAAGTATATGATGTTAAATGTGTGTTTTTGGACTGTCCATTTAGGGTACATGCTTATGAGCAAAAATGGAGTACAATTTAGAAGTGCTCTATAGTAACAGAACATACATGTGAGTTACAAGAATTAGAGAAGTCCAATACTGCTCTTACATCGAGCTTCATTGCAGAGTACATGTATAATCGAATTGTTAATAATTTAAGGTATGAGCCGAAATCTATAGTGACTACTATAGAGGAAGATTTTAAATACACCATCAGCTATTTGAAGGCATGGCGAGCGAAACAGAAGGTCATTGCGAAGAGATTCGGTTCGTACGAAGCATCTTATGAGAACCTACCAAGATTGTTAGAAACCGTGAGACAAAGAAATATTGGTACATATTATGATATCATGGATGTGTCTGATCCAAAAGAGGCCGAAAAGTTAATACTTCGTTGAGCCTTTTTTGTACTAGGTCAATGTATAATGGCATTTCATCATTGCAGACCTATTTTATGCATGGATGGTATATTTCTAACAGGAAAGTATAAAGGTCAGATTCTAACTGCTATTGGTGTTGATGGGAATAATCAAGTACTACCAGTTGCTTTTGCTTTTGTGGAAAGTAAGAACACAGATAGTTGGTATTGGTTTCTAGAGCGTGTGAAGTTAGCAGTGGTGCAAGGGCGACCTAATGTTTGTGTCATACATGACCGACATGCCGGTTTGTTGAAGGCGATAACAGATATGTAATATGGTTCAGTGGAGCGTGATCTTCCTCCTCGATGGTCGGACATACAATCAAGATGGTGCATGAGGCACTTGGGTACAAATTTTTTCAGCCATTTCAAAAATAAACACCTTATGAATATGTTTAAGAGGTTGTGCAATCAGAACCAACAAAGAAAATTCAATGCAATGTGGACATGTCTTGATGAATTAACAACAAAGCAAACAGAAGAGTTAGCGACTCGTACGAATCAAGACCCGAATGATATGTCTGTTCCTCTTTCAGGCCTCCCAACGGATGCCTTGAGGAATGTGGTTCGGAGGTCGGGGTCATCAATCAGTTGCTTCTCAGATTGGATTGAGTACGAGCCAAAGGAGAAGTGGTCATTATTATATGACACAGATGGGGCGAGGTTTGGAATAATGACAACAAATTTGGCGGAGGTGTACAATTGGGTCATTCGAGGCATGAGAGGATTACCTCTTGTAGCAATCGTAGAGGGTATTTTGCATGGAACGTGCAAGTACTTCCGTGAAAGATATATGGTTGCTTTTAATGTGATGGCAGATAATACATTGATTTTTTCAACATTCATGACAAATTACATGAAAAAAAGGTGGAGAAGGCAAGCTTGCATCGTGCACGTCCTATGGGCACAGCAGAGAATCGCTTTGAAGTTCTGTGTAGGGATCGGGGCCGTCGTGGTGGCAATCGAGAGAGAATTGCACAAGAGTGTGTTATTTGTTATAACTCATGCAGTTGTTCGTGCATGAAACCAAAACTTCTACACAGGCCGTGCTCACATGTTATAGCAGCTTGTTCACTTACTAATTTGTCCCCGAAGCCGTATGTCTCACATTATTTTATGAAGGAGGTAGTCATGACAACCTGGAATTCAGAGATTTATGGTTTTGCAATATTTGATAGTTTTACAAACAATCCTGGCAGTAACTACCTGTGGGGGCCTGATAAGGACAAATTAAGACAGAAGCCTGGTCGTCGTAAGACACGGCGCATTAGAAATGATATGGATGAGTCAGAAGTGGGAAGACTGGAGCATCGGTGCACCAAGTGCAATGGCACAGGACATACTTATAAAAGTGCACGCGTGCAACCACCACAGAGGGAGCTGCAGAAGCATGACCTTCAGGGAATCCGCAAGACGGCCGGCGCCCTCGTGCACGTCGTGGATTGCGGAATCAAGGCGGAAATGCTCTTTAAAAATAACAGTATGTCTGTATTTTTTCGATTTGTTGTGTCATAGTATTAATTATATTTGTGCATTATTTTTTTATATTATTAAGATATTTTAGGTATGGCGGTGGATGAGGGACACTTGGAGTTGTTGGACGCACAGTTGGACCAGCGCCATCGGTCCTACTTGAGTGTTGTGACAGCTACTGAGCTACCTGTTCTACGGCCTAGGGTACCTCAGGAGTTGTGGCGGCTAGACGAGCAATGGATACTGAGGTATGCACGATAACACGTTCACTTATTTGTTTTACTCATACAGACGATTTGGTAATATATATTTATATATAAATGTTGTATATGCTACAGGCTACAAGCAGCTGGTCTACTGCCTCTGTGTAGGCTTGTGCAAGCTAGTGCTGTTGAGGCCCCGGCCGATGCGGTGACACGGTTCAACTTTGACCGTTCCTTACTTGCGGCATTGGTGGACCGCTGGAGGCCTGAGACGCACACGTTCCACTTTCCTTGCGGGGAGATGACTCCCACACTCGAGGACGTCTCCTACTTACTTGGTGTCACCACTGCTGGGCAGGCCGTCAGCCGTCCAGACATGGAGGCCACTTGGCGTGAGGACCTTCTAGTCCGTTTCGAGGGTGTTGTGCGTCGACCAGACGCTCCAGAGTATCAAACTCTTGCTGAAAACCAGCATCACGGGCCTACGAAGACCTGGCTCTTGCAGTTTCAGGTAAATAGATAACACTGTGATATAGTTCATTAACATCAAATATTCATGTGTATGTTAAATGAAATTTGAACTTCTGTTTTCTAATTCAGGCCGAGTATATCCACCCTGCGGCGGATGAGGCCACTGTGTCGAGGCACTTGAAGGCCTATCTGTTGTGGTTGTTTGGTTGGATAATGTTCACATCGTCGCATGGTAACTCTGTCGTGAAGCACTTGATTCACTTCGCGCGCGAGATAGTGGACGCACCGCTCGACGCCGTGCCGCAGTACAGTTGGGCGTCCGCTATCTTGGCAGCCACGTACCGAGGTCTTTGTGATGCGTGCACAAAGACCGACCCGTCAGCTATCCTCTCTGGTTATCCACTATTACTTCAACTCTGGTCATACGAGCGGTTTAGTATTGGACGACCAGTCATGGATTTCTCGTCTTACGGAGCAGGGTTGTACGGGGAGACGGAGGAGGACGGCCCTACGATGGGTTCGTTGTGGGTCCGGCGGCGGGTAAGTCTTCTATATCGCGGTTGAACCTGTTTCTATTTATTTTTGAATAAATTACACCTTACTGTTATTTTGTATACAGTCTACTTGGGCAAACATTCAGGTTCACAGAGCCTATCCTGAGTACATGGCGGCGTTCGACCGGATTAGGCCAGACGACGTCCGCTGGACACCTTACAGCATGGAGGAGATTGTCGTACGAGCGCCTAATGGGTTGTCGTCGTTCTGCACGAGGGATCAGGAGTACTGGCTGACACGTAAGGCTGTCGTTTTTGACATCTTTGTCGAGGACTACGCTCCTCACAGAGTGATGCGGCAGTTTGGTCGTAACCAGACGTTCCCACTCCCGGTTGCCCATATTGTTCCTCTTTCCGTGCACGGGTAAGTATAAGACAATTAATTCGTTCTGATTGAGTATTTAATATATATAGAAAGATAATTAATACGTTTTGAAATCCATAGTTACGTGCGGAGGGGTCTACCGGCAGGCGTTACTTGGTCCTCCCGTATACAGCCGTGGGTCGACAAGTAGGCCAACGCACTACATGATGTGACCTACGAGCCCAGACCGTTTTCCTTAGAGGCTTACGGGGACTACTTACGTTGGTATATTCCTCGCACATGGATCAGAGTCACGTATACACCAGCGGAGCCACGGACCCACGTCCCCAGGTTGACGAACACGTACCCTGTGCACAGAGATCAGGCGATGTCGTTGGCGGTACGATCTTTATGAACTTCAACCCACTTCGTTTAATATTTTTCTTATCGTAATTACTTCAATGTTCTCGTTTTGTTAATAGGCCGACATGGCTCACCGTATCACTGTGGATGGTGGATCGCTCTTGCACCGGTTGAGGGAGGGCATTCAGATGACCAGCCACGAGCTTACCGCTGCGGTCCAGAGGATGTACGACTCTGCTGCAAACATTGTCAAGTTGACGTTGTGCCGGCCCTGCGGGCGACAGCCGGATGTCGTCCCTCGACTTGCACACTGACACACAGGCCTGACGGACCGACGGCGCCACTACCTCCGCGGCCTACGTACCAAACAGGTGAGTAACTTATATTTTCTTCGTATGTAGTAATGGTAACTTGTTCGTTACTTATAAGTTTCATTATTCAGGTCCACCTACGTACTCTGCCGGTTCGCGTCCGGAGTTCGATATCATTGCATCATCTTTGCAGCCTGCTCACATGCCTACAGGTACGATATAGTTGTGAAATTTAATTATATTATCTAATACTGCTTTATTCGTAACATTACATTCACTCTGCATGGTCAGGTATGCACTTTGACGGTTCGCGACATCAGTTCGATTTCGGAGGTTCCTCTTCACACACTGTACCCATGGTTCCAGGTATGACCTACTTTTAAGAGTTCGACACGTTATATATTAGTTTTACCATCAGCGTTATCATAACGTTGGTCTTATATGTTTAGGGACGACTCGTTACGACTACGAGGGATCGGACATCTCTGAGCACGCTGACACTTTTCGTCAACGATCCCCGTCACCCTTCGACCTTGACAGTTACCTGGAGCAGGAGCCGGCGGACGTACTTGCGTCATCGCAGTTACGTGAAGCACCACCACAGACACAGCCCTCTCAGGACGAGTACGCGACACCAGCTGCTGCTGGAGGCCGTCCTGCACGTGTTATAGTTCCTCTTTCGCCGCTTACTTACTCAGCCGGCCATGTGCGAGCGGGCCGCAAAGCACCAAAGCCTGGCACGATTAGGGGTGTTGCACCTAAGCGTGGACGATATTAGTTTTGTATGATTTGCCGTCGATGTTGTTTTTTATGATATTGTACTGATACTATTTTAGTTTTTAGAACTTAATTAATGTTTCACTATTGTATTTTTTTCATCTATTAAGGTTGGACGAGCACACGACAACGGCGTTTTCGCACGCCCATTGCATGACTGCGTATTATTTTTGCTATTTCTCCAACTTCGATATTTTTTCTGAAATTTCTGAATAAATAAATATTATTTAAAAAAATCGGAAATTTTTTCTGAAATTTCCAAATAAATAAATATTATTTTAAAAAAATCCCAAAAAACCAGGTCGTCCGTCGGCGGGGCGAACATCTGGTCGCCCTTTGGCTGGGCGACTAGCCTGGTCGCCCTTTGGCCGGGCGACGTGGGCCTGGTCGCCCTTTGAACGGGCGACGTGGGCCTGGTCGCCCTTTGAACGGGCGATTCTCTCACGTCGCCCTTTCAACGGGCGACTAGTGGCCTATTCGTGTATTTTTTTGAAAACGGAGACTAATTTTGTAATTTTTTTTTAAAATAAGTTTATTAATAAAAAAAATCTGAGAGCCGAGGGGTCCGGCCAGGGTGGTCGCCGCGTGGAGGGCGCGGTTGATTTCCGGTGGAGAAATAGGAGGGCGTGTGGGCCCTCCTCTCGGCGTGCGGGTCTGCGGGAGCAAAGGTGTTCGCGGCTTGTATGCATATGGGAACGTGAAATTAAACAGAAGGGGTGTTGCGTTGGCGTATACATGTGGCCTTCCGGGTTCCGGCTGCGGCATGTGCGTGTGGATGCATGAGCCTGTGCGAGGGGAATGACCCCTCATGTTCCTTCGTCAAGTAAGGTAAGGCTTTGTTTAGGTTCTCAAATTCGTTTTTAGAACTACTATACAAAATTTCTATTCTTTATCATATTAAAATTTTAGCATATACATGAAGTAATAAATATAGATAAAATCAAAAATTAATTATACAATTTTATTATACTTTGTGAGACGAATATTTTAAACCTAATTAGTCAAAATTTGAATAATTTTTATCAAATACAAACAAAATACTACATCGCGCTGATTTGACACGGCACTATTCAAACTGCCCAATCCGGCATCTAAACAAGGCCTAAATTAAACAGGTACGCATCTTTATTTGGATTTGATTAGGTGATGTCCATCTCCTCCAAGTGCGTATGTACCTACAATAATTATACCATGAAACTACAAGTGCACAAATAGGTACAGAAAATTCATATTGTTATTTATATATTTTAATATATGCACCATGTTTCCAATTTTACATAATTCTTTGTATGCAAAAAATATTCCAGTGATAATCTTATAGAAGAGATACATATTGAAGGCACTACAAGGAACGGCGGAGAGCCAATCAATGCATTATAATAGAAGAACAACTCAATTTGATTTTGTTTGAAGAATTAAATTAGGTATGCATCAGTTTGACCAATAAGCACTACTTTTGAAAAGACGTACATACAAATGAATGATATATACATACTTATGGGAAAAAATATTTAGTGTCAGAGCAACAAGTACAACATTTGTATGGTACACCTTCTCATGCAGTGATGATTGCAAGAATCAACTTAAAAAACAAGTTGATCACTAATGTTGTAGTAAATGTACAAGAAAGCTGAAGCTAAACTATATAAAAAAAACTCGGACGGTGGCAGAAAGACCGCCCCCACGGTATTGGGCGCTTGCCGGCCCCGGCACCGTAGCGCACACGCAGCGGTCACACAGGCCGGACCAGGCTCTAAGGTACAAGACCTCAGTCACCCGACCGAGAAACCCCCTGAACCCTGACTACTGCAGCGAGGGGGATTTTTTTTACCCGCCCGGTACAGTGAAGCTACGCGGCACTCAAGGCGCACTTAGGACAATATTGTCCCCACGCGTCCATAGACCATTTTTAACCCGAAATTCGTCCCACCCAGGGATCGAAGACCATTTTAACCCAAAATTCGTCTCAACAGGGGATCAAACTCGGGACCTGGGGTGCCGCAGGAAACGTGCTTAACCACTAGGCCAAGCACCCTTTGGCGCTGAAGCTAAATTATGGTAAGTGACATATTAATTTGTACTTATGTTATGGGCGGAGTCCCACTCATGGGGATCTGGTCGAATTGGGGGAAGCTGTAGGTATTATTGCGGGTCAATCAATTGGGGAGCCGGGGACTCAACTAACATTAAGAACTTTTCATACTGGTGGAATATTCACAGGGGGTACTGCCGACCTTATACGATCCCCCTCGAATGGAAAAATCCAATTCAATGAGGATTTGGTTCACCCCACACCTACCCGTCATGGGCAGCCTGCTTTTCTATGCTATATAGACTTGCATGTAACTATTCAGAGTCAGGATATTCTTCATAGTGTGAATATTCCGTTAAAAAGCTTGATTCTAGTGCAAAATGATCAATATGTAGAATCTGAACAAGTAATTGCGGAGATTCGTGCCGAAACGTTCACTTTGCATTTTAGAAAAGGTACAAAAGCATATTTATTCCGAATTAGACGGAGAAATGCACTGGAGTACTGATGTTTACCATGCGCCCGAATATTAAAATGGTAATCTTCGTCGATTACCAAAAATAAGACATTTATGGATATTGTCAGTAAGCATGTGTAGAGTAGTCTCGAGTATTCGAGGACCTAGACGCGTGGACGGTCAGGGCGAAAAATAAGTCATTTATGGATATTGTCACTAAGTATGTGCAGATCCAGTATAGCATCTTTTTCACTGTACAAGGATCAAGATCAAACGAATACTTATTCTTTTTCCGTTGATGGAAGATATATCATCTACAATATACTCTTAATCCTATATACCAAGCCTCCTCTCACATGACACTCTGTCACAACAGTGCCTAGACTCAGATTCCTGTTACAGCAACAGTCCCTCGATCACAACCGTTGGATCCAATACCCCTCCGCCCTGACCGTCCACGCGTCTAGGTCCTCGGATACTCGAGACTACTCTGCAACCCTTCCTCATCCCTCGCCCAGCACTCCCGCACCATCACCACCGCCGCCCCAGCAGTAGCAGCCACGCCGTCGTCGTCCACAGACCCCTTCACCAGCCCTCTGCGTCCTCGCCGCCACAGCACAACGTCTCTGCGCCCAACGCCATCGTCATCATCCTCGCCGCCCCTTGCATCGCCCGTCCTCGCCCCTCTCCCTCAGCCCCACTGCCTCTTCTCCGCCGTCGTCGTGGCCGCTGCATCAGCATCAGCAGCAGCAGTAGCCGCGAGGTCTCCGCACCGCCCGCCCGCCCACCAGCGTCGTCGTTCCTCGACACCCTCCTGCGTCGCTCCCTCCACATCATCGGCACTGCTCCACGCGCGGCGAGACTTAGTCAAGCGGAGTCGTTGTCCACGGAAACGGAGCGCAGGCCTCAGCCGGACTCAATAGAATCATCTGAATTCCTTGCCTTGATTAATTGCATTCGATTCAGAGCTCCGCCACTGCCTACTCCCCTGTGGTCTTTCCTGTGGCCTTGCGTGATGCATACTCCCCTCCATCTCTGCGCAAGGTAACAGATCTTCCAGCTGTTTTCAGAGATTCCACAAAGGCAGCTGCTGTGCGTCCTCTGTTTTTGCGTTTCCCTTTGTTAGCTTACATTTACCTCCATTCCATCTATCCAATGTCCGAATGTTTCTTCTCTAACTTCTAATTTCTCATTTCAATTCAAGGTTGTGATTGCAGTACTCGAAGCACTATTTTTGCTGTCCTAAATATATTGCTTCAGCTAATGGTGACTTACTGAATGGAGTTGCGTATAAAGTCAATTATTTGTATTTTATTTTCTTAACCAACCAACCAATTGCTCTAGGAATTACGACACACTATCGTCGAATTTACAGTCCAGCATTGAGCTATTTGTCATCTTTTGTTGTTTCGCCCATGATCAACATAATTCAACTAAAATAATAGGATACACGTCATCTCTTCTGATTTGCATGTGTATATTGTCTATCCGTGCTGGACCAGTAATCCACATGTTGCACATCTTTGTCACCACCCTCGCTGTTCCATTTTTTCTAATATGTGCTTATGGTTTGTTAATTAACATCTAATTCATAGTTTTTCCTTTTATCCTAGTGGCCTCCAGTTGTCAGCTGTTTCCCGATCCCAGATTGCCTAAGGATGAACAAGAATTTATATATTATTAGTGTCATAATAAACAGATTGTATTTATGATGACAAGATTCTGAAACGTAATCTTAAAAAAAAATTGAGAAACGTGATTATATCTCAGAGCGAGGTACCACTACCTTTTTTTTTTTGACACCTCTCTGGATATAGCTGTATATCTGTTACGAGGTACCACTACCTAACAAAACTAATGTGCCAAATGTATTCAACTGTTTTTTATGAGCAAAATTATATGCTACGGATTGCTAGCCCGCGCATATGAGCGGGGTTCCTGCTAGTATTATACTATGTGGTTGAATTTCTAATAAAAGAAAAATGTAAAGAGGTACAAATTAATATTGAAATAAGACAAGCAGTCCTGTTGGATCAATTGATTCCATTATCAGTTCAGTCAATCACGATACTAAGGAGGTACAACAAAAAGTCCAAAAAAAATATGTAGACAAAACCTTGATTTTCTAGATATATTGACTGACAACCGCAACTTCATCTCCAATAATAGTTTCCCTGTTCAACCTCTTAAAGCCTTAATGAGTATCCATTAAAATTTAAAAATCACCATCCAATAGTTTCTCCATCAACATACTATATTTAGTGATATCCTAAATCTTCCCTTATGTCCATTCAATTTGGGTTGACAGTTGTCCACCCTTTATGTTATTTGAGATTAGAGAATCTTGGAGAACAAAAATATTGAGGGAGAATTTTTGTGAGGATACACCATATTGGGTTTAAGTTTAATTTAGAAGGGCTTCTGGTTGTGAGAAGATCTAATCATCCTTTTTTGTGGATTAAATTTAGGACACATGGATATAATAATATATAATAATCCTATGTTAGTAGTGGCTTCAAATTACAACAACATGAATTATTTAAATCACTTTATAAAATCCCACAAAAATATGTGGTTATTGTTTTGTTATTTTCTCTACTAGATAATGAAGGGACATGGTATGACATGGGACACTAGATATTTTGAAAAGGAATAGTAATAATTCATTGCAAAATTACCGATTTGTATATGGATAAATATCAAAACATATCGATTACTACCGCATGCACATAACCAATCTAGATATTTGGTCTTAGAGGAACTTCAAGCGACTCTTTATATTTTTCATAATTTATGGGAATCGAGATTTTGGTGACAAAATTTGCATCCAACAACCTCACTAATTGGATTTCAAATATGGATATATCCTATATTCTAGATTAATTTCTCTCTAGCCAAAGATATACAAAATGAGTTTTACTCAAATGAATCTTCAAAGGATGATCTATGGAGTAAATTTTAGAATGATATGGTTTTATATTGTAGTCCAAGTTAGAATACTTTGGATGCTCACTTTCTTGAGTGTTTTATATCCATGAAGTGTCTACTACAACAAAAAACTGGCCAACTCAAGTGCGCTTAATGTTGTTTGTACTGCTTTTGGACACTCATGCTTGAGCAATTTATCGACATGTAAGTTAACAGTGTAGATTTTCATTTAGATTTATATGTCTTAACTTTTATGGTTCGTAGAATGCTAATAATTTGTTTTTTGTTGTTATGATTATGATATATTTTTTATTATTCAAAAGATATAATAAGCCTAATCACATAGCTTGTGAGCTCTCTGGGAACTAATGTATGTATGTGTACTCAACGTTTTTTCCTAATTAAAAATGTACTTATCCTTTACTAGAGCTAGAGGGAGAATAAGTTTGTTAATTAAAGGGCTTATTTTCTAGTTTCCATACGTTGCCACAACATAGTAAATAGTCTATAACAAAATTTTCATGAAGATATTATATGTTCATGACCTGTTAAGTAAGGAATCTAATGTCTTTACTAAATAAAGGAATTTTAATTTACATATCTTCTTGATGTTGGCATTGTTGTGCCCCATCCTATATTTCAATTTCAAGCTCTAGCATTGCTCTTATGCGATGTGATGCAAGTTATAAATGATTATTTATGCCTTCATAGTACTTAAGAGTGTAATTTATGACAAAAAATATTATTTATAGAAAATACAAAAGGAGAGTTCATTATAGATATTACTAGGATGATTTCCCGCACGTTGTCGCGGGTATGAAAATGGAGTTAAATGGTTTAGAATGTTAATCGCTAAGAATTAGGAGATATATATGTGTGCAACGATGATGTGGAAAATAAAATGCTTATGTGTCTTGCTAACATAGACATTACGGTTGCATGATCTAGTGAATTTTAATTGTTTCTGATAGTGAATTGTTTAGTTAGACAACTTGCATGTTAAGATAAATAGCTAGTGGAGCTTTGCTCAGTGGATGTTAATTGTATATGATAGTCATTGCTTATGTGGATAGCTTGTATGTTAAGAGAAATAGCTAGTGGGGTTTTACTTTATAAGAGTATAAGATAAGTGCAAGAGTTTCAACTTTGTTTCGAGAATAAAACATTATAGATATTAATAAATTTAATTTAAAATTAAATAATTAGAAATATTATGTCCGGTAAGGTATGGGCTACAACAAGATTCATTATAGTTTAAGTTAAGCTGCTGTGGTTTCAACTAAATGCATATTAAAGTTACATAGAGGTGACATGCATAGAGAAAAACTATGGATGTAGATAAAAAATATTTAGTTAATTAGTTAAAGATAAGTCTATCACAATTGATAGAAAAAAGTCTACTTAACCCCCTAACATATCACCCTCCTAAACTATGAAACCTTCTATTTTATACCTCGAACTTTCTAAAACCGGTCAAATTACCCCTAAGTAGTTTTGAATGGTGGTTTGCTACAGTAACGGTGGTTTTATCTTTATTTTATTTTCACAAATTTTTGAAAAACATAGTAAATCACAAAAAAACATAAAATAAAAATCCACCTTTTGTTGCACTCAACATGAGTAGATCTACACAATGAACATATAATATTATATGTTTTAGTACAATTTTTTTGTTATAGCTTTATAGTGAACAAATCTAAATTTTTTACAGAAAAATTTGTACTAAAGCGTACAACATTATATGTTCAATGTGTAGATCTACTCATGTGAAGTACAACAAAATTAGATTTTTTTTCATTTTATGATTTTTTAATGATTTATTATGATTTTTCAAAGATTCCTCGGGAATAAAAAGACAAAATCACCTTTATTGTAGAAAAACCAGCATTCAAAACCGTCTAGGGGGTAATTTGACCAGTTTTAGAAAGTTCAAGGGATAAAATAGACGATTTCATAGTTTAGGGGGTGAAGTAGACCACCCATAGTAAGTTAGGGGGGTTAAGTAGGCTTTTTCCCAATTGGATGGACTATAGAGTATATCTTATTATATTAGAGAATAAACAAAAAAACACTAACTAATCATGATTCTAACCCGTGTGTAAGCACAGATTGATGGACTAGTGTATCCTAGAACGAAAGGAATCTCGGCTAAGGTGGTGCACCATAAGCCACATGATAGTGATGAACTCGCCCCCATGACTGAGCTGCCTGGCATGAG
>CM041639.1:26963722-27005168 GCA_023333625.1 Bothriochloa decipiens | reverse complement strand
TGATAGTGATGAACTCGCCCCCATGACTGAGCTGCCTGGCATGAGAATCTCGGCTACAGTGTTCCGCGACATACATTATCATTTCCAGCCACACCTGGAAGATTGTTTCCAGCCATCTAACTTTATCACGGTGCTTGCTCCGAAGGCTTTGATAAATCCATATCGCGTTATAAACATCCTTTTCATGCTCTGGTACTATTTCTCCTCCACGACCCTGAAACAGAGAAAACATTTCTCTCATGGTCCTGGCTAGCAAAGTACCAAATCATAGCATGGACATGTAGATGTAGTAACAAGGTGTCCGAAGTCCCAAATGGCTCTCGTGTAAAATCGTTGTGCATACATTTACTGAAAGGACAGTAAAAAGCTCAGCCAAACAAGTCTATCAGATATGAAAACAGATTTGATCGATCGATCAGTAAAAAGCTCAACCAAAGAAGTCCATCGGATATGAAAACAGATTTGATCATGATCAATCACTTAATGTATCATTTCTTAGTGAATGTTTTAATAACGTTCCTTTTTAAGAAGAATTGTTAAACATAAGAAAAAAAATCGGTTGCTAAATGAATCCTAATTTGTCAAACGTAATTTATGGAATCTTGTTCTACTACTTTGTTTGATCCTGTAAACGAATCAGAAATTGGACATAGAGTGAACTTAAAATGAACTGCTTGACAATTTAAAGGACTCAAATGATCCATTTGAGAGTTCATGGATCTAGATGAGAATGTGGGAAAAGTTTAAATACTCACACGGTGCATTTCACTTGTTTGTGAACTTCTTTTATTATTTGACCTTTTTTGTCATATACGAACACAAATATGGACGTGTGCAGTGGGATGTTCAATCTAGTAACCTCTTTATTAGTGGCTGAGACAACATTATATATGTCAGCAAATTTAACTCGGAGCATATAATTTTTAAAGATCCAATTCGTCTATGTAGTGCAATATCATAGCACTGAGTTTCGCTTTGTCACAGGGCAACTAAGCTTCACTGAGTTATCTGATAGATCGCTTTGAGGTACACTTTGAATGTAGGTTTTTACAAGTGTGCTGATATAGAAAGGGCCTAGCCGAAACTATTTTTTAATATATTTTTTATTTTATAAGACTGCTGAAATTAATGTTTTCCAGAGGCATTTGTCATGGGGTATAGAGATAAAAAAATCTCGAACAAGTCTAGAGATGAAAATTGAACTGCAAACATTTAATATACACAAAAGTTCTAATTAAAGGACAATAGTAAAGCATATCCACCCCTACCTCAATATCGATTTCGTGTGATGATAGGTTATTCTTCCGCAGCTTGTGACACAAATCACTTAATAATCAATTGGCAAGCATATCTGTTTGTTGCAATGATTTAGCTTCCTCCCACGGACTCCACTCCTTCGAGCATTCAGTCCAATGGTAGTTCAATACTTTGCCAGCATTGAGATATAAATTGTGGCGTGTACGGCCAGGCAGCATATCAGGTTTTACCACAAGAAGGAACATCATGTAATTGGATAACACCTTGGTAATGAAACATCCTCAATTTTTTATTAAAGGAAAATACACAGAATGACGAATAATACAATAGTTCAAAGCTCAAATCATCACATTATCCAGCAATAGTTGATACAGAAATCCATACTTCGAACAAAAGAATACATTTAGAAGGAATTACATAAATAGTTCGTCGCCACACCAGCGGAATCATCAGAGTAGCTGCAACGTCTGGAATGGCTGCGGAAAGCGAAAGTATAATAAATTTCTAAAAAGAAGCCGGAGCATAGGAACGAGACGTCTACTCCTCATCGGTGAAGTTGTAGTCAGGTTCACCAGCCAAATAATTTTTCAGTACGGTTTGTACTGGCCACATCTCCCACCCTATACTTTGCTTTTGCTATGTAGTATTTGGTGGGATGCAAAGCATATAATCAAGCGACCTAATATATAGTTGAGGTTTCCTATGCAAGTAATGATCAATATTATATAATATAATTCATCAAGTTTTAACCCATCTCAATCCACATTTCCATCCCATCACCATCACACACCTCTCACCCTCTCGCACTCAGTCGACAGGTCCAACTCCCTCTCGGAGCCTGTCTCAGCGGCTCACAGCCGGAAGGGTAACACCAGGGGGAGAATAGAATGACTCATCTCACTACTCCCGAGAAGCGTGGGTCTTAGGAAAAAGTCATACCAGTGGCTCGCGGATTATATATATAGATTCATAAACTCTGCAGAGCGTGTACTCCCGTAACCACAAGATCACCATTATCGGTGGTGCCCCGCCTAAGCTGATTTCGGCTGCTTTCTAACCGGTGCGATGCCACCCTACCACTCAATACTGGGACATCCCGGATAGGTACCACCGACACACTGAGACTGTGAGGCATAGTACCGGGTCCCTGAGGTCACTATGTTGTCTAAGGAGGGTGTGGGTCTCCATGCCCGTACCTCCCGACACTATCTGCTAACAACCTAGTAGTAGTGGCACCGTCCTAGCTAGTCAGACATCCGTCTCCCGCCCATACAAGAGCAAGTGGTGAGCACGTAAGTCCCAAGGTTCTGGTCCTCAAGAGATATCAGGTCCTAGGGGGATCAGACAGGATTATCTTCTCTTAGGGACTACAACAGTCCGTGCTACAACAGCACCTCCTACCCAGGGCTTTGCTCCACAAAGGTTCTCACCCCCGGGATCACCATATACCTCGCAATGTGGCCGCTACAAGCACCTCACACGGGAATGCCCAGAACACATCCCCCGGCAAGACTCGTCCACATGGCTCATCATAGAATCATGTCCGATCGACT
Organism: Bothriochloa decipiens; assembly: GCA_023333625.1. Taxonomy (NCBI): domain Eukaryota; kingdom Viridiplantae; phylum Streptophyta; class Magnoliopsida; order Poales; family Poaceae; genus Bothriochloa; species Bothriochloa decipiens. The sequence goes on along the minus strand of CM041639.1, from coordinate 27,002,358 downwards.
CAACCCTCACCACGCACCCAAGATGCACGCAGCAATCTCCCCGAGTAAAGTGGCACCATGTGCCTTAACCATATAACCATACTCTCCACCACGCATCACATCACACGGATATAAGCGTAGTAGAAGTAAAGCATCATAAGTAAATAAGCATGCATCTAGCCTATCAGCGGGTGTGCAGGAGTAAGGTTGCGACAAGGTAAAGGCTCATCAAGCAATTCTACCATGCAACCTATCATCAGGTAATATTCATAAATAAAGCACTAGCAAACTAGATATTATGCCATGCGTAATAGGATCTACGAGGTTGGGTGGGGTGTGGCACCTGCGAAGTCATCTCGAGCTCCTCCTCGTACTCGTAGTCGTCCTCCTCAAACTGTTCCTCCTCTGAAACGAGACATAATAGCCGTGTTAGCGGCTCCTATAGAGTCAACATAAAGAATAATAAAATTTAATAACTCCAAATATACTCATACATAAGCCTATGATGTAGAGCTCATTTTTATGAAAATTTAGACACTTGGTTCATATTTTTCGAAGTTCGGATGAATTAGTTATGAATTTTCAAAGTTTATTCTATTTTCTAAAAAAGAAAAGGGCAGATTAACCAGAGGCTGACACGTGGTGGCTTCTGATTGGTCCACGTGGCACGCAGGTCAGCAGTGGTGGCGCAGCGCTGATGTCATGCTGATGTCAGCACTGACGCGGGGTCTGGCGGTTGGATGACGTCATGCTGACGTCAACACTGACGGTGGACTCGGTCAGCGGCTGACAGGTGGGGCCCACGGGTCTGGTCACTGACATGTGGGGCTAGGTCACCGGTCAATGTTGACCGATCAACGGTCAACACCGACTGGGCCTCGACCGGGCCTCGGCGGGCCTGGGTAGGGCCAGATCTGGGCCAGGTTGGGCTGGCCCGGCCCGGACACGTGTCGAGCAGGGAGGTAGGCCGCGTGGCAGGTCTAGGATCCTAATGGGCCAAGTCCACGGCCTGGTCTGGCTGGTGCTGCGTGGACCCAGTCCACGGTGGACCATAGACACAGGGGCTGAGTGGCGTGCGGTGGTTGGTCCAGCTGGCCACGTGGGCCTGGTGGACTCGGTCCACTTGGGCACAGGGGAGATTCCCCCTTCTTCTTTCCCTTCACGCGTGCGCGCGCGGCCATGGCGGCGGTCGGCCGGCGACAGGCGGCGCTGCGCCCCCGTTCGGCTCGGGTGGCCAAGGCAGCGGCAGCAGCTCCGCGTAGGCTAGGCTAGGCTAGCGTGGCCGCGGGTTAAAGCGGGCGCGCAGGGGCTCCTACTCGCCGGCGCACACACAACGGTGGCGACGGGCGGCTCGGCCACAGCAGCAGGGCACTACGGCGTGCGAGACGCGTCGTTAGCAAGCGTAAAGGATACGTGAGGTCGAGGCAAGTGCGACACTGTGCGTAATCGAACCGAGGCTCCTCGAGGGACCGGTGATGGCGGTGACGGCAAAGGTCGACGGCGGCCGGCGAATCTTCAAATTGGCGCAGCATCGAGCTTCATCCCCTTCATCTCCTACCGTGCGGAGTAGCTGGGAGCTCCAAATGGCTACTGGCGCGGCTACGAGGGCTCGCAGGGGCGCGCGCGACGGCGGGGTTGCAGTGGCGCACCGGCGGCCGGGAGCCGAGGTGACCAGGGCCGGCAAAGGTGCCAGGCCCCACTGTGGTCTACCCCACGTCCTGAGAAGTTGCCCGATTGACATCCTAGACAAAGGCAGAGGTGAAGGTGAAGCTAATGATGGGAAAGGGGGAGACAAGAGTGAGAACGACGGCGGTGTACTGGCGGCGGCCATGGAGCAGGTGGAGGTGAGCTCACGTTCATGCGGTGTCAATTTAGGACGGTCCGATACGGCTACGTTGGCTTGGTGGAGAGGAAGAAGCGTGAGGCGATGGCATGGGCGCACTGGGGCTCTGGGTCCTCCTCCGATGGCCCGTGCAGCAACAACGGCAGCACTCACGGTGCTCGGCTCTGACTCCGGCGGCGGCACTCCTCTCCACCTCCCTTCTTCTTCCTGGCTTGGCAGCGAGTGAGCGAGACGACCAGAAGGCTGCGCGGTGGGGGTAAACCCTAGCAGCGCGGTGCTCCTCCCTTTATAAGCGCAGCGGCCGACAGCGGACAGTGGGGATCGGAGCTCCCCATCAAGCGGCTGAGCACAGCCGCGCGTTAGGGTTAGGGCTTCGAGGAAAGGCGTGGCCAGGCGGCTAGATGGACGGCGCGGAGCGCGGCCGTATGCGGACGAATGGCGGAGCAGCGCGGCTGCCATTTCTGGCGTGCGGAAAAGGCAGGGGAGGTGAGCAAAAGAAGATGCTGACAGGTGGGGTCCGCTTGGCAGCGAGAGAGAGGGGAGAGGCGCAGGCGCGAGCGACGGCAGGCCCTTGCTGGGCCGCGGCAGCGCGGACGAGCGTCGGCGCGTGTGGGCGAGCGGACGGCGAGCGGCCTTGCTAGGCCATCGGCCAGTTGGGCCGCAGCGTGGGTGAGCGGGCGTGCCGGGCTGCGGCGTGCATTGCAGCTGGGCCAAGGCGGCAGGCCATACTGGGCCGCGGCGGCAGGCGGGCGTGCGGGGCAAGCCGGTGTGCAGGCGGGCGGGGGCCGTCGCCTTGCTGGGCTGAACGGGCAGCGCGCGTAGCATGCCGGACGGGCCACGAGTGGTGTAAGCAGGCTCGCATGGTTGCTGGATTGCTGGGCTGCTTCTGCTGTTGGGCTGGTTTCCTTCTTCTTTTCCTCTTCTATTTTCAAATCCTTTTCTATTTCTATTTCTTCTACTAGTAACCAACCATGCCAGAGATCCTTGTTAAATATGTTAGTGACCATGGTGCACACACCATGGTAGGTCCACTAGGGTCTCAAGGTCATGATGGATCCATTTTCGAGGTTAGTAGGCATATATATACATGTGATAATAAGTTATTTGATTTTATTGATCATCACATAAAATCAAATAAGAAGCAAATCAAACTTTGGTAAATTAAATACGATGCTCATGCTAACATTAGGTGCTACTTGTGCAACTAAGGGATGGTTTCCTAATGACACTCGCCAACAATGGTTTCCTAATTTTTTTGAAAGTTCGTATTTTCGGTGTTTGAATTTTCAGGGATGTTACAGTCCTACCCCCTTAGGAGAATCTCGTCCTCAAGATTCAAAAGTGTAACTTACTCTACAAATAGGTAGGGGTAGAGCTTCCTCATTTCTGACTCTTTCTCCCAAGTTTCTTCTCGTTCTGTGTGATTACTCCACTGAACCTTCAAGTATGGGGTGCTGGTGTTTCTGGTTTCCTTGGTGGTCCTATCCATAATGCGAATGGGGTGCTCTCTGTATTCCAAGGTGTCCTGAATATCAAGTGCCTCTATGAGTATCGAATGCTCTAGCGGCTGCAAACACTTGCACAATTGCGACACATGGAACACTGGGTGCACTCCTGCTAGTTGCGCGAGTAACTCAATTCTGTAGGCAAGTTTGTCGATTCTCTCACAGATTATGTACGGTCCCACATACCTTGGTGCTAGCTTTCCTTTCACATGGAATCTGACAGTCCCTCGAAGCGGAGAGACCTTGAGATAGACATAGTCCCCGACTTCAAACTCGAGGTCTCTACGCCTCTTGTCGGCATAGCTTTTCTAATAGCTCTGGGCAATTCTCAGATTCTCTCGCACTTGGGCAACTCCTTCTTCGACCTCCTTAATGGTGGCAGGGCCAAATAATGATCTTTCACCTGTTTCGGACCACATCAGGGGTGTTCTGCATGGTCTTCCATACATAGCCTCAAATGGTGACATCTTGAGGCTAGCCTGGTAACTGTTATTGTAGGAGAATTCTGCAAAGGGCAAACTCTTCTCCCAGTCAGTTCCATATTTTAGAACACAAGCTCAGAGCATATCTTCAAGGATTTGGTTCACTCTCTGTCTGACCATCCGTTTGAGGGTGGTAAGCGATATTGAAATCTAGCTTGCTCCCTATTGACTTGTTCAGGGCCTTCTAGAACTTGGATGTATACTACGGCCCATGATCAGATATTATGCTCTTAGGGGCTCCATGCAGTTTGAGAATGTTCTCAACATACAAATCTGCTAGTTGACCAACTCGGGCATCATTCTTGATGGCTAGGAAGTGAGCTACCTTAGTCAAGCGATCGACTATCACCCATATAGCATCATGGCCCTTCGAGGTTCGAGGCAAACCCACAATGAAGTCCATAGAAATGCTATCCCATTTCCATTCAAGTATATCAAGTGGCTTTAGCAGTCTTGTAGGCCTCTTGTGCTCATCTTTGACGTGTTTACAAATGTCGCATCTGGCTACATGCCCTGCGATATCTGAATTCATGTTCTTCCACCAGAATCTCTTCTTCAAATCAGCATACATCTTAGTACTGCCTGGGTGGATACAATACTTGGAGTCATGTCCTTCTGACAGAATCTCATTGCGAATAGCTAGGTCTGCAGGCACACAAATTATATCCTTGTACCAATAGGTACCTTGCTCATCTTCACTGAACTCTGGGCACTTGCCTTGCGTCAGGAGCTCGTGTATCTCCCAAATTCTAGACAATAGCGCTGGGCTTCATGGATCCTATCCATGAGGGTATAGTGTACACGAAGCTCATTCAACAGGCCATGGGGTATCACCTCCATTTGTAACTCATCAATGCCCTCTTGCAACTCTTTGGGTAAGGTGGTGGTGAACAGAGCATGACAATGGCTTTTGCGGCTAAGAGCGTCAGCGACCACATTGGTCTTCCCAGGGTGATAGAGAATCTCCACATCATAGTCATTAATCAACTCAAGCCAACGACGCTGTCTCATGTTCAGATTCTCCTGGGTGAAAAAGTACTTCAGGCTCTTGTGATCAGTATAGATTTCACACTTGTTCCCAATTAGGTAGTGCCTCCAAATCTTCAATGCATGGATCACAGCTGCAAGCTCGAGATCATGGGTGGGGTAACGCTGTTCGTGCTCTTTAAGCTGACGGGAAGCATAGGAAATGACTTTTCCATTCTGCATCAGAACACAACCGAGCCCGAGGCGAGATGCATCGCAATAGACCACAAAGTCCTGGTGGATATAGGGCAAGGCAAGAACAGGCGTTGTGGTGAGCTTCTCTTTTAGGGTCTGGAAACTCTATTCGCATTGGGGCGTCCATTCAAACTCATTGGTCTTCTTCAAGAGGTTGGTCATGGGGCGAGCTATCTTGGAAAAGTTCTCGATGAATCGGCGATAATAACCAGCCAATCCCAAGAAACTTCTCACGTCGGTCACATTCTGTGGCTGCTCCCATCCCTTCACTGTCTCAATCTTGGACGGATCAATAGCTACTCTATCAGCATTGAGTACATGGCCTAGGAAAGGGACCTGTTCAAGCCAGAACTCACACTTGCTGAACTTGGCGTAGAGATGATGCTTTCTCAACTTCTCCAACACTATCCTCAGATGTTGTTCATGCACCTCGGTGGTGGCAGAATAGATGAGAATGTCATCAATGAAGACCACCACGAACTTATCCAGCTCCTTCATAAACACTTTATTCATCATGTTCATAAAATAGGCCGGTGCGTTTGTAAGACCGAAGGACATGACGGTGTACTCATACTGCCCATATCTGGTGACAAATGCTATCTTGGGAATGTCCTCTTCTCTGATCTTCATCTGATGGTATCCTGATCTGAGGTCAATTTTGGAGAAATACTTGGCACAGCGCAGCTGGTCTAGCAGGTCATCTATCCTCGGCAGGGGGTACTTGTTCTTTATGGTCACGGCATTCAGGTTCCTGTAATCAATGCACATCCTTTGCGTACCATCCTTCTTCTTAACAAACTAAACAGGAGATCCCCAGGGCGAGGCACTAGGCCTAATGAACCCTTTCTCGGATAGATCCTCAACCTGTTTCTTAAGCTCCTTGAGCTCATCAACTGCCATATGGTAGGGTCTCTTATAAATAGGGCTCGTACCAGGCATCAGGTTGATCATGAACTCAATATCCCTATCCGGTGGCATCCCTGGTAGCTCTTCAGGAAAGACATCGGGGTACTCATGAATTACAGACACTTCCTCAAGTGACTTCTCCTCAAGGGCACACAACGTAGAAACATTTGTCCCTTTGTTCGGCTCACATCTGATCTGGCAGCCACTAGGATGGGTTATATCCACAAATCTAGGCGAGCAAGACATCACTCCCTTATTCTGGGTTAACCAATCCATCCCTAGAATGATGTCTAGGCCTTCGAAGGGTAACAAGGTAAGATCAGCAAGAAAGGTAAGACCCTCGATCGTGATACTCACTCCCTTGCAGCTTTTGATACAACAAACGTTGCCCAAGGGTGAACTGGTGTATAAGACTTCTTTTTGTGGAGTGACAGGTATATGGTGCTCTCGTGCGAACTTGGAAGATATGTAAGAACATGTAGCACCTGAATCAAACAGCACGGATGCCTTAACTCCATGCACTAAAAACATACCGTACACCACGTTGGGGGCACTCTGCGCAGCCTCTGCTGTGATGTGGGCGAGGCGACCACGAGGTGCTCCAGATGGCACCTGCTTGTGTGGGGTGCCCTGGTTCTGCCTGGCGGGCGCTGGTGTAGCCAGTGCAGCCTTGTTCAGGCACTCGGCTACCTTGTGACCCGGCTGGCCACAAGCAAAGCAAGTTTAGGTCGTGCCACCTATGGCGGGTCGGCAACCCTCCACGTGCCACCTCCTGGTGCAGCACGAGCGTACACCTGGCGGTCCTGAGCAGGGCGGGGTAGTTGTTGGCGTGGATACCACCACCCCGGCTCGAACCATGTGCAGCTCCCTGGGCAAAGCGAGAGCGGGGAGGCTGTGATGCCTCACCATGTGACCTCTGTGGGGCAGGTGCGTGGGAGGTGCCCTCAACACGGAGCTTCTTGGTCTTGCCAAGCACTTCCTTCTCCACGAAAACCTCGTCGCGGTCCTTCTCAATCTCCATGCACCTGTCGATCAAGTCATGCAGGGTGTGGCTCTTGGTGCATAAGAAGGAGAGCCTGATGCGGCTAGACAAGCCCTTACAGTAGTAGTACATCTTCTCCTTCTTAGAATTCACCACTGAAGCAGGTGCATAGCGTAGTAGGTTAGTGAAGCGGGTGGTGTACTCATGGACCTTGTCACCTCTCATGGAGATATTGTGGAAGTCATTCTCCTTCGTCTCCAGTGCACCCTCGCGAATGAAGAACATGCGGAACTCCCCCACGAACTCATCCCAGGAGATGTTAGTGGGGTCCTGGTGGGTCTCACAGAGGCTATCCCACCAAGATCGCCTAGCTCCCACCAGCTGGTGAGTTGCCAAGCCAACAAACTCCTCGTCCATGCAGGTGGTCAGGTCTAGCTTCTTCTCGATCTCCCTCAGCTAGTCATCAGCAGCGATGGGGTCGATGTTGGTGCCATCGAACATTGGGGGCCTCAGCTTGAGAAAGAACTCCAACTTCTTGTAGTAGTCATCACGTGGCTCCCTATGGTGGGGGTGCAGCACGCTTTCAGCTAAGACTCGAAGGAGCTCGGTCTACTGAGCCATCACATCCACCAACAGTGGCATGGGTGGTGGTGGTAGAGCTGCATCTCCTCTAGCGGTAGGCTCGGGCTCAGGCTCAACAGCAGGCTGTGGTGGTCCTCCAGCCGCACCTCTAGCAGCTGGTTCTGGCTCAACAACCGACGGCGATGGTGGGTGTGTAGGCCGTGGGGTGGCAGCGTGGGGTGGCTCCTCAAGGTCAAGGGGTATGCGACCAATGCGTCCATGACCACGACTGCTCCACGGCCCCTGGCGGGCACGAGTGAAGGGGAGCGGTTGCTCAGGCGGGTGGCACGATGAGTGGACATCCTACTTAACATAAACCTTAGATTAGGGCACATGTGCGTGTGATATAACTTTGACATTAATTGATGTAATAATTAAATCAGCTTAAATAATTTAAAAACATTTAAATCTATCCAACACTCATACAAAGAAGCATGAAGATCCAATAAGATGCGATAAAATCCGAATCATCCGTTACATCAAGTGGGTATATGGCGATATCTCTAGCAGCTACGCTAGGAGACTCGCGAGAAACGCACTACATGCAGGTAGTTCTAGCAAAAGGGGTGGACAACTACTCAACAACATGGTGAGTCTGGTCATTTGGCGTCACAGGGCCCATCATCTCCTGATCCTACACTACACTAAATCATCTCTAGGGACTGGTCCAGACTATAAGCTGTGGGGGGAATACCGATGCCAGAAGCTTGGATATGCTCATCGATCATCCGAAGGCGAGATACGTAATGACGGGCCTCCTCGAGCTGATGGGTGGACACTGACTGTCCGCTAAGTCCAGTAGTGGGGCACCCACTCAGGTTAAGGCGAGATTGCCCTAGCTCGAACGTCTCAACTCTGACCTTCTTACGGGCTTATAAGGGGAGCTCGTCCTGCTACTCCTCGTACTCCCTAACTCTCTTGCGATCTGACCTCTTCCAAGCCTCCATGGTGCGTTTGAGCTTGTCCATGTGGTATGCTGTCTTGTGGATGTAGTTGATTAGGTGTCCCTGGTTGTAACCAGCGAGGGTGCATGCCTCCATCAACCCCTCACGGAGTGCACTACACTGCTCACGAAGTCTGTCCCTGTAAAGGGCATCATCACTCTGCTTCTGGAACATCTTCGCGTATTCCTTGTTCTTTTCTGCCAGAGTGGTCTCAAGATCCCAGATCTTCCTGTTGAGTCGACTGTCATGGAGCTGAAACTTCTCCATTTCATTCGTCAGTCTGGCGATCTGGTCCTGATGAGTGTGCTGCTTGCACGCTAACTCACGCTCTAGGTCTGCAATCTTCTGCTCCCATGCTGCCTCCTTGTTCTCTGACTCACGGATTCTCTTGTCAACCTCCATCAGTTAGTTGTGGTCACGGCGCCCCTTTTGCTCCAACTCGGCGATGTACATTTCCTGGCACTGCAGGTACATCACAGAGGTGCGGTGGCAGGGTTGCGGTCAACTCTGATATTCTGCTTGGTGTGGACGATCTCCTCCCAGGTACCCTGCTAAACATCGAGGGCACGAGGAAGCAGATGAAAGCGACTCTCCTTCAGGTAGTCAGCCCCGTTGCACAGCACAGTGCGAAGTGCCTGGTGCGAAATGGTCTGAACACACATACTGGTGTCGTTGTCGAAGGCGAAGTCAGTGAAGGCACCAACTCCAGGCAGGTTTATGCTTGCAGGTACGTTGATGTGGACTGTCTTATAGCCCTCGATGCCTCCTTCAAGGGTGGGCTTGCCGTGGCAAAGGTACTCAACGTTCTCCATAGGAACACCAAGCTCGATGAGAACCTCGCGAAGCACGTGAGCGTAGCCTCCATACTCCATCCCGTCGAGTCTGTACTCAACGACATCCATCGGTGGCAATGGACCAAGCGGCAATTTGGGGTCCATCTGCAAGTTGACACGAAGTGGAGTTAGGAATCTATTGTAGAGAGAGATAAGCCATGCATAAAAGCACAATGCAAGGTCGGTATATAACCGAAAGAGATCAAGGTTCTCCCAATTCTATCGTCCAATCCTAGGGTCTCGTCCTAAGGTCAAGCATGGCTCTGATACCAACTCAAACATCCTCAATTTTCCACGAAGGGAAAATACATAGAATGACGAATAATACAATAGTTCGAAGCTCAAACCATCACATTATCTAGCAATAGTTGATACAGAAATCCATACTTCAAACAAAAGAATACATTTAGAAGGGATTACATAAATAGTTCGTCATCACACTAGTGGAATCATCAGAGTAGCTACAGCGTCTGGAATGGCTACGAAAAGCGGAAGTACAATAAATCTCTAGAAAGAAGCATGAGCATAGGAACAAGACGTCTACTCCTTATCGGTGAAGTCGTAGTCGGGTTCACCTGCCAAATAATTTTTCGGTAGGGTTTGTACTGCCCACATCTCCCACCCTATGCTTTGTTTTTTCTATGTAGTATTTGGTGGGATGCAAAGGATTAATCAAGCGACCTAATATATGGCTGGGGTTTCCTATGCAAGTAGTGATCAATATTATATAATATAATTTATCAAGTTTTAACCCATCTCAATCCACATTTCCATTTCATCACCATCACTCACATCTCACCCTCTCGCACTCAATCGATAGGTCCAACTCCCTCTCGGAGCATGTCTCAGTGGCTCACAGCCGGAAGGGTAACACCAGAGGGAGAATAGAAGGACTCATCTCACTACTCCCGAGAAGCGTGGGTCTTAGAAAAAATCCATACCAGTGGCTCGCGGACTATATATATTGATTCATAAATTCTGCAGAGCGTGTACTCCCATAACCATAAGATCACCATCATCGGCGGTGCCCCGCCTAAGCTGATTCTGGCTGCTTTCTAACTGGTGCGATACCACCCTACCACTCAGTACTGGGACATCCCGGATAGGTACCACTGGCACACTGAGACTGTGAGACATAGTACCGGGCCCCCGAGGTCACTATGTTATCTAAGGAGGGTGTGGGTCTCCATGCCCGTACCTCCCAACACTATCTGCTAACAACCTAGTAGTAGTGGCACCGTCCTAGCTAGTCAGACATCCGTCTCCCACCCATACAAGAGCGAGTGGTGAGCACGTAAGTCCTAAGGTTCTGGTCCTCAAGAGATTTCAGGTCCTAGGGGGATCAGACAGGATTATCTTCTCTTAGGGACTACAACAGTCCGTGCTACAACAGCACCTCCTACCCGGGGCTTCGCTCCATGAAGGTTCTCACCTCCGGGATCACCATATAACTCACAATGTGCCCGCCACAAGCACCTCACACGGGAATTCCCAGAACACATCCCCCGGCAAGACTCGCCCACATGGCTCATCGTAGAATCCTGTCCGATCGACTCAACCCTCACCACACTCCCAAGACGCATGCGCAATCTCCCCGAATAAAGTGGCACCACGTGCTTTAACCATATAACCATACTCTCCACCACGCATCACATCATACGGATATAAGCGTAGTATAAGTAAAGCATCATAAGTAAATAAGCATGCGTCTAGCCTATCAGTGGGTGTGCAGGAGTAAGGTTGCGACAAGGTAAAGGCTCATCAAGCAATTCTACCATGCAACCTATCATCAGGTAATATTCATAAATAAAGCATTAGCAAACTAGATATTATGCCATGCGTAATAGAATCTACGAGGTTGGGTGGGGTGTGGCACCAGCGAAGTCGTCTCCGAGCTCCTCCTCGTACTCGTAGTCGTCCTCCTCAAACTGCTCCTCCTCTGAAACGAGACATAATAGTTGCGTTAGCGGCTCCTATAGAGTCAACACAAAGAAGCAATAAAATTCAATAACTCTAAATGCACTCATACATAAGCCTATAACGTAGAGCTCATTTTTATGAAAATTTGGACACTTGATTCATATTTTTTGGAGTTCGTATAAATTAGTTATGAATTTCTGAAGTTTATTCTATTTTCTAAAAAAAGAAAAAGGGCAGATTAACCAGAGGCTGACACGTAGCGGCTTCTAATTGGTCCATGTGGCACGCAGGTCAGCAGTGGTGGCGTAGCGCTGACATCAGCACTGACGCGGGGTTTGGCGGCTGGATGACGTCATGCTGACGTCAGCACTGACGGTGGACTCGGTGGGGCCCACGGGTCTGGTCACTAACATGTGGGGCCAGATCAACGGTCAATGTTGACTGGTCAACGGTCAACGCCGACCGGGCCTCGGCGGGCCTGGGCAGGGCCAGATCTGGGCCGGGTTGGGCTGGCCCGGCCCGGACACGTGTCGAGCAGGGAGGTAGGCCGCGTGGCAGGTCTGGGCTCCTAATGGGCCAAGTCCACGGCCTAGTCCGGCTGGTGCTGCGTGGACCCAGTCCACGGTGGACCGTAGACACAGGGGCTGAGTGCCGTGCGGTGGTTGGTCTAGCTGGCCACGTGGGCCTGGTGGACTCGGTCCACTTGGGCACAGGGGAGATTCCCCCTTCTTCTTCCCTTCACGCGTGCGCGCGCGGCCACGGTGGCGGTCGGCCGGTGACAGGTGGCGCTGTGCCCCCGTTCGGCTCGGGTGGCCAAGCCAGCGGCAGCAGCTCCGCGTAGGCTAGGCTAGCGTGGCCGTGGGTTAAAGCGGGCGCGCGGGGGCTCCTACTCTCCGGTGCACACACAACGGCGGCGGCGGGCGGCGTGGCCACGGCAGCAGGGCACTACGACGTGCGAGACGCGTCGTTAGCAAGCACAAAGGATACGCGAGGTCGAGGCGAGTGAGACACGGTGCGTAATCGAACTGAGGCTCCTCGAGGGACCGGCGATGGCGGTGATGGCGAAGGTCGATGGCGGCTGGCGAATCTTCAAATTGGAGCAGCATCGAGCTTCATCCCCTCCATCTCCTACCGTGCGGAGCAGCTGGGAGCTCCAAATGGCTACTGGCGCGGCTATGAGGGCGCGTGGGGGCACGCGCGACGGCGGGGTCGCAGCGGCGCACCGGCGGCCGGGAGACGAGGTGACCAGGGCCGGCAAAGGTGCTCCTCCCTTTATAAGCGCGGCGGCCGGCGGCGGACGGTGGGGATCGGAGATCCCCATCAATCGGCCGAGCGTGGCCGCGCGTTAGGGTTAGGGCTTCGGGGAAAGGCGCGGCCAGGCGGCTAGATGGACGGCGCGGAGCACGGCCGTACGCGGACGGCGGCGCTGCGCGGCTGCCATTTCTGGCGTGCGGAAAAGGCAGGGGAGGTGAGCAAAAGAAGATGCTGACAGGCGGGGTCTGCATGGCAGCGAGAGAGAGGGGAGAGGCGCGGGTGCGGGCGACGGCAGGCCCTTGCTAGGCCGCGGCAGCGCGGGCGAGCGTCGGCGCGCGTGGGCGAGCAGACGGCGAGTGGCCTTGCTGGGCCGTCGGCCAGTTGGGCCGCAACGCGGGCGAGCTGGCGTGCTATGCGGCGGCGTGCGTTGCAGCTGGGCCAAGGCGGCAGGCCATGCTGGGCCGCGGCGGCAGGCGGGCGTGCGGGGCAGGCCGGCGTGCAGGCGGGCGGGGGCCATCGCCTTGCTGGGCTGAACGGGCAGCGCGCGCAGCAGGCCGGACGGGCCGCGAGCGGTGCAAGCATGCCGGCGCGGTTGCTAGATTGCTGGGCTGCTTCTGCTGTTGGGCTGGTTTCCTTCTTCTTTTCCTCTTCTATTTTCAAATCCTTTTCTATTTCTATTTCTTTTACTACTAACCAATCATACCAGAGATCCTTGTTAAATATGTTAGTGACCATGGTGTACACACCATGGTAGATCCACTAGGGTCTCAAGGTCATGATGGATCTATTTCCGAGGTTAGTAGGCATATATATACACATGTGATAATGAGTTATTTGATTTTATTGATCATCACATAAAATCAAATAAGAAGGAAATCAAACTTTGATAAATTAAATGTGATGCTCATGCTAACATTAGGTGTTACTTGTGCAACTAAGGGATGGTTTCCTACATGATACACGCCAACAATGGATACCTTTAGAAAAAATTTTGAAAGTTCGTATTTTCGATGTTTGAATTTTCGGAGACCTTACAGGTAATCTCAGCAAGACTTTTGTCAAACTTTTCATCACCCTTAGGGAAGCGAATGATCAAATTAGTTACAATGTGCCACACAAGAATGCTCCTGTCCAAGTCCATTTTGTCGACGCTCCATATATATTCGTCACAACTGTTAGCTTGCAGTGCAGAGCTGCCCCTTGAGTTCACTTCTAAACCCCTTTTCCTTTTCAGCATTTTCTTCCACACATACACCTTGAGGTCTTCCGTCGAGCATAATTCGTTGCCCAAGAAATGTACTGACCAATGGAGCCTGACCAGAGTCTCCTCATTGCTGGCCAGCGGAGACGCCATCGAAGGTAAGTGATGGCACTAGGAAGCCTCTCCCATCCATTCATGTAGAAGAAAGAGCATGTCCAGGAGGATAGGATGGCCTTGCACACTGACATGACCTCCAGGACCAAAACTCCAGCCAGTAAAACATAGCTGATAACCACATCTACCATGTTGTACCCATCTCCGTGGCTGCTGATGCTGAGTTGAAACAGCAGGAACGTGGCAACTGAACCAAGCAATGAAATGCAGTGGATGCAGAAGCCATACAATGTGTGGATCACTGCCGCCTTGGTATAGAGGATATCATACATCAGAGACAGCTCCATCTCCACCAGCTTGTATAGGTCCAGGATCATAGATTCTGAAGGTTCATCGTCTTCTGTATTAGATTTGGATTCCAAGGATGGAGCTTGTTTATCGTCTTCTATATTATATTTGGATCCCAAGGATGAATCATGTACTTTCATTGTGGTATCCGTGAAGGCACCCTTGCATATATCAAACTGGATGTGAGCTCCGCGCAGGATTTCCTCTTTACCAAATTTCCCTCCATCCCTCGGAAGCTGGTTCAATGGTTGTGGATCCTTAACCTTGCCATTGTCGGACTTGTCCAAGCTGCTGCTGATGTTGCTGATGTTGGTGCACCTGAGTGCCCATACCCTTTCGCCATACTTGGCAAGACCAGCAGCGAACATGGAGATGAAGCAGCCAGCAGGAGCAAGCTGCCGTCGTGGCTGCGGGCGCTGAAGATGAACTTGTAGATGACATAAGCGGCTCCCAGTGCCTGCACAGTGAGTGTCTGCAGGTGGCGCAGCCACAGCCTGTTATCTTCCAGCGCGTAGGCGGTGATGTTGTCTGGGCCGCCGAGGTGCAGCAGCAGGAACGGCGCCCAGAACGCCACGAGCTGGTGCTTGTGCTTGTGTGAGCTGCTGACCACTGATAAGTGGCCCAGAGCATATATCGCCGTCGAGTCTGCCCCCAGGTACGCCAGCCAGAGGATAATCCTCACCACGGTAGAGAAGATGGTCGAAGAGCTGCGCCGACGGGTTCCTCCAATGGCAAGGAGCAACACTTGCAGCGCAAAGCTCACAATGACCATGATTTGTATCCTCCATTCACTCCACAGGTGCAACAGCCCCATTGCTCCGCTCTTGAAAATGGGTTCTGCGGCATCAACATCCCAGAGAATCCAACAAAATTAGTAACAAGATCGGTATGCATGCAAGAGAAATCATGCGCAACAAGATGAGATGGCTTACAGAAAGTGATTTGACAAGTGATGCAGGCTCGATATTCCCCACGCACAAGACAAAATCAGTGGGAGGGGAATTAGAAGTAAGAGGTGCTTTTTCAGTATCCTACGGCAGATAGGAAACGAAGGGATGACCAAGCCACAAGTTGGAAACCAAGTCAAACCCTGCCACATAGCTCTTTGCATAACCCTTAACTATTGATGCAATACGTTGGCACTAGTTCAAAATAAACAACTCCCAAGGTTTGGAGATTAGCTTCAATGTCAGAAATAGAGAAAGGAGCTAATCAGAGATTCAGATCGCCTGCACCTAGCCATAAAAAAAACGAACCCCGGCCTGCACATAATTTATGGTCTCATTCAGATCTGGTTCCTAAATTTTATTTCAGAACGGATGCAAATTAAACTACCACAATCATCATTCCAAATACAGAGTATTAACAACCTAATAATAATGTTGGCTATGCCTTCACCATCATTTACCAAAGAACTTCAACTTTGTTAATGTAGTTAGATGGGAAAAAAAAAAGATACTGGATGGAGTACCAAGAACCAGTTCCCTCAAAAAAGTACCAAGAAACCAGATTGTTTTGTTCCAAAAGACTCTACTGATCACCTTCACATGCTATAGTATATTGCTGCTCTATCATTATTCCTGTTACCCTCATTGCAAGCAAATTAAAAACAGGTCATGTATTGGCTCTACCATATTTGAAGGAACAGGGGCACAAATATAATTGCAAGCAAGTCAAGTTCGTCGTGACTCGTGAAATAGACCCGCCAATTATTTATTATCCATGTGCATCTCTCGTAAGTACACCATTCACGTAACTACAGCTCATGAGCCCATATAATTTCTTATTACTCTGAAGAATGCATAAATTATGTGCCTTGGTAATCCAACTTGCAAAGACGGGGCAGGTACATTGGCCGGGTTTGAATCCACATGTGAGCATGAGTGTCAGCATGTTGCATTTCTCCATAATTGCGACTAATAGATGTGGATGCTTGATAAAAAATAGGTCTTGACCATTACTTGCAACTTACCATATATATAGTCTACATGTATTTTTGAAGGCAGAGTTTTAGGATTTAAGGTTTAGGGTTTATGGTTTACCATATATATAGTCTACATATATTAATGGGTAAAGTTCAACTTTGACCCTCCAACTCTTGCCAAACTCCGGATTTCAACCTTCAACTCTAAAACCGGACAACATTGGCCCTCGAACTCTTAAAAAAGATCAATTTTTGACCTTGGGCGGTTTTCTAAGTGGTTTTTGGTGTATGAACAATAACTTTTGACATTTTTCTACGTGATTTTATTATATAAATAGTAACTTTTGATAGCGTTCATATGATGCGCAAATATGAATTTTTGAGATTTTTATTGCCATTTGAATACACTAAAATTCATAGAACATATAAATTTGACCATTTTTAAATGCAATGATTCAAATCTTACTTAACAAAATTTAGCACGATCTATGCCTTTATCATCCTTGTTATTCACTCTACCAACCTACAAAATATCAAGATTTTTAGAGCCCTCTACATACCCTTTCCTTGCTTCTTAAGTTGGATTTCTAAAAAAAGGTTTAGAAAAATGTCAAAAGTTTGTTCATATGCCAAAACATCTGAAAAACCGTCTAAGGTTGAAAACTAAACTTTCAAGAGTTGAAGGGCCAATGTTATTCAGTTTTGGAGTTGGAAGTTGAAATCCAGACTTTGTCAAGAATTGGAGGGCCAAAGTTGGACTTTACCCTGTATTAATCCATCTTCATGCCTAACACGAAAACAAAACTAGCACCCATCGTCCGAAGTACATGTTGTAGGTTCTTTCTGCATTCAGACACAACAGGTCCATTTTCTAGACGTTTTAGGGTCTGCTTAATACAACCGGCTAATTGTTAGTCAACTAAAAATTATAAGCCTACAACCATGGAGCTAAAAGTTGGAGTGATTTTGAGCTAGCATCCCATCAAAAACTAGTCCAAGTGTCCTCATCTCGTCAGGCCCACAGGGGAATCCGAAGCTGGTGTCGCGGCGGCGGAGTAGCACGTGATGTATTGATCTCATGAATGAATACTGTTTGGATGCTTGGATAGCAACACACTCTCTAGCAGTTTCAGTCGCTGCCCATGGGCCCATGTGAACGGCTGCGCATTATGCAAGGCTGCTTCCGTCAGAAGGGAAAAAAAATCCCGCATCAAGTGAGCCTGCTCCCGCAAGCGCTTTTGCACCCGGCCAGCCTGGCTAATCGCGAGAGTAGGCATCCAATCAATCCAAATGCTGCAACCACCGAGCCTAGGGCACCGTTGGAACATGCATCCAATCAACGCCCTATAGGGATGATTTCTTATACGTAAAGAAAATACTTTTTTGCAAATTGATTGGGTGATCGCACTAGCTCCGGTTTCGAGCTCTACTGGAAGTCTGGAACGCTTTGATGACAGCAAAGAACAGATAATTGAAGTGTGGACGTTTTTAGGCCGCGTTTGGCATGGCTCGCTCCTGTAGCGATAGGAGCAGGAGCCGGAGAAAAGCTATGAAAACCGGCTCCGATGACTCCTTTGAACATTGCATGGTGTCAGTGAGAGAAAAGAGAGGAGAGTAGAGAGATGAAAACGGCTTCGTGTTTTGTCACGTGAAGCGGGATCGAGCTCCTGAAGCCGTGCCAAAGAGACCAAACATGAGCCACACAATTTCATGTCTAATGGATGGCCTTAATTACATTTACCATCTTAGGCCTGTTTGGATAGGTTTCAGATTCTTGCAAAATCAGTTTTTGACTCTAGTTTCTATAATCTGGATTCTGGGAAAAACTGGTGAGGTGTTTGGATCTCTTAGTCTTTAAGAATATGCTTTATTTATTGCTCACAAGGTCACAAGAAACTTATAAAAACTGGGTATTAATAACTTCTTCGTTTTTAAAAGTCTGGCAAGAAACTAGACAAAAACTACCTTGTAACTCTAATGTAAATACTCTGTTTTTAATAAAATCCAGTAGGGGGTTGCACCACCCCCTCCTGTTCCGTAAAAAAAAAACTAGACAAAAACTAGCCTGTTTCCAAACAGGGCCTTAGACAAAAAAAAGTGAACTTGCTTAAGTCAGAACTTTATTAGGTGCACAAATTGCAAGCAAGTCAAGTTCGTCATAATTCGTCAAATACAGCCACCAATTATTTTATTATCCATGTGCATCTCGCGTAACTACACCATTCACGTAACTATAGCTCACGATTCCATACAATTTTCTTATTAGTCTGTATAAATAATTATGTGTCTTGGTAACCCAACCTGAAAAGATGGGGCACATTGGGTTTGAATCCACATATTAGCATGAACTGTCAACATGTTACATTATTTCTCCATAACTGTGATTAATAGGTGTGGATGCTTGATAAACAATATATAGGTCTTGACCTTGACTTGCAACTTACCATTTAATATAGTCTACATGACTTGCACCTTATCCATCAGAAGTGCATGTTGTAGGTTCTTTGTGCATTCAGACACAACTGGTCCATTTTGCACTCGGCTAGCCTGGCTAATCGCGAGTAGGAACCCTGGCTAATCGCGAGAGTAGGAATCCAATCAATCCGCCAATGTTGTATCCACCGAGCCTTTAGGGAAGTGGAACATGCAATCAACGCCTATGGGGATGCAGTCCTGCAAAGAAAATACTTTTTTTGCAAATCTTTTTTGATTAATGGCAGTGGCGCCATTTTTAGGCTCTACTGTACGTAGGCCTTGTAGCGCTTAGATGATGACAGCAAAGAATAGATAATTGAAGTGTGGAAGCTATTAGACCATGAGCCACGCAATTTTTCGTGTCTAATGGATGATGGCCTTAATTACGTTTACCTACAATGTGAACTTGCTTAAGTCAAAACTTTGGGTGCGTGTGCTTACAATAATTTTTAATGGATACCTCTTTCTTAGAGAACGCTAAAAATTTCCTATTGCTAGAAAAAGTTGGATACATGCCATCAAAGAATACTGGCTATGCCTTCATCATTTATACCAAAAGAAAAATGCAAGCAAATTGAGATAGAACTGGTAACTTATGGGCTCTACCATATTAATTTGAAGGAACAGGGGCACAAATTGAGCAAGTCAAATTCGTTGTGACTCGTGAAATAGACCCACCAATTATTTTCTTATCCATGTGCATCTCGCGCTAGTACACCATTCAGACGTAAGTATAGCTGACGAGTCCATATAATTTCTTATTACTCTGAAGATTGCATAAATTATGTGCCCTCTAGGGTAACCCAACCTGTAAAGATAGGCAGGTACATTGGGTTTGAATCCACATGTGAGCATGAGCTGTCAGCCATAATTGTGATTAAATAGACGTGGATGCTTGATGATAAACAATAGTGCTTGACCTTGACTTGCAACTTACCATCTAATATAGTCTACATATCTTAATCCATGCTCATGTGCCTAACACCAGAACAGAAAAACATTCACGTAATTAAGCATAACTGACGAGTCCATATAATTTTCTTATTACTCGGTTTGAAGACTGCATAAATTATGTGTCTTTTTTTTACGAAACTAAATTATGTGTCTTTGGTAACCCAATCCGCAAAGATGGGGCAGGTACGGTTTGAATTTTGAATTACGAATCCATAAATTATGATGGCCTTAATTACGTTTACCTACAATGTGAACTTGCTTAAGTCAAAACTTTGGGTGCGTGTGCTTGCAATAATTTCGTAGAGAACGCTAAAATTTCCTATATTGCTGTAAAAAGTTGGATACATGCCATCAAAGAATACTGGCTACGCCTTCATCATTTATACCAAAGAAAAATACAAGCAAATTGAGAACAGGTAACATATAGGCTCTACCATCATATTCTCTTAATAAAAAACGCGTGAAGTCGCGATCTCAAAAAAAAAAGTACGGGCTCCACCATATTGATTTGAAGGAACAGGGGCATAAATTGAGCAAGTCAAATTCGTCGTGACTCGTGAAATAGACCCACCAATTATTTTCTTATTATCCATGTGCATTTCGCTTTAGTACACCATTCACGTAAGTATAGCTGACGAGTCCATATAATTTCTTATTACTCTGAAGACTGATGCATAAATTATGTGCCAGGGGTAACCCAACCTGCAAAGATAGGCAGGTACATTGGGTTTGAATCCACATGTGAGCATGAGCTGTCAGCAATAATTGCGATTAATAGATGTGGATGCTTGATGATAAACAATAGTGCTTGACCTTGACTTGCAACTTACCATCTAATATAGTCTACATATCTTAATCCATGTTCATGTGCCTAACACAGAACAAAACTAGCTAGTACCCATCCGAAGTGCATGGTGTACTCTTTGTGCATTCACACACAACTAGTACATTTTCTAGATGTTTTGTTAGGGCATGTTTGATATACCGAGGGCTAATTGTTAGTCAGCTAAAAAATATTAGCCAAGAAAAATCACCCAAGGTGCTAAAAGTTTAATTGTTAGCCAGCTAAAAATTATATTAGCCTAGAAATATCAACCAAGGAGCTAAAAACAGAAGAATTCTTTAACTAGCATCTAAGCAACTATGCTTGGTAGAGTTTCCTTTGGATTTTTAGAATCTGACTCTATGTAAGAGCATCTCCAACAGGTTAGCAAAAAATAATAGCCAAATTTAGTGATTGTCTTATTTTGTAAAATAAATCTCTCTTTAAAAATATATACTACTCCAACAGTCTATCTAAAGTGAAACTCTCTATATTTAAACTTGCCACATGACGCAAGGTATACGACGGAGGCTAATAAAGAATATGTTGCAAGGTGTGGGAACGAGATGCCTTGCGCGCGGAGGACGATTTGGCTAGCGGCACAGGATATCTATATTTGATAGCCAATTCTAGGGATGACGAGCTGTCTATTTTGGAGAGTCACATGCATAGTCTATTGGAGAGCTTTGTTTCCTAATAATAGCTAAATTTAGCTTTGCAAAATAATTTAGACCATCTCTTAGAGATGTTCTAAGTTGGCTATATACAAGATAATTGGTGGCATTTTATCGAAATACGCAAACGTGGAATTTGCTGTATTTTGTCTATGGCATTTGTGGCAAGCTTTTCGCAAGCCTTATGCTTCTCTTGTAGCCCGTAAGCCTTATATGCTTTGCTCGTAGCCCTGAGAAAGTTTTTTTTTGACAAGGAACACATTATATTATAAAATCACAACGACCAAGTTATAAGAAGGTCCTCAAAAGAAGACCATATTACAATATAGTCCTTGAATTGGAGAGGATGAAGGCAGTGACATCCATGGCGTCGGAGGTGACGAAGCCGCCGGCGGAGGGTCGTAGGGGCGTCGAGGACGCGTGCACCCGGGCGGATTGACCGTGCAAAGCGTCGGTTGAAGGCGGGTTGGTCGAGCCGTCAATTGACGAGCACACAGGTGACCAAAAGTTGCAGTTGAAGTTGTTGTCGCCGGAGATTGAAGGAGGGGGCTGGACCGGGATCCCAGGGGGATGTAGCATCGTCGGACAAACACCTGGAGGGGAAGCACCTTGCCGAAGAACACTCCAGAACCGAAGGCTGCTGTGGAGGCCGAGTGGTGGAGGAGCGCGGATGACGCAACCAGAGCGGGGAGGAGCAGAACAGCAGCACCACGGACCGGATCCACCCGAAGAGGAACTCGATCCACAGGCACGACCGTCAGATCAACCACAATCCCGAGCGAATCGGGGACGGCGGTGATGAATCTCAAGCAGCCATGGATGGGGACAGGCGGAGATGGGGCTGCATGAGGGAACGATGCTGGGGATAAGACCAAATTTATTTTATTTATCAAACTCACCGTATCCGAGCTGCCATCGTCGACGATGAAGGCTGCCGCAGCAAAGACGATTGCGACGGTGATGATGGCGGCCAGGCGGTGACTACCAACATGGGGCAAGAACTAGAGATACTTACTACTAATAGCTAGGAGACGGGGGTGGCCCCTCTCCCTGCCCACTGCGGCGAGGAGGCCAGAGACGGGAGGGAGGGTAGCCCTGAGAAAGTTGTTTGGACTTTGGACCATACAATAAGATCTGAGAGGGCTGCCTTGGGCCAGACAAACCAAACAGGCCTTAAATTTGCATCGAAACAAGCAACTGATGGGCTAGGACTATCCTAGATGTGGCCCATTTTTTTCTCTTTAGGCCCACAAGAAATTGGCCCAACTAGTCCCCCAAATAGTCGTCTGCGCTCGTCGCTTCGCGTGCCTCTCTCCGCTCCTCTGACTTCTTGTTGGCTCGCGCGGTAGCCCGCCGCCATCCTCGCTCGGCGTAGCTGCATCCCGTCTCGGCGTTGGCGCGCCACTGCCCGGCACAACCGACGGGTCCTCCCCTGCGTGCGTTCGGTGTCCCGTGCTCCAACACCTCCCCCCACCACCACACACACACACCCCAATTGACGTCTGGCTGCCCGCCGCCGCTCCCTGCTAGGGTTCGCCTATTGGGGACCAATATAGCTTGTGAGTCCTGCTTTCCTGCCGCGGCGCCTAGATTGCAGAAGTGCAGTCGATACCTTATTCTTCTTCAATCTGCTGGACTGCAGCCGCGCACAAGTCGTTGCTGGTGAGTTCCAATTAAACCCCCTCTGATTCTCTCTCAATTATGAAGTTGTTTTAAACATTTGCTAGACAGCCTAGACTGTTACATATGCTCAGATACTGTGCCATACTGCCGTAATCCATACGTCATTTAATATTTTATAACTGAGATCCTTACAATGCCATGTTATGCTACTGTTGTCCGAGAGTTGAGGTATGAAGAACAAGTCTATAGTGGAAACCTATCGTGCTTTTTGATAAATCAATAAATTAATATCAAATGCTTTAATACCGAATCTTGAATTTCGGTTATTCCAAATTGCCAAATATTGTACTTGTATATATACTCAATTTTGAATAATGGACTATACTGAATTGCATATATGGTAGATTTGGGTAGGACTACCCTACATTAAAATTTAAATTCTGGTTGCCATCAAGTCTCTGGTCAAAGCTTCCATTACTCTTCTTTTCGATTCCTTCCTATCCTTATTCTTGCGTGACCATGCTGTGTCGGAGCAGGAGCAGTTAGGGCTGGCAGTGGGTTTTTAGTAATTACTAGATTCAGTTACTCGATTGCGAAACCCTGAAGTCGATGATTCGCTTTCCTCCCATCAACCCCAAACCTGTCCTGCCAAAACCAGTTGCCTGAATTATTTTTGTTTGCGTGTCTCCAAAGGGTCCAACCTGCCAAGGGGACCACAATAAATACTCTTAGTCATGCATGCAGGTCCCTAATGTACATAATTTTTTTTATAAAATAGGAGGGTCGAACCCCTAATGTACATAAATAGAGTTGGCCTTGACACTATGTAATTAAAAAAATAAGGATATCAAACCAGATATCCATCTTTAATTGGCCAATATTGTTTTTCTGGTTGTGTCACTACAACAAAACTATCCTGTTTTTTGTTCCCCCATCAAAACTGTTAGAGTATGAGAATATTACGCCTATGAGGCTAAGCCCATGAGGCCCATATATGACACTATATAGCTACCCTTCTAGGGTTAGCCCAAAGTTAATGCAATTATTATCTATTAGCATGGTATCAGCCTAGGTTCCTCCCTCCCCCTCCCCTCCGCCGCCTTCCTGCTCGCCGGCGCGCCGCCGGAGCAGCTATGGCCGGTCGGCCTCCTCCCCCTCCTAGGCCTACGTACTTCGGTACCTTCCCCCCTCTCCAGCGGACCGAGCTGGGTGCAGGCTACCGCCGCCGCCGCTCAGCCCCGCTCTGTCGCCGTCGCTCAGCCCCGCTCTGTCGCCGTCGCTCAGCCCCGACCGGCCGCCACGGGAGCCTCTGGCGCGGGCGTCGCCCAGCCCCGACCGGCCTCCTCGGGAGCCTCTGGCGCGGGCGCGCCCAGGGCAGCCCGGTCGATTTACACCCCCCCCCGCCGATGGCCGCCCGAGCCCTGATGGCGGGCGCCGGGGACGTTGCAAGTGCAGGGGCCGGGGCGGGCGTTGGGGCCGGGGATGCGGACCCGGCCGCCGCCGACCCGGCTGCCGCCCCTCCCGCGGCCGTTCCCCCGGGTTCCCCGGCCGCCACCTCCGCCCTCACCGCCACCCTCACTGCTGCCCGGGCTGAGTACGCGACGGGGCAGGCTCGTTTGCGGGAGGCCGCCCTCGCTTGGGAGCGCGAGCGCGATGCGGCCGCTACCCTGGCTCAGCAGATCGCCGACGCGGAGCACCTCCTCACCTCTCCTGCCTCCCACGACGGTGAGGCCACTTCCTCCGGCTCGGCGGGTCACCGCGTGTCCACCACTGTGGTCCTCTGGCACAACCCGGCCGACCCGCTCGTGGCCCAGCTTCACTACCAGGCCGGGGGTGTTCAGAACATCCGGCTCTTGGTTCCGGTCGTCCTCGAGCCGGAGTTGCCCTCCTACGCTTGCTGGCGGGACCTGGTCCTCCTCACCCTCCGCCGCTACACCCTCGACGACCACGTCCTCCTCGACGCCGTGAGCGCGGTCCCGACCGCCTCGTGGCTGCGCCTCGACAGCATCGTTCTCTCTTGGATTCTGGGGACGATCTCCCTGGACCTCCATGACCTCGTCTGCAACACGCCGAACGCTCGTGGGGCCTGGTTGGCACTTGAGGGCCAGTTTCTGGGCAACGCCGAGGCCCGGGCTCTGCGTCTCGATGCGAGTTTCTGGACCTTCATCCGGGGTGACCTCTCCGTCAGCAACTTCTGCCGCAAGATGAAGGGCATGGCAGACTCTCTCGGCGACCTTGGCTGGCCCGTGGAGGACCGTATCCTGGTCCTCAATGTCCTCCGTGGGCTCAGTGACCGCTACGCTCACCTCCGGACGTGGATCACTCGTCAGCGACCCTTCCCCACCTTCCTGCAGGTCCGTGATGATCTTGTCATGGAGGAGCTCCAGCAGGGAGTTCAGGTCATGGCGGTTTCCGCGTCGGGGTCCTCGTCGTCCTCGACTGCACTCACTGTTACTTCCCCGTCACGTCCGCCCACTCCGTCGCCATCGTCTCTTCTTGGTCCTCCTCCCGGGCCGAGCGGGGGTGGGGGGCTATGGCGGTGGTGGCCGCCGTCGTCGCGGAGGAGGCCGTGGCGGTGGTGGCGGTGGTGGCCGTGGGAACACACCGGCACCGATGCCTCCATGGGGTGCACCCTGGCCCACCTTCCACAACCCGTGGTCGGGGCGCATCTCCATGTGGCCTTTCCAGGCTCCCGGCGGTGAGCCTCGCCCGCCGGCGGCCATGTTCGCTGGTGCTCCTCCAGGGTTCCACTCAGCGACCCCATGGGCAGCTCCTCCCAGCACCTACTCTACGTCCACGTGGGCTCCACCTCCTAGTACCTCGCCTGGGCCGGTCGGTTGGGACCTGGCGGCCTTGGCCACCTCCTACAGCACCGTGGCCCTGACACCCCCTGTTGGGCCAGAGTGGGTCGCTGACTCTGGAGCTACTTACCACACCACTCCCAACCCCGGTATACTCTCTTCTGTTCGCCCTCCTTCTTCCTCTCTTCCTTCGTCCATCATGGTCGCAAATGGGTCGTGTCTTCCTATCACGTCCGTGGGTGCCGCCAGCACTCATGGCTCGTTTCATCTTCCTGATGTTCTTGTTGCTCCTTCTATGGTCCACAACCTCCTTTCTATTCGTCGTTTTACAGCTGACAATTCCTATTCTGTTGAGTTTGACTCTTTTGGTCTTACTGTGAAGGATTTGGCTACCTGGCGTCCTCTGCTCCGATGTGACAGCTCGGGGCCCCTTTACACCCTTTGGTTTCCGGCGTCGTCTTCCTCCTCTTCGCCGGCTTTTTTGTCAGCTGTTCTCGTCGCGACGCCTTCCTCCACAACTTGGCACCGCCGTCTTGGCCATCCTGGACATGATGCTCTGATGCATCTTAGTCGTAGCTCCGACATTCGTTGTACTCAAGCTCACGATGAGCACTTGTGTCATGCGTGCCAGCTGGGCCGCCATGTTCATCTTCCTTTTTACACTTCTTCTTCACATGCAGCTCATGTTTTTGACCTTGTATATTGCGACCTATGGACATCTCCTGTCATGAGTATTTCTGGATATAAATACTATTTGGTGGTCGTTGATGATTTCTCTCATTATTCGTGGACTTTTCCCTTGCGTACAAAGTCTGAGGCTTTTCCCACTATTCTCCATTTTTTCGCCTGGGTGTCTACTTAATTCGGCCTTACCATCAAGGCCGTCTAGTATGACAATGGTCGTGAGTTCGATAACTCCACCTCTCGTGCCTTCTTCCTCTCTCACGGTGTCCAGTTGTGTATGTCTTGCCCTTATACCTCCTCCCAGAACAGCAAGGCGGAGCGCATGATTCGCACCACGAATGACATCATGCACACCCTTCTGCTCCAGGCATCCCTTCCTGCTCGCTTCTGGGCAGAGAGTCTTCACACCTCTACCTACCTCCTTAACCGTCTTCCTTCCGCTGCCGGCCCTTGTCTACCAGCGCCGTGCACAGGAGGACACGGCGCCTCCGTCACCACCGGTGGTCTCTTCTCCGCCGACGACGCCTACACCACCGCCACCTCCTCTGGCAGCCCGTGTCATGCCGCCGGTGTACCACCCACCGCTCCTTCACCGCCACCCACGGCACATTCACCCTATGATGACGCGACACACGGCGGGTACCCTCGGTCACGGGCTCTTGCGGCGATGCCCAGCGACACGCAAGTCTCTCCTGTACCCTCTTTCGTTCGCGATGCCTTGTCGGATCCTCACTGGCGCCGCGCGATGGAAGAGGAGTATGCGGCTCTCCTCGCCAACCAGACATGGGATCTGGTGCCCCGTCCGCCTGGCTCCAATGTTGTCACCGGCAAGTGGATTTGGACGCACAAGCGGCGGGCTGATGGTACCCTTGAGTGGTACAAGGCTCGCTGGGTTCTCCGGGGTTTCACTCAGCGCCCTGGTGTCGACTATGATGAGACTTTCAGCCCAGTGGTGAAGCCGGCCACTGTCCACAAAGTACACTCACTGGCTCTCACTCGTTCTTGGCCTGTGCATCAGCTGGACGTCAAGAATGCCTTTCTGCATGGGACTCTCACTGAGATAGTTTACTGCAGCCAGCCAGCCGGGTTCGTTGACTCTTCTCGTCCTGACATGGTCTGTCGGCTCAACAGATCTCTCTACGGCCTCAAGCAGGCCCCGCGGGCGTGGCACTCTCGGTTTGCTGCTTTCCTAGTGACACTGGGCTTTGTGGAGGCCAAGTGAGACACATCTCTGTTTATCTATCGCAGTGGAGCTGAGACTGCCTACCTGCTGCTATATGTTGAGTGCCACGCCTACCTGCTGCTACATTGTCCTCACTGCCTCCAGTTCGTTACTACTCAGCCGCATCATCAGCTCTCTTCAGCAGGAGTTTCCTGTGAAGGATCTCGGGGTGCTCCACCACTTCCTCGAGGTCACTGTTGAGTCTCGTCCCACCGGTCTTCTTCTTCACCAGCGGCAGTACACTCTCGATATCTTGGAGCGAGCTGGGATGACTAACTGCAAGCCCTGCTCCACTCCAGTTGACATAAAGGGCAAGCTGTCAGAGGCCGAGGGCAACCCAGTGGCATACCCCATGGCATACCGGAGTCTCGCAGGTGCACTACAGTACCTTACCTTCACCAGGCCGGATATCCCTATGCAGTGCAGCAGATTTGCCTTCACATGCATAATCCTCGAGAGCCCC
Organism: Bothriochloa decipiens; assembly: GCA_023333625.1. Classification (NCBI taxonomy): domain Eukaryota; kingdom Viridiplantae; phylum Streptophyta; class Magnoliopsida; order Poales; family Poaceae; genus Bothriochloa; species Bothriochloa decipiens. Next base: position 26,974,562 of record CM041639.1, on the reverse strand, counting down.
ACCTCACTTCCCTCAAGCATCTCCTCCGCTACCTCTGCGGCACTGTCGACTACGGCTTGCTCCTTCACCGGTCTTCCTCCTCCGAGCTCGTAGTCTACACTGATGCTGACTGGGCCGGGTGTCCGGACACTCGGCGCTCCACCTCCGGCTACGCTGTCTTCTTGGGCGGCAACCTGGTGTCCTGGTCGTCCAAGCGTCAGCCGGTGGTCTCCCGCTCCAGTGCCAAGGCGGAGTACCGCGCTGTCGCTAACGGCGTGGCGGAGGCTTCCTGGCTTCGGCAGCTCCTCGCCGAGCTCCACAGCCCTCTCTCCAGGAGCACGCTGGTCTACTGCGATAACGTCAGTGCTGTGTACCTCTCCACCAACCCTGTTCAGCACCAGAGGACCAAGCATGTGGAGATCGACCTTCACTTTGTCCGTGATCGAGTCGCCATCGGCGATGTTCGGGTCCTCCACGTCCCGACCACTTCCCAGTTTGCCGACATCTTCACCAAGGGCCTCCCGTCCTCGGCCTTCACCGAGTTCCGCTCCAGCCTCAATGTCACCGGTGGCTAGTTGCGTCTGTGAGGGGGCTCGTGTGTGTGCTTCTTTTCATATCATGTCCAGTCTGTAACTCCGCTGTGCCGGAAGTTCAGACTGCGGGGGGCTGTTAGAGTATGAGAATATTAGGCCCCTGAGGCTAAGCCCATGAGGCCCATGTATGACACTATATAGCTACCCTTTTAGGGTTAGCCCAAAGTTAATGCAATTATGATCTATTAGCAAAAACTAGATTTAGTCCAGCATGATACCTGTATGACGCCAGTGTCATTGTAATCTGCTGGCGGATACTATAAATTTTATCATTCCTGTCTTCTATGCAAGGATAAGATTGATTTTAACGTACATGGACAAGTTTAGATACAATCACACAATTAAACTTTCAGCTCTATCTGACGAGCAACGGTAGTTTAGACTCTGTATGTGCTGCAATGGTAATTGAAGTTTTCTGTTCATAGTATGATTTGATGACTAATATATCTAATTACTTATTGGAACAATATGAGTTACTTCAGAATTCATGGAATAAAATTTGAAATCAATAAGTACCTGGTAACAAGTTAATGTTTTCCCATGTTAGGGCCAAACTTGCAGCAGTATGCAGTTTTTTTTCTGTTGTATTATGTCTCCTTGGATTGACCATTTTTTTCATATTTAGTCATTACTCATTACTATTCTTAACTACTTAGCTTGGGTTCAGGTTTTATTTCAAGATTCACAAATTATGTATATTGGTCTCTAATTTTTATTTTTTCCTGTTCCTTTTCTTTCCCTTCCATTCAATTAATGGAATGTCGATACCTTACAATTGCACCAGCCCACTCATTTGTACTTCAGATAGCATCTTCTTTGATTGTCCTCTTTTGCCTACTCTTGTTGATGGCACTATCATATTCTTGAAAACCTTCCGTGCTGTCCATCTGAGCATCCTTCTATATCTGCATTTGTCCCTTAACAACCACTTGTTTTGAGGTTCCATTTTCCATGTGGATACCCATGGCTGAATCCAGTTTGAGATTATTACATACCTTTTGTTCTAGCTGTTTCTGTTGTTTTTCTTTCTATCCATACATTGTCACTTTGCTCCCCCAATATTATTGGTTCATGTGCTCTTCCCAAAGTTTCCTTGGAACTTTCAACTTTGGAAGATGCTAAGGAGAACAGGAAATGCTGAACAAGACCAATTGGAGTTTGATGATCCTGACGAGGTAGATGAGGAAGAAGTTGAGTATGAAGAAATTGAGGAGGAGGTTGAGTATGAAGAGGTAGAGGATGAGGAGGACGAGGACCAGGAGGAGGAGGAGGAGGAGGACCCGGAGGAGGAGGAGGAGGAGGTGGTGGTGGAGGTGGAGAAGGAGGAGGATGAAGAAATTGAAGGTGTGAGTGAAGTTGATGCTAATCATGACAGTAAAATGGTGGATGATGATCCAAAGGATGAGAATGAAAAAGAGAAGCATCCTGAGCTTCTTGCTCTTCCTCATGGAGCTGAAGTTTATGTTGGGGGGCTCTCCTCTGATGTATCTTCTGAAGATCTCAAACAACTATTTGAATCTGTTGGAGAAGTTGTGGAAATGAGTACTGCCTACTTTCTCTGGTTTAGCTTTTGCATTTCTTTTCTTTTGCAATTCAGAGTCCCTTTTTTTTTTCTGCAGGTGCGAATGCGAGGAAAGGGGGATAAAAAGATGTGTGCCTTTATTAATTTCAGAACTAAACAGATGGCTTTAAAGGCCATCCAAAAGTTGAGCAATAAAAACCTAAAGGTTTGTTTACACAATTTCACTAGAACTCAAGAGTTGATCTTCGTGTTATTCCATTCTAGTGATTTATTGTGTTTGTTTATATTTATTTTTTTACAAAACAAATGGGCATATATGATAAATAAGTACTTGATAGCACAAACTTCCCAAGATAGAAGAAGGAAGCTGAGTTGAAAATTGTGTTTGGTCTGTGGAGGATCAATTTTAGATGTGGTGAAGTTCAATTAGATATGATTGCACTTAGATTCTCTTGCTAATTTCTAAAAGGATTTGCAGCACTTCCACTGTTTAATTTAATTGAATTTAAAACTCAGGGCCTTAGGAACTTGAGAACTAGCAAAGTACGAGGGTATATAACTTACACTTACATCCTCTTGAAAAAAAGGGCGTACCCAGTGCCGTAGGCTTCCACACTGCGGGGTCTGGGGAAGGGAAAATAGCCAGCAGCCATCCCTGCACAAATGTGCAGAGGCTGGGGCTTAAACCCTGGACCTCTTGGTCACAGGCGGTAAAGCTCTACCGCTTGCACCAGGGCCGCCCTTACATCCTCTTGCTATTTTAAAAAATTTACAACAGTTCCAGTGCCAAGTTTAAAATACAAAACATTGTGACTATTGCAAACCAGTGTGTTCAGTTATGCTTCCAGAAACTAGAACTGTGGGTGGTGGAACATTATGTTTTCGGTTGCCAAGGGATCTATCTAAGATATTTGAGAGTCTGAAACACCTTTGGTGGTGGTGTCCATATTATCCAGACCTAGTTTTGCAACCCAACATGAATACATGCTCACTTCCTTATTCATTGTTACACCTGATTAACTCGTATATCTTGTACTTTCATACTAACTAGACCCTGTTATTATGGTTCTTATTACAGGGAAAGAAGATAAAAGTTTCATCCTTTCAGGCTAAGAATAGGCTATTTTTTTGGGAATGTACCCCGTGATTGGACACCTGATGATTTCAAAACTGCAGTGGAAGAAGTTGGTCCTGGAGTTTTAGAGGTTGATCTCATGAAGGTATGAATAGATACTAGGACTGTTTAGAAACTTCAGTGTGCATCATTACAGTTGTTTTACTCTCAAATATATTTAGGCACCAGGCTCAGGTCGCAATAAGGGTTATGGCTTCATTGAATACTACAACCAGGAATGTGCAGAGTATGCTAAGCAGAAGATGTCTACCCCAGAATTCAAACTAGATACAAATGCTCCTACTGTCAACTGGGCAGATCCTAAGAATGCTAGTGAAGCTACATCTACTGCACAGGTTCCTATGAGCACTTTATGATGCAATGTTACCTTTTATGTTTCTTCTATCATGTTATTTTACAAGGATGTGCATATTTGTCTTTAGGTTAAATCTCTATATGTCAAAAACCTCCCCAAGACTGTTACTCAAGAGCAGCTGAAAAAGCTCTTTGAGCATGTTGGAGAGATTACAAAAGTTGTTATTCCTCCTGCAAAATCTGGGCATGAAAATCGGTACGGTTTTGTTCATTTTAAGGAACGGTCCATGGCCATGAAGGCTCTGAAGAACACTGAGAGATATGAACTTGATGGTGAGTTTCCTTTTCTAACATCCTTCTATAGCTAGTTAATTTTTCTAACATCCTTCATATGTCTAAAAAGTCATTTTTTGCCACTAACAGGTCAGCTGCTGGATTGTTCACTTGCGAAACCTCCAGCTGGTGCTGATAAGAAGGATGATACTGTATCAGCACCTACTGCAAAAGGAGGTCCATTACTCCCAAGTTATGCCCCACTTGGATATGGACTAGTGGGAGCTTATCCACTTGGAAATGGACTGGCAGGTGCTTATAATCCCCTTGGAAATGGACTGGCAGGTGCTTATGGTGTGCTTTCTGCTCGTGCTGCACAGGTACATGACATCTTCTGATATGCACTAGCCAATGCATGAGGAGAAACATTTACAAGAGGCGATATCCTTCTAACTGTTGTGTATTTTTGCATTGTTTGCACTTGTGCAGCCAATGTTGTATGCTCCATGTGCTCCTCCAGGTTCAACAATGATCCCGATGGTCCTACCAGACGGCCGTCTTGTATATGTGTAAGTATTTTTATCTATTCTGCTAGAAAGCTCATACAACATACATTCCACTGGATTAATATAAGTGAAACGTCTACTGCGTTGGAGTCCATTGTTGTTTAGTCAAGTTACTTGATGACATCAGTCCACTGAATGAAACACATAGTGGTATCTTGTTCGTAATTACAAAGAAGCAGTTGGATCAATGTGCTATCACATCCAGTTATTCTTATTATTTCTTGAACCACGCAGGAGAGCTGTGTGGTGTCATTTCATTAATAAGAAGAATAAAATAAATACTACACAAAGAGGAGGGGGCCTGTTACTCCCTCCAAAAAAAAAAAAACACCCCACCAAAGCAGTAACTGTGAGAGTGTTTCCCTGTCAAAAGTATTGTTTATGTGTTAAAACTTAAAAAGGCACGTAAACTATTTAGTATCTGTAGCTCACAAAATTGACAACGGAAGACCTGGAGTATTTATATGAAAAGTGATTCTATTGTAGAAGATAGTAATTTTCTGATTTTCTATGGTCACAATAGTGTGGTGAAAATTAGTTTAGTTCCGTTTTGTTTTTTTCTCTCTTAGATTTTAGATCCTATAAGGGTAGTCCACGCAGCACCTTAGTTTATTTTTTGTTTCTTATAATCGTAGACCCTAAGGGCAGTCATCTGAACTGTTGCATTGATGCTTCTTTGTCAACTCATATTCTCCTTGGTGTTTTGCAGACCACAGACTGCAGGGCAGCACCCTGTGCATGTGACTTCGCCTCTGCCACAGCAAGGTGGTCATCGATTCAGCGGTAGCTGCAGTAGCAGCGGTGGTGGCGGATCCAGCTTTGGTGGGAAGCGACATAGGGTAGATGATCGTGGTAGTAACAGCAACAACAGCCGCAGGGGCCGGCACCGTCCGTATTGATGTTTGCCATGCTGCCGCTGATTAGCAGTTGGAAGTTAGAACCTAGCAGTTAGCATTATTTGTCGCAGTGTCATGCTGGAAACTGTACTTTGAATTATTTATTTTCCGGTGTGCCACGTAACAAGAATGATAGTACCGGGAGGGGCAGATATAGTCTGTACATTCGTCAAGCATAAAGAATAAACTACGATGGGCAGATATATGGTGCCTGTTTCTTCTGCACCCAAGTGTTAGCTTGAGTACTAATAGCCTGTTTTGTTGCCTCCGCTTCCTACCTGGCTCGCATCTCTGATGCAGGCCCAAGGCGTGGTGCAGGCAACCAAATGCGCTGAATGATGGTGGCTACTTGGGATGTGTTGACTGATCTCGTGACCAGAGCTGAAGAATTCTAAATGAATGTTTTTTTTTTTTTTTTGTAACGGCAGGTTTTGAATTAGTGATGAGCTAAGCAGCAACGGAATCAGCCTGAATGACTGAATTTTCACAACTCTGGCCAGATGGAAAAAATAATCTGGGCACAATGTGAATTAAGGGGAAAGGGAGAGAGAGAGAGACACACACACACAGAGAGAACCGACAAACAGTAGTCCTGGCCTACGCTCTGCCCAGATGCATCTGCTGCGCCCGTCGCCCCGCGCGCACACGCCGCCGGCAGCCGCCGCCTACCGTTACGCACTCCACGACGCGGCTCGCTCTGCCCAAGCGGCATCTGCTGCGCCCCAAGCCCCACGCGAACACGCCGCCGCCGCATTACCATTAGGCACTCCACGACGCAGCTCGAGCTGCTCCGTCTAGCGCTCGCGAGCTGTGCTCTGCTTCACTGATCCGGCGGACGCCGCGCCGAGCCCAAGCGCGCCCCGTCGGCATGTCGGGCCGCGTGCGCGCCGCCGGCGGCCCGTGCTTGGAGCTGGAGCGCATCATCGCAGGCCGCGCCCGCTCCAAAAGCCTCGGCCTCGACGACGCTCTGAAGCTGTTCGACGAATTGCTTCGCCATGCCAGGCCCGACTCGGTTCGTGCGTTCAACCACCTGCTTGCCGTTGTCTCTCGTGGCCAATAATCTTTTTTTTTTTTTGAGAGCACGCTTATGCGTGTATTTCAATAAGTAGGAAAGAGTTCAGATTACAAGTTAATGGTAATAAACAGGTTACCAGAACCTATGTCTACTGGATACATGACATGATGCTACATTTTAAACATGCGCCTCTGAAAACAAACTGCAGGTAGTCGCAGCCGGCCAGTCACCCCGACGCCCGCGCCAGCAGTCTTGCCAGATGTGCATTCCCCGCTGCACACCATCTATCCGCTTCCTCTGCAATTGCCATAGCAAGACTTGGCGCGGTAGCAGCCCTGGCCTGGAAGGTCCTGTTGTCTCTCTTTCCAAAGAGACCAGCCAATAAGTAGAACCAAAGAATCAAACCACGCGAAAGCTGATTGGTTTTGGATGTCAAAGCTCAAGCGAATGTGCACTCTCATCAGACAGATATGCCATACTTCACGGCTGAAGCAGCATCCCATCAGAACGTGGTCCAAAGTCTCCGGTTCTTGGTCGCAGACAATGCACAGATTGGAGTCCTGCAGGCCATGCCTAAAACGACGATCACCGGTCAAGCATCGGTTGTGAAGTGCTAGCCAGAAGAAGAAACGGACCCGAGGAGGAGCTGGCGTCTTCCATATGTATTCTGCTCCAAAGGCCGGGGATGATCCAAGAACATAGCACCATAAGCCGATGCGGAAGAATATGTCTAGTCTGGCAAAAACCTCCATAGGAATGTGTCTGGTTCTTGAGACAGCTGCACCCCCTCAATCAAGTCGCAGATATGTCGCACCCATGCATTCGCTGGCAGAGCTTCTGCAACCGTTGCCCTCCTTTTTCTTGCGCCTACAGCTGTGAAAGCAACTGGCGCCTCCATCTCAATGCTACGCCCATTGAGCCACCGATCTGTCCAGAAGAAAGTGGAGCTGCCGTCACCCAGATGGTGCACCGTTGCAGCCTTGAGGAGCGCCAGAACAGCACGCTCCCCAGAAGCCGGCGCCCGCCCACTGGTTCTATCCTTCCAAACCCAGCGTACTCGCAGCGCTACGCCAGCCTTTCTGAGGTCAGTTACCCCAAAGCCTCCCAATTCCTTTGGACGACCCGTAAGCCATGCCACTTTACATTTACCTCCAGCTACCTTGTCTGAGCCAGCCCAAATGAATGCCCTCCTCAGCCTGTCAATTGAGTCAATTGCCCATGGGGAGAGGCACAAAGCGATGGAAGTGTGCACGGGTATAACAGATAAAGTTGCCTTCACCAGAGCTGTCCGCCCAGCAACGTTGAGGAGGCTACCCTTCCAATTAGGGATCCGTGCGGCCACCTTGTCCACCAGCGCCTCTTCAGCGTCCGAGCTCGCTGTCTCCCACTTCAACCGGATGGTCTGTGAATGCTCTGGCAAGGTAGCTCCAAACCTTTGCACCTAGAGCATACTAATCGGCTGCTTCTGTCGCTTGGGCCGCCTGGGGCATGCCTTTGCTGTCGTTGGTCTCATCCTTAAGTCGGGCTGCAAGGGGAATGACATAGCCGTCGCCATAAATCAATTGCTCAAAGGTCTCTGTAACGCTAAAAAGGTGGGTGAGGCAATGGACGTTTTGCTCCGACGAATGCCTGAGCTTGGCTGCCCTCCAGATGTGGTGTCATACAGCACCGTCATCAACGAGGGTCAAGTGGACAAAGCTTATAACCTGTTTCTTGAAATGATGGACCAGGGGATTCCACCGGATGTTGTGACATACAACACAGTAATTGATGGCCTGTGCAAAGCTCAAGTGGTTGACAGGGCCAAGGGTCTCTTTCAGCAGATGATTGATAAAGGTGTTAAGCCAAACAATGGCACATATAACTGTCTGATCCATGGATAACTCTCTTTAGAACAGTGGAAAGAGGTGGTTCGGATGCTCAAAGAAATATCTGCATGTTGTCTTGAGCCAGATTGTTTTACTTATGGTTTGCTGCTAGACTATCTATGCAAGAATGGAAAATGCAGAGAAGCTAGAATTTTTTTTGATTCTATGATCAGGAAGGGCATAAAACCTGATGTAACTATCTATGGCATTTTGCTTCATGGATATGGTGCCATAGGTGCTCTTTCTGAAATGCATAGTTTCCTAGATTTGATGGTAGGAAATGGTATTTCACCTACTAAATGTGGTATGATAGATAAGGCGATGGATATTTTTAACAAAATGAGGCAGCGAGGGTTGAGTCCTGATATAATGAGCTATGGATCACTAATAGATGCACTATGCAAGTTAGGCAGGGTGGATGATGCTGTCAATAAATTCAATCAGATGGTCAATGAAGGATTGACTCCTAGCATTGTTGTTTTGAGCTCCCTAATATATGGACTGTGCACCATTGACAAATGGGATAAGGCTAAGGAACTATTTTTTGGAGTGTTGGATCAAGGCCCTGTTTTCATATCGGACGACTAATCGTGATTAGTCGTCCTTATCGTAACAGCGTGCTCGATAAGGGCCTTCGATAAGATTTGGTCGATTAGAAACCTTATCGTCCGACTAATCGCGACTAATCACGATTAGTCGTTCGATCAGGCCTGTTGGACGACTAGTTGGGCCAGCATGTATGGAGAAGGGAGAACTCAGCCCACCTTGAGCCAGCCCAGTAGGGTTTAGGAGTGACTCATTCAGTGAGTGATATACTTCCTAGAGGTGCAGCCGACACATGTTTTCCAGCTCCCGCTCGACACATTTCCCTTCCCGCTCGGTCTGCTCTGCTCTACCTCGCAGCCGCCGCCGGCCGGCACTCCGCCCGCGTCTCCTCCGCCTGCACCCTGCCTCTTGGGATCTCCCTCACCGGCGTCCCCAGCTCCGTCCGCGGATCCGCATCTTGGCGGCGTCCGCATCTCCGTCCGCGCCTGGAATCTCCGTCCGTGCATCTCGCCGGCGTCCACAGCTCCGTTCGCGCGTCCGCCCGTGCCTGTCTCCTCCCCTACCTGAACCTCCGCCCGCCTCTGAGGCTCCTCGACGCCAGGAGGACAGACGCGAGAGGCCTCAAGGAACATGATGAGCCAAGACTCTGCTTCCTCTGAAGGTTAGTGTCTCTGTCATTCATTCCGCCTCTGCTACTCTGCTGTTGACTTGTTGAGCATCGACTGTTGCCTCCGATTTGTGACACATTTGTGTGGCTGTGCTGCTCTGCAGAGGCTCGACGCCGTGCAAATGTTGAGGTCTATTTACCTGAGAATGAAGCTGCAACTGAAGCTGTCTCAGAAGGGGTTCGGGGTAATTCTGCATCAGCTTCATCGGCTGCTCCAACTAAAGCATCTCTGATAGCTCAAGCCATAGCTAAATTGCCGCCAGATCTTGCTGCCATGGCTGAAGAGAAGAAAAGGAAGGCAAAATCATCAGATCCTGGATGGAAGTATGGGTTTTGGCCAGATCCTAAGAAGAAAGAGTTCATCCAATGCATTTTCTGCAAAAAGTTTGTCCCTTCAGGCATTAAAAGGTTTAAGCAACACCTTGATGGGGGCTATTGCGATGCAGTGAAATGTGAGAAAGCACCTGACCTTGTTAAGCGTGAGATGAATGCTTACTTGGTCGAAAGGTCAAGGACTCAGAACCAGCAGGTTCATGTGGAGACAGAAACTGAAGAAGAAGAAACAGATCAAGGTGATGCTTCTGCAGCTGCTGAAAATGAACAAAATGCTGGGACAAAGTTAAAACAAGTTCCAAGTTCTGGGACAAAAACAAAGCAAGCAAAGAAGATAGCCCAAGCATCAATCACATATTTTGTGATTTCAGCTCCACCTAAACCACAAACACAGAAGCATTCCAAGTCAGTAAGCGCTTTGCTTTGCAAGAGTCCAGAAGAAGTGGTTGCAGAACGTCACAAGTCCAAGATGTCACAGCCCACTCTTGAGTACTCCACAAAGAGCAAGGAAGCAAAACAGATTGTAGATGACCATGTGGCTGATTTTTTTTATGAGAATGGAATACCATTGAATGTTATTAACTCAAGGAATAATGTCACCACCCACACATATGGGAGGAATAAGAAAAGGAAGACAAGGTCACCAGCTGAAAGCAGTGTTCATGAAGAAGAGGAAGACAGAGTTCCAGAAGAAGAGGCGCAAGGTGCAAGTGGAGCAGAAACAGATGAAGAAATGGAGGACCAGGGACAGCAAGGGGAGGAAGAGGAAGACTCAGGCGGACCTGCAACCAATGATGGAGGATTCCAAGTGGACGCAGATTTGCTTCTCTGATGCCTGAAATGCTATGCTGATTGCCTGATTCTGTGGATCAGTGGAAGTTGACTAGATGTTTAGAACTATTTCCATTTCAGACTTAAGGACTTGTTTAATTATGTGCATAATTTCATATATTTACATCATATATATATAGTATATACATGGTCGATCAGGTCATCCAGGCACAAGGACGACTAAATGTCCGACTAGCCGACTAGACCGATCAGGACCGACTAATCGACCCTGATCGACGACTAATCGCGATTAGTCGACTGATCGAGGGTCATACTGTCATGGGCCTAATGGGCTGTAGGGCCCAAGCCCAGGTACTGTAGC
>CM041639.1:26926604-26963712 GCA_023333625.1 Bothriochloa decipiens | reverse complement strand
GCCGTGAACAGTACCGCGGGTACTGTAGCGCGCCGCCCGATCCATCCATGGCTTCCACTACCGACGAAGCTTTATGCGTTCTCGCCGAGAATCGTCGCGTCCTCGCCGAGAATCGTCGTTTGCTGGCTGAGGCGTCCCGTCTTATGTCCGCGGCGGTCGATCGTTTATGGGCAGCACTCCATGAGATGGAACGTCGAAGCTGTGCGGCTGTCCGTCTCCAGGCAGCAGCAAGGGGACTCCAGGCACGCCGCCGAGCGCAGGTTCGTCGTGTGGCCAAAGCATCCGAGGAGCAAGCAGCGGTGCGCCTACAGGCAGCAGCGCGACGATTCCTGGTGCAGCACGCCACAAGGAAGCTGCGTGCAGCAATCCAACCTGCCCTACTCGCTCTCGATCAGCATCTCCATATGCCGCCGCCGCCGCCCACCCTCGTCGTCACACCGACCACTGTCGCGCTAACCACCCTCTTCGCCGCGCCGACCACTCCAGCAAGGAGCTCAGGCTCGAGATTCCAGCAGCAAGAGCTTCCGACGGTGGCAGCCTTCCCTGGGTCAAGGGGCTCAGGCCACAACGACCACCAGGGCGACCAGCTTGCTGCTCGTCTCTTCCCATGGGATCCAGGAGGACATAGTTATTTTCATATTTTAGTCTCAAATAAAAATGGTAAGCCGAGATGTAAAAGGCTTAACCCTTCGTCGCGTCAACTAGGTCTGCGGCAATTATCCAGCTCGAGGACGAGCTGGGTCTCCGAGGGCGGGGGAGATGTCATGGGCCTAATGGGCTGTAGGGCCCAAGCCCAGGTACTGTAGCACCGCGGGTGAACAGTACCCGTGGTACTGTAGCGCACCGCCGCTGTGGCCGCTGCCGAACCCTAGATTGGTTTAGATCGCTTAGGGGCCAAGTCTCCCAGGACTATAAATACAGGGGCTATGTAACTCCTCAGGAAAAGCAATGAATTATGATGAAACAATTCTAATCTCCCCCAATCTCTCAAGCTCTTGGCAAAGCATAAGGCCTAGTTATCTCCCAAATATCCATCGCCATAACACATACGACTAGCCTCGATAATACGATATGAAAACAGGGGATCAAGGAATCTGCCTTGACGCAATGTTCTTTAACACATTAATGTGTAACTTATGCCAAGAAGGGCAGGTCATGGAAGCCCAGAGGCTCATTGACTTGATGGAACATGTAGGTGTAAGGCCGGATGCTTTCTCGTATAATCCGTTAATATGTGGCTACTGCATAGCTGGAAGGATGGATGAAGCGAAGAAGGTATTTGATGGTATGATCTCAATTGGCTTGTCACCTAATGAAGTCACTTATAATACTTTGCTTCATGGCTACTGTAAAGCTGGCAGGATAGATGATGCATATAGCCTTTTTCGAGAAATGTTTAGCAACAACATTACAGCTGGAGTTGTGACAATACTATACTACATGGTCTGTTTGTAAATGGGAGATTTTCTGAAGCAAAGGAACTCTATCTCAATATGATCAACAGGAGAACAAAGTGCGACATTTACACATACAACATAATTCTAAATGGGCTTCGCAAGAATAATTGCATTGATGAAGCATTCAAAATGTACCAGAGCCTGTGTTCTAAGGATCTTCAACTTGATATTATTACTTTCACCATTATGATTGGTGCTTTGCTCAAATGTGGTAGAAAGGAAGATGCCATGGATTTGTTTGCTACTATATCTGTTTACGGGTTGGTTCCAAATGTAGTGACCTACCGCTTAATAGCAGAACATCTCATAGAAAAAGGATCGCTAGAGGAGTTTGATGGTCTGATTTTAACAATGGAAAAGATTGGTACTGCTCCAAACTCACGTATGTTAAATGGTTTAGTCAGGAGGCTATTGCATAGAGGTGACATAAGCAGGGCTGGGGCTTATCTCTCCAAACTTGATGAAAAGAATTTCTCACTTGAGGCTTCCACTACTTCGATGTTGATATCACTTTTCTCGAGTGGTGAATACCAGCACCATGCAAAGTCTCTGCCTGAAAAGTATTGTTTCCTCAATGAAGCCAAGAGTTGAGTGTTGCAGTACCATGCTGGGTATCTGTCAAGCTTCAGGACTAAGTGTGATGTGTTGGCGGCTAAAGATACTTTTCTGTTTGCTTGTGCACTTTTGGCATTTTTATTCTGAATAACGGAATGGTGATGGGTAAAATGAGCTTCTTGCTCTTCCTACTCATGGTGCCAAAGTATATCTTGGGGCCAAGTCTGATCGATGTATCTTCTGAAGATCCAATTTCTGTTTTGAGTCGATTGGAGAAGTCCTGGATGTGAGTACTGTCTACATTCTCTGGTTTAGCTTTTGCAATTGTTGTACTCTGCAATTCATTTTTGCTTTTTTTATGCAGGTGCGAATGCGAGGAAAGGGGCGAGGAAGTTGTGTGCATTGGTTAATTTCAGAACTAAAAATCTGCCTGTAAAGGCCATCCAAAGTTGAGCAGTAAAGACATAAAGGTTTGTTTTTTTTGGATATATGCAATCTGCTGCTCCCTCACCCCCTTCGGTCATAGCAGCACTTCTGCAGTGTCCGCTCCCTCCCTTTCTTTTTTTCCTTTTTTTTTAACCGTGAGTACTGCAGGGGTCACTGCCACTGTAGAATTTATTGAAGTAATAAAAACAACTGTATAGAGAGGAGTATGGCTATAGTAATATGTAGTAGTAGATAGAATAGTACCAAGTAGTGGAAGCATGGCTCCTGGTAGTGGGCAGCATGGCCCCTTGTTCACTTGTGCATTTTCTGAATTCCTCTATATGAGCATATGGCTAGCTGCAGCCAAGCAGTTCAGCAGCGCCATTCCACTTGTATTCTTGAGTGTGCACTCTGTTCTTCTCTTCTTGAACCTCCTGTGTGTGTGAGAGAGAGAGAGGAGTTTGGTGATACACACCTTCATAGCAAAGCCAACCAACAGTTTTCATTTAAATTCAGAGTGATCTTCATATTATTCCATGCCAGTGGTTTATTGCCATTGTTTATATCGTTTTTTTTTCTGGAGCAATGGGTATATTGTTTATCCCGGTCAGAACTCACAAGTCGACCATTGAGTGAGTCCCCTCGCCTGGGGCACCGTTCAATCTGGCGGCGAAATTTGGATCCAAGGACTATCAATACCCTGTGTCAGTGGGCTCTGGTCAATAGTTTGTTTCTCAGACAACTCCCTAATCCAATGTTTTGTAGAAACCTCTCTATACTTTGTTTCGTGATTAAAATTCATTTCATTTTGCAGAAAAAAAAAGGTAACTTACATAAAGCCCCTGTAATCGGTGATGACTGCTGAGGCTAAGCCACTGCTCCTGTGTACACGAGTGAAACTGCCATACTGCCAAGCGCCATTGCTCCAGAATCTTATTTCCTTGCCTGTAACTAGACGAGACATTCAGGTTGCTATATTCATTGTATTTCCAGTAGAATCTTTCTTCGGTAAAATGGGATGTGTCAACCACCCACCACCTCTAGATTAAGACGAAAGCAACAAGATTTGATATATGCCTTTGATCATTTTTACGGTTGATGATTTGCTAGTGAACTGGTGAAGTGGTGATCAACTTGGAGCAGCACTGCAGCAATTGAAATAAAGTTGTGATGGCCAAAGCGATCTCTGAACATGTCTTATATGCTCACGGTGATCACCAGAGCTCACCGTGATATGCTTGCAGTTCTAATGTTTATTCTATTGACAAAAACAAAAGTGAATTCAGTGCTGATCACGTTTATGTGACATGCTAATCTGTTGGAGTGATTATTCCGTCCTGCACTCTAATGTTTTGGCCTTGCTATGTGCAATGCTTTGAATGATGAGACTCTCTAGAGAAATATTCTTTTGTTAGTGCACTTCAACATCAAATTGATCGAAGGTGAAAAAAATCTTTTGTGCGATCTCGACAGCAGGAATCAGTTTGCAAAGAAACCAGTAGAAGTCTTTTCATTTTAATTTTTTATACATAATTTGTGAAGTAACCATGCACTCCCAGTGATAAGTCTATAAAAATCTTGTGGACTTCTATCATCGAGGTGATTACTCAATATAAGCTTTTCCCCCATATATATATAGCATTTAAGGACATTTACTATGTTTTATCACACATACTATGTTAACAGAAACAGCCCAATATTTTTTGTACAACACACTCTCTGATTAGTTTTCTCCTTTCATAGCATCCATATGTGTTGATAATGAGTGAAACAATGTGGCTGTTTTCTTTGCCTGCTATCCTAACGCTTATATAATACAAAAAAAATGAACACATGATGGATTTCTTCTTTTCTTAATTTATACTCCATATAGGAAAAGGAAGTCGTTTTGGACAAGTTTTGGGTCAAATATTAAGAACATAAATCATGAATAACTCTTAAATTATTGAGTTTGAAAATATGAAAACCATATGAATAATTTATCTTAAAAAATATTTTTATATAAGGATAAATATATCACTTTGTGATGAGTATTTTTATAAAAATATGAAGTTAAAGTTATATTTTAAAGACCGTATCAGTGTCCTAAACGACTTGTAAATCATATACGGAGGGGTATTTTCTTTTCATGTGCTTCGCCCATGAATCAGCTCTCTCTCTCCCGCCCCTTCATGCTTAGCTAACGCCATGGCAACCGTCATTGCCTGTATAGTCCTGACTCCGGGTTATTTGGTATTGTTTTCAGTTGACAAAAGGGTCATCGAGTACTAATTTGGTTTGATCTAACAATTTTATCGGCAGGGTTGAATTCAACTTGCCACTTTGGAGGATCAGGATGTTCCCATAATGTTTTTTTTTTTTTTTTTTGTCTTACTCTTGGTCAAGGTTACTGGACTGAGGTCAAAGGAAGGCCAATGTAGAAAGTTGCAGTCTGCAGACATATTGCAAAAGCTTTAACAATCTGACTTGATTTGTTTTACTCCAGGAAATAATCACACCAGGAACGATGTACGTACAATGGCAGTATTGATGCAAAAGCCTAAAAACGAAAATTGGATTTTTCTTTTCTGACTCTGCGGCAGACAATATCAGTACCTTTTTTCTTTTTTGAGTGGAAGAGAACATCAGTACTTGACTGATTGATTTTGGAGGAAAAAAGAAACAGTCAACGGACAGGCGGGGCAATTGGGGCCTCAGTAGCGCCCTGCAGCACCTGCGGTCCTGCGCCCGTCGCACCGCCTGCCCAACCATGCCGCCGGCGCCGCCCACCAGCTCCTACCCTCACACAACCCAGGCCATGGCACGCGGCTCCGCCCAGGCAGTTGAGGCTCAACGGCGAGCACCCCACCAGCGCCTGCGGCCGTCGTCCCGCCTGCCCATCCACCAGCGCGCCCAGCTGCACGCCGCCGCCGCCCACACAACCCAGTTCACGAGTACACGCGGCTCTCCACCCCAGCTCACGAGTGTGCTCTGCTTCACCGATCTGGCGGGCAACTGGGCCTCATAGCGCCCAGCAGCACCTGCGCCCATCGCTCCGCCTGCCCAATTACGCCGCCGCACGCCGCCGCCGCGGCAGCACCTGCCGGCTCCACCGATCCAGAGGCTGAAGCTGCGAACAGTCTGCATCTCCAGCGACAAACACTCACCGCCCTGGGCCCCTGGCACTCCAGTACTCCACGACCGGCGCCGCCGCCGCCGCCGCCCGGCGTTCCAGCTCGTACCTTCACACGGCCAACCCCTCCACGGCGCAGCAGTTGGCAGCTCCGCCCAGCCTACGCAAGGGGGATGACACTGTAGCGGTGGGCCCCGCTCGGGTGGACCCCACCTGTCAGTGTCGGTGGGCACGGTGACGCGTGCTGGCGCAAGCTGCTGGAGTCGGCGCTGACGCAAGCGGGCGACGCGCGGACGACGCGGCGCGCGGGCGGCTCGGCCTGCTGGGCTGTTCGGCCCAACAAGGGGCGCGGCGCGCTGCTGCTGGTGGCTGGGCTGCGCGGCGGCCTGGCCCGGCTCGCGTGGGCGCGCGTGGTGGCCGCGGCCTGCTTGGCCGTGCGGGTGCGCGGCTGGGTGCGCCTGGCCTGCTGCTGCCGGCCGGCTGTGGCTGGCCGTGGCCGGCCGTGGCTTGCGGCTTCAGCTGCTGGTTTGGCCATGGCTGGCCACAGTTGGCCATGGCCGGCTGTGGCTGGCCATGCTTGGCCAGGAGAGGCTGGGGTTGGCTAGGGTCTACTAGGGACTGGCCTAGGTTAGTTAGACTAGGTTTGGTTAGTCTAGGGTTAGCGAGGATAAGTTAGAGCATGTTGGTAGCTAGGAAGCAAAGCAAGAATCAAACAACAAGCTCAAACATGTCAACCAAAAACTGTGCAGCAACATATCAACCAAAAACTGTGCAGCAACATGAATGCAACAATGCATGGTTTCTAACGTGCTATATATTTTAATGTAATTAATAAAACAAAGGTAGTTGGCCCATGAATTTAAAGCATCTATGTAGAAATAAACCCAAATTCATTTACGTTTTAAATTTCAAAAATCAGGGTGTTATACGCAGCCAGCACCTCAACCGCCGCCGCCTCACCGCTGACGGAGATGAACACAGTCTTTGATGCCTCCGGGGGGAGAGAATCTGCTGGGAACCAGCGACCGGCGGGGACACCGGACGAGCCGATGGGCGACGCCGCCGCCGACGCCCGGCCCCGGGGTAGTACCCCGCCTTATGGCGGGTGCCAGCATACTCCGGAGCCGGGGCAATCCGCCGCCAGACCGGGACGCGCGGTGACGGCCGTTGGCGAGTGGCCGCCCCGCCACTGCGCTGACAGATCAACGGAGGAGCTCCAAGCCCGGCCGCCGAGGACTTTGGCCGCCAGACCAAACGTTGGGGGCGAGGCACGTCAGGACGAGAGCCACCGGATTACCGTGGACAGCCGGACGAGCGATGCCCAAGACCCTGGCAGCGGAAGCAGCACGTCATCGACTGGCAATTCGCCGCGCGGTGGTTAGGCGAGAAGCAGTTGAAACATTTCCCCCGGAGGTCCGCCGGGATCGGACGATGAGGTGGGGGGCGCTGCTCAAGACGCCTTCCTATCAGGGAATTTTGAGAAGACTAAGATAAATACCTAAGGGGCAGTGATGCAGTATGTTCCTGCAACCTTTTTTTTATCGATTGAAACTCCATTGATATATTGTTGCTTCCTCATACTGTTTTATGCTTCTATTTTAGTTGCCTTTGTGCCACATGCTGAAAAGACAAAGCATTTGTGCACAAGTTAGTTTTTTAAGTCAAAAGCATTCACTAGGCTGATGCGTACTACCCCTCCATGTATATGAACATCCATCCTAATCAAACTAACAAACCTGCAAAATCATGGATATTCATTTGAGATATAACAACCGAATTTAACTGTAGGGGTTATCTGTCTGCACCCCAAATTTTATATCCAGCGGTGCCATTTTTTTTAGATTCCTTACACCTGACTCATGGATTTCCTCCGAAATGATGTCCAGTATGACCTTGCCAATTTATGGCTGCACATTGTCTTGTTAGTTTTGGTGTTTTCTGCTTGGGATTGGTATATGCATTATTCATCATAATATAGATTTGTTGGCCTAAAGGAATTCTATGATCCCTTATGTGACAGTGATAATTTTAAAATAATTAGCGTAAAGGAATTCTAGATTGCTTGCTTTTTTCCATATGAACCTGTTTAGATCAAACACTCTCAGATTTGATTTTCTTAGAAACTGTTTAACTCTCAACCTTTCTTTTCTATTTGCTCTCAATGTGTTATAAGTAACCATGAAAAAAAATTATTCTCTGCCTATGTTGGTGGGTTATCATAATTTGCCTGATACTGACCCTATTCGTTTGTCCAGCTTTGTACAACTAGATTTGGTCTGTTAATTGAAGCTAGATGAGACTGACTTTACCCCTGTTTATAGGGAGTGTATTCATGTATGTCCTTTCTTCCTTGCATCTACATGGTTTTTGTTAGAATCATTGGAGTTCAAAAATGCAGTTTCTTGATTGCAACCGGCTAATGCCAATTTTTTTCATGGGTTAATTGGATCTACACCATTGTAACTTTACTGTTTTTGAGATACACCATTACTGTTCAACAAACTATGTTAGTGCCATTGAAATTTTGCACATATTTAAGATACACCATTATGTACGTCTAGAGGCAAGTTGGGCCTACGGACAGACGTGCAAATGCTACCGTATATTCGTATGGACAAGATTACCCTTCTTCATCTTCTCTCACACCCACTTACATATGGGCCCATCCGTCAGCCTCCCTCCCCTCTCATTGTCTTCTCTGTCTCCGGTAATACCCACCACACGCGAGCGCTAGGCGCTGCAACCGGGCTAGCAGGCAGGGGCGCGTCGGGCTAGTCACACCGCTGCCGTGCGAGCAGCTGTGCCAAGCGCCGCCGCCGGGCGGGCAGCTGTGCCAAGCGCCGCCGCCGGGCGGGCAGCTGTGCCAAGCGCCACCCCTCGGCCTGCGAGCCACTGGTACAGACCTGTAGGCGGGTGGTGTGATGGAGGATGCACGGAACGACAGTTGAACTGAGCTCCTCGGCGGGGAGAGTGGGTGGAGCGGCAGCGGGCAAGGGAGACGAGAAAGCGGACGACAGCGACTCAGCTGCCGCAACGGAGCGGCGACGACGACTGGCGTCACTATGACGCTGTGGCTTGCGGCGCAGAGTAGAAGGACAGTCGGAAACGTGAAAGGAATTGGATGGGAAAGGGATGACGAGTCGGCCCGATGTGTCATACAGAAGATAGTGGCATACTAGCAGGGGCAAAAGCGTCCATACGAAAGTACTTTAGCCTGGCAGTGCTTGAAAGTGGGTCTAATACGTCTTCAGTTGTACATAATGGCGTATTTCAAAATAGAGAACAATTGTAATGGCACTGGTATAGTTTCTTAAATAGTAATGGTGTGGTTCAAAAACGATAAAATTATGATGGTGTGTATCCAATTAACCCAATTTAATAATATTGTCAACACTAAGTTAGAGTGATTTTTTGTATCATTTGATCTTGTTCCAACATCATGCAGGTTCCCATACTTCTTGCCATGTCTATGTATATCATTTTTCGCTACCTTGGTTCTCATAAGTTGTGTATGGCTGCCGGTAAGTACAACCTCTCTATATATCAATGTATGCTTACAAATTTATTGTCGTTGTAATAATGTTGTCATGAAGAGTTTTTTTTTAATGTGTTTTATGATTTTCTACGCATAAATATGTCTTGTTGTTACCACACTGAAATATACAAGTCCACGTGAATATCCTATCCTACCTTATTAAATTACACAGAAAAAATCTGTTAGATAATTTTGCACTTTGATGTCAGCTTATTTCTGTACTTTGTCATTCATCGAGTAACTAAAATAAACAGGAGACCCTACATAAGCACAAAGGCCTTGAGAGAGCTGTCGAAATGGTAGAAGGTACTACAACTCAAGAAAGTACAGAGCCACCTAAGAAGAGCTTACTCAGAAACTGGCCACTGATGTCCTCCATAATAACATACTGCATCTTCTCCCTTCATGACACCGCATATGTTGAGGTACCACTTGCGCCGACTCCAACAGCTTCTCCATTAAAATGAATTGTTCTAAAAGTCAGATAATGTTGCTATTGCACATCAGATATTTTCTCTATGGACCGTGAGTGACAGAAAATATGGCGGGCTTAGCTTTGCGTCTAAAGATGTGGGCCAAGTTCTTAAGGTCGCAGGTAATTCTACTCCATCAAATTACTTACAAAAAAAAACTTTAAAAAAAATCTGAGGCGTCCACTTGAGCAGCTGTCTGTGTTTTATGGTTATAACGTTTGTACACTGTAATACATGCAGTTTCTGGATATATCATCAATATTTCTCCTCTGCTCAACTGCAGGTGCCAGTCTTCTGGTATATCAAATTTTTGTTTACAGTTGGATCGATAAAATCCTTGGTCCAATAAATTCAACCCAAGTTTCATCGGTAAGTTATTAGTCGCCATTATTATTGTTTGATTGACATTTTGCAGTGTGTCCATTACTTATTTCCTTTTTTTGTAATTCTATCAATTGACCATAAGTATCGCAGGCACTATCTATACCAATAATTGCTGCTTATCCCTTCATGACACACTTATCAGGAATAAGACTTGATGTGCCGCTCTACATCGCAGCAATGCTCAAAAGCGTTTTTGCAGTAAGTAGTTCATTATGAGTAAACTCTGAGATTCAGCCCGTAAAACATATCACCACTACATGCTGGTTAAAAACATACACTCTGTATAGAATTAGAAATTAAGGACATGTTTTTTGGTTTATGCCTCAACTTTGCCTGCTTTGGAAACTAATGCTTTGAGTATTTTGATCAGATCACTAGAGTTACCGGCACTTCGCTCCTGCAAAACAATGCTGTGGTACATGTCCAACTTATGCCCGTTCTATCGATTATCATCCAACTCCCTACCAAGAAGTGATCAACTGTTATCTGTATTGATGTCAATATGTCAGATAAACCTAACATCTGAATCGGATGCTATTTGCAGCCACAAGAACAAAGGGGTGCTGCAAATGGGATAGCTACAACGGCAATGTCTCTGTCCAAGGCGTTCGCTCCAGCTGGAGCAGGCATCTTGTATGTACAACCTAGCAGTACTGCCTGACCCTCCTGTTATTCGTATGATGTTCATCGCGGTCTTGAAATTGTTGCTAGTTACTCCGTCATTCCTATCTTATCAGTGATTGCTTGTTGTCTGATAAACATGAAAGCATGGACCAGTCAGGACAAGCTAATTTATGTCTCTTTGCATGTTTTTTTTAACAAGAAGCTCACTGCTGAGACGCCTCTGTTTGTAGGTTCTCATGGGCACAAAAGCGCCAGCATGCCGCATTCTTTCCAGGTAAATATTTATATGCAGTTTTGCACTGCTAAATACCTTCCTAAATGTTTCAATATGATGTTACAAGTAGTTACTGCAATAAAACTGTATACAGGATGCAGATTTGAATGACATGCTATACAGGGATTTCGATTCACATGCCCACATTTTTCATTACATGAATGCAGGCGACCAGATGGTGTTTCTTCTCCTGAATCTGACAGAGATCATCGGGCTGGTGCTCACCTTCAAGCCTTTCCTTGCGGTTCCCCAGCAGTACAAACAATGAAAGCATGCTGCATAAGCATATTTATAGAGGTATAGTAGCTAGCTATTAGTGTGTGGGCGAGACGAGGGTGATGAACATGAAGTAGAAGTATGCCGTAGCGTGCCAGCCATGCATGCTGTCAGTGCATACAGACATGCACAACACTGAAAACAGAGCGGCAGAGCCAGGTGTGCAACGGAATTTAGTTTGGAGTCCATCGTTTATTTGATGCCGCTGTTGTGGAGTGTGGACTTGGTGTAGTCGACAAGAAAAAAGGGGAAAACTTTTTTACTAGTACTTGTACGCCATAGTACTCGATTTAAATGCCTCTGGTTGTACTCCTCGCTTCGCTACCCGTCCTAACATAGATTAGCTCATAGAGATGCTTATTAAGCCAAACTATTTCCCTTTTTTTTTTACAAAAATGGTATATGTGCCGCTCTATAGACTGCAGCTGTCCACATCTTTTTTTTCCTTTTTTTTAAGCAAAACTTTAGCTGTGCAGATGCATGGCACTTGTTCTACTATAGCTTAAGTAGTGGGACTTGATAGGTTCCAATCCCAAGAGTAAAATGCAGTACTAGTCTTTAAACACGCTAGAGGGTGTCCTCTGGGTCTCTAAACTTCTAAAATGTGCATCCACGTCTTTAAAATTGGCACATGGTACGTCATATGTCCAAAATGGTCCAGGCTAAAGTACTAGACTCGTTTGCTGAAGTGGCGGTCCAAGCTGACACCAGTGATGCCAGACCATCTCTAAACTTGGCAGAGTAACTAAACTTCCAAAACTTGTGCATCTGCATATATGAACTCATAGGTCCGATATGTGTATTTGTTGACTAAGCCCTAAACCCGACAAAAGTGTGTCACCTAGGTCCCTAAGCTTTCAAAATGCACATCCACCAAGTATACACGCCTCCAACGTATCCTCGCCCACGTTGTCGCCACCTTCGGATCCCTGCACGCGTCATTGGCATCCTACTCCCCTACCCAACCGGGGATTGTGCTCCTCTTCTATCCTTCGCATTGGTGCTCTCTACTCTTCTTCTCCACAAGGCACATATAGTTTCTCATCAACCGAGGTGGCGTCAAGGCATCTCGAGCTTCCGGATGCGCGCATGGTGGCTTGCGGCCATGTGGTGGAGTTTGCTAGTGAGATCAGGGGCGCGAACCATGTTGTTGGCAGCAAGCTCGGGCTAGATTTGGTCCGCGTCATAGGGATTTAATCGTCGGTGCCAACAATGATGATCGGACGCTGACTTCCTCAGCAACGGCAATTAGACCCCCTGGCAAAAAATCTCATGCATTAGGGGCTAGAATTTCCTTCACAGCTTGGAGGGTTTGGAGGGAGGGTTTTGAAGGGTTGAGATTTTGTTCTCATTATGATCTCAAATAGGAATCCACTGGAGCAAGCTTCCTCGGATTATAGTTTATCTAGGAGATGAGTGGGGCCACTAGATATACTCTTATTAGTAGTTAGGGAGAACAAAGAAGAGGTTTAGACCAACGTGGAAGCAATCCGAAGACAAGGACTTACATCTATGCCATGTTTAGATCCTATATATATATATATATATAGTATATTTGAAGTTTAGACCACTTTTAGCTTTTGAGGCTCAAACAAAGGTAGGAAGTGCTATTTAAAGTTTAGATCATCTCACAAAGCTTTAACACAAGTGAGCTAAAGTGGTTTAAAGTTTTAGTCTTTAACTTTAGCCAGTAAACTTTAGACCAAAGAATACAATAGTCACGCTAATTATAGGACATGTAGGTCATATATATTTAATAAAAAAGAAAAAAGTTACATAATACATCATATAATAGTTTTTATATAATGGAAATAATTTTTATCTTCTGTTATCGCAAAAGAGGAATCAAATCAGCATGCTTAATTAGAAAAAAGTTTCCACGCTCTGACGTTGACACAGCAGGGCTCACAACTAATTCTCCCCAAACGAAGTAGCAAAAAAAGCATAGCAAAAGACGGAGACAGAGCACTAGAAGCCTTCAGTGCCCGTCGCCCCGCCCGCCCAGCGCCCACCGGCACCTGCGCTCGGCGACCAACCCGCCGCGCGCGTCTCCACGCCGCCGCCGCCGCCGCCGACGACGACACCGTATTCCATATCTATGCTCACACACTCACATCCTCCCACCCACGCGCAGCACTCGCGGCTGACGGCTCCGCCCACCTCACGTAAGCTGCTCTGCCTCACCGATCCGGAGGCGGACGCAGCGCCTCTCCGCGCCGGGCCAGCAACCGCGCGCGCGCCGGCACCCCGTCGGCATGTCGCGCCACGCGAGCGCCGCCCGTGACCGGTGCTTGGAGCTGGAGCGCGTCATCGCGGGCCGAGCAAGGTCGGGGAGCCTTGGCGTCGATGACGCGCTCAAGCTGTTCGAGGAATTGCTGCCCCACGGCAGACCTGCCTCGGTTTGTGCTTTCAACAACCTGCTTAACATTGTCGCTCGCGCCCGATGCTCTTCAACCTCCAAGGTCACCATCTCCCTCTTCAACCGGATGGTCCATGTCTGTTCCAACAAGCTGCGTCCAGACCTCTACACATACAGCATCCTCGTTGGTTGTTTCTGTCGCTTGGGTCGCCTGCAGCATGGCTTCGCCGCCTTTGGCCTCATCCTTAAGAAGGGCTGGAGGGTGAATGACGTAGTCATCAACCAACAGCTCAAGGGTCTCTGTGATGCAAAAAGGGTCGATGAGGCCATGGACATATTGCTCCGAAGAATGCCTGAGTTTGGCTGCACGCCGAATGTAGTTTCCTGCAGCACGCTTCTCAAGGGTTTCTGCAATGAAAAGAGATCTCAGGAGGCACTTGAGCTTCTGCACATGATGGCTGATGATGGAGATGGAAGCGCGCACCAAATATAGTTTCCTATAACACAGTTATCAATGGTTTGTTTGGCGAGGGTCGCGTAGAAAAAAGCTTACAACCTGTTTCTTGAAATGCTGGACCGGGGGATTTCGCCGAATGTTGTAACATTCACCACGATAATTGATGGCCTGTGCAAAACTAGGGCTGTTGAGAGGGCCGAGGGTGTCCTTCAGCAGATGATTGATAAAGGTGTTAAGCCAAACATCCAGACATATACCTGACTGATTCAGGGGTACCTCTCTGCAGGACAGTGGAAAGAGGTAATTCAAAGGCTCGAAGAAATGTCCACACATGGTCTTCACCCAGATGTTGTTACTTATGGTTTGCTGCTGGACTATCTATGCAAGAACGGAAAATGCACAGAAGCCAGGAAGATTTTTGATTCTATAATTAGGAAGGGCATAAAACCAAATGTAACAATCTACGACATTCTTCTTCATGGGTATGCTGCTAAAGGAGACCTTGCTGATTTGCCTGATCTCCTAGATTTGATGGTAGAAAATGGTATTTCACCTGATCATCACATCTTCAACATAGTGTTATGTGCATTTGCTAAAAAGGCGATGATAGATGAGGCAATGCATATTCTCAGCAAAATGAGACAACAAGGATTGAGTCCTGATGTAGTCAATTATGGAACATTAATAGATGCACTTTGCAAGTCGGGAAGAGTGGATGATGCTATGCTTAAATTCAAACAGATGATTAATGAAGGGGTGACTCCAAACATTGTTGTTTTTAGCTCCCTGGTTTATGGACTCTGTACCGTAGACAGATGGGATAACGTAGAGGAATTATTTTTGAAATGTTGGATCAAGATGTCCATCCTGACACCGTGTTCTTCAACACCATAATGTCTGATGAGGACATCGCTTCTTCTTGTGCACCTGCTGATCCTCTCCAAGGCCCAATGACCCGAGCTCGAATGCGTCAACTACATTTACAGGTGAGCTCGTTTTTAAGCGATACTTTTCATACTTTTGAGAATAGATTACTACCTAATAAATTAATATTGCTTAGGAACAATAGAGAGGCTTCTGAAGAACTTGGACGAGGAGTTGGAGACGAGCTGGGCCAGCAAGGGCGTGCAACACAAGCTGATTTCGCGTCTGTCTCGGACTGCCAGACCAGCCTGGACTAGAACTGGTCATACGGACTCATACGGACTCCGTTTTCGACGTTCTACATATGGTTGGAAAGCTAACTTCATAAGGAAGCCAATAGAAGTGGTATCACGTCAAAACCTCTTCGGAGTCCACAGGAATTGTCGAAGCAAGTCAGCATTCCGAATCTGTCTTGGTGCTGCGTCACCTTATTTTGGTCCAATGGGCCGTGTATCGTTTATGAGCCCGTTAGTGGGCGCGTCCAGGGTAGGCGACGACCCTAAGTCCTTTATAAACATACGCCGCCGCCGTCGTTAGGTTTTGGGGTTTTGCTTAGATTATTCTGTCCATCGACAGCCGTCGTTCATCGGTTTGTGGAACCCCAACTCGAGTGCTTAATCATTCATTTACAGATTGTCCCATTAATTGAGCTGCGTTCTTTCGAGTTCTTGCTTGTGTTCTTCGTTTCGCAGGCAGGGATTAGCCTTCGTGGCGAGGTCAACCGGTTGGAGACACGGTTGATAACCAGAGGAGTCGTGGTGCTAAGATTGCAGGGTTCGGGTCTTTGGATCTGAAGCCGGATCGGTGTGTCGTGCTCCACCAAAACGATAGTTATCTTCATCTGACGGAAGATCAGGGAATCACGTCCCCATCAATGTCTAACTTATGCAAAGAAGGACGTGTTATGGAAGCCCAGAGTATCATGAACTTGATGGAACATGTAGGCGTGAGGCCTGATGTTATCTTATATAATACATTAATAGATGGCCACTGCTTAGCTGGTAGAGTTGATGAAGCAGCAAAGTTACTTGATGTTATGCTCTCAGTTGGCTTGAAACCTGACTTAAGTCTCCTATAATACATTGCTTAATGGCTACTGTAAAGCTGGCAAGATAGATAATGCATACTGTCTTTTCCGAGAAATGTTGAGGAAGGGGGTTACACCTGGAGCTGTGACTTACAGTACTATATTGCGAGGTTTATTTCAGAATGGGAGATTTTCTGAAGCAAAGGAACTCTACCACAATATGCTTAAAAGTAGAAAGCAGTGGAACATTTACACATACAACATAGTTCTAAATGGGCTTTGAAAAAATAATTGTGTTGATGAAGCATTTGAAATGTTCAGAGCCTGTGTTCTAAGGGTCTTGGACCTGACATCTTTACTTTCACCATTATGATTGATGCTTTGTTCAAAGGCGGCAGGAAGAAAGATGCCATGGATCTGTTTGCTGCCATCCCTACCCATGGTTTAGTTCCAAATATGGTGACCTATGGCTTAATGATGGAAAATCTCATAAAAGAAGGGTTGCTAGATGAGTTTGAGAATCTGTTTTTGGCAATGGAAAAGAGTGGATGCCTTCCAAACTCTCGCATGCTAAATGCTATTGTTATGAGGCTGTTGCGTGGAGGCGAGATAGTGAGGGCTGGGACTTACCTCTTGAAAATTGATGGAATGAACTTCTCACTTGAGGCTTCCACTACATCCTGGCTAATATCACTTTTCTCGAGGGAGCCATATAAGAACCTTGCAAAGTCCCTACCTGAAAAGTACCATTTTCTTGAGGAGGTCAACAAGTGAGAATTATGTCAAGCAGAATAAATTCTCAGCTGAGTTGTATGTCTATCTCATGCTCGATTTGTTTGATTAAATTCTTTAGAGAAGTATTGTACTGCTAGTGCATGATTGCATGTCAGCATCCTGTTTATCACCTGATAAAGTTATAGTCTTTAGTTCCAGTTATCTTTACAGTGGGAAACAATTTTCAAAGTATTGGGAGCACATGAGTTTCTGCCTTTTGTTGCTTAGTTTGCAAGAAATTCTTCACAGCTCGGCGTACAATCATTTGGATTTCTTAATCCTTCTACACACTATGCTTTGTGTTTTTCCTCACAGTTTGCAGTATCCCCCGCCACCCCTGAAGATCTGTTGTTAGCAGTGCCTTTTCCCCACTAATAACTACTGTTTGGAGCTTTATTTTCCCAAATATCCTGCTAGCAGTGTGTGTTGATTGTAGTTCCATGCAACAGGTAAATCCAATATATATCATCTTCCATGGATCAAGAGATTGACAAGAAGGTCTAACAATGGTTACTGTTCGTTTGGTATAAAATTGATAGTAGTGGATATACCAAATTTGACTTGATTTCTTCTACATTGCTTGTTGCTTACTAGATGTTTTCATAGATACTCATCTTATATTCTCGGTTGATGTAGAACCAGTGCATTGTCCTCCGTTCTGGTTAGCCTTGTTAATACTTGTTGACTTGTTGCATTTAGGCAGATGCATGTATTACTTTTTAGCACTTTTCTTGTTCCTTAAAGTCGAATATCATGTTTTAGCAAAGACCTTAGTGTTTGACATTATTTTTGTGCAGAATCTTCAAATATAAGAATACCTAGCTATCCTCAAACTCTCAAAGCATTGCTTAATATAGAACTCTCTGTTAACTGCATTATATTCAAGCAGCTGATGTCACTATTGTAACATCATCAACAAGAGAAAAGGTAATATGAAAAAAAAAAAAGCTGAAAACTGAATTCTCTACCCTTCCCACTGAGAAATACTTTTTCGTCCATATAATGGATTGATGATTACTTTTGCTAAACTATGAGAGCAGAGTTCTGATTATTTGTTGCTATATCTTCCTTGATGAGTTTTACCTTTTCTCGTGCCCTTTATGCCCCTGTTCACTTATGTTTGTCCTCCCATGAAGGTGGCAGTAAGAACAAATACACAGAGGAACGATCTTGTGAGCATCAGCAAGAAAAGCAGACAAGCAGTAGTGCAGGGGCGACATGGAGCAAACTGCAGCTGCTTAGCTTGGGCTCCATCTCCTTGCGTGGACCCTCTTTCTGCTCACCTTGCTCTCTTCATATTTCTCTGACACTAGTGGTGGATCGATGCTAGTGGAGCACTCAAGGTTTCGGATTTTGAATCGAGCACACTATCTCAACAAGTCTGTGTCAGTAAATTTTCTTTTCCGGTAAACAAGTGGGAAAAACAATATTATTAGGCCATATTAGAGGTTAATTACTGAAATCAGCCTAATGTTCAAGACATCAGAAGCTGTAACTGTCCAAATGCTGTCAGCTACTACCCTGTTCTGAAACACAGGAAACAGTTAAATTCTTTGTTAAAAATTTATGTGGTGCATCAACAAGAATATGATGGGACTGCATAAGGTATCAATCTTAACTCTTCATGTTTGTTTGGATTTCTTGATAGTACATTAGCACAGTACCATATTGCCACAATTTGTTTGTTTTCAAGTAATCATGAATTTCAAGTAAACAAGAGAATGAATAATAGATGCTGAGGGAAGAAACCTTTCTTTAGATCTTGCATTCTGTTAGGACGTCGGCGTTTGCTGCGAAGGAAGTACGGAGGAGAGTTGGGAACGTGAGATCGCTGGGGTTTGCGGCGCGCAGGAGCCGTGATCGGCGATTAGGGCACGCGACAATACGATGACGGGGAATAGGAGCGCCAGGCGCCCAAGGGTGACTTAAGTCACAATCCCAGGCTGATTCTTTCCTAAATGAAGTTGGACTCTTATAGTCCTTACAACTCGACCAAGATACACTAACCAACTTGACTCTTGACGATAACAAACTCGTACTAGAAATCTGGACCAGAACGACTACGACTCCTGACTATGACTCTGAGCCTGAACCTGACAGATGCATGCAGGATCGGTTCAGCCACCTCTTGCGCCACGCTTTTCATACTTCCCCACCATAACACATTCAGTTGAGATTGTGCACACTGCACTGCTGGAGTAGCTGTACCGAGACATAAAACATGGCATGTGTGCGTCCTTTCCTTTTGTGTTCCATGGAACACACACTGCTATTATATCCTTGCCCCTTAGCTGTATGCATGTATTTGTGCGCTGGCTAGATTATCTGAGTTATACACTGCATCTCTGGTCCACCTGCACTGCACTTGCATCTCTCTGATTAGAATTGCCTTGCAGCTGTGCCCTACAGCGGTGCAACATCACCTCAAACAGGCCCAAGGAGTGCTGCAGATACCTGGCTACCTTCACCCATCTGTATTTGTTACGCCACCGGCCGATGCACCTGGAGCTGTTGGCCTGCCGTTTGGGACCAATTCATTGAACAGCTGGAGCTTTGGCCACATGCTCTAGCTACTCGACGAATTGTCCCCTGATGCCAGGTCCTGTCTCGGTCACTGTATTGGCCTTCAACCTACTGCATCTTGTCCCTTCATGACACCACATACACTGAGATACCACTTGCCGACTCAACAGCTTCTACATTGAAATGAATCGTTCTGATTTCTGAAAGTTAGATAATGTTGTGATCAATATCAGTTATTTTCCCTATGGACCTTGAGTGACAAAAAATATGGTGGGCTTAGCTTTGCGTCTAAAGATGTGGACCAAGTTCTTACGGTCACAGGTAATTCCAATCCAACCAATTACTTTCCCATAAAAAATTAAAAAATCCGAGGCATCCACTTGATCAATTGTTTGTGTTTTATGGTTATAAAGTCTGTACATTGTAGTTAACACAATTTATGGATTGCCAATACCCTCTGCTCAACTATAGGTGCCAGTCTTCTAGTATATCAAATCTTTGCTTACCGTTGGATCAATAAAATCCTTGGTCCAATCAATTCAGCCTGAGTTTCATTGGTGAGTTATCAGTCGCCATTATTGTCCATTATTGTTTGACATCTTACAGTGTATCCATTCTGATGCTTCCCTATTTTTTTCTTTTCAAAATTGTTTATAATTCTTATCAATTGACCAATAAGCATCCCAGGCACCATGTATGCCACTACTTGCTGCTTATTCCTTCATAACACTTGTCAGGAATAAGACTTGATGTGCCTCTTTACATCGCAGCAATGCTCAAAAAGCATTTTTGCTGTAATTACTTCACTATGATTAAGCTCTGAGATTCAACATATAAAACACATCAGCAACCACTACGTGGTTAAATACACTCATGTATAAAATTAAAAGTTCAGGACACAAAGATGTCGGTCGTGTATTTTAGTATGCCTTTGTGATTCATTCAAATGTTCAGCTTTGGTATACCAATGTTGTATGTTGATCCGATCACTAGAGTTACTGGCACTTCCCTTCTGCAAAACAATGCTGTGGTACATGCCCAACTTATACCAGTTCTTTCGATTATCATTCGATTCCCTGCCAAGAAGAGATCAGTTGTTATCGGTATTGATGATGTCAAACAAACCTAACATCTGAACCGGATGCTATCTGCAGCCACAGGAACAAAGAGGCGCTGCAAATGGAAGGTACAACATCAATGTCTCTGTCCAAGGCTTTTGCTCCAGCCGGAGCTGGCATCTTGTATGTAGAACCTAGACGTGCTGCCTGACTGTCCTATTATTCATATAATGTTCATCGAGTCTTCAATATGTTGATAGTTTTTAGTCTATCGTTCCTTGCTTATTTTAGTGAATAGTGATTCCTTCTTCTGTGATAAACATGAAAGCATGATTCCTAGTTTTTAGTCAGGACAAGCTAATTTATGTGTCTGTACATGTTTTTTTAACAAGAAGCTCACTGCTGAAATGCCTCTGGCTGTAGGTTCTCATGGGCACAAACGCGCCAGTATGACGCGTTCTTTCCAGGTAAATTTATATATGCAGTTTTGCACTACTAAATACCTTCCTAAATGTTACAACTAGTTACTGCAATAAAACCATATAGAGGATTCAGATCCGAATGAAAGGTTAAAAAGGAATTTTGATTAATCCCCACATTTGACATTTTCATATATATGCATGCAGGCGACCATATGGTATTTCTGCTCCTGAGTCTGACAGAGGTCATCGGGCTGGTGCTCACCTTCGAGCCTCTCCTTGCGGTCCCCCAATCAATGAAAACATGCTGCTTGCGTATAGAGCTATAGCTAGGTGGTGTGGGTGAGACGAGGCTGATGAACATGAGATTTAGAAGTATGCCATAGCATGCGTGCATTGCATGTTGTCAGTGGATACGTACACAAGACTGAAAAACAGAACCAGGTGTGCAAGGAACTCAGTCTGGAGTGCTGGAACTTTTTTTTGCTAGAGTGGTGGAACTTGGGCAGGCCTCCCGGTCCCAAACACGACCTTGGTCGCTGTTACAAGGAACATAGACGGTTTAGGCAGGCGTGGAAGCAAGCTGAAGGAAAGGACTAGCGTTTAATCTTAATAATTATTTGCAGAAATGGCAATGTCTTAGTGATCTTAATTCGTAAGTCAATGTAAACTGGCCACTGTTGAATCATATCATATTTATTTATTGAGCTAATTGTAATATAATAATAAGACATAGATTACACTTGAAGGGGCCGACGACTGGGACTGCAAATTCATTTCTTGCACGCAAGGTCCCCTGCTTAAAAGGATTGTTTCTTGACGACTGACCCAATTACACCGTGGAAGTCTCATTGAGATGATGAATAAGACGACATATGTTCGTACATTCGCGCCTAACCATTCGTGCTTAAGCATTTTTAAATACACACACACCTACATAAGTCTTTGCCTGGTTAGGATGAATTTGTGCGTGATGGTTCATCCATCTCATCTCACATTCTCACTGAAACTCTGCAACTACCTGCATGCAAACAGTCCAGTCCAGCTGCTTGCTTGCTTTACTCCAAAGTCCAAAGGCAAATCTTCCTTAATAGCAGCTTGCATCCACAAGGCAAGCAACAAACGAACGAATCCAAGACAATGCGTACTCAATTACAACTACTCAAGTCTATTTATACTGAAGCGCACACACCGTACTAGAGGTATATCGAGCTAGAGCTAGAAGACGACGACGACGACGACAACGGAGGCAGTACGCGCGGGGAAGAAGAAGATGCTGGCCGTCCTGGTGGGCTGCAACTACGGCGGCACGGAGTACGAGCTGCAGGGCTGCATCAACGACGTCCACGCCATGCGCGACGTCCTCCTCGGCCGCTTCGGCTTCGCGCCGGCCGACGTCACCGTGCTCACCGACGACCACAAGAGCGGCACCGGCGAGCTCCCGACCGGCGCCGGCGTCAGGCGCGAACTGGCCGACATGGTGGCGCGCGCGGCGCCCGGGGACATGCTCTTCTTCCACTTCAGCGGACACGGCACGCTCGTCCCGCCCGTCGGCGGTACGACGCGCCACGGCCATGGTCACCGCGACGACGAGGCCATCGTGCCCTGCGACTTCAACCTCATCACAGGTCCGTGATGCGTCGTTGTTGTTTCGTTTCTGACCTCTGAGTACTGACTGACATGCATGCTCGCGTGCACGCACTGACGAACGCGACGTCGTCGTCGTTCTGGCACGGCAGACGTGGACTTCCGGGAGCTGGTGGACCGCGTGCCGGCGGGCGCCACTTTCACCATGGTGTCGGACTCGTGCCACAGCGGCGGCCTCATCGACCAGGAGAAGGAGCAGATCGGTCCCACCGCCACCGCTGCCGCCGACCAAACCGACCTCCACGCCGGCGCGCGCGCCGCCCGTCGGTTCCTCCCGTACGCCGCGGTGCTCGGCCACCTGTCGTGCGCGTCGGGCGTGGACGCTTCCCACCACGTCGCCGACCACCTCGTGGCGCTCTTCGGCGCCGACGCCAGCGCCAAGTTCCACCTCCACCGCCACGGCCACCACCACGGCGGCGGCGGCGCCGAGCGCGCTGACGACGCCGGGATCCTGCTGAGCGGGTGCCAGACGGACGAGACATCGGCGGACGTGGCGGGGGATGACGTCGCGGCGGCCGGCGGCAGGGCGTGCGGAGCGTTCAGCAACGCGCTGCAGGCCGTGCTGGCGGCGCACCCGGCGGCGATGAGTAACCGGGAGCTGGTGCGCCGTGCCAGGGAAGTGCTCGGCGAGCAGGGGTTCGAGCAGCACCCATGCCTCTACTGCAGCGACGCCAACGCCGACGCGCCGTTCCTCGGGCAGCAGGACACCAAGAGCAAGTGAGCAAGGAGGAAGCCGCCATGGCCACACGAATCCCTGCAATTTGTGCGTATGCGTATACACGTCAAGAAAATAAATGTGACAAAAGCTACAAATGAATTCATTTTTATGAAACCATTTTTTTCCGAAAATATTTGCCTATAACTGGCTAACTTTTGAAACTTGTTTGCCAGAAAAAAATAATTGAAAAAAGGAAATAGAGCAATACGTGTCATGTCAAATTGTCAATGTGATTAAAAAAAAAACTGTGACAAACAGAAGCAGAGCAATCGAGGCCTTGTCACTCAACCCGCCCACAGGCACCTGCGCCCGGCGACGCGCGCACCCACGCCGCCGCCGCCGCCGCCGCCTGCCGGTGTTCCAGATCCTACGCTCGCACAGCCACATCCTCCACGTGACCACGTCGCAGCACTCGCGCCTCCGCCCACCTCACGTAAGCTGCTCTGCTTCACGGATCCGGAGGTGCACGCAGCGCCGTCCGTGCCTCTCCGCCGCGGCCAGTAGCCCCCACCCCCCCATCCCCACCCCCACCATCCCCCCCCCCAGCATGTCCCGCCACGCGAGCGTCGCCCGTGACCGGTGCCTGGAGCTGGAGCGCTTCATCGCAGGGCGAGCAAGGTCGGGGAGCCTTGGCGTCGACGATGCGGCCAAGCTGTTCGATGAATTGCTGCCCCGCGCCAGGCCCTCCTCGGTTGATGTACTGGATGTACCACATTTGACTTGATTTCTTCTATATTGCTTATTGCTTAGATGTTCTCATAGATAATCATCTTATATTCTCGGTTGATGTAGAACCAGTGCACTGTCCTCCGTTCTTTTTTTTCAAACATTAAATACAGCAAGGGAGCCCCCACTGTAGAGATTTCATTAAAAAAAGGCAAAAGAAACTGTGCAAACCTGTCTGGCAAGATTTCAGACAGCAGAAGCAAGCCTAAAAAGGATAAAAGAACAACAAAACAGAACTAAATAAGAAGCTCTACACCAAGAAGAAAGCATCTTGTTTGGTCTCCTAAAGAAATCTATGGACCTGAAGTTTAACCTCCTGAAACATCCTTAATTTTCCGCGAACGAAAAATGCATAGAATGGCGGATAATATAATAGTTTAAAGCCTCAAACCATCTCATTATCTCACAGCAGTCGATACAGGATCCATACATCGAAGAAAAGAGTACAATTAGGGGAAATTACATAAATAGTTTGCCGCCACACTGGCCGAATCATCAGAGTAGCAGCAGCCTCTGGAACGGCTGCGGAAGGCGAAAGTACAAAACATCTCCAAAAGAAGCCTGAGCGTAGGAACGAGACGTCTACTCCTCCTCATCGTCATAGTCGTAGTCGGGCTCACCTGCCAAATAATTTTCAGTACGGTTTGTACTGGCCACATCTTCCACCCTATGCTTTGCTTTTGCTATGTAGTATTTGGTGGGATGCAAAGGATGTAATCAAATCGACCTAATATGTGGCTGTAGTTTCCTATGCAAACAGTGGCCAATATTATATAATGTAATTCATCAAGTTTTAACCCATCTCATCCACATATCCACCCCATTCCATCACCATCACACACATCTCACCCTCTCGCACTCAGTCGACAGGTCCAACTCCCTCTCGGAGCCTGTCTCAGCGGCTCACAGCCGGAAGGGTAACACCAGGGGGAGAAATAGAAAGACTCCTCTCGCTACTCTCGAGAAGCGTGGGTCTTAGGAAGAAGCCATACCAGTGGCTCGCGGACTATATATATAGATTCATAAACTCTGCAGAGCGTGTACTCCCATAACCACAAGATCACTATCATCGGCGGTGCCCCGCCAAAGCTGATTCCGGCTGCTTTCTAACCGGTGCAATGCCACCCTACCACTCAGTACTGGGACATCCCGGATAGGTACCACCGGCACACTGAGACTGTGAGACATAGTACCGGCCCCCCGTGGTCACTATGTTGTCTAAGGAGGGTGTGGGTCCCACGCCCGTACCTCCCGACACTATCTGCTAACAACCTAGTAGTAGTGGCGCCGTTCTAGCTAGTCAGACATCCGTCTCCCGCCCATACAAGAGCGAGTGGTGAGCACGTAAGTCCCAAGGTTCCGGTCCTCAAGAGATATCAGGTCCTAGGGGGATCAGACAGGATTATCTTCCCTTAGGGTCTACAACAGTCCGTGCTACAACAGCACCTCCTACCCAGGGCTTCGCTGCACGAAGGTTCTCACCCCCGGGATCTCCTTATACCTCACAATGTGCCCGCCACAAGCACCTCACACAGGAATGCCCAGAACACATTCCCCGGCAAGACTCGCCCACATGGCTCGTCGTAGAATCCTATCCGATCGACTCAACCCTCACCACACACCCAAGACGCATGTAGCACTCTCCCCGAGTAAAAGTGGCACCACGTGCCTTAACCTTATAACCATACTCTCCACCACGCATCATCATCACACAGATATAAGCGTAGTAGAAGTAAAGCATCATAAGTAAATAAGCAAGCATCTAGCCTATCAGCAGGTGTGCAGGAGTAAGGTTGCGATAAGGTAAAGGCTCATCAAGCAGTTCTACCATGCAACCTATCATCAGGTGATATTCAAAATTAAAGCACTAGCAAGCTAGATATTATGCCATGCGTAATAGGATCTACGAGGTTGGGTGGGGTGTGGCACCTGCGAAGTCATCACCGAGCTCCTCCTCGTACTCGTAGTCGTCCTCCTCAAGCTGATCCTCCTCTGAAATGAGACATAATAGCCACGTTAGAGGCTCCTATAGAGTCAACACAAAGAAGCAATAAAATTCAATAACTCTAAATGCACTCATACATAAGCCTATGACGTAGAGCTCATTTTTATGAAAATTTGGACACTTGGTTCATATTTTTCGGAGATCGTATGAAGAAGTTATGAATTTCTGAAGTTTATTCTATTTTCTGCAAAAGAAAAAGGGCGGATTAACCAGAGGCTAACACCTGGCGGCTTCTGATTGGGCCACGTGGCGTGCGGGCATAGTGCAACTGTAGCGGTGCTGACATCATGCTGACGTCAGCACTGACGCGGGGTCTGGTGTCTGGATGATGTCATGCTGACGTCAGCACCGACGGGGGACCCAGTCAGTGGCTGACAGGTGGGGCCCACGGATCTGGTCACTGACAGGTGGGGCCAGGTCAATGGTCAACGTTGACCGATCAACGGTCAACGCCGACCGGGCCTCGACGGGCCTGGGCAGGGCTGGATCTGGGCCGGGTTGGGCTGGCCCGGCCCGGACACGTGTCGAGCGGAAAGGTAGGCCGCGTGGCGGGTTGGACCTCCATCGGGCCGAGTCCACGGTGCTATCTGGCTGGGCTTGGTCTCCGGTGCACCACAGACTGGTGGCCTGCGTGGCCATCCATGGTTGGTCCAGGGTGGTCCCACGTGGAGGCGCGGTGCACCAGGGGAAATTTCCCCTTCTGCCTTGCACGCGCGGCGGCCGGCGCGGCACATCACCGGCGACGTGCAGGCGAGCAGCGGCTGCGAGCGGTGTGGGCCAGGCGGGCTGCGGCTAGGGTTGCGCAGAGGTTTGGCGAAGGCGGCTGCAGGGCTCAAGCTGGCATGCGGGCCCGTGGCATGTCGGCGCGCGCGCGTCGGCGGCGGCCGGCGGTGTGGTCACGGTGGCAGGGTGCAGCAGTGACTGAGGGGCTGCTTCGACTCATGCAAGGAGTTTGCAAGGTCAAGGCAAGGACAACAGGCTAAGCTAATTTGGCCGTAGGGCTCCGGGCACGGCGAACGACGAAGGCGACCCAGCGGCGGCAATGGCGACTCACCGGTCAAATTCGCCGGCGTCGCTGGACATGGGCCTCCATCTTCACCTCCATTCCTCGATTGGAGCAGCTAGGAGCTCCTGGACCTACCTACCGTGGTGAGTGGAGGCTCGGCGGAGCGCGCGCGACGATGAGCGTCAAGGCGACGCTCTGGCGGCCGGGGTGCCATGGCGACTAGGGCCGCAAAGGTGCGTAGCCCCACTGTGGTCGTCGCCAGGCCCCAAGAGGTTGCCCTAAAGGTGTTCTAGGATGACGTGGAGCTAGCGATCGAGTTAAAGAAGAGAAAGGGAGAGAGCAGAGTGGGAACACGGGTGATGCACTGGCGGCGACCGTGGAAGTCGAGCTCACCGAGCTGTCCCGATGGCGGTGGCGTAGCTCTCGGTTCGGCTTGGGGAAGGAGAGCTGAGCTCGCGGTTCCCTTGGTGGAGTCGAGCAGTGGCTTCGGTTCCTTCTCCGGCGGCACGGACGTCAGCGGCGCGCGCAGCTCCGGCTCCGGTGACGCTCTACTCCCGGCGGTAGCTCCTCCCCGCCTCCTCCTCTCCTCACTTTACCCCTTCTCCTCATCAGCAGCAAGCGAGAGGTGCGGGCATGGTCAAGGCGACTGCGCGGCATGGGAAACCCTAGAGGCCGGACGCTCCTCCCTTTTATAGTGGCCGGTGGCCATGGCGGATGGCGAGGATGGCAGATGCCAATCCTGCGTCTGGGCGCGACCGCGAGTTAGGGTTAGGGTTTGGCCGAGGCGCGGTGCAAGAGGGCGGGCAAGATGGACGGCTCAGCGTGCGGCCGGACGCGGGCGAACGGCGGAGCGCCGCCGTTCTACTTCTGGAATGGCGGGCGGGACGGCGCGGGCGACTAAAATGGAAAAAGGTAAGGGCCGACAAGCGGGGCCCAATTGATAGCGAGGGCAGGGCGACGCGCGGCGCGGGCAGGTCCATGATGGGCCGCGGCTTGCTGGGCTGGCCACGCGGGTGAGCGGGCGAGCGCGTGGGCGGTTAGTAGGCCGTGCACGCGCGTGGGCGAGCGGGCTGGCGGCAGCGCTGCAGGCCGCCTTGCTGGGCCGCCTTGTTGGGCCGGCGGCCGACGCGGTGCGCACGTGAGTGAGCGGGCGGTCGGCGCGGGCGCGCGGCGCTGCGGCGGGCCGCCTTGCTGGGCCGTGACGTAGGCCGGGCGAGCGACGCTCGGCGGGGCGCGGAAGCACGCGGGGCAGGCTAAGCTGGGCCGCGGACGCGGGCAGGCAGGCCGGCGCGTGCGAGCGGCGGCGGGCTGGCTGTGCCGCTGCTGGGCTGTTCGGGCCACTTTGGCTTTTTCTATTTTCTTTTTATTTTCAAACTCTTTTCCATTACTATTTCTTGCAAAGCAACTAATTTAGCCACAACCCTAGGTTAGTGAGGTGAGTGACCATGATGTATACACCATGGTGGGTCCACTAGGGTCTACAGGTCATGATGGATCCATTTCCGGAGTTAGTAGTCATATATATATACATGTGACAATAAGGTTTTCTGATTTTATTAGGCATCACATAAAATCGATAAGAGGCGAAACATTCTCTGGTAATTAAATGCAATGCTCATGCCAGTGTTAGGCGCTACAGGTGCAACTATTAGGTGGTTGCCTACATGACACTCGCCAAACATTGGCATACTTTGCAAAAATTTTTGAAAGCCCGTATTTTTGGTGATCGGATTTCTAGGGTTGTTACAATCCTACCCCCTTATGAGAATCTCGTCCTCGAGATTCAAGAGGTTAACTTACTCTTCAAACAGGTAGGGGTAGAGCTTCCTTATCTCTGACTTCTTCTCCCAAGTCACTTCTTGTTCTGTGTGGTTGCTCCACTGAATCTTCAAGTATGGTGTGCTGGTGTTTCTAGTTTCCTTGGTGGTTCTATCCATGATGCGAATGGGGTGCTCTCTGTACTCCAAAGTGTCCTGAATATCAAGTGCCTCTGTGGGTATTGGATGCTCTGGTGGTTGCAAACACTTGCGCAGTTGTGACTCATGGAACACTGGGTGTACTCCTGCCAGTTGAGGGGGCAACTCTATTCTGTAGGCAAGCTTGCCAATCCTTTCACTGATTCTGTACGGTCCCACATACCTTGGTGCTAGCTTTCCCTTCACATGGAATCTGACGGTTCCTCAAAGCGAGGAGACCTTGAGATAGACATAATCTCTGACTTCAAACTCGAGGTCCCTGCGCCTCTTGTCGGCATAGCTCTTTTGACGGCTCTGGGCAATTCTCAGATTCTCTCGCACCTGGGCGACTCCTTCCTCGGCCTCCTTAATGGTGGCCGGGCCAAAGAACGATCTCTCACCCGTTTTGGACCACATCAAGGGTGTTCTGCACGGCCTTCCATACATAGCCTTGAAGGGTGACATCTTGAGGCTAGCCTGATAACTGTTGTTGTAGGAGAACTCTGCAAAGGGCAAACTCTTCTCCCAATTAGTCCCATATTTTAGAACACAAGCTCGAAGCATATCTTCAAGTATCTGGTTCACTCTTTCTGTCTGTCCATCTGTCTGAGGGTGGTATGCGGTACTGTAATCTAGCTTGCTCCCTATCGACTTGTTCAGGGCCTTCCAGAACTGGGACGTATACTGCGGCCCATGATCGGATATTATGCTCTTACGGGCTTCATGTAGCTTGAGAATGTTCTCAACATACAGATCTGCTAGCTGGCCAATTCGAGCATCAGTCTTGATGGCTAGGAAGTGAGCTACCTTAGTCAAGCGATCGACTATCACCCATATGGCATCATGGCCCTTCGGGGTTCGAGGCAAACCCACGATGAAGTCAATAGAAATGCTTGGTGGAGTCGAGCAGCGGCTTTGGGTCCTTCTCCGGCGATGACAACTACGAGTGGACTTCATCACACACGACGAGTGGACATCCTGCTTAACATAAACCTCAGATTAGGGTATATGCGTGTAATATAACTTCGATATCAACGATGTAATAATTTGAAATAATTTTAAAACATTTTTTAATTTATCCAACACTCATTCAAAGAAGCATGAAGATTCAAAAAGACGCGATAAAAACCGAACCACTCATTACATTAGTTGGGTTCATGGTGATGTCTCTAGCAGCTATGCTAGGAGACTCGCGAGAAACATACTACACGCAGGTAGTTCTAGCAAAAGGGGTGGACAACTACTCAGCATCATGGTGAGTCTGGTCACTTGGCCATACAGGGCCCATCATCTCTCGATCTGATACTACTCTAGACCATCTCTAGAGGCTGGTCCAAACTATAAGCTGCGGGAGGTATACCGATGCCAGAAGCCTGGATCTGCTCGTCAGTCATCTAAAGGCGAGAGACATAATGACGGGCCTCCTCGAGATGAGGGGTGGACACTGCCTGTCCACTAAGTCCAGTGGTGGGACATCCACTCAAGTTGAGGCGAGATTGCCCCAGCTCAAATGTCTCAACCCTGACCCTCTTACGGGCACGTAAGGGAAGCTCGTCCTGTAGTTCCTCGTACTCTCTGACTCTCTTGCGATCTGACCTCTTCCAAGCTTCCATAGTGCGTTTGAGCTTATCCATGAGGTATGCTGTCTTGTGAACATAGTTGATCAGGTGCCCCTGGTTGTAGCTAGCAAGAGTGTACTCCTGCAGCAGCTTCTCATGTTGAGCCTTGCACTGCTCATGGAGTTTGTCCCTGTAGGCAGCATCTTGACTCTTTTCCTGGAATCTCTTTGCAATGTCTTTGTTCTTCTCAGCTATGGTGGTCTCAAGCTCCTAGATATTCTTGTTGAGATGACTATTGTGGATTTGAAGCTTATCCATCTCGTTCATCATACTAGTGATCTGATCCTGGTGAGTGTGTTCTTTGCGTGCTATCTCACGCTCTAGGTCTACAATCTTTTGCTTCCATGCTGCCTCCTTACCTTCTGAACTACGGATCCTCTTGTCAACTTCCATCAGGTAGCGACGATCACGGCGTCCCTTCCGCTCCAACTCAGCCATGTACATTTCCTGGCACTGCATGTACATCATAGAGGCACGGTGGCAGGGGTTGCGATCAACTCTGGTATTCTGTTCGATGTAGATGACCTCCTCCCAAGTACCCTGCTGAACGTCAAGGGCATGAGGAAGCATACGAAAGCGACTTTCCTTCAGATAGTCAGCTCTGTTGCGCAGCACAGTGCAAAGTGCCTGGCGTGAAATGGTCTGAACACACATGCTGGTGTCATTGTTGAAGACGAAGTCAGTGAAGGCGGTAACTTTGGGCAGGTTCATGCTTGCAGGCACGTTGATGTGCACTGCCTTGTAGTCCTCGATGCCTTCTCCAAGGGCGGGCTTGCCGAGACAAAGGTACTCGACGTTCTCCACAAGAACACCTAGCTTGGTGAGAACCTCGCGAAGCACGTGAGCATAGCCTCCATGCTCCGTCCCGTCGAGTCTGAACTCAACGACATCCATCGACGGTAATGGACCAAGCGGCAAGTTGGGGTCCATCTGCAGCTGACACGAGAAAGAAGTTAGAAAAGTTGCAGAAAGAGGTAAGCCATGCATAAAAGCGTATGCAGTGATCGGTGTATAACCAAGAGATTTCAAGATTCTCCTAATTCTATCATCCAATCCTATGGGTCTTGTCCTAGGGTCAAGCATGGCTCTGATACCAACTGAAATATCCTCAATTTTCTATGAAGGAAAAATGCACAGAATGGCGGATAATATAATAGTTTGAAGCCTCAAACCATCTCATTATCTCGCAGTAGTCGATACAGCATCCATACATCAAATAAAAGAGAACAATTAGGGGGAATTACATAAATAGTTTGCCGCCACACTGGCGGAATCATCAGAGTAGCAGCAGTCTCTGGAACGGCTGCGGAAGGAGGAAGTACAAAACATCTCCAAAAGAAGCCTGAGCGTAGGAACGAGACGTCTACTCCTCCTCATCGTCATAGTCATAGTTGGGCTCGCCTGCCAAATAATTTTCAGTACGGTTTGTACTGGCCACATCTCCCACCCTATGCTTTGCTTTTGCTATGTAGTATTTGGTGGGATGCAAAGGATGTAATCAAATCGACCTAATATATGGCTGTAGTTTCCTATGCAAACAGTGGCCAATATTATATAGTGTAATTCATCAAGTTTTA
Source organism: Bothriochloa decipiens (assembly GCA_023333625.1). Classification (NCBI taxonomy): domain Eukaryota; kingdom Viridiplantae; phylum Streptophyta; class Magnoliopsida; order Poales; family Poaceae; genus Bothriochloa; species Bothriochloa decipiens. Next base: position 26,931,802 of record CM041639.1, on the reverse strand, counting down.
ACCCATCTCATCCACATATCCACCCCATTCCATCACCATCACACACATCTCACCCTCTCGCACTCAGTCAACAGGTCCAACTCCCTCTCGGAGCCTGTCTCAGAGGCTCACAGCCGGAAGGGTAACACCAGGGGGAGAAATAGAAAGACTCCTCTCGCTACTCCCGAGAAGCGTGGGTCTTAAGAAGAAGCCAAACCAGTGGCTCACGGACTATATACATAGATTCATAAACTCGGCAGAGCGTGTACTCCCATAACCACAAGATCACTATCATCGGCGGTGCCCCGCCTAAGTTGATTCCGGCTGCTTTCTAACTGGTGCGATGCCACCCTACCACTCAGTACTAGGACATCCCAGATAGGTACCACCGGCACACTGAGACTATGAGACATAGTACCGGGCCCCCGTGGTCACTATGCTGTCTAAGGAGGGTGTGGGTCTCCACGCCCGAACCTCCCAACACTATCTGCTAACAACCTAGTAGTAGTGGCACCGTCCTAGCTAGTCAGACATCCATCTCCCGCCCATACAAGAGCGAGTGGTGAGCACGTAAGTCCCAAGGTTCTGGTCCTCAAGAGATATCAGGTCCTAGGGGGATCAGACAGGATTATCTTCCCTTAGGGACTACAACAGTCCATGCTACAACAGCACCTCCAACTCGGGGCTTCGTTCCACGAAGGTTCTCACCCCTGGGATCTCCTTATACGTCACAATGTGCCCGCCACAAGCACCTCACACGGGAATGCCCAGAAAACATTCCCCGACAAGACTCGCCCACATGGCTTGTCGTAGAATCCTATCCGATCGACTCAACCCTCACCACACACCCAAGACGCACGTAGCACTCTCCTCGAGTAAAAGTGGCACCACATGCCTTAACCTTATAACCATACTCTCCACCACGCATCATCATCACACAGATATAAGCGTAACAGAAGTAAAGCATCATAAGTAAATAAGCAAGCGTCTAGCCTATCAGTAGGTGTGCAGGAGTAAGGTTGCAATAAGGTAAAGGCTCATCAAGCAGTTCTACCATGCAACCTATCATCAGGTGATATTCAAGATTAAAGCACTAGCAAGCTAGATATTATGCCATGCGTAATAGGATCTACGAGGTTGGGTGGGGTGTGGCACCTGCGAAGTCATCACCGAGCTCGTCCTCGTACTCGTAGTCGTCCTCCTCAAGCTGATCCTCCTCTGAAATGAGACATAATAGCCGCGTTAGCGGCTCCTATAGAGTCAACACAAAGAAGCAATAAAATTCAATAACTCCAAATGCACTCATACATAAGCCTATGATGTAGAGCTCATTTTTATGAAAATTTGGACACTTGGTTCATATTTTTCAGAGATCGTATGAAGAAGTTATGAATTTCCGTAGTTTATTCTATTTTCTACAAAAGAAAAAGGGCGGATTAACCAGAGGCTGACACGTGGTGGCTTCTGATTAGGCCATGTGGCATGCGGGCACAGTGCAACTGTAGCAGTACTGATGTCATGCTGACATCAGCACTGACGCGGGGTCTGGTGTCTGGCTGACATCATGCTGACGTCAGCACTGACGGGGGACCCAGTCAGTGGCTGACAGGTGGGGCCCACGGATCTAGTCACTGATAGGTGGGGCCAGGTCAATGGTCAACGTTGACCGATCAACGATCAACGCCGACCGGGCCTCGACGGTCCTAGGCCGGGTTGGGCCGGCCCTGCCCGGACACGTGTCGAGCGGAAAGGCAGGCCGCGTGGCCTGTTGGACCTCCATCGGGCTGAGTCCACGGTGCTATCTGGCTGGGCTTGGTCTCCGGTGCACTGCAGACTGGTGGCCTGCGTGGCCGTCCATGGTTGGTCCAGCGTGGCCCCACGTGGAGGGCGCGGTGCACTAGGGGAAATTTCCCCTTCTGCCTTACACGCGCGGCGGCCGACGCAGCACTTCACCGGCGACGTGCAGGCGAGCAGCGGCTACGAGCGGTGTGGGCGAGGCGGGGCTGCGGCTAGTGTTGCGCAGAGGTTTGGCAGAGGCGGCTGCAGGGCTCAAGCTGGCATGCGGGCCCGTGGCATGTCGGCGCGCGCGTGTCGACGGCGGCCGGCGGTGTGGTCACGGCGGTAGGGTGCAGCAGTGACTGAGGGGCTGCTTCGACTCATGCAAGGTGTTTGCGAGGTCATGGCAAGGACGACAGCCTAAGCTAATTTGGCCGTAGGGCTCCGGGCATGGTGAATGACGACGGCGACCCAGCGGTGGCAATGGCGGCTCACAGGTCAAATTCGCCGGCGTCGCTGGACATGGGCCTCCATCTTCACCTCCATTCCTCGATTGGAGCAGCTAGGAGCTCCTGGACCTACCTACCGTGGTGAGTGGAGGCTAGGCGGAGCACGCGCGACGACGAGCGTCAAGGCGGCGCTCTGGCGGCCGGGGTGCCATGGCGACCAGGGCCGCAAAGGTGCGTAGCCCCACTGTGGTCATTGCCAGCCCCAAGAGGTTGCCCTAAAGGTGTTCTAGGATGACGCGGAGCTAGTGATCGAGTTAAAGAAGAGAAAGGGAGAGAGCAGAGTGGGAACACGGGCGATGCACTGGCGGCGACCATGTAAGTCGAGCTCACCGAGCTATCCCGATGGTGGTGGTGTAGCTCGCGGTTTGGCTCGGGGAAGGAGAAGCTGAGCTCGCGGTTCGCTTCGTGGAGTCGAGCAGTGGCTTCAAGTCCTTCTCCGGTGGCACGGACATCAGCGGCGTGCGCAGCTCCAGCTCCGGCGATGCTCTGCTCCCGGCGGCAGCTCCTCCCTGCCTCCTTCTCTCCTCACTTTACCCCTTCTCCTCAGCAGCGGCAAGCAAGAGGTGCGGGCATGGTCAAGGCGACTGCGCGGCACAAGAAACCCTAGAGGCCGGACGCTCCTCCCTTTTATAGCAGCGACGGCCATGGCGGATGGCGAGGATGGCAGATGCCAATCCTGCGGCTGGGCGCGACCGCGAGTTAGGGTTAGGGTTTGGTCGAGGCGTGGTGCAGGCAGGCGGGCGAGATGGATGGCTTAGCGTGCGGCCGAACGTGGGCAGAGGGCGGAGCACCGCCGTTCTACTTCTGGAATGACGGACTGGATGGCGCCGGCGACTGAAATGGAAAAAGGTAAGGGCTGACAAGCAGGGCCCAGTTGTCAGCGAGGGCAGGGCGACGCGCGGCACGGGCAGGTCCATGATGGGCCGCGGCTTGCTGGGCCAGCCACGCGGGTGAGCGGGCGAGCGCGTGGGCGGTTGGTAGGCCGCGCGCGCGTGGGCGAGCGGGCTGGTGGCAGCGTTGCAGGCCGCCTTGTTGGGCCGGCGGCTGACGCGGTGCGCGCGTGAGCGAGCGGGCGGTCGGCGCGGGCGCACGGCGCTGCGGCGGGCCGCCTTGCTGGGCCATGACGCAGGCCGGGCGAGCGACGCGCGGCGGGGCGTGACAGCGCACGGGGCAGGCTGAGCTAGGCCGCGGACGTGGGTAGGCAGGCCGGCGCGTGCGAGCCGCGGGCGGGTTGGCTTTTTCTATTTTCTTTTTATTTTGAAACCCTTTTCCATTACTATTTCTTGCAAAGCAACTAATTTAGCCATAACCCTAGGTTAGTGAGGTGAGTGACCATGATGTATACACCATGGTGGGTCCACTAGGGTCTATAGGTCATGATGGATCCATTTCCGGAGTTAGTAGGCATATATATACATGTGATAATAAGGTTTTCCGATTTTATTAGGCATCACATAAAATCGATAAGAGGCAAAACATTCTCTGGTAATTAAATGCAATGCTCATGCCAGTGTTAGGCGCTACAGGTGCAACTATTGGGTGGTTGCCTACATGACACTCGCCAAACATTGGCATACTTTGGAAAATTTTTTGAAAGCCCGTATTTTCGGTGACCGGATTTCTAGGGTTGTTACAATAAGAAAGAGAACCTTCCAAGAATTAAAAGAAGGCCTTCCTCTATCAAATATTGTGTCATTTCTTTGCTTCCAAATTTGCCAAGAGGCAATGGTGAAGATTTCCATGAAGGAGGGGCTTTGGAATGACTGCTTTGCTCCATTGAATGCCCAGATGCTGCCAGCGTCTTTGACCGAAGGAGCAACTGAAAATCAGATGAAAAGGCAGTCTTCAACATTACCATCATAGAGAACACAGTTGTAGTTGTGCCTTCTAGTCTGTGTCTTTTCCTTTTTAGGATATTCCTTGTATTTAGCCTATCCATTAGGAGGAGACAAGAGTGAAAAGTCTGAGCTTGTTGCAGCACTTGGAGTTCCAGATCCAAACAAAAGGGGCTGGGGGTTGGAAACTTCTATAGGTAATGTTGTAAAATTTGGAAGAGGAGTATTTGTTGTTTCCTTAAATATAATGCCATGAGTCTTTTGTGTTTTCCTGGACTTGAATTGTGTCTGACTGGTTAGCCTTGTTAATACTTGTTGACTTGGTGCATTTAGGCAGATGCATGTATTACTTTTTAATACTTTTTCCTGTTTCTTAAGTCAAATATCATGTTTCATATGTGCCATATTTGGATGAAGTTGGACATTTGATTCAACTTTGAAGGCTGGGAAGTGGGAATTACAGCAATTGATAGCCATTTCCTACAAATTCATTTTTGAACTTTCTTAATTTTTCTTTTTTACAGTTTGTAGTTTTGTGATCTATTTCCCATGACTTGTTTTCGCTGTTCACTGCAATCTTATGTTCCTATACCTTCACTTTTTATTAGAGGGAGCCCATGCACTACCTCAGATTCCGCTTAACTTTTGTGTTAGACCATCCTCCTTTGGCTTGCACTTTCCTGATACTGAAGTAGAGCAATGGAAATCCCATCATGTCTTCATTTGTGGTGTCAATACCTCTTGTAATAGAGTGATTGTATTGGATTGATTGGGGGTGAACCCCCTGGGTAAATATATATGGGCAAATGGTGCCTAACCCTAACCCTAATGGGCCTTGCCCTACATGGGCCGGCCTGGGCCTAGCGGCCCACACACACACATACTCCAACATCCCCCCACAGTCACAACGAGGGCCGAACACACGGTGAGACTGGACTACTAGAGAGCAAAGACGAAGCGATGGCATCCCCCCCCGCAGTCGCAACTATGTCGTGGACGTTTGTCATGGTCGTAGCCGGGGTAGAGGGTGCCGGGTCGAAGTGGCAGCGAAGTATAACACCCAGATTTTTTGAACTTTAAAATTTAAATGATTTTGATT
>CM041639.1:26894609-26916604 GCA_023333625.1 Bothriochloa decipiens | reverse complement strand
CATACCTCAAAGGCCGCGCTCAGAGCAGGGGTGGCGGAGAAGTCAAGGTCCGCACTTAGATCGAGGGTGGTGGAGAGGGAGAAGTGGGGTGGCGGCTTTCCTACCCGCCCTCGTAGAAGTCCCGCACTCAGAGCAGGGGTGGCAGGGAGGGGGACGTTGTCCACGAGTAGACGACGACGGGCGCAGACTCAAACCAAGAGCTTGCTTGATGATGACAGGCGGCGAGTGGCGCCACCGCCAAAAAAGACGGCAGCACCGGCGGTGAAGGAAGACCACGAGCGTCGCCGTTGCAGCCGGAAGGGCGCCGCAGCAACCTCGTCCTCGAGGTTGTCGACGAAGGCGACGAACGGTGGGGCGACGCAATCCTGGTCTTGGACCAGGCAAAATAGAAAACCAACAGCAGCACCTTTCGGGTACAAGCTCGGGGTGCACATAGCAATGCCCTCCCACCCAATTTTATCTCTTTGCTACCCGTGAGCAGTCACGAGTGGAAGGAAATAGAGCAGGTGAAGGGAGGCGAGGTGCAGGCCCTGAGTGGCTCCTCCCTTTCGACAGCCGTAGCGGCGCGAAGTGGGAGAGGGCCGGAGGTGGAGCGGGCCCCCCGCGCAGGGGGAGGACACGTGGCGTCGGCTCCAGTGGTGGCCTCCGCGTTGAGACAGAGAGAGGAGGGGGGCAGCTCCGGCCGCGACCTCATGCTCAGGCTGGAGGTGGGAAGGAGGTAGGGGCCGGCGGCAGCAACGGCACCGGGTGAGGCCGACGGCCACAGATACGGCCTGCGCTCAGCGGGAGGAGGGCCGGCGGTGGCGGATTCGCCCGGCCAAGGGCAGGTGGCACCGGATTCGGCTGGCGCTCGGCGGGAGGAGGTCTGACGGCGGTGGATCCGCCCGGCCAGGGAGGAGGTAGGGGCCGGTGGTAGCGGCGGCGACATCGGGTGAGGCCGGCGGCCGTGGATCCTGCCTGCGCTCGGTGGGAGGAGGCCCGGCGGTGGCGGATCCACCTGGCCAGGGGCGGGCGGCACCGGATCCAGCCGGTGCTCGGCGGGAGGAGGCCCAGTGGCGGCGGATCCGCTCAACCAGGGGCGGGTGGCATCAGATCCGGCCGGCGCTCGACGGGAGGAGGTCCGGCGGTGGCGGATCTGCCCGTCCAGGGAGGATATAGGGATCAGCGGCAGCGGCGGCGACACGGGGTGAGGCCAGCGGCCGCGGATCCGGCCTGCACTCGGCGGGAGGAGGCTCGGCGGCGGTAGATCCACCTGGCCAGGGTGCTCGCACGGAGGAGGAGACAGCGCCAACGATGAAGGGAGGTAGGTCCGCTACTGCTTCATTATTGACTCGATGACGACGGGCGACGACTCAATAGCGGCGGACACCGAACCAGGGGCGCTGCCCCCGGCGGAGAGGCGGCTCTCCCTGGGGGTGCGCGGGGCGGAGCAGGTGGCGGCGGCTGGGAAGGAAGGGAAAACCTAGCCTGATACCTTGTAATAGAGTGATTGTATTGGATTGATTAGGGGTGAACCCCCTGGGTACATACATATGGGCACATGGTGCCTAACCCTAACCCTAATGGGCCTTGCCCTACATGGGCCGGCCTGGGCCTGGTGGCCCACACACACACATACTCCAACACCTCTAACCATGAATCCATCATGGTTATCCAAGTCATCAGTTTGATAATACACTAGCATAGTACCATATTGCCACATTTTGTTTCTTTTCAAGTAAACAAGAGAATGAATCATACATGCTGATGGAAGAAACCTTTTTCCAGATCTTGCATTCAGTTCAGATTGTGCACTGCACTGCTGGAGTAGCAGTACCAAGATAAAATGTGGCATGTGTGCGTCCCTTCCCTTTGTGCTCCATGCAACAAACACTGCTATGGCTATGACAACTAACCACCATTATATTCATGTGACTTGCAATTTGCACTCGCCATTATATTCTTTTGAATTTATTCAAGACGCTTGCATTAGTATCCTTGCCCCTTAGCTATATACATGTATTTGTGGCGGTGACTAGATTGTCTGAGTTATACACTGCATCTCTGGTCCACCTGCACTGCCCTTGCAGCTCTCATTAGAATTCCCTGTATCTCCATCTCTTCCTTCTATTTTTAGATTGCCTCTAAGGGTCTAAAGGACTAAAGCTTGGAGTATTTGAGGTCTCCTTGGCTGATCCAGAGTGAGAAGGATCAGGGTTATAGGATCAGATAGGTAACAATTCTAGAAAGTAGAGACATCATCTCATGTTTAATGGGAATGCTTAGAACAAAAGTATTCATGGTTTTTCTCTATAAGTAATTGCTCCAACCTTAGATACCGAGAATAGAATTGGAGGAGACAAAAGCATGGCCTCCTTTTTAACCGTATGGTTCCGATTCCAAACAATAAAGTTTCTAAATGGTTTGAATGTTGCTTTGCTTTAGGTGCAGGGAGCCCACCTGCCTGCCTATCAGCTCAGTCAGCCGATGTTGATACCAGTGAGAGTGACAAGGCAGCAAAAGATGGACATGGCGAGCAGTTGTGCCCTACAATGGTGCAACATCATCTATGTTTGTTCTGTTATAAGTACACTGTCAGCCACACCATTCTGGCACCTCCCGCCATGTGAGTACTGCTCGCAACCAATGCTCCTGGAGTTGGTGTGGGACTAATTTGTTAGGAGGCTGTTGGGTCGGGGCGAGATAATGAGGGTTGGGGCTTGCCTATCCAAAATTGATGAAATGAATTTCTCACTTGAGGTTTCTACTACTTCCTTGCTAATGTCACTTTCATCAAGGAAGGAACATAAGACCCTTGCGAAGTCCTGTTGGAGTATGTGTATTAGGCCCATGTGGCTAAGCCTATGAGGCCCTTGTATACAGTCTACATAGCTACCCTTCTAGGATTAGCCCAATAATCTAATCATAATTTCAAGCATGGTATCGAAGCTAGGGTTTCTCTCTCTCCTCCCCTTCCTCCCTCCCTCCCAGCTGTCGCCGTCCATGGCTGGTGGCGCCGCCGGTGTCGGTGCCGGCCACCAGCCGCCGCCATCGGCCCTCCCGTCCTTACCCTTTGCTGCCGCCGCTACTACCATTGTGTAGGCTGTTGTGCACGCTGCCGCCGCCGCCACGGGTGCAGCGGGCTCCCCAGCCGCGGCCTTCTTCACTGCCGGAGGCGGCGGCGGCGGCGGCGCCGGTGCAGGGGCCGGCGCGCCCCCACCTGGCGGGCTATCGCCGCCCTAGCCCCCTCCCACCCCAGCCCTGGCTGCGCCCGGTGCAGGGGGCCTGTTGGGTGATGAAATCATGTATACAAGTATGATGAAACAATATGTTGGTTGCAATTGTATTTCATTCTGTCCCTAAAAGTTTACATCCCAAGGGGTATTTATAGACCCCCTGGCTTCATAATCCGAAGATTTTTACAAATTGGTCACGACACTTCCTATACATTTAGCTAGAAAACAGATCGGCAAAGTGGTGGGACGCACTTCGCCCCTTTTTCTTTCGCCTTCTCAAACAACTATGCTTGATTGTAATTTCTTGACTTGGTGAACAACTTTGGTGACTCATCATGCGAAGATGCCACGTCAGCTTCACTGGCCACCAGGAGTTTGGCGAAGTCATCTTCGCTAGATAACTTGAGACATGTACAATTACATATGTGAAGTTTGACAATCACAGCGAAGTATCCACATTAGCTTCGCTGGATGTCCGAAGTGTGGCGAAGTCATCTTCGCCAGTCAACTTTGAAGAACACGAAGATATACATGCCAAGTAGCAACGAAGTATCAATATTGTCTTCGCAGTACATGTTAGCATCTCAAATGTTTATAATAAAATGTTTGCTTCCAAAGTTTGGAAAGGACGTTTGTATGTCAAAGTTGCTCCCTAACAGCAGCCCCTCGCCGGCGAAGGCCTACTCCAAAGGTCTGAATCCCGCGAAGTTTATATGAAACTTTGCCTTACAAACGCCGTCCAAACTTTGGAGTTGGCCTGTTAGAAATTTGAATCTTACGGCTAGTTTTGACCGGTTGACCAGGTTTTGTCTATAAATAGTGATGCTCTCCCCCTTGGAGCCGTCATTTTTAGAAGAGGAGAAACTCTGCTGAAATTTTTCTTGAGTTAGAAAGTTAGAGATAGTTTTTCTTGACATCTGTTGCCTTCGTTCCTCTTTCCTTAAGCTCTCAGGCGAAGTGTGTTTGACAACTTTGGCGAGGTTTGTTTTATTTAGGTTTTATGTCTTGTGATCTTGCTGGATTGTTTTGATAGTTTGATTTTATAGATGTCTTTGCGAGACTTGCAAGACCAAGTTCACTCTCAAGAGAGCTCGAAAGCTGATGATGATAGCTTACCTGTGGAGACTGACGACGAAAATCTTGAAGATGTTGATGCATCAGTCGAAGATTTGGTTAAGGATGATGAGGGTTTTACCTTGACTTTTGGTAAAACTTTGTTTGAGAAGTGTCACCTTGATGAGATGGTTCGCTTAAAGATTGTTGAGCGCGATCAAGTGAGGGTTCCTGATCCTGAGGAGTGCAACCCAAAACCTCACCTGATGAATGTATTGTTTATCGAGAACTGTTTACTGCTGGTTTCTGATTTCCTTGTCAGGACTTTATCGAAGATGTGTTGAAGGCTTTTAATATCCAGATGCATCATTTGACACCGAATGGTGTAGTTCGGTTAGCATAGTTTGTTTGGGTAGTGAAATATTTGGAGTGCAATGCTGATATTACTACGTTATGTGAACTTTTGAGATGCACACCCAGTTTAAAGAGTTTATGCTTAAAGGGCGGGTGATCACTAAATATTTTGCTTGTTCGAGTTTTAAAATAGCTCGCAACGCTGTTCAAGTTTCTCCTACGACTAGGAATAAGTGGGGCACTGGAGATTGGTCAAGATATTGATTTTATCATAAAGTGCCGATGGTTGAAGAGCGGGACTCTGTTACAAAGAAGATGGTGAAGAGGTATCCGATGGCTACTAAGATGGAAATTGAAAAGTTTAGGCTATCTCCGTCTTTTCCTTCTTCCATGACCTCGAAGGCTACCGTGAAGGCGTACAAGTGCACAGCTTCGCTGCAATGTGCTAGAGATCTTGTGGAAGAGTATGCTGCTGCCAAAATTTGGCCGTTGAAGAAGGGTTGGGCTTTTCAACGGTTTCATGTTAAGAAGATTCGAGAGATAAACTACAAATTTCCAGATAATGACTTTCATTGCCCGAGGACATTTTCTTTTGATGAAGAATTTGTGAGATCTGTGGAATGTTGAGCTGAAGATTTGCTTGGCAAGTATGTGCTGAGTGAGAGAAATAGTATCAAAAAAGTTCTTGGGAGTGATTACAAACGCTTGAACAAGGTTTTTGAAGTTGCTCATGTTGAATATGGAGATAGGCCTCCCCCTGCTTATGCTCATGAGAAGAGGCAAAGTAAGAAAGAGACTACTGCTCAGGCCAAGGGAAAGAAGTGCAAGACTGGTGTTTCTAGCAAGGTTATTGCTAAGAAATTGAAGAAAAATCAAAGTCCTTCTGTCTTGTTAGATGCTGAGGAGATTGATGCTGTTCTTGAACGAGGTTTGGATATGGAGGGGAACTTGGTTTCTGGTTTGGGTGGTGCTGGGGAAGAAGTTGTTGGTGGTGCTGGTATTTCTGAGTCTCAACTTTTAGAAGAGGAGGTGAGAAAAATTTGTATGACTTTCTCTGCTAGTGGTTTGTCTCCACTATTACTTACTCCACTTGACGAAAACTTACAGAATTTGCAAGTTCGTGGTGCTTCTGCTGGTGGTGTTGGCGAAGTTGGTACGGGAGTTGGCTTGGTCTCTGGGAGAGAGGCTCAAGTTGGAGATTTCCAAAAGGCTGCTAGGTCAGCTTCGCCAAGGCTTGGCCCTGAGGCTCCTGTCGTTGAGTCTTATGAAGAGGAAATTGGGAAAACTGCTTCGCTTGAAGGCCCTGTAGCAGTTGGGGTTAGCGAAGTTGGTGTTCCCTACATGCCCAAGAAGGTTGGTGGTTCTAGGGTCTATACCCTTGATTTTGATGAGAGTGATGACGAGGTTTTTGATGATGAGAGCAACAATGAACGTTTGATGCATTTGTCGAGCTCTACTATCCATGTTGAGAGTAAAAAAGCTGTTGAATGCAACTTGGGTGAACGCATTTCTACTGGTGAGTACTGTGGCTTTGCATTTCTTTTTGGATTTAAGTTGTCCTGTTTTGCTGACTTTTGATTTTTCCTACAGAAACTATTTTTCCTTACGCGCCCTCTTTCGCTCAGAAGAAAGTTGATTTGAGCAAGTTTTATACTCAAGATCCTGCTACTCCTGTTGTCCCCACTGATGGTGAAGGAGAGGTTTCTGATGCCCTTAAGCGTGGGTTGGAGTTTTATCAAGATAGGAGTTTGGGTCTTGACAGTTTCAAGTTCATAGGTATCGGGGCTGACAAACTTCGGATGATGCCTCACACTTCTGAAGTTCAGCTGTCAAAATGCATAGACGAGCCTTTTACTGTCCCTGATGCAGAACTTGAAATATCAAAGAAACCTTTACTCGAAGTTGCTGATGGTGGCCTATCAATGATGTATAAGGGTTCTCTTGTGATGAGAGGTTCGCGAGCGGGCTTGGAAGAGAAGGAGAAAGATTTTGCCCTCCACGAACGTGATTATCGAGCTGAAATCGAGAATCCGAAGAAGCAACTTGCTGAGAAAGAGAAAGAAAGAATTGAAGTAGTGGATGCTCACAATGTTTTGGAGGGGAAACTTATCAGTGCTCTTGCTCATGTTGAAGAAAAAGATGTTATCAAGAGGATTACAGAGGATAATGAAAATTGAGGGATAGTATGAGGCGCATTGAAAGAAAGATTGAGGAACAGGATAAAACCTTCTTTGACAACTGCAACCGTATTTGGGAACTTTGCTTTGCATGTTACAACAAATTTGGTGCTAGGCCTAAAGACAAGTGCTGGGATCTTGGTGACCGTGATAGTTTTTTCAGCTGGCTTTGTCACCAATATGAAGACTTGTCTCAGGTCATGGAGACCACTGTGGATATTGGAGTTTACTACTCTGCGCGCGTTTTGTTTCACTTGATGAAAAAAATCAAGATCCCTTGTTTGCACAGCTTTGCGATGACAACTATAAGTTTCCCTCTGTTGGAGACCTGGCTAACGTGACGAAGGCCACACAAGCATTGTGTAACAAGTATCTTGAGCAGTACTGGAGATCTGGTGGTCGAGCTCACTATTTTGATAAGGCTAAAGAGAAGTTGCAAAAGGTATGCAATGTGTTTGGCTTGTTGTGGTTTTTCTGCTCTTTGTGTCTAACTTTTTTCTTTTTGCTTGTTAACAAATTGCAAGGGAAGCGGAGGCGGCTCAAAAGGAAGTGAAAGAAGCTACGAAGAAGGATGCCAGGGCTAGAAGTTGGAGCGGAGCTGGACCGAGCGATGTTTGTGGCAGCCGACTTTAGGCTCTAGCTTTTTCTTTTGTGAGATAAGAGAGTTTCAAGATACAATGGTTCTTAATTTTTGTAAGATATGTACATGGAAGCTGTTTGACTATTTGTCCATCCTGCACAGGTTCCTCATGCTGAGCCTGTGCAGGATGTTGAAGATGTTACTTCGTTTTCGAACCTAGCGAATTTTATGACTTTCGTGTGAGGTGCGATGGTTGTGATGTCGATGATTTTCTTGCCTGTAAGTTTTTGCTCTCATTGTTTTGAAGTTGGGACTTTTTATTTTGGATGTTTTGTCTTATGATCCTTTTATAGATGTGGATACGCGATATTGTAGCACCAAGCCTCCCAACTATCGAGTTTTTGATTTCACAGATTTTGCAAGGTAAAATTTGTTATGTAAAGTTTAATTTTTCAATTACGGTTAGACTTTTGTTTTCTAACCTCTTTTTGTAGTCATCTGGGTCGAGCGCTTCACCGGCAAATGTTTGTGAGGACTTTTTGCACCGTGAAGCGGACGATATTATAAACGAAGTTGTGACCGACATACTTGATGATGCTGCCGAAGTAGTTAGTTCTCAAGATGACTAGTTTTGTTAACACATTCTTGTGATTGGGTAAATTGTACCGTAAACATTCTTTGTTGTGTCACGAAGTTTGTGAGTTTTCCTTCGCTTGTATGAATGGGCATGGAATAATTATTCTGGACTGTATTTCTTGTATAAATACTTTTATTCTTAGTGAAACTTATGCACTTTTCTTGGAAACATGATATCAGAAAATTTACCTTACCAAACTCTTGAAACGTTGTTCCTTCCTTCTCGTTCGAAGTGGGTGCGTATACTTCGCTGAGAATATTTTCACCTTAATGAAATAAAGTCAAAAAATTTGCCTTGGCAAATTTTTAGACGTCGTCCCTTCCTTTTCGAGCAAAGTGAATGCGTATGCTTCCTTAGATCCTGAAACATTTCATCTTAATGGAATAGAGTCAAAAAATTTACCTTAGCAAATTTTGAAACGCCGTCCCTTATTTTTCGAGCGAGGTGGACGCATACGCTTCCTTAGAAGCAGAAACATTTCACCTTAGTGAAATAAAGTCAAAAAATCTACCTTAGCAAATTTTGAAACACCGTCCCTTCCTTTTCGAGCGAAGTGGACGCGTACGCTTCCTTAGAAGCAGAAACATTTCACCTTAGTGAAATAAAGTCAAAAAATTTGCCTTAACAAATTTTGAAACGCCGTCCCTTCCTTTTCGAGCGAAGTGGACACATACGCTTCCTTAGAAGCAGAAACATTTTACCTTAGTGAAATAAAGTCGATAAATTTGCCTCAGCAAATTTTGAAACGCCGTCCCTTCCTTTACGAGCGAAGTGGATGCGTACACTTCCTTAGAAGCAGAAACATTTCACCTTAGTGAAATAAAGTCAAAAAATTTGCCTTAGTAAATTTTAAAACACCGTTCCTTCCTTTTTGAGCGAAGTGGACGCGTACGCTTCCTTAGAAGAAGAAACATTTCACCTTAGTGAAATAAAGTCGATAAATTTGCCTTAGCAAATTTTGAAACGCCGTCCCTTCCTTTTCGAGTGAAGTGGACACATACGCTTCCTTAGAAGTAGAAACATTTCACATTAGTGAAATAAAGTCGATAAATTTGTCTTAACAAATTTTAAAACACCGTCCCTTCCTTTTCGAGCGAAGTGGACGCGTACGCTTCCTTAAAAGCAGAAACATGTCACTTTAGTGAAATAAAGTCGATAAATTTGCCTTAGAAAATTTTAAAATGCCGTCCCTTCCTTTTCGAGCGAAGTGGACGCGTACGCTTCCTTAGAAGTAGAAACATTTCACCTTAGTGAAATAAAGTCAAAAAATTTGCCTTAGCAAATTTTGAAACGCCGTCCCTTCCTTTTCGAGCGAAGTGGACGTGTACGCTTCCTTAGAAGCAGAAACATTTCTCCTTAGTGAAATAAAGTCTAAAAATTTGGCTTAGCAAATTTTGATAAGTTAGCATTTTTTAGATTTAATAAAATATTGATGCTAACTTAGTTTTGCTAAACTTGTGCCGATATGAGAGTATATGTTGGATATACTCTTCGGTATTTTGTACTTTAATTGTGGAAACATGACTTTTGGGGAAAGTGCTTTCTCATTTATATATTCTGTGAGACTTATTAAGAGACTGCCTCGTTAAAAAACCACTCACCCTGCAAAGGGTTTCCCCTGAGTGGAAAAAGAGTGCAGCTCGTTACATTGTAAAGTTGCTTGGAATAAAACTTCTACCTCTACTTTGTTTGTTCTTCACCTTTCTGATTTGCAAGGTGATACGCACCTTCTTTGTTTGTTCTTGTGATGATGAAAGGCCCTTCCCACTTTTGTTGGAATTTTCCCACAGTGTCTTCGTCTCTTTTCCTTTTGAGGATAAAATCTCCTGGTGCTAACTCTCTTGGCTTGACCTTCTTATTGTACCACTTCTTTGTTTCAAGTTGGTACTTCTTGATATTTTTAAGTGCTTCATTTCTTTCTTCTTCGAGCAGATCTTTGCTTGTTGTTTGATCTTCTTCTATGATCATTTGAACATTTGTTCTTGGACCTTCGTATTTTATTTCTTCGGGAGTCATTGCCTCATCTCCATAAAGTAATTTGAACAGAGAAAACTCTGTTGACCTTGGTTTTGAAGTGTTGTGAGACCAGATTATTCTTGGTAATTCATCGACCCATTTTCCTTTTTTCAGGTCTGTTAAGCATTTTGAGATTCCAGTACAGATTATCCCATTTGCTCTTTCGACTGCTCCATTAGACTGTGGGTGTTTTACTGATGCGAAGCAGAGTTTGATTCCCATTGATTGATAATATTCTCTGAAGTCTTCGCTGTCAAATTGTGTCCCGTTGTCTACTATGATGTGTCTTGGGACCCCAAATCTGCATATGATGTTTTGCCATAGGAATTTTTTCATCGCGTGGGAGGACATGTTAGTGATTGGCTTTGCCTCGATCCACTTGGTGAAGTATTCAACTATTGCATATTGGTAATTGCCTTGAGCCGGAGGTAACTTTCCAACTATGTCGATTCTCCATCGTGCAAGTGGCCAAGTTAGTTCGATTGGTTGCAAGTTTGTTCCTGGTGCGTTAACTTTGCTTCCTACCATTTGACAATTATGACAAGTCTGAATGATTTCTTTGCTGTCGCTTTGGGCAGTTGGCCAGAAAAATCCTTGTCTGAAAGCTTTCCCAACTATTACTCTAGCCCCAGCGTGACATCCGTAGATTCCTTCATGTATTTCCTTCAGCAAGTTTTTTCCATCTTCCCTTGAAACGCACTTTAGTAGTGGTTTACAAACTCCTTCCTTGTATAATTCTTCGTTGATGATTTTATAGCTTCTGGTCTTTTGCTTCATTGTTATTTCATCAACTTTGTTTTCTAGCTCGTAAAATCCTTTGAGGAATGCCATAATTGGAGCTCTCCAGTCTTCGCTTTCTATGATGTGAACTTCTTTCGGTTGTTCAATTTTTGTTTTTGTTGAGGCTTCGGTGATAGTTTGGAAGAACACTTCTGGTGGCAACTCTAACTTTTCGGCAGCAACTTTTGCAATTTCATCTGTGTCCGTGTTATCATTTCTTAAGATGCTTTTCATTATGAATCCAGCGAAGTGTTTTTTTCTTGATCCCTCAATATTTGGAGATACTTTGCTAGCTCTGTATCTCTTGCTTTGTATTTTTTCTCTATGTGTCCAGCCACAACTAGAGAGTCTGTCTTGATTATTAGCTTTTGAATTCCCATTGCTCTTACTTTGCGAAGTCCTAACAATACTGCTTCATATTCTGCAATGTTGTTGGTGCATTGAAAATCTAGTCTTGCTGCGTATTTGAGTTTCATTCTAGATGGTGAAGTTATGATTGCTGCTGCTCCTGTGCCGGCGAAGCCACAAGTGCCATCACAATAGATTACTCATTCTAGTTGCTCCATTCTTTCTTGATTGTACTTTGAAGGTGTCCAATCTACTATGAAGTCGGCCAGCACTTGACATTTGATTGCTGTTCTTTTCTCAAATTTGATGAAGTATTGAGATAATTCTGCAGCCCATTTTCCCAATCTCCCTGAGGACTTGTAGCCTTGTAGTACTTCTTTGAGGGGTTAATTTGTTGGCACTCTTATTTTGTGCACTTGAAAGTAGTGTTTTAACTTTCTGGATGCCATAAGTACTGCATATGCGATTTTCTCGATTTCTAAATAGAAATTTTTTGATCCAGACAAAGCTTTGGATGCGAAGTATACTAGAACTTGTCTTGTTGAATGCTCATTTTCTTCTTCTTGTATTAGTACAGCACTGACTGTGCTTTCATTCGCTGATACATATGGTAACAAATCTGCCGTTGGATCAGGTGTTGCCAAGGTTATGGGATTGGATAGATGCTTTTTATTTCTTTGAAAGCTTCTTGCTGTGCTGGACCCCAGATGAATTTTTCCTTTTTCCCCTTTAGTGCTTGAAATATTGGGAGACTTTGCTCGGCTGATTTGGATATGAATCTGTTGAGCGAAGCTAGTTTTCTTGTCAGCTTTTGGATGTCCTTGATGTTTCTTGGCACTTGCATGTTCAGTATTGCCTTCACTTTATCTGGATTCGGGTCAATTCCTTTTGTAGATACGATGCACCCCAAAATTTTGCCTGTTTGAACTCCGAATGTGCATTTTTCTAGGTTCAACTTTAGATTTGCATTTCTGAGATTTGAAAAGGTTTCTTGCAAGTCTTCGACATGGTCTTCTCTTTTCTTACTTTTGACTACCAGGTCATCAACATATGCAAGCATGTTTCTTGGTATTTGATCTTTAAGGACTATGGATGCCATTCTAATGAAGGTTGTTCCTGCATTACAGAGCCCCTCGACCATTCTTTGAAAACAGTAAGTTTCGAATGGTGTAATGAAACTTGTGTATTCCTCGTCTTCTTTTTTATCCAGATTTGATGGTAGCCTGAGTAGCAATCGAGGAAACTAAGCATTTCACTTCCTGCTACTTGATCTACTAGAGTGTCTATTCTTGGTAATGGAAAGTTGTCTTTTGGCCATGCTTTGTTGAGATCTGTGAAATCTAAGCACATTCTCCACTTTTTATTTTTCTTCTGCACCATTACTATATTTGCAAGCCAAGTTGTGAATTGAACTTCTCTTATGACTTTAGCATCTAACAATCTTTGGACTTCGGCTTTTGCAGCTTGTATTCTATCTTCGGACAACTTTCAGAGTTTTTGCTTTCTCGGCCTGAAGTTTGGGTCGATGTTTAACTTGTGTTTTATGAAATCCCTGCTTACTCCTCCAAGATCTTGTGCGGACCAGGCAAAGATATCTTTGTTACTTCGCAAGACTTGTATTATCTTTTCTTCTTCTTCTTTTGATAAGTTTGTGCCGATGATTACTTGTCTTTCTTGCACCATTGGGTCAAGTGGTACTTGCTTCGTGTCATCGCAAGGCTTCACTTTTTCTTGTGCCTTCGCATTTTCAGTTTCAGGCTCGTCATCTTCTTGTATCACGTGAATATTTTTGAAGGCAGGGCTTGCATCTCTTTCTATGTTTCTTGCCTCCGTTTGATCGCCGAAGACTGTTATGACACCATTGACTGCTAGCATCTTGACTGCTGGCATCTTCATGCATAAGTATGGGTAGCTTACTATGGCTTCAAAAGCATTTAAACTTCCCCTTCCAAAGACCGCGTTGTATTGGCTATGCATCTCAAAACATCAAATGCTATCTGGTCTATTCTCGTATTGTTCACTATTCCAAATGAAACTGGCAGGACAATTCTGCTGATGGAGTTTATTTTCTTTTTGAAGGGTTATGAGGGTGCTACGCTAGCCAGAAAACAAAACTTTTTTGCCTCATAAACCAGGATTTACTGCTAGTTATAGGTCATGGGATTACCACTAGATGCGCGGATGCAGCGGAAGACGACTCGATGTAGTCGTACGTGTCGCAGCAGGCAGTGCAGTTGTGTGGTCATTCGTTACATCAATCCCCTCGTGTAGTTTGTCCCAGTGCTCCAGATGCAGCACCTCCGAGGTGTACCACACGTACAGGGAAGAAGCGATGCGCCTCCGGACTGCTAGGTCCATGAGGAACAGAAGGCGCGAGCGTGGGGAGGGCAACAGCGGCTGTCCAAGGCATGTAACCCTCACCGCGTGCCCTACCCCTTGCTTATATAGGCGTCCCCAATGAGCTAACGAGTTGGAGGCCCATTAGTAACCCTAAGCCTTGTCTAATTTGGGTCCAACCCAAATTAGGCTTCCAGCCCCTTAAATGTGCGACTCTATGGGTTCACGCACACATTGACATGGGCCGAGTACTCCTACTCGCCCAATAGTTGACAGCGGCCTCTAGCAAGGCGTGACAACTCCTACGTGCACGCAAGGACAACTTTAGAATAACCATTCAAGTAATTGAGTTCCACAAACAATTCATATAATTGCCAATCAATACAAGTTGTCTAAAATGGATATTCAATGAACACTTTATTAATCATGGATACAATCGGAATATCATTATCTCATGATTAGCTTTAGGGCATATTCCCAACAGTCTCCCACTTGCACTAGAGTTAATCTCTTAGATGTCTAATCCCCATAGACCTCATGTGCGCCTCATGCTTAGGCTGTGGAAGAGCCTTTGTCAAAGGATCTACTATATTCAAATCCGTATATATTTTGCACAGTTTGATCTCTTCTCGTTTCACAAACTCTCGAATGAGATGAAACTTTCGGAGTACATGTTTGTTCTTCTGGTGATCCCTAGGCTTCTTAGCCTATGCAATTGCCCCATTGTTATCACAATGTAAATTCAATGGGCCCAACGCATTTGGAAACACACCAAGATCAATGAGGAACCTCCTCAACCAGACACCTTCCTTTGTAGCACCAGAAGCTGCAATGTACTCGGCTTCTGTTGTAGAATCAGACACTGTCTCCTACTTGGAACTTTTCTAGCTAACTGCACCACCATTTATTGTGAACACAAAACCTGATTGAGATAGTGAATCATCCCTGTCGGTTTGGAAGCTAGCATTGGTGTAACCGTTTACAACGAACTCCTCCTCACCTCCATAGATTAGGAACACATCCTTAGTCCTTCGTAAGTACTTAAGAATGTTTTTAACCAATGTCCAGTGACTCTCACTAGGATTGGCTTGATACCTGCTAACAACACTTAGAGCATAGGCTACATCTGGACAAGTACATATCATGGCGTACATGATGGAACCAACTGCCGAAGCGTATGGAACCTTACTCATGTGGTTGCGCTCAGCATCTATTCTGGACCGCCAACACTTGGCTACTACTGGCACCTTTCTTGATGTCAGCTTCTGCTATTTTTAGCATACCACACAGTTCACTCAAGCCTCTCTCTGCTCCAAGCATATGGTAGTTCGAGATGAAGTTTCCATAGCTAGGCGGAAGAGATGAGAGAATAAAATCAGTGGCCAACTCTTGGCCGATTGGGAAGCCTAGCTTCTCCAACCTTTGAGTGTAACCAACCATCTTAATTACGTGTGGTCCTACTATTGCGCCCTCTGTAAGCTTGGTTTCCACAAGCGCCTTAGAGACATTGAACCTTTCAGTCCTGGCCTGCGTGCGGAACATCTCCTCAAGCGCCACGATCATATCATTCGTAGAGTGATTGTTATCAAAATGCATCTATAGATCAGGTTCCATACAAGCAAGCATAAGGCAACTCACTTCAAGATCAGCATCGCATGCTTTCTTGTAAGCGGCTCTTTCAGCAGTAGGTGCATTTTCACCAGGCTCATCTGGTAATGGGGTGTCTAGAATATCTTTCTTTTTCTCAGCCCTGAGAATAATTCTCAGGTTGCGGATCCAATCCGTGTAATTTGTTCCATTCAACTTATCTTTCTCAAGAATTGTACGCAAAGAAAATGGTTGATTGCGAATAGCCATCTACAACAAAAGTAATGCAAAATACTAAGACAATGTATCCATGAAGGAGTAAATTATATCAAATAGAATATACTCCCACTAAAATCAATATCCCTCAATTGATTCTTAGTGATTCAAGACCCATAACTAACATCCCGACAAGTGATCTTTAGCATCCCTGCTGGTCGGTATGGTAGATTGGTAAGCAACACCTTGCTAATCATATCTCATATGACTCTTGTTGTTGGGCCAGCATCCCTATGCCAAGCACTCAAACTTTCCATGCATCAAGATCCCTAACCGTTAGGATGACCTTGTTCAAGTAACCAAACCTTCTTGCAGTAAGTATCCGATACGAACCTGCCTAGTCGAGGAAAACCAGTGGCACTCTAATTTCATAGACCCACCACTGATTGTACAAGACTTATGACAGTGCAAGGTTTGGGGAAGTATTTAACTTAAACATTGCTGATGGATCGTTCTACTTCACTACCTCACTCATGTAGACAAAACATAATAGCATATGAAAGTAGAACAAATAATGAGAATCACATTCACACATAGTGACATGGTATGACCCTTTAATGAATAGTGATCTCCATCTCCATCATCTTGCCCATCATGGTGATCTCCATCTCCACAATCCATGTGTGCCATCCTTCTTGTGATAAGTCCTCCAAGAACTATCTTATCGCAGACTATACTAATTACATAGTCACGTAAACACAAGATGGCGCACAGGCCAATACATCAAATGGCAACACATATGGCTCTAGCCGTATTGCTTACATGACACGCAGGCCATGAAAGAATTACACACATACATATGGGCCATACCAATTCACAACATACCCTGCAAAAACAAGTTAGGCGTAGAACGATTCTATGCGCTACGACAGGTAGCAACACCGGATTACATAGATCACATCTATGAAATTGCTATAAAAATCTCATGAAATTGATCTCATCAACCTGAATTCGAACCATTCAGAGTCCCTCTATTTTCACTAGATCAATCTCATTGATCTATGCCCAACATGTATGGTCTTACGTGTATCACTTAACTCAGATGGCGGATTAAATCGACCGGTATGAGTAGATCGTTACACGGCCACGCATCAAGAGCATGAAAATAGATTGAGTTTCCATCTACCACCCCTTTTCACAATTGATCTAATCAAACTATGCAACCAAGACTAGCAGATCGCATCTACTATCTTTGCATATCATCTATATGCCATCAACTGAACCTATAACGAGCAGGTACAGCTCCGATACCGCCCTCACCACCGCTCTCGTCGCTGCCCGAGCTATTGCCACGGTAGGGCAGGCTCGTAAGCGATGCACAATGCGCGATGCGGCCGAGGCCCTGGCCCGCCAGATGGCCATGGTGAAGCAGCTCCTCATCCCCCTACCTCACATGACGTCGGGGCCACCACCTTCGGCTCGACGGGCCACCACGTGTCCCACACTGTGATTCTCTGGCACGACCCGACCGATCCGCTCGTGGCATAGGAGGAGCTCACTCCGGGCATCCAGCCATGGTCCACCTCTGTGCCAGGGTCCTTGTCTTCCTTGACTGCCCTTGCCGCCACTCCACCGCTGCGTACGTCCACTCTGGCACTGACATCTCTTCTTGGTCCTCCTCCCTCCGGGCTGAGCGGGGGTGGGGGGCCATGGCAGCTGCCGCTGATACGGAAGGGGGCATGGTGCAGGCTCTGGGCATGGGATGACACCCGTGCCTCCATGGGATGGTGCACCCTGGCCATCCTTCAGCAACCCATGGTTAGGGCGCATCTCCATGTGGCCCTTCCAGGGTGCCGGTGCCGATCCTCGTACTCCGGCAGCCATGCTCACCGGTGCTGTCCCAACCACACCATGGGCTCTACCTCCCGAGTCGTCGCCAGGGCATGTCATTTGCGATCCGACGGCACTAGCCCGCTCCTTCAGCACCATGGGCTTGACACCTCCCGTAGGACTTGATTGGGTTGCCAACTCGGGTGCCGCCTACCACACCATTTTTGATCCCGGTATACTCACGTCTGTCCACCCTCCTCCATCTCTTCCTTTGTCCATCATGGTCACAAATGGTTCTTGTCTTCCTGTTACATCCATGGGTTCCGCTACCACTCCTGGCTCTTTTCGTCTTCCCAATGTTCTTGTTGCTCCTGACATGGTTCACAACCTCCTCTCTATTCGTCGCTTCACCACCAACAACTCTTGTTTAGTTGAGTTTGACCCCTCTGGCCTCACTGTGCAGGATCTAGCCTGCCGTCGCTCTCTCCTCCAGTGTGACAGCGCGGGACCCCTTTACACCCTTCAATTTCCTTCTTTCACTGTTTCACCTTTGCCTTCTACTTCGTTCGCTGCCTTCATCACCTCCACTTCTTCCATGACTTGGCACCATCCTCTTGGCCATCCCGGACGTGATGCTTTGGCACATCTCAGTCGCACCTCTGATGTACCGTGCACTCGCGCTCTCGATGAGCATTTGTACCATGCGTGCTAGTTGGGCTACCATGTGAGGCTTCCTTTTCCTACTTCCTCCTCCCATGCGGCTCATATCTTTGATCTTGTCCATTTTGACTTGTGGACCTCCCCTGTACTAAGCTTGTCTAGCTATAAGTACTATCTCGTGGTGGTCGATGATTTTTCTCATTACTCTTGGACCTTTCCATTACGCCTCAAGTCTGATGCATTTCCCACACTCCTCCACTTCTTTGCCTGGGTGTCCACTTAGTTTGGCCTCACCATTAAGGCCATCCAGTGTGACAACAGGCATGAGTATGACAACGCCACCTCTCATTCTTTCTTCCTCTCTCGTGGCGTTTAGTTGCGCATGTCTTGCCTCTACACCTCCACTCAGAAGGCAAGGCTGAGCATATGATTCGCACCACGACAGATGTCATGCATACCCTTCTCTTCTAGGCCTCTCTCCCTGCTTGCTTCTGGGTTGAGAGCCTCCACACCGCCACCTATCTTATCAACCGCCTGCCCTCTACTGCTTCCCCTACCCCTACCCCTCACCACACTCTCTTCGGTACCCCTCCTCGATACGATCACCTTCATGTCTTTGGGTGCGCGTGTTACCCGAAAATCTCCTCCACCTCTCCCCACAAGCTCGCACCCCGTTCCACCCTTTGTCTCTTTCTTGGGTACTCCCATGATCACAAGGGGAACCGCTGCTTTGACCTCTCCTCTCGCCATGTCCTCATCTCTCGCCACGTCGTGTTTGATGAGTCGGTGTTCCGTTTCTCCACCCCCACCTCCACTACTTCTCCTGACCCTGAGGTGGTCTCTCTTTTCCCCACTGACCCAGTGGTTCAGCCACCGTTTCCTCTGTACCATATAGGTACACCTCCCGCACACCCTCCAAGTGTGCCAGTCTTGTATCCGTCGGCTTCCACTGGCTCACCACTAGGCCTGGACGACCCCAGCCTGGTGGAGGTAGCCCTTGAGCTCCCACCTCCGCTCTATGAGGCTTCGCCACCGCCCGCCATTCCTGACGTCGCCGTCCCAGGGGCAGGGCAGGCGCCCCCTCATGGGTGCTTCGGCCACATCTACCAGCGGCGGCAGGCACCAGCTCTACCATCGTTGCCTACGCCGCCTCCTCCCGGGCGCTTCGGCCACGTCTACCAGCGGCGGCAGGCGCCGGCTTTGCCGCCTCCTCAGCCATCGTCGGCTCCTTCGGCACCGCCCTCACCGGCTCCTCCATTGACCCCGACACCTCCAGCGGGGCCCCCTTCTCCACCGCTACCAGCTGCCCATGTCGAGCCGCCAGTGTACCACCCGCCGCTTCTTCATCGACACCTGCGCCATGTTCACCCCATGGTGATATGGCACACAGCCGGTGTCCTGCGGCCCCGAGCTCTTGCAGTGATGCCCGGGGAGCTGTAGGTCCCTCTCCTATGCCCTCTTCTGTCCATGCCGCCTTGGTGGATCCTCACTGGCGTCACATGATGGAAGAAGAGTATGCGACCCTTCTTGCCAACCACACATGGGACCTGGTGCCTCGACCACCCGGCTCCAACGTCGTCACGGGCAAGTGGATTTGGAAGCACAAGCGGTGAGCTGATGGCTCCTTGGAGCGCTACAAGGCTTGTTGGGTTCTCCGGGGGTTCACTCAGTGGCCCGGTGTTGACTATGATGAGACCTTCAGTCTAGTAGTGAAGCCAGCTACTGTCCGCGTAGTTCTCTCACTGGCTTTCGAGCGCTCCTGGCCTGTACATTAGCTGGATGTCAAGAATGCCTTCCTTCATGGCACTCTGACTAAGACGATCTACTATAGCCAGCCAACAGGTTTCATGGATTCTTCTCGACCTGACTTGGTCTGCCGGCTCAACAAGTCTCTCTACGGTCTCAAGCAGGCACCTAGGGCTTGGTACTCTTGGTTTGCTACCTTCCTGCTGGCTTCACGGAGGCCAAGTCTGACACCTCACTATTCATATACCATCATGAGGGTGAGACTACTTACCTACTCCTCTATGTGTATGACATTGTTCTCACTGCCTCTAGCAAGTCCCTACTCCAGCGCATCATTGTCTCTCTCCAGAAGGAATTTGCTATGAAGGATCTTGGTGTGCTCCATCACTTCCTCGGCGTCGCTGTTGAGCCCCGACCTTTAGGCTTGTTCCTCCACCAGTGGCAGTTCACTCTTGACATTCTGGAGCAAGCAGGGATGACTGACTGCAAGCCCTGTTCTACCCCGGTCGACACTCAGGGCAAGCTGTCAGAGGCCGCGGGTCTGATGCTTGGGCCAGATGACTCTACCGCCTACCGGAGCCTTGCTGGCGCACTCCAGTACCTCACCTTCACCTAGCCTAACATCACCTATGTTGTGCAGCAGCTGTGTCTCTACATGCATGCTCCGCGGGAGCCCCACCTTACTGCTCTGAAGTGACTCCTACGGTACCTCCGTGGCACCCTCGACTATGGGCTGCTCCTCGGCCGGTCCTCCTCTGCCAAGATTGTTGTCTACACCGACGCTGACTGGGCAGGCTACCCAAACACCCGCAGGTCCACCTCCGGCTACGCTGTCTTCCTGGGTGGCAACCTTATCTCTTGGTTGTCCAAGCGCCAACCAGTGGTCTCACGCTCCAGTGCCGAGGCGGAGTACCATGCCGTTGCCAACAGCGTGGCCGAGGCCGCTTGGCTCCGCCAGCTCCTGGCTGTGCTTCACCGCCCTCTTGCTAGGAGCACACTCATCTACTGCGACAACGTTAGTGCAGTCTACCTCTCCACCAACCCTGTGCAGCACCAGCGGACCAAGCATGTGGAGATCGACTTGCACTTTGTCCACGGCCGTGTGGCCATCGATGACGTTCGAGTCCTTCACGTCCTAACCACCTCCCAGTTTGTAGACATCTTCACCAAGGGCCTCTCTTCCTCGACCTTCTCCGAGTTTCACTCTAGCTTCAACATCACTAGTGGCTAGTTGTGGCTGCGGGGGGGGTATTGTGCTTCTCCGTGTATTGTGCTTGTTTTCTTTCTTATCCAGTCTTGTACTCCGCTGCGCCGGTAGTCCTGACTGCAGGGGGTGTTGGAGTATGTGTATTAGGCCCATATGGCTAAGCCCATGAGGCCCTTGTATACAGACTACATAGCTACCCTTCTAGGGTTAGCCCAATAATCTAATCACAATTTCAAGCAAGTCCCTACCTGGAAAGTACCATTTTCTTGAGGAGGTCAACTAATGAGGATTATGGCAAACCAAATAAATCCTCTGTTGAATGGTAATGTCTACCTCATTCTCTAATTTGCTTGCCTGTTGTGTTATAACATTTGTTTGATAAAATTCTCTAGGGAAGTATCATGTTGTTAGTTCATGTCAACATCCTGTATCTCCTATAAAGTTATCTTGTATTCAGTCCTAGTTTTCTCGCACTAATATCTACTATTAACAGTGTGTGCTGTTCCTGTTTGTACTTCCATGGATCAACTAAATCTAATACTCCCTTGATTTCAAACTGTAAGTCATTTTGGCTTTTTGAGATTCATATGTTTGATTATGTATGCAGACACAGGTGTGTATCTAGATGCATAGCAAAGGCTATGCACCTAGAAAAGCCAAAATGACTTCCAGTTTGGAATGAAGGGAGTATATACTAGTGTTTTCTGATTCTTTTGTCTATTTCCCTTGTTAGCTACAATCTCCATTTCCCATGACTTGTTTTCTTTGTTTGCTACAATCTCTTCTTCCTATGCCTTCTTTTGTTTTATTAGAGGAAACTCATGCTGAACTACCTCAAATTCCACATAACTTTTGTTTCTACTTTTGTGTTAGACAATCCTTCTTTAGCTTGTGGTTTCCTGACATCCATGTAATTGATTCCTTTCAGGTCTATGTTTATAAAGAGAGGTCAAGCATTGGAAGTCCCATCATGACCTTCATTTCTGGTGCTAATACTTCTAACCTTCCTGGCCATCTGAACTGGAACAGATTATTTTGATGAATTGCATCTCAAGGCTGGTGCAGGGGTTCTAGCAAAGGTCTGAGTGTTTAACATTATTTTTTAGCATACAAAGCCATCTTCCAACTATCAGATCATTGCTTAGTAGTGTTACAAATGAAGAAGAGCTGAACTGGATCATACTATTGAGGCCCAAAGGGAAATGTATATATAGTACAAGAGAGCACCCAAACCCTAGAATAGGAAAAGACT
>CM041639.1:26846277-26894599 GCA_023333625.1 Bothriochloa decipiens | reverse complement strand
AAAAAAGAGCTAAACTGGATGTTGATATTGAGGCCCAAAGGGCAATATATATAGTACAAGAGAGCACCCAAACCCTAGAATAGGAAAAGACTAAACTACCCTTGACATATGACATATATTACACTACTACACTTAACACCCCCCTCAAATGCAACGTAAATGCAATTACGTTGCATTTGAAGAGTTGAGACTAAACATTAGACTTAAACAAAAACATGAAATTGATACATCCAAAGATCAAAGATGTCATCAAAGCGTGCAACTCTTGAACATGTCGATGTAGAAATGATCTTCTCCGCAAGTGGGTACTGCCTTCACAACCGTACTTTAGCAAATACCTCAAGTCTTCACAAACCAGTACATCAACTCTTCAAACATGAACCTTGCTTTGGAGAATTGAACTCGACAATAACATTGAAATGTGTCAAACCAGACAAATGAAGGGAATGAGAGATCACTGCTGCAAGACGGCAAGCAGGAGGACATGTGATGATGACGACGACCATTAAAAGGCCATTGGTCATGAAGTGTAGCAAAATGGCCATGAAAGAGACCAAGAGGGCATAGTCGCATCGATGATGATGTTGATTAGCTAAATCGCCGGGACTCAGCTAACCAAGAAACAAATAAAAATGTGGCTGATTTGACAAATTTTGTGGACTCACATGGCTTAAACGAAATGTGACGTATATAATTGGACTTGGATTGGATGGACACTGATGCAACAGATGTAGTGGAATTTAGAAACAGGGCCTCAATATGCTTAGCAGCAGCAAGATAAAATGGTGATAGCAGACATACCTCTGTTCTGTTGTGCTCCAAAATAGAGCAGAGCAACACAGAACAGAGCACCATTGTAGCACACATGGAAGAGAGCACAAGCAGTAGGAACAGGAGCACCTCTTCTGACACACAGTTGAGCAGAGCAGAGCAGAACACCAAGATGTGCAATGCTTCTTACTCATGAGCGGACAAATAGGAAGACTTGTGGACGGAATCGAGCACCACTGCAACTGGCGGCTGTTGAAGATGAGGTAGGTCCAAGGCTCGTGGCTTGAGGATGAAGCCTGCCATGAGCACGGACAGGGGCAACAATGCCACGCCCTGCTCAGGCCCTGCACGATGAGGGCCCCGTCTCCGCACATCGAATCGGAGCAGCCCACCCGACGTGCGGACGGGCCGCGTAGACGACGCGGATGTATGATGGGCGGATCTGAGGCAGCACCGATGACTGCTGAGGGCGCAACAGATGCGGGGGAGGCAGCACCGGATCTATGATGGGCGGATCTGAGGCAGCCGCGACGGCAGCCAACTGACAAAGGACAACAGACGACATGACGGCGGTGGGGGCACCGGATCCGCGATGGGCGGATCAGAGGTGGAGGAAGAGCGATGGAGGTGCTACTCCATAACGGCGGACAGCAGCATCTCCACGTGATGGCAACAATGACGAAGACAGGCGATGATGGGCTAGAAACAAAATGGTACGCTGCTCTGCTACTACGCTCTGCTACTGCTGGGACTCGATCTACTGGAACTAGGACTCAATCTTATTGGGACTGGGTTTGGGGCAACTGGAGATGCCGCCCCTGGGAGCAGGAATTGATCCTCCTGGGGATGGCGCAGCGGGATGACAAGAGTGTAACTACCCAAAAATCCGAGCTACAAAATTTTTTTGACAAAACCCTAAGTGATGAGTGTGACATGTCATCATCTTCAACCTAAACATGCACATAGCCCTATCATGACATGCATAGCATCCATGTGATCATAGCATAAACAATATCTCTTACCTTGATCAATGTTTCATATGTTGTATCATAATGTTTCAATAGCCTTACCCTCTATGTTTCATTAGTTCACATGTCATGTTGCATTATATTGTGATTTGGCTTTTATTTGATTTATGTGTTGTTTAACAAAATGAGACCATAAATATTTATTTTCACAAATAATACTAAGGGAATAATACCTTAACAATAAAAGGGCCTTGTATGCTCACTACCTTGTTATTTAAAGTTAGCACATCACACACATATATATATATATATGTATATATAAAAGTATTTGAAAATGGAAAAAGGAAAGAAAATAAAAAGAGAAAGAGAAGAAGCCTTTTGGCCCGAGCAAGCAACCAGCCCAGCCCGTCCTACTCTTTCTTCTCTCCCCTTCGCGCTGCACCGGCCCAGCCGTCCGCTCGCCCTCTCCCTTCCCTTCTCTCTCGCACGTCGGTCGACCCAGCAAGCCACGGGCCCAGCAAGGAACCGCCCGCGCCGCTTCACGCCAGGCCGCCCGCCGCAGCCGCTGACGATGGGGTCCCGCTGTGGGACCCACATGTCATCACGCTGCTGAGGTCACTAGATCGCTCTGCTTTTCTCCCCCACGTGCCGCGCACACCCGCCTGAGCTCGCCCGCGTCTCTGGCCACCCTATCCTCTGTCACCCCACAACGATGACCGCCAGGACCGCCACATTGGCCGACAAGCCCAGCCACAAAACACCCACGGTCGCAAGCACCTCGCTCTACCACGCGCACGCACAACCGCCCGTGCACGGCTGTCCCCTGCCTATCCCCCTCTCCCTTAGCCGCAAAGCCATCTCGGCTTGAGCCACTGCCTGCTGGAGCCCACCGGAGCCGAGGGAGCTTCCTGGAAGTTTCCCTTGGACAGGAATGCCCTCGGCCACTCGAGCTCTTGACCTCCATGCCCCTCGCCGCACTACCTACTGCCTTCGCCCATATAAGAGCGAGCCTCGGTGCTCTAGGGTTCCCCAGAAACTGCCGCCACCTTGGTGGCCAGTCAAATTCACTGTGCCAGCCTCAATTGGAGAAGAGGGGAAGGAAGGGAGAAGAAGAGAGGCGGGGAAGAAGAAGGCCGCCGCCGCCAGAGTTGGGGAAGAGGGAGGAGCGCCGTCGTGGAACTGCTGCTATGGAGCCGTCGGGACGAGGAGCCGAAACGGAACCGTGAGCAGGAGCTGTTGGACGTGTACCACGCCTCCATCCTCGTCAACTGTTGGTGAGCACCGCTGCCATCGTCGCTCTTCCAAACCTCCGCCTTGCTGCCGGTCATGGCGCTTGCACCGAGCACGTTGGCCGAGGCCTCTGCTAGCCATCTTGGACACCAGCACACACACACACACGGTCTAGCCAAGCCCAAGGACCACGACATCAGGAGGATGCCGGATCGGATGCCGCCATGCCCGCCGTTGCACGCCGAGCACCGCCACGGCGAAGCCACCCTGCCGCCTCACATTGAGCTTTACCCTCCTTTGACCTCGGATCTGCACTTGCCTTGATGAGACAGACCCCGTGCGCTTCTTGGCTCCGCGTTTGCCTCATCGGAGCACCGTCCCCAAGCCATCTTGCCGCTGTCATGCCAACGCGCTGCCGCTCCAGAGCGCCACTGATCAACGTCGTTCCTCGCCATCTCCAACAGCCCCAACAGACAAGAAGGTGATGAGCACCACCGTCGAAGGAAGCTGCATTGCCTCGAGGAGAAGATGGAGGCCGTAGACCCGCCTAGGGTGCTGTTACCGTGCACCGAGGTTCCGCCTGAGCTCCACCGTGGGAGTTGCTACCCACGCGGACTCCGCCGTGGATTTTGGTCACCACCCGCGCCTTAGGAAGGTGCTGCGTGACTTCAATCATGCTCCTGTGTGCCGAATTGGAACCGAAGTGGCTCGGTGCGAAGAGTTCACCAAGCGCCACCGCATCGACCCACGGTCCGCCGTAGAGCGTGTCACCGGGAGCCAAGCTGCCACCTTGAAGCCCACCTTCGAGTTCACCATGGTGTCCTGAAGCTGATGGACTAGAAGATTACACCGGAGGACCATCGTAGCGCCAAGAATTGGAGATTCCCCACCGTTGGCGAGCCTTCACCGTCGGGCGAAGGAGACAGAGGAAGGGGATAAGTTCGGCCAGAAGGAGATGGACGTGGTCCATGTGAACCGTGACGCTGAGAGTGGGACCAATGGGAATCGGTGCACCGTGAACCGATCGGTGGACCGCGTGGACCTAGACACGGACCGAGTGGATGCGGCTCATGTGGACCTGAGTCGCTGACAATGGGCCCAGCAGACACCGGAGCACCGTGGACCGAGCGCCGTGAACCGAGCCCGGTTTGAATCTAGTGTGACGACATGGCAGCACTAGAGTGTGCCATGTGGCGGGCCTGGCCTAGCCCATATCCGGCCCACTTGACCCATTAGCGGCCCAGTGGGGCCTACAAGACCATTGACCATTGACTGTTGACTGCTGACGTCAGCAGCGACGTCACCCCGGACCCACCTATCAGTTGTTCGTTGACCCGGTCAATGCTGATGTCAGCATGATGTCATCCGCCACATCAGCAGCTGTTTTGTCTCTGTTGGACCCGCGCATGACACGTGGCCCAATCACAGGCTGCCACATGTCAGCACCAGATAAATCAGCTCTTTTTCTTTTTTAGAAAATGGTTAAATCTTTGAAAAATCATAACTAATTCATACGAGCTCAGATAATTATGATCCACATATCCAAATTTTCTATAAATCGAGCCCTATCTATCTAAGCTATGTTTGAGTGCATTTGGATCTTCTATTTGGCATTCATTCTTTGTGCTAATCTATAGGGGTCGCTTCCACGACCGTTAATTCTCGGTTACAGGGTCGAGCGAGGACAGGTCTGACGACAGTGACTACCAGGAAAAGTCTGATAGCTATGTCAGTAAAGGTGCCACATCTCACCTAACCTCATAGATCCCATTATGCATGGCAAATGTAGTATGGCTAGTGCTTTAATTTCTGTTGCTATATAATGATTTTCCTATGCTAGGATTGCATAGTAGATCAATACTTGTTGAGCCCTACCTTGTTGTAACCTATCACCTGCTTACCCGCTGTTATGTTAGCCACTTGCTTATCTGCTATATTTATATTTATACTTCACTCGCTTACATTTTGATGCGACGTGATGAACCCCGAGAAGGCCTAGAGGGTGCCAGGCTTGGTGTGTGTGTTGATGGGACAGATGAGCATGTGAGCTGTTGTTGAGGTATCTGGGTATGGGGTGGATTTTTACGGCAGGGTGTAGGGTGAGGGTTGAGTTGATTGAGCTGGGATCTACGATGAGCTTCTGGAGCAAGTCTTGCCGGGAAATGGATCTGGACATTCCCGCGAGAGAAGCCTGTGGTGGGCTAACTTGGGTGTGATGGAGAATCCTGGGTGGAAGCCTTTGAGGGGTGGAAGCCAGGATGAGCTTGTCGTGATAGCACGTTAAAGAACAACCCTGACGAAGATACCCTGGCTTGGTCACATTTAGGAACTATTGCGCTGGTATCCAGACCTTGGGAATCCCTTGCTTTCCACTCGCTCTCCATGGGGGGAGACGGCCGAACCGCTGGATAGATCGATGCCATTACTACTAGACAAGTAGTGATAGGGAGGTATATGCATGGGATGGAGCTAACACCCTTCTAAGACGATCATGGCACCCTCTTCGGGAGTGGGCACATGTCATGGTGTTCTCTTCGGGAGTGGACACATGGGCTCTTCACAGTTCCAGCGATCTAGAGCTGGATGGTAGAATGACATCGTTCTATGGCAGTAGGCGCCCGGCATCTGCCTAGGTGGTGATCAACACCGATGATGGTTATCTAGTGGATTAGTGAAACCTCTGCAGAGTGTATGGTTGATCGATCGATACATATGCTGACTCATTGGCCATGGACCTTTCCTGAGTTTCGCATGCACCGGACTAGAGAGTGGAGTGTTCTACCTTCCCCCTGAGCATGATTTCCGGCCGTGAGCCAGGTAGAGGGCTGCGGGCCGCTGAGACAAGCCGAGAGGGAGTTGGCTTGTCGACTTGAGTCTGAGATGGTGTTGGAGGAGATGGGATGGTGAATCAGAGATGGATGATGACGGATGTTGTGGGATGGGAATGTGCTTAAAACTTGATTTATTATATTATTTATATACTTAATTTGCCTGCATAGGAAAACCCCAGCCTTATAGGTTCCTTTTGATATATCCATAATTTGCATCCAATTACCACAAAGAAATGCATAGGGTGAGAGTGTGGCCAGTACAAATCGTACTGAAAATTTGGTTTTAGGTTCAAGGAGTGAGTACTCTTCTAGGGAGTACAGCGATTAAGGGTTTCGTGTCTACGCTCAAGTTGGATCGAGGATGATAGCTTCCGCCTACAAGCTTTTATTTTTATGCTGCATGAACTCTGATTCCGCCAAGAGGCGATGTAATAAGTTATTGTAAACCTCTCTATTGCACTCTTTTGTTCGATGCATGGACTATGGTATTCAACTGTTATCGGGTAATGTGATTTAAACGGTCATATTACACTTCGACTCTATGGATTTCTCCTCGCGGAAATCAAAGTCGTTTCAGAGAGGGTGGTCAGCCGGATGGAACCTAGAACTGTGATACCATGTTACAAATGAAGAAGAGCTGAACTGGATCATACTATTGAGGCCCAAAGGGAAATGTATATATAGTACAAGAGAGCACCCAAACCCTAGAATAGGAAAAGACTAAACTACCCCTGATATATGACATATATTACACTACTACACTTAACATAAATTTGTTACAAATGAAAAAAGAGCTAAACTGGATGTTGATATTGAGGCCCAAAGGGTAATATATATAGTACAAGAGAGCACCCAAACCCTATAATAGGAAAAGACTAAATTACCCCTGACATATGACATATATTACACTACTACACTTAACAAGTAGAACTCCCGGTTCACTGCATCATTTTCAAGAAGCTGCTGTTACTATTGTAATAACATCAACAAGAGAATGAAACCTAGAGTCCTGGTAGTACCATTAGTTTTTTAACATAAAATACAGCAGGGGAGGCCACAATAAATATCATTACTAGTGTCACCTAAGATATGATATATATGTAGTACTTAGTCGATAGTACTCTGTTTTCTCTGAAAAGGCTTCCTGAAACTTTAGTCGAAAGTACCAGTATGAAGTATGAACCATGACTCCATCTCTCCAAGGTTGAAAAATGCAGCATTGTATTTTTTACAAAACAACCATATTTGAGGTTAACATCGAGTACAAGGGATTGTGAGTTTTACAGATGTTTAAGCTTCTTACTATTTTATTTTCTGAAACTCTTGCCAGTTCATTTGATTCAACCTGCAGCTAAGACAGCATCAAATAAATGATTGTGAGTTGTACACAGATTTCCTTCATGCAAAGATTGCATTAACTCTATACAGTTCCAAAACTATCTTACTAATTCTTTTGTTTCAACTACTTAACTAGATAGCTCATTAGTGACAGAAGTTGTTGAATAATTTGCTGCTCTTGCATCTGCAACTGCAGACCAACCTTCAGTTAAGGCTGCAGCTTGGTGACTAGTATCTGAAACTGCAGTGCATTGAACAGCAGCCAAGCTGTAGTGGGAACACTTGACTAGGACTAGTGGGGACACAGATTTTTGGTAGGCCATTGTGTCCCTTTGCTAATTAGTATTGCAGGCTTATCCTGTTTGACTGCACTATAGCAGCACACCTTCCTGGTTTCAGTTCATACATAAAACTGAACCACTCCTCTGTGTATAAATATGTATCCATGGTAATGTAAGTTTTCAGTTCAGTTACCACAACCAAAGGGCAGAGCCTTGGCCAACGCTGGAGCTTCTTTAGTGTGTGTGGGCTGTTCTCAAGAGTGTTAACAGCAGTACCAACGTGCTGTGTGTGTGCGCTCAGGTTCTTCTACCTCTAGCCATAGTGAGTGGGTGTGTTGGTGAGCTTGGCAGCTTGCTGCTCACCTGTGCAGGGATCCTAGGGACTAACAGAAGTCAGTAAGCCTTTGCCAGAAGATTATTCCCTCTGTGCCGATTTATAGGTAATTTTGCCTCCCATCCATGGTTAGGATTTGGCTAGTTTCTGATTAGCACTATCGTTTGTCTTGCTTCCTGTCCATGTTGATTGGTCCTGAATTTTCCCCATTGTCTCTGTTTGTCTTGGCCAGCTACAGACAAGCCTGCAACCTTGGGCTGCGATTATTGATGACACCCATTGTTAAGCGAGAACACTTCCTTTCTCACATCGAATGATATTTTTCTACTTCCATGTGGATTGAAAATCGGTTATTTTTTACAGTTCTGTTGGGCAAATGCGCTTGTCATATCCACAACAGTAGAAAAGATAAGGAAAAAATATCTTAAAACTGAATTATCTGCCCTTCCCACTGAGCAATACTTTTTTGGATCAACAATGAATTGATGATTACTTGGGCTAAACTATTAGAACAGATTACTGATTGTTTTTTGCTATGTGTTGTTTGATAAGTTTTACCTTTTCTTATGCCTTTTGTGTCCCTGTCCACTTATGTGTCTCCTCTTATGAAGGTGATGTCCAGCAAGACTCAGGAGCAACTGCCGGAACATCAGCAAGAAAAGTGGTACTGCAGGGCCATGGAGCAAACCATAGCTGCTCAGCTTGGGCTTCATCTCTCCCTGCTGAACTCTGCTCACCGTGCTTTCTTCATATTTCTCTGGAACAAGTGGTGGATCGATGCTAGTGGCACAGTCAAGGTTTCAGAATTTGAATTGAGCACACTATCTCAACAAATCCGTCCAAGTAAATTTGCCTTCACAAACAGGTGAGTGAAAACTGTATTATTAGGGCATAGTAGAGGTCAATCACTGAAATCAGCCTAATTGAGGTGTGGTGTGTATGGTCTTTGTTGTTTTTGTATTTCAGGGGTTTCATACCCCTTTTCTTCTTCTTAATATATAATGATACGCAGTTCTCCTGCGTGTTCGAGAAAAATCAGCCTAATTGTCAAGACATCAGAAGCAGTAACTTTCCCAACGCTGTCAGCTACTACACTGTTCCGAAACACAGGAAACAGTGAATACCTTTGCAGAAAAGTTTATGCAACTTAATATGATGGGACTGCATAAGATAGCAATCTTAACTAGTCATGTTTGTGTGTTTTGTATGTCTTGATAGTACCACTAGTACAGTCCCAACGATTTGTTTCTTTTCTAGTAATCATGGATTTCAAATAAAGAAGGAATCATAGATGCGGATGGTAGAAACCTTTTTTGGATCTTGCATTTGGTTCAGACTCTGCACTGCATTACTGGAGTAGCGCTACGACAATGACAAATAACCACCATTATATTCATGTGACCTGCAATTTGCACTCACCTTTTTCAAGACTGTAGTTATATTACTTACAAATTATATTGCCACCTTTTGTTTTTTTTTCCTCAAGACACTTACATAAGTATCCTTACCCCTTAGCTGTATACATATATTTGTGGCATTCTAGATTATTTGAGTTACACACCGTCCACTTGCACAGCACTTCTGACTTGCATTACTCATTAGAATTGTCTGTATCTCAATTTCTTCCTTAGGTTTTCAGATTGTTGTGAGGGTCTAAAGCACCGAGTGTTTGAGGTCTCCTTGGCTGATCCAGATTGATGAGGATCAGGCTTACAGATATAGGTAACAGTTCTAGAGAGTAGAGATATCTCATGTTTATGGGAATGCTGAGACCAAAATTTTTCATGGTTTTTCTCTTTATGTAATTGCCCCAACTTTAGATACGGAGAATAGACTGGGGGAAGGCCGAAGCATGGCACCCTTTTCATCGTATGGTTCCTAACAAACTTCAGACCAACAAAGTTTCCAAATGGTGTAATGTTGATTTGCTGTATGTTTGGCTAATCCACCTGCCTGCCTCTCAGCTCGATCAGCCAATGTATGAAACCAGTGAGAGTGACGAGGCAGCAAACGATCGACATTGCTGTGCAGTTGTGCACTACAGTGGTGCAGCATCACCTCAAACAGGCCCAAGGAGTGCCACAGATATGTTCACTCATCTCGTTTGTTCTAGTATAGGTACGCTGCCGGCCACACCATTCCAGCACCTCCTGCCACATGAGTGCCGCTCGCAGCCGATGCTCCTAGAGTTGCTGGCCTAACTTGTGGGACTAATTTGTCGAGCAGCTTGAGCCTCAGCCACGCGCTCCATCTACTCGTCAAATTGCCCCCTCATACCAGGCCCTGTCTCAGTCACCCTATTCGCCTTCAATCACCTGCAGCCTATAGTGTGAAATTCCAGCCAGCTGCTCAAAAGTGACAGGTAGATTAGTTGCAGTGATTATATCTGGCTCCTGCTCGATCTAATTTACTGGCCATGATCTGCGTGGATTCTTCACTAGCACAAAACCATTGCTATTCCTTGTATTCTCCCAGTAGCATTTATTCAATTTATATATGGTAATAAAATGCCATCATGATTCAATTTATCTATGGTAATACGATGTCACTATGGAAGTTTGATACTGTGTGGAAACTAATATGAGGCTGCCGAGTTTCTACACATACCCCTCTTTGTGTTAACATAATAGTGTTGTTGGTCTTGTTGCTTCCGGTAAGCTGAATGCGGCTTTTAGGCAAAGACCATTCGTGCAGTTCACCAGTCCAGTTTTTAAAAGAACATGTATGATCAAAGCATATTTCTTTTTTTTTTACCCAAAAAGCTCTACTGGTTATTGAGTCTATCTATGTAATAATTTGAGAAGGTTAGCATGAATGTAAAACTTTGTTCTTGCAGGCTTGTTGCAAGCCTCTGGTGTGATCAAGTCCAATCCCATCATTGTGTCATCGCTGTTTACTAGAAAATGGGAGATTCATCCGTCGTGGAGATCATTGAATGTAAGCGAGGAAATCATCCGCAGATTAGATTGATTGCAAAGCACATGTTTACAGCAAAGAACATAGGAGGGATCGTTTCAAAAACCACCATAGCCTTTTTTTTTAAAAAAAAAATTCTAAATGCCTTTGAATTTGTATTGGTAGTTCCATGCCCCTGTCAAAAGTGTGAGTGGTGACAAAAATGTGCATGGGAGGCTACCACTTAGCTGTTTGCTGAAAGGAAGCTTTGATTCGTAGCTAGAAAGGGTTTATTTTGAAATAACCATGACGAAGGTGGGTAGAAAGAGCAATGCGATACTCAAGCATAGACATACAGTTTTTTTTTTTGAAACATAGACATACAGTTTATTCACCATCTGGTATGGTTCCACCGAAATCATTCTCGATGAGATCCCTAAATAAACGAGATAAAATCTCCACGGTCAGCTTACCATGCAAGTATTTTTCATCTCCACACTTATAACACGTGAAATTCCTGATCACGGCGCTGCAATGATATGCATATTCTATATATATTGTTAACTAACTAACTAACTACTTTCAATTCATTTGATTGATTGATACAATATGGCCACTGACAACTGCAGTATCGTGTATACCATCAGTGCTTGGATCGGATCGTTGCAACATGACCACTGACAACTGCAGTTGCTTAGTTACCATCGGTGGTTGGATCGGATCAGAAACGATGAATCAAAGCATGTAGCATTGAGGAATCAACCAGCATGCTTATAGATTATTAGGACAGAAGTTTCCACGCTCTGAACGTTGTACTTTCAAGAGTCATTTTTGTAACAGAGAGCAGCCCAAGGATTATATCTGGGATATACTGTGTTGTGTAGAAGGGGAAGAGATAAGTAGCAACTCTATCCCTCCGAACGTTAATGTAATCGTGGTAGCTGATTCTTCAGCAGATAAGTAAAGAAAGTCCCAGAGTCCAAATATAAAAAAGGATAACATCACTATGTAAGTTTAAAAAGCCTAGTGGATTTCCAATCCAAAGTCAAACAAACGTACACAGCCCACAACTGTGGTCCTCATGCAGTAGATTTCTTTCCGATGAGCGCGAGCTGTGCCTAGATTTGGAATGAGCGTGCAAGAAACCGCAAGAGGCTTTCTAGGTGGTATATATAGAATAGTAGATATATAATTGTTAGTGGTTGGAAACTTTGTTTCATAGAAAGGGTTTGTTTTGATATAGGGTAGAAATTAGAGCAATGGGATGCTCAAGCATAGATAGACATACAATTTATGCACCACCTGGTATGCATGGTTCAACCAAAATCATTCTTGATCAGATCCCTAAATAAATGAGATGAATCAGGAATTGTTAATTGTCAGCTTGATAGAACATCACGAATTGGAACCCAAAGAGACTGGCATCTCTATCTCGACACAACGTTTGCTTAATTACCATGTAAGTATTTTCATCTCACTACCCATGCAAGTACTTTTAATCTCCACACGTATAACACGTGAGAGATTCCTGATTGCAGCGCTGCAGTGAGATGCATATTCTATATATTGGTTGACATACTATACTGCCAATTCATTTTATTCATTGATTGGTTCTCCCCTGATTGGTTCTTCACAATATACCATCGGTGGTTGGATCAGATCGTTGCAATGTGGTCACTGATCGACAAAAGCAGTAGCTTAATACCATTGATGGTTGGATGGGATCGGAAATGAGGAATCAAAACCATGCAGCAGGAATCAAACCGGTGGAGCAGCTGCTGATGATCAAGGTAATGCAACAGAACCTGTTCAAGCTGCTGCTGAACCTGAAATCGGACCCAAGGCTGGACCTGATGCTGACGTTGGAGGAAGACGGAAGTCGAAGCCCAACTCTCGCGTCGTCGGCCCAGATTGGGTGTAATCCGTTAGGTCCATGTTGGCTTTTTGTTTTGTTCCTAGGACGGCCCATTTAACGGGCAGGACGCCTTCGTGCTCCTATGTATTGCGTGAGAAGGAGGAAAACAGATGAACCTGATCTGGAAACTGAACCCAAGCCGTTGTGCCAGCGGCGAGCCCTCGGCGGTGGCCGGAGTGTCGATCTCGTTTCTGATTAGTCATCCATAGTAATACTAGTCAGGTTACATCTGGTATCGGATTCGTTCGATCCCGGGCCACAGCCACCATTTTTCTCACTCCGATTTCATCCCCTTCGACGTTCTGGTGTCGTCGCACTAGCACCTTACTAGGCTTCAGATGGCGCAAAGAAAGCCGGAGGAGCAGTTCGGGCGCCTCCTTGCACTGTTGGAGGACAACTCCAAGGACCTCGCCTTCGTCAAGGATTCAATGACGGAGATGCACGCCCTGAGGACGGAGATTAACCAGTGGAAGCCCACCGTCAACAACCGCGTCAACGAGCTGGAGAGCGCGGTGCTGGAGCTCGGCGAGATGCTTGACAAGACACTCAGTGGACTTTCCCAAGCTCTACCCATACCTACAAGCAGGGTCTCCAGCGGCCTTCCCCAAGCTGTACCCATACCTGCAAGCGACGTCTCCTTCGCCGATTCGTCAGCGGTTGTGGCGGGAATGCCCCACTGCAGCCGCAGATGCCGAGCTCTACGGATCTGGAGCTACCCTCGCAAGGGGCAGCGTCTGGGTCAATTAACCACCGCGAGGCAGGCCGTGGGGTGGTGTACACCATCACCCCTGGCCAACATCATTTACAAGGTCCAACTCCTACACCTGTTCCACCCCTTTCATTTCGTTGTCATCATGATGTTAGGATTGGTGATCATACTATCCATCTATCACATAATCTAGCCATGCCTGATCTAGTTTTCCCTGAATTTGATGGCAAAAATCCTAAGATGTGGATCCATGATTGTGAGTCTTATTTTGATGGGTACGAGATAGATCCTAGACTCTGGATTAGATATGCCACTATGCACCTTACTGGTTCTACTAATTTGTGTATTCTGTTGTACAATCCACAGTCTCTGCTATGAGTTGGGAGGATTTTTGTGCTGCACTTTCCACCAAGTTTGATAAGGATGAATAAAATCACCTTATTAGACACTTCTTCCATATTTCCCAAAACCATCATGTTGATGAATACATAGAACAATTCTCTGATCTAGTCCACCAACTCCTAGCTCATGAACCACATTTTCCCATGTCTGTTATCACCAATAGATTTGTAGATGACCTTAAGAAAGAAATTAGGTCTGTTGTTATGATGTATAAACCAAAGGATTTGGACTCTGCAAGTTCCTTAGCTCAATTGCAGGAGGAAGCACCGCTGGGGATTACATCAAGTCTGAAAAAGGTTGATTCTCACAAGAAATTTCATGAAGATGGCAAGCATCACTAGCATAATTCTAACTATCAGCCAAGATACTCTTCAAATCCTGGAGAAGTTAAGAGACAAGTAACACCAACCAATTCTATTGATGATAAGTTGGCAAGTCTTAAGAGATACAGAAAAACTAAGGGTCTTTGTTTCAAGTGTGGAGAGAAATGGAGCCCTGGTCATACCTGTCAGCAGGTTTCTGTACATGCTATGGAAGAAGTGTGGGAGTTCCTGTCAGGAGATATACCAGATCACTCTACACCCACTCCTGCTAAAGAGGAAGATTCACATGATGATGAATTGTGTCTGGTTATTGCACAACACCATCTAAGGAAGTTTCTATTTCCATTCATGCTTGGCAGGGCACTGAAAGACATGAAATAGTGAAGCTCATAGGGTTTATTTCCAAACAGGAGCCTTATATGCTTATGGATTCTGGAAGTACACACTGCTTCATCAGTGAAACTATGGCTACTAAACTTCCTGGAAGGAGGCCTTTAGCAGATCCTGTGCCAGTCAGAGTTGCTAATGGTAATATATTACAATGCACTCATGAGATTCCAAATCAGTTATGGCACATCCAGGGCATAACCTTCAAAACAACATTCAAAATCTTTCCCATTGATACTTATGATGCAGTTTTGGGTATGGATTGGTTGAGTTCACACAATCCAATTAAAGTCCATTGGCATGAAAAATGGTTCAAGATCAAGAACAAGGGAGTCAAAAAGAAGATACATGGCATTCAAACTAAGGTAAAAGTGGGCTCTCCTATGGACATGCATCAGCTTGAAGCTATGGTCAAACAAGATTTAGTTCTTTACTGTGTTCAGCTCACTTCTCTGTCACAACATACTCAAGTTCCAAAGGCAGAATCTGAGAAAACCTCAATACCTCCTGATATTCAATGTCTGGTGGAGCAGTACTCTACCATTTTCCAGCCATTGCCAGGGTTACCTCCTAGAAGGAAAGGAGACCATCAAATTCCCTTGCTACCTAGAGCTACTCCTTTTAGTCTAAGACCTTATAGATACAACCCTTATCAAAAGGATGAAATTGAAAAGCAAGTCAAGGAGATGTTAGAAAAAGGGTTGATCAAGGCTAGCACAAGTCCATTCTCTTCACTAGTTTTGTTGGTTAAAAAGAAAACAGGAGATTGGCTCTTATATGTTGACTATAGAAGGCTCAATACTATGACACAGAAAAACAAATACCCTCTGCCTGTGATAGATGAGCTCTTAGATGAACTTCAAGGTGCACAGTGGTTTACATCCTTGGATCTCTATTCAGGTTTTCACCAAATCAAAATGGCAGAAGGTGATGAACCTAAGACTGCATTTCAAACACACAATGGCCATTTTGAATACCAGGTCATGCCTTATGGTGTTACAGGAGGCCTTCTCACATTTCAAGGTGTTATGAACATTGTGTTGGCCCCTGTCCTAAGGAAATTTACAGTTGTATTCATTGATGATGTACTCATCTATAGTGCTAGTTGGGTTGAATATCTACATGATATTGAAGAAGTATTCAAGATTTTGCAGCAGAATCAATTTTATGTCAAGCTAGCCAAGTGCTCTTTTGCTAAGCAAGAACGCAATTACTTGGGCCATGTCATTAGTCCTGTTGGAGTTTTAACTGATCCCAAAAAGGTGCAAATAATAGCTGAATAGCCAGCACCAAAGTCAGTTAAGGAGCTTAGAAGCTTTCTGGGTATGGCAGGATACTACAGAAAGTTTGTTCAGAACTTTGGACTTATGGCTAAACCTCTCACCAATTTACTCAAGAAGGGGCAGCTCTATGTGTGGACTTTAGAAACTGAATCTTCCTTTCAAGCTCTCAAAAGGGCATTAATGACTACACCAGTTTTAGCTCTGCCTAATTTTTCTCTTCCATTTGAAGTAGAAACAGATGCTTCAGATAAAGGAATAGGAGCTGTGTTACAGCAGAATGGGCATCCTATAGCTTATGTCAGTAAAGCTTTGGGACCCAAGGCCCAAGGTCTTTCTACTTATGAAAAAGAATGTTATGCTATATTGCTGGTTGTTGACCATTGGAGGCCTTACCAGCTGAATAGTGAGTTTGTCCTCAAAACAAATCAGAAGTCTAGTCCATATTGATGATCAAAGACTCACAACTCCATGGCAACACAAAGCATTAACTAAACTCATGGGCCTTAAGTACAAAATTTTGTACAAGCAAGGTAAGGACAACAGAGTTGAGATGCATTATCTAGAACCAACCATGCACCAGATTTGGAGTTAATTGTTGTGTCAATTGCTATTTCACCTTGGAAACAGAAATTGCAAGAGGCTTATCTCCAAGATCCTGAATCTACAAAAATTTTGCAAGCTTTGTCAGTGCAACAAACCCATGGTGATTATGAGCTGAGTCAGGGAATAATCTACTATAAATCCAGAGTATGGTTGGGCAATGCTACTAATATTCATCATCTAGTTTTAGCAGCCTTACATGCTAGTGTTGTGGGAGGGCATTCAAGATTTGAGGCCACTTATCACAGAGTCAAAAGACAGTTTGCATGGCCTCATCTCAAACAATCTGTCAAGGAGTTTGTTGCTAATTGCCAAATATGTCAGCAAGCTAAAACTGAAAGAGTAGCATCTCCTGGTCTTCTTAACCCTCTTCCTATACCAGACAGTGCTTGGAAAAGCATTTCAATGGATTTTATTGAAGGCATTCCTAAGTCCAAAACCTATGATTGTATACTGGTGGTGGTAGACAGGTTCTCCAAATATGCACATTTCATTCCTTTTCACATCTATTCTCAGCTCTTCAAGTAGCTCAGCAGCTGATGGATAGTGTGTTCAAAATTCATGGGTTTCCAAAATCTATTATCTCTGATAGAGACAGAATTTTCACCAGTAAGCTGTGGAGCCATTCACCATGTTTGGTTCAGATCTACATATGACAAGTGCTTACCACCCATAGTCAGATGGCCAAACAGAAA
This sequence comes from Bothriochloa decipiens, assembly GCA_023333625.1. Taxonomy (NCBI): domain Eukaryota; kingdom Viridiplantae; phylum Streptophyta; class Magnoliopsida; order Poales; family Poaceae; genus Bothriochloa; species Bothriochloa decipiens. Next base: position 26,877,637 of record CM041639.1, on the reverse strand, counting down.
GAGCGAATCAATGCCTTGAGACTTATTTGAGGTGTTTTGTCCATTCCTGTCCTTCTAAATGGTCTTCTTGGGTCTCCTTGGCATAATACTGGTACAATACTTCCTACCATTCCTCTTTGGGTCAGACACCTTTCTTTGTCATGTTTGGTCATCACCCAAGGCTGTTAGGCATTGAACCCCCTGGAGCAACTGACATTATTGAACTGGATGATTGGATTCATGATAGAGAGCTTATGTAGAATTTGATCAAACAACACCTCTCTAGGGATCAAAAGAAAATGAAATCACAAGCTGACAAAAGAAGATCCTTCAGGCACTTTCAAGTGGGTGATTGGGTATATCTCAAACTTCAACCCTATGTCCAAACTTCACTGGCAAGCCGCTCTTCAAACAAGCTCTCATTCAGATATTTTGGCCCATTTCTAATTGAAGCTCAAGTTAATGCAGTGGCTTACAAGCTCATGTTGCCAACTGGTTGTCAAATCCACCCAGTTTTCCATGTTTCACTTCTTAAAAAGGCAATGCAACCTGATACTCTAGTCTACCCCGAATTGCCAAATACTGATTTACATTTTTAGGTTCCTGACAAAGTTCTGGATCGCCACCTCCATGTTCATAATGATAAGGCTATCACTCAGGTACTAGTCAAGTGGTCCAACCTTCCTTCAGATTTGGCAACCTGGGAGGATGAAGAAGCTTTGGTTCAAGAGTTTCCCCGTGCACCGGCTTCGGGTCAAGCCGTGTTTCGAGGGAGGGGGGATGTCACCGGTGGAGCAGCTGCTGATGATCAAGGTAATGCAACTCAACCTGTTCAAGCTGCTGCTGGACCTGAAACCGGACCCAAGGCTGGACCTGAAGCTAATGCTAGAGGAAGACGGAAACCGAAGCCCAACTCTCGCGTCGTCGGCCTAGATTGGGTGTAATCCGTTAGGTCCATTTTGGCTTTTTGTTTTGTTGCTAGGACGGCCCATGTAACGGGCAGGACGCCTTCGTGCTCCTATGTATTGCGTGGGAAGGAGGAAAACAGATGAACCTGATCTGGAAAATGAACCCGAGTCGTTGTGTCGGCGGCGAGCTCTCGGCGGTGGCTGGAGCGTCGATCTCGTTTCCGATTAGTTATCCATAGTAATACTAGTCAGGTTACACATGCTTATATATTTATTAGGACAGAAGTTTCCACGCTCTAACGTTGTACTACTAGCTCTCAAGAATGGTGGTGTTTGTAATAGCGCTTCCTGATCACGAAATCATATGGACTTGGTGGGGCTCTGATGATGACTTGGTCTTACGAAATCATAAATAAGTACGATAGTGGCCTAGTGGGGCTTTAGTGTTGAAGTTATTTCCTTCGTCCATAAAATAAAACAATTTCAGTGAGAGTTGGGGATAGGGCTCCTTCAGACCACCTCCAGTCCAGTCTAGCTGTTTGTTTGCTTTAATTTACTCCAAAAGTCCCAAGGCAAATTGTTCTTTATTAATTAGCTTGCATCACAACGCAAGGCAAGCAAGCAACAGATGAACCCAAGCCAAGTCAACACGCGTACTCTCAAGCAATGAACAATGGTGATCACGCACGCAGCCTAGCTATATATAACACGGAGGCAGAGATCGATATCCCATCTCTCACCGAAGCACACGCACCAGACCAGAGCAAGAGTTAGAGCTAGAAGAAGAAGACAACAATCGAAATGGAAACACGCGCTGTGAAGACGAAGAAGATGCTGGCCGTCCTGGTGGGGTGCAACTACGCCGGCACGGGGAACGACCTTCAGGGCTGCATCAACGACGTCCACGCCATGCGCGGCATCCTCCTCGACCGCTTCGGCTTCGCGCCCGGCGCCATCACCATGCTCACCGACGACCACGGGCCCGACGCCGGCGTGCTCCCGACCGGCGCCAACGTCAAGCGCGTGCTGGCCGACATGGTGGCGCGCGCGGCGCCCGGGGACGTGCTCTTCTTCCACTTCAGCGGCCACGGCACGGAGGACAGTCCCGGCCGCGGCAAAGAGGCCATCGTGCCCAGCGACTTCAACCTCATTACAGGTCCGTGTGTCCAACCACTCCGCATGGCGCGTACCGTCATCGTTCGTTCCTGAGCAGACCTGACCTTCTGAGTTCGTTCACTGACATGCCATGCACGCACACCACGCAGACGTAGACTTACAGGAGATGGTGAACAAGGTGCCGCGGGGCGCCACCTTCACCATGGCGGCGGACTCGTGCTTCAGCGGCGGCCTCTTCGACCAGGAGAAGGAGCAGATCGGCCCCGGTACCGCCGCTCACCTCAGCGCCGGCGCACCCGCCGGCCGGTTCATCCCGTACGCCACGGTGCTCGCCCACCTGTCGGCCGCGTCGGGCATGGACGCGTCCCACGACGTCGGCGTCCACCTCGTGGCGCTATTCGGCGACGACGCCAGCGCCAAGTTCCACCACCACAACCGCCTCCACCACGGCAGCGGCAGCAGCATTATCGGCGGTAGCCACGCCGCGCGCGCCCACACCGGGATCCTGCTGAGCGGGTCCCAGAAGGACGAGACGTCGGCGGACGTGCCGGCGCACGGCAACAAGCCGCCGTGCGGGGCTTTCACCGACTCGCTGCAGACCGTGCTGGTGGCGCACCCGGCGCCGATGAGCAACCGGGATTTGCTGCGCCGCTCCAGGGAGGTGCTCCGCAAGGGGAGGTTCTCACAGCACCCCTGCCTCTACTGCAGCGACGCCAACGCCGACGCGCCGTTCCTGGGCCAGCAGAAGGCCAAGATCGTGCAACTGAGCAAGGAGAAGGATGCAGCCGCCGCCGTGCCCACGCTCTGATGATTTGATTATTACTCGTAAAAATGCCTGTGCTTCGCTGCGGGGTGTTTTTTATTTTTCATATCTTTTCTAAATTGGATCATTAATAATGTAATATTTCATTTTGGCACTATCACCATGTATCATGTTTATTTCATCCTTGTATTTTGTATAAGTTTTAACGTTAATGTAAAATTTCATAATTCAATTGCCATTATGTAGTTTAGCAATAAGGCAACATCTCAGACCCGTTTAAAACGACATAGCCTACTGCCAAATCCTGATTATAGCCTACAGCGCGCCAAGTCCTGATCATGCGGATCTGAAATCACAACGCTGGAGACCCGAATGTTGGGCATCCAATGGCGCGGACGTGGCGCAGGCTGCGCCAGCGTCAAGCCAGCGCAGTCCGACATGGTGGCAAGTGCGGCGCCCGAGGACGTGCGCTTCTTCCACTTCAGTGGCCAGTTACCACTGGCCACGGCACGACACGCCGCGGACACGGTGACCGCTGCAACGACGATGCCATCGTGCCCTGCGACTTCAACCACATCACAGGTCCTTGTCTATGCACGTCCAACCACGCACTATGCACGCATGAGCAGGTCGTTCGGTCCTCTGATCAGATCGAGACTTGACATTTGAGCTAACTGACCGAGGCCGCCGTCCATGCTGATCGGGCACCACATGTCGGGCGTGGGCGTGTCGTCACACCACGTCGGCGGCGTGAGCCAAGTTACACTCACACACTTCGTTCCATGGCCAACCACGTACGACGACGGCAATAGCCGCGGCGCCGCCCGCCGCGCACACGGACGACGCCGGGATTCTCCTGTCTACTTACCGTGTTCGGTGCCGCGCTGCAGGCCGTGCGCGCTGGCGGCGCACCCCGGCGGCTCCGCTGAGCAACCGGGAGCTGCCGAGCCGGTGCGCCGCAAGCCACGGAGGTGCTGGGCAGGGAGAGCAGGGGTTCCAGCAGCATCCATGCCTCTACTGCAGGGACGCCAACGCCGACGCGCCGTTCCTGGCTGGGCAGCAGGAGACCGAAGGCCAAGAGCAACTGATGAACAAGGAGACCGCCATGCCCAAGATTTGTGTAAGCGCCGTTCCAGCTCTCTCGTGCTTCTGTGATTTGTGCTTGTGCTCGTTATTATCTATTAGTAAAATAATAACTACTACGAGTGTATACGGAGAGAAATATATACTGTATGAGCCATGCAACATGATTATATCACGACAGATTTCTCCTTTTATTAGTTACGAAATGTATTTTGATAATAAATTCATTTTGAGTCAAATGCGAGTACCATCGGCACGCAAAGAGTTGCATTCCTTTTGGGAAGAGTACTACATATATATTTGCAATTCTACATGCAACTCTATTTTCATACTAAACCAATAAATACTCCATCCATTACAAATTAATTATGAGTAGTTTGCTATGCACTTAGGTATACATTATTTTTAGACAAGAGAAAATCAAAAAAATTTTATCGGTTGTGTTTGTTCGGGCTTTCACTGAGAAGCTAAAAAAAATGGAAAAAAACTATAAATAATATTTTCTTTATCCCAAAAATATTATTACATGAAGTTGTCAATTTTTTTAAAAAATGGATAAGGTTTATCGAAGATATTGACAATTTTTATATTCTCAATAAATTTATTATAAAAATATATTTAGCAATTCATCTAATCTGGTAGTACTAATTCTGCACAAAAATATTAATAGTTTTAGATAGATATATTGAGTTAAAGTTAAAATGTTAGACTTCTCTTTATAAGGGAGTAAGTTCACTTCACTTTTAATTAATAAAACAAAACCTTAAAAGATATTTGCTTTTTAAGAAAATTACCTACTGTACTTTTGAAACTTGCTTCTCATCAGAAAAAAACCTTTTTTAATCGATTTGCGTACGTGTCATGTGAACGTAATGAACCAAAAAAAAACGAAAAAAAAAAGAAACAGCACAAAGACAGAGCAAAGCCTCGGTGCCATCGGCCGTCGCCCAACCCGCGCGTCCCGCCGCGTCCACAGGCACGGCGGCACCTGCGCCGCCGCCTAAGCAGCGAACCCCCAAGCCTCCGCCGCCGCCGCCGCCACCACCCCGTGGTCCTCCACGTCGGAGCATTCGCGGCTCCGCCCGCCTCACGTAAGCTGCTCTGCTTCATCGATCCCGGGGGCGGACGCCGACACGACGCGCGCCCGTGCCATCCGTGCATCTCCGCGCCGGGACAGCATAGCCGCGCACGCGGGCCCTCGGTCAGCATGTCGCACCTGGCGAGCGCCCCCCTCGACAGGTGCTTGGAGCTGGAGCGCATCATCGCCGGCCGTGCAGGGTCGGGGAGCCTCGGCCTCAACGACGCGCTGAAGCTGTTCGATGAATTGCTCGCCCACGCCAGACCCGCCTCAGTTTTCGCTTTCGACAACCTGCTTAACGTCGTCGCTCGGACACCTTTTTTTTTTTTCAGACACTTGCATAAGCATCCTTACCCCTTAGCTGTGTACATATATTTGTGGCGGTCTGGATTATTTGAGTTGTACACCGCATTGCCGGTCCACCAGCAGAGCACTTCTGACTTGCATTGCTCTGATTAGAATTGTCTGTATCTCAATTTCTTCCTTTGGTTTTCAGATTGTCTCCGAGGGTCTAAAGCACAGAGTGATAAGGATTAGGCGTACAGGATCAGATAGGTAGCAGTTCTGGAGAGTCGAGACATCTTATGTTTGTTTATGGGAATGCTGAGAAAAAATTGTTCATGGTTTCTCTTTTTAAGTAATTGCTCCAACTTTAGATGCGGAGAATAGACTTGGGGGAGTCCAAAGCATGGCGGTCTTAAAATCGTATGGTTCCTAACCAACTTGAAACCAACAAAGTTTCTAAATGGTGTAACGTTGCTTTGCTGTATATGCAGGGAACCCACCTGCTTGACTTTCAGCTCAGTTAGCTGATGTATGAGACCAGTGAGATTGCGAGGCAGCTAAAGATGGACATGTGACATGCCTTGCTAGTTTATTCTATCATTGTGTAATGAGCATGAAAGCATGGGCCAGGCAGGACAAGCTTAGAATATGTGCTTGTACATCTTGTTTTGAACAAGAAGCTCATGGCTGAAACACTCTGGTTGTAGGTTCTTATGGGCACAAAAGCACCAGCATGCCACGTTCTTTCCAGGTAAACCTATATACACGAAGTTTTGCAGTACTAGCATTCTAATTATTACAGTCTTACAAGTAGTTACTACAATAAAACCATATCGAGGATGCAGTTTTGAATAAAGGTTAGAAAGGGATTCTGATTAATCACCCACATTTGACATTTTTTTCATATATATACATGCAGGCGACCTGACGGTGTTTCTTCTCTTGAATCTGACAGAGGTCAAAGGTCATTGGGCACACCTTCAAGCCTTTTCCTTGCGGTTCCCAGCAGTAGAAACAATGAAAGCGTATGTGGTAGAAGTATGCCGTAGCGTCAGTCCAAACGTTTGATGCCGCTGTTGAATTGTGCAGTCACAAAAAGAAAGCTGTCTGGCTGCTTCGGTTAATGGGTTACTGTCTCGTTGGAATGGCCTTTTGTTCTTTGCTGTTAGCCTGATTGTACTCCATAATACTCGTTTCGTCTAAAATAGACAACTTTTGGAGTTGTGTAAATTGTATATATATGGTGCCTACCACATAAATATAGTATAAATATATTTTCTTCGGATGATAGTAATTTATTTTCGTTAGTATTAGTGCCTTTGTTCTGTAAATTCAAATAAAATTTAATAAAAAATAATAATTTAGAACAGCTTTGAAATTTATTATTTTAATATTTGATAAGCACAATGGCCACCGGTTGGTGTTTTGGGGCGCCCAGGCCCAGCCTAATTGACACACTCCTGACAGAATTTTTCACATCCCGGCCATCTCTCTCCGCACGCTTTGAAGCCGCCGTCCTCGGCAGCGGCACCTGCGTCCGCCGTCCGTCGGCCTGCCTGCCCCAACCATCCGCCCGCGCATGCACGCGGCACGCCGCCGCCGCCCACTATCTCCCGCCCTCACACGTTCCTCGACGAGGCACGCGAGCTGCTCTGCTTCAACGACCCGGAGGCGGACGCAGTGCCGTCCATGGCTCCGTGCCCCTCGTCGCCGGGCCATTAGCGCCACGCGCGCCCCGTCGCCATGTCGCGCCACGCCAGTGCCGCCCGCGACCGGTGCTTGGAGCTGGAGCGCATCATCGCGGACCGTGCAAGGTCGGGGAGCCTCGGCCTCGACGACGCGCTCAAGCTGTTTGAGGAATTGCTGCCTCACGCCAGGCCTGCCTCGGTTCGTGCTTTGAACAACCTGCTTAACGCCGTCTCTCGCGCCCAATGCCCTTCAGCCCCCGAGCTCGCTGTCTCCCTCTTCAGCAAGATGGCCCGTGCCTGCTCCAACAAGGTGCGTCCTGACCTGTTCACGTACAGCGTCAGCATTGAGTGTTTCTGTCGCATGGGTCGCCTAGAGCTTGGCTTCGCCGCCTTTGGCCTCATCATTAAGACGGGCTGGAGGGTGAGTGAAGTAGTCATCAATAAACTGCTCAAGGGCCTGTGTGATGCCAAGAGGGTAGATGAGGCCATGGACATATTGCTCCGACGAATGCCTGAGTTTGGCTGCATGCCGAATGTAGTTTCCTGCAACATACTTCTTAAGGGTTTCTACGATGAAAAGAGAGCTGAGGAGGCACTTGAGCTGCTGCATATGATGGCTGATGATGGAAATGGAAGCTGCACACCAAATGTCGTGACGTACAACACGATCATTGATGGCCTGTGCAAAGCACAAGTTGTTGACATGGCTGAGGGTGTCCTTCAGAAGATGATTGATAAAGGTGTTAATCTGAACATCCAGACATATAATTGTCGTTCAGCTGATGTTTGAAAAAGGTGTTAAGCCAAACAGCTAGACATATAACTGTCTGATCCGTGGATATCTCTCTAAAGGAAAGTGGAAAGAGGTAATTCAAAAGGGCGTACCCAGTGCCGTAGGCTCCCGCACTGCGGGGTCTGGGGAAGGAAAAATAGCCGGCAGCCATCCCTGCACAAATGTGCAGAGGCTGGGGCTTGAACCCTAGACCTCTTGGTCACAGGAGGTAAATCTCTACCGCTTGCATCAGGGCCGTCCTTCAAAGAGGTAATTCAAAGGCTCGAAGAAATGTCTGCATGTGGTCTTCACCTAGATGTTTTTACTTATGGTTCGCTGCTGGACTATCTCTGCAAGAATGGAAAATGCACAGAAGCCAGGAAGATTTTTTATTCTATGATTAGGAAGGGCATAAAACCTGATGTAACTATCTACGGCATTCTTCTTCACAGGTATGCTGCTAAAGGAGCCCTTGATGATTTGCCTGTTCTACTGGATCTGATGGTAGAAAATAGTATTTTACCTGATCATCACATTTTCAACATAGTGTTCTGCGCATTTGCTAAAAAGGTAATGATAGATGAGGCAATGCATATACTTAGCAAAATGAGGCAGCAAGGATTGAGTCCTAATACAGTCACTTATGGAACATTAATAGATGCACTTTGCAAGTTGGGAAGAGTGGATGATGCTGTGCTTAAATTCAATGAGATGATCAAAGAAGGGGTGACTCCTGACATTGTTGTTTTTAGCTCCCTGGTTTATGGACATTGACAGATGGGAGAAGACCGAGGAATTATTTTTTGAAATATTGGATCAAGGAGTCCGTCCTAACGTCGTGTTCTTCACCACCATAATGTGTAACTTATGCAAAGAAGGAAGGGTCATGGAAGCCCAGAGGCTCTTTGACTCGATGGAACGTGTAGGCGTGAAGCCTGATGTTATCTCATATAATACATTAATAGATGGCCACTGCTTAGCTGGTAGAGTTGATGAAGCAGCAAAGCTACTTGATGTTATGCTCTCAGTTGGCTTGAAACCTAACTTAGTCTCTTATAATACATTGTTTTATATCTACTGTAAAGCTGGCAGGATAGACAATGCATATTGTCTTTTCCGAGAAATGTTGAGGAACGGAGTTACGCCTGGAGCTGTGACTTACACTACTTTACTGCAAGGTTTATTTCAGACTAGGAGATTTTCTAAAGCAAAGGAGCTCTATCTCAATATGATGAAAAGTGAAAAACTGTGGGACATTTGCATATATAACACAATTCTAAATGGGCTTTGCAAAAATAATTGTGTTGATGAAGCATTCAAAATGTTCCAGAGTCTGTGTTCTAAGGGTCTTGGACCTGACATCTTTACTTTCACCATTATGATTGATGCTTTGTTCAATGGTGGCAGGAAGAAAGATGCCATGGATCTATTCTCTGCCATCCCTACCCATGGTTTAGTTCCAAATATGGTGACCTATGGCTTAATGATGGAAAATCTCATAAAAGAAGGGTTGCTAGATGATTTTGAGAATCTGTTTTTTCAATGGAAAAGAGCGGATGCCTTCCAGACTCAAGTCATGCTAAATGCTATAGTTAGGAGGCTGTTGGTTCGAGGCGAGATAGTGAGGACTGGGGCTTATCTCTCCAAAATTGATGAAATGAACTTCTCACTTGAGGCTTCCACTACTTCCTTGCTAATATCACTTTTCTCGAGGAAGGAATATAAAAACCATGCTAAGTCCCTACCTGAAAAGTACCATTTTCTTGAGGAGGTCAACAAATGAGCATTATGTTAAACGGAATAAATTTTAAGCTGAGTGGTATGTCTATCTCTTGCTCTATTTGTTTGACGAAATTCTTTTGGGAAGTGTTGTACTGCTAGTGCATGTCAGCATCCTATTTATCACCTGATAAAGTTATATTGTCTTCTGTCCTAGTTATCTTTACAGTGGGAATCAATTTTCAAACTACTGGAAGCACATGAGTTTCTGCCTTTTGTTGCTTAGTTTGTAAGATATTCTTCATGTCCAGGAAGGTCAATCATCTTGACTTCTTGGTGGATATTTCTATACACTAGGCTTCGTGTTTTCCCCCCACTGTTAGAAGTATCTTCCCCTCCTCCCTGAGTATCTGTTGTTAGTAGTGCCTTTTTTCACATTTGGCTTGTTCTTGCAGGTTTGCAGTTGGGCTCTGATTATGTCTTAGTCCACTGATCAGATATTAAGTTAGTTTGCCGTATTTTCATGCATTTCCATTGCGTGATGCAAATTGATTGATTACTCCTGGCTGAACTAACGGGTGATTCTCTGGTCACTTGGTATTAGTCAATCTTCATTGTGCATTTCTGGCAGAATCTACCAGCGCTACAAATTAGTAGATTCTGAACTCTTGACCACGGCAATGCCTCTGGTGTGATCAAGTCCCATGACTGTTCATTGCTATTTAATAGAAAGTGGTAGATTCATCCATTGTGAAGATTAATGAGCTGGATGACTAGACACTTGTCTACTACGGGCATATTTTGCCCATTTTTCTACTAGGTCAAAACTTGTTTCCTATGAAACCATATAACTTTGCAAACTGAGCAGTTTTTCCTATGATCATATCATAAGATTTCTTTGCAATTTAGAACTCCTGTGTTTGTCTGAGACTAAAACCAGTGCTTACAATGTGAACTGGATTTTTCCATTCCACTAGGTTGGTGCTGAACTACGTTTTCAGTGTTCACTTGCCTTGTATCCTGTCCTTGGTTGTGTTGCTGACATTCACTGTTACGTATGCATGCTTAATGATTTAATTGTACCCCCTTTTTTTTGTAAAACCTCTTATCTCTTAGATGGATTCATGTTCTTTTGTTTTTCATTTCTTTGCCAACTGTTGGAAGAAAATGCCTTGTTCTTGTTTGCCTAATGCTCCATAGAAGGGATAACAAAACTATTTTTTTTCTATAGTTCTTTTTCATCATGTGTTCATTTGAAATAATTTTGGGCTTTATAGTTTTGCTTCAGGAACATTTTAGTAATTCTGCATCTTTATCTGTTGGACCACCTGGTCTCCTGTTTAATTAATGGTCAATGAGACTTGGATGAATGACAGTTTGGAACGAGCAGAGTTCAAAGTGGTGGTGCCATGGCAAACTACTCTGCATTTGACATGGGTTTGCTTTGGATAGATATGGATTCAGGCAATGCTGAATATCACAGAAATATCTAGAATTGCGTCATGTCAAACATAGAAAGATGAATGCTTATGGCAATAGGGATCTTAATGCTTCCTAAATGTCTGATTCTGATCCTTCAGAGTTCAGATGCTTTATCTGGCTTGAGGCTGTAATAGACCAGTAACGGATCAAAGGTATCATGGGGGAAGAACTACCAGATGAACTACTCAAGCGTCAAAGAGACTTCTCCAAAGGAACCATGCAAGCAACTAGAAAGACATTTGCTATGTGGATATCTATTATTTCGGTCCCCTTTGCACTTTGTTTTTTCGAATTTCTATCCACTGTAATTTGATAGCTAGTATACTGTATAAAATTTTTTGAGTGACTATTCTGTTCCTCGCGTGCTATATTTTGCCCGTGCTCTGGTCTGCATTGAATGATGAATGAAATTCTATATAAAGAGAGAAAGTTGGGGAATTTTGTACGTGGTGATGGTTGGAGCAATTAATATTTCCCCCAACGTTTTTAGACTTCATGGGCTGTAAAATGTTCCGAAAGGGGAAAAAAAAAGCTTCTTGGGCCGGAATGCTTTGACACCACACGGCCCACCCCAGAGGAACCCTACTTAGCGGAGGGAAATAAGAGGCCGACGCCCCCCAATACTCGCGCGCTCCGACGGTCCGAGTCCGGCCACCGCCCTTGCACCTCCGGCGACCTCTTCCTGCTCCCTCGCAGTCACAAATTTGGCCGCCGCCAGCCACCGGCCACCGCTGCGAAGCCCTGTCCTTCTGATACATACACCTCATTGATGGGTCGCACAATCAAGAGGAAGGCCGGACCCAAGAAGGCCAAGGTACCGTAAACCAGATGCTATATGTTGATCGATCATCGATGTGCTTTTCTTCGTTGTATTCAGTATGTTTTGTGCTCCAGTTCCCACCTAATTCTGCTCTGTTTCTGGTCCGAAGAAAGCTCCAGTTTCCTCGCCATCGTCTCATCCTGCGGTCGCCCCTCCGGCTAAGGTGTGGGAGAAATCACTGACCCTATTTTCTTATAAAGCTACGCCTAATTGAATTGCCTTTTCTGCATAAAAATTATCTCTAATTTGTTCTTTTTTCCAATTTGGTAGTTACCTCTTTAGCTTCGTTTCAGGTCTGGCAACCGGGTATCGATGCACTGGAAGATGGAGAGGAGCTCCAATTTGATCCTGAGGCTTACAATTATATCCGAGGGTTCAGCATTACCTCTGCATCTTAACTTCAGGCCAATACATTGCCCATTCTCAGTGAATAACTTTCCTTCACTCGTCCGATCAGAGTTCCCCCACACACTCTATGGTGTTGCAGGAACGCAGGTGGCAATACTCTTCATACCTTCAAAAACAGGAATATTAGTTTTAGTTTCTGAATTATAGGAGTATTGATTTTTGTACTTTTGTTCCTGTTAAGTTGTTTTAGATTGAAAACGTGTTCCTATTGCTGATTATATTCTCAGAAAAACCATGCCAGAAACTTGTTGTGATTGATTGCTTGCACTTACATCTTGATTGTTACTAGAAGTTGTGATGGGATTGTTAAGATAATAAGATAATCAGGTGGGGAAGCTCTCCCCCCCTAGTTCGGTTCAAAAATAAAAGATAATAAGATAATCATAAATTCAACAACTTTCTTGATTGGATTCAGCTTAAATAATGGCATAAGACTGTTGGAGTTATAAATAATCATTTTATGATAATATACTTTAGTTTATCTCTGTGAGTTAAGAGCTAAACTCTTATTCCATGACTGAGATAAACTCTTATTTAATGATGGAGCTTATGCTGGACAGGCTGACAAGGATTCAAAGAATTATATTGGCGTTTTCAAGCTTTCCAACTTATGCGGGAAGAAACGGGAACCTATACCATCTTCAGCCATTGATGGTGACAGTGATATGGATAGTGAGAGCAGCAGCGATGAAGAAGATGAAGAAACTAATGAGGATACAAAGCCCATCCTACATGTACTTTTTAAATCAAGATAGTAACTCTAGGCTTTGCCACAAATAAAAAAGTATCTAGCATGCTACGTTTATATGTAGCTCACTAGTTCGTGGTTTGTTCTGTTGCTATATTTGAATGTATCAGCTAAAAAAGGTGGCTCATGTGGGGTGTGTAAATCGGATACGCTCAATGACTCAAAAACCACATATACTAGAAAACCAGGCGCGGCTTTGCCGCACCCTTGCTACAGCAGCGAGCCCACCATTGCTACTAAAAAATTATTATAGTTTTGAGTAAAAGGTCGCAGATGCAATGCAATGCTATTTCTGTTTACCACCTAAAGCACAAATATACTGCCTGTTCCAAACATCATAAATTGAACTGATTGATTTTTCTAAATAGTGTATTACCTGGAACGCTGGAACAATTAGGCTCTCCGCAGGTTCAATATAGATGATATTGAAACATGGGTTACTTTTCAACACATACTATGCATATCCTAATCTTGAGATTCCAGGTCTTGCATCATGTTAAATTGTAGGAATTGAAGTCCAGGGTTTCAAGTTATGGCATTGCAAATTTCAGAAACGAAGTTCAGAGTTTCAGATGATGTCATAATTAGAACTTTAGAATTCCAGTCAAACTATAATATGCTCCATGTCGTTTATGCTATGATGGCAAACACGAGAGATGTATCCTGCAGAGCATGGACTATATGCTAAGCAACAAGCAGTAGTTAAATGAGGTCAAGTGGTTGCTAATATTCAGAAACTCAAAGCGATGAGCAACACTTTTACACTGAAAATTTTAATTTGTGCGAAGCCATGCAGCATGATAACCAGGAGTCCCACATGGTTCTGGTATTGCACTACATTTTTCAACCGGCTCTTTCGCCTGGACCACACTGCTACACAGATGCATCAAGAGAACCGGATGATCTACTACTACAACCAAAGAAAGCATGGCTAGGAGTATTTCTGCTCATTCCATCAGACAACCAGATACTCTCAGTTTTCATCAGAGCACAGCTCCCATAAGCAACCACTGTGTTGATGGCATATACTGCTGCTCTCACATCAGTAGCAAAAGTGGCACACCACTTGCAATTAACTGAGATAAATTATAAACTATTTCTCAATGATTGTCAGATTCCTAAATTCAGGTGACCAAGTTACCCTCCAACACTGGAAGCTTACACCACCTGTGACATTCAATAATAACGAAAGTACAATAGGACAAGTCAAGTCTATTCTATAGAGTAAATTGTGTATTAGCTAGACAAGCACGTATGCTGCCTTTCTCACATTCAGTAGGATTCAGGTGTACAGTACAAATCCCCTGCACCTTGTACTGAGTAGACAATTTATATGAATATGAAGGCAACTTCCTATTTCTTTTGCAAGCTACTATTTCGTTTGCAGCTTGAAATGAGGCCCGTGGAAACTTAACATGGCCTCATTCAGAGATAGTTCAAGGATACATGCGCTTGGAGATTATGGTGTTCCACACCAAAGATTATCGGTTGCAGCATTTAGTCGAACAACTTCTGTGCACAAGCAGGTCTGTGATCTTGCGACCTTGGTGTGTGGCTGCCGGTGAGCATCGATAAGTTGCTGCTAGAACACGAAATGGACATGCGTGGCAGTGAATCGTGCCCGCAACACCCTTGGCCGCGTCGCTCACTCGCTCAGGGTCTTGAGCTATAGTATCTGTAGGGTCTCGGCGGCAGCAAGGCCAAGGTGCTGACTAACGGTGTCCATGTGGAAGACTCCAAAGCTCACCGTAATGGTCAGGGGCAGCATCTGGGGAAGAGGAGACCGGAGATGAGGTTCAAGGGAGGTGAGGAGGCACGGTACGGCGTCCTGCAGCACCCTGCGCCAGAGCGACCTGCCCCTGCACCAAGCGCTGCCGGCGTCGCCCACTTCGCTAGGGAAGGTGGGCGGCGGATGGAGTGGGAGGATAGAGACGTGCCACCGAGGGGACAAGTCATCTGCTTAGCGGGTTCAAGAACATTCGCGACCGCCCGTGCTTGCAACTTAATGGGTGAGACCTGAGCCGATCCGCAAGCGGATGGTTCATATTGCGATTTCGCCCGATCCGACGGCTCGAGACTTACCGGATGACGTGGCTAGCGGGTCTGCCCGAACCTTGGCTCTGGATTAGAATTATATAGAGATGCGTTACTTGGGGAAAAACTGGTCATGTTCAGGTAATTCAGTTCATACCTCACATCCCTCTTCCATCTGCTGTATCGTTGCCTTCCTAAACCTCTATAGCAAGAAACAGAGCACACCTTGCTGACTAGTTCTTGTGAATTGCTTTACTGTGCCTGGTTGATAAATATGCAGGTGTGGGACTTGAGCTCTTTCCTTATTCTTTAGCAGAGTCAGTGACACCTGCACCCAAAGAAGATATAATCTACAGACAGACACATTTGAAAGTATTTAGTGGCCATAAAAAAGAGGGATATGCGATTGATTGGAGTCCACTTGTTACTGGAAGGCTTGTTTCTGGTGTGTATATGATCTTACACATTTCACAATATTTGCCATCTGCTGTGATGTTTAAAATGTTTCCGTAGTTTAGAACTTAGTGCGTCATGTCTTTCCCTCTATTCTGTGCTCATAAATCATTGGTACCATAATTTGGTGTGTACACATTTTGTTGGATTAAATTAATTCATTTTTATGCAGGTGACCGCAATAAGAGCATTCACCTGTGGGAGCCGACTCCATCTAACTGGAGCGTAGATGCGAATCCATTTGTTGGACACTCGGACAGTGTTGAAGATTTACAGGCATGTCTGAATGCTGTATCATATATCTATTCACATGTTTCTTTGAATGTGGTTGTTTGAACTATTACATCTATATCTTTGCAGTGGAGTCCCAAGGAAGCCGACGTATTTGCCTCTTGTTCCGTCGATGGAACGATAGCAATATGGGACATACGTACAGGGAAGGAACCTTGTATATCTATCAAGGCTCATAAAGCTGATGTGAATGTTATCTCATGGAATATATAGGTATATCAAGTCGAAAAATCTAATGATTTTGTGTGTACTATAACTTACCGGTGCATAATGTTTTACTCATGTTTCGACTCGCAATTTCAGGCTTGTTGACTTCATGATAGCCTCAGGGTGTGATGATGGCAGTTTCTCAGTTCACGATCTTAGATCGATTCAGGTGTTTCCTTCTTGATAAACCATAATTTTTTGTGCTTGTGAGTGTCAGATGTAGCCAACTCAATATCATTTTTTTCCATAATTTGTTTGAAGTTGGGCTTATGTTTGCCTCTGTGTAATATGCGTTAACAAAATTACACGACTTGGTGTTCTGAAGATATTAGGAAGTTTTTAAACCGACTCATGGATAAAGAAAAATAGATAAGCTATGTCTTTGCCACAAGATTTTCTTTAAGTTAGAGAGGTATCCTACGCTAAATATGTTCTATCACTGCTAGTATGTGTAAACAGTGTCACCGTGCGCAAATTGGTGCGGTTGACTAACTACCATGGTTGTACCATATTGCCCATTTTATCTTCTGCTGATTGTAAATTTTGTTTCGTACCTTTTTAAGTATCGCTTAATGGTTATGAATCTTTTTCCCCTGTGCCCTTTTATTGTACTGGTTGGAGGTGTTGGCCCCCCATCTCCCTGCAAAAGTGAGCAGCTAGCTCACCAACACACTCACAAACTCACACGGCTAGAGGTGGAAGAAGGGGCTGAGCACAGCACACATACACACAACGCGAACAGCAGCTCTGCTGCTCTGAAATGTGGCTCAGCTGAACTGAATTTTCCATTTGCTTGAGTGTGGAGTATATACAACTATATAGTACCATACAAGATGCACTGTACAACTACTACAATGTCCTCTAGGACATGGCTGATATCAGCCCCATAAGTCATGGCTGAGCTAAGCCACTATCAACTAGTGTACTAACTAGTACTTGAGGTGCCCTATTGCCATACTACAAGCAGTGACAGCAGAGCTGACTTGTGCATTTCAGGAGGGAGCAGCATTTCAGGAGGACATGTTGGTTGCACATTTTGAGTACCACAAGAAAGCAATTACATCAATTGAGTGGAGTCCACATGAAGCTTTATCATTTGCTGTAATTTCTGAAGATCATCAACTAACGTAACTTTCCATCCTTTCATTGTCGTTCATGTTTAGATGCACTAGATTACTTGATATTTTTGCCTTGCTGACACATCTCCTGAATCGTTTGGGTTTAGAATTTGGGACCTTTCATTGGAAAGAGATGCAGAAGAGGAGGCTGAGTTCAGAGCGAAGATGAAAGAGCAGGCAAATGCACCGGATGATTTGCCCCCACAACTTCTATTTGTTCATCAGGTAGTACAATTAAATTATCCTCTCATTTTATGATGATGACATTGGACGTTGCTTACTTTTGGCTCCCATCTTGTGTGAGCATATGATTTGTCTTATTCGTTTTTCTTTTGTTACATGTGAAAAGGCGAACTCATTACATGTGTTTGTATGAGCAGGGCCGGAGAGATTTGAAAGAACTGCACTGGCATCCACAGATACCCTCGATGATCATATCAACGGCGATTGATGGCTTCAATGTCTTGATGCCTAGCAGCATTGATACAAGGGTTAATTGGATACACACCATCATAATTTTATCGTTTTTGAACCACACCATTACTATTTAAGAAACTATACCAGTGTTATTACAATTGTTCTCTATTTTAAAATACGCTATTATGTACACCTGAAGATGTATTAGACCCACTTTTAAGCACTGCCAGGCTAAAGTACTTTCGTATGGACGCTTTTGCCCCTGCTAGTATGCCACTATCTTCTGTATGACACATCGGGCCGACTCGTCATCCCTTTCCCATCCAATTCCTTTCACGTTACGTTTCCGACCGTCCTTCTACTCTGCGCCGCAAGCCACAGCGTCATAGTGACGCCAGTTGTCGTCATCGCTCCGTTGCGTCAGCTGAGTCGCTGTCGTCCGCCTTCTCGTCCCCCTTGCCTGCTGCCGCTCCACCCACTCTCCCCGCCGAGGAGCTCAGTTCGACTGTCGTTCCATGCATCCTCCATCGCGCCACCCGCCTATAGGTCTGTACCAACAGCCCGCAGGCCGAGGGGCGGCGCTTGGCACAGCTGCCCGGCCGGCGGCGGCGCTTGGCACAGCTGCTCGCACGGCATCGGTGTGACTAACCCAACACGCCCCTACCTGCTCGCCCGGTTGCAGCGCCTAGCGCTCGCGTGTGGCGTGTGGTGGGTATTACCGGAGTCAGAGAAGACAATGAGAGGGGGAGGGAGGCTGACGGATGGGCCCATATGTAAGTGGGTGTGAGAGAAGATGAAGAAGGGTAATCTTGTCCATACGAATATACGATACCATTTGCACGTCTTTCCGTGGGCCCAACTTGCCTCTAGACGTACATAATGGTGTATCTCAAATATGTGCAAAATTTCAATGGCGCTAACATAGTTTGTTGAATAGTAATGGTGTATCTCAAAAACAGTAAAGTTACAATGGTGTAGATCCTTTATAATTTAGAACAGGGAAATTATATCAAACAAACTTCTTCAACAAGCATCGTTATGCCATTACATAATCATTAAGCAATAATACGACACTAGCGGTTAATGCTGATTGATGTCGCTTAGGAAGGTAACTCCAATTCATTTGCCATTCCATTTTGTTCAAAATAAATACACATATGGTCCTTAAACTTGTAATTATGTATCACTTAGATTTACGAACTTTGAATACATTTTTACATCCCTAAACTCCTTAAATAGTACACCATATATAGGCCCATATTAGCAATGTAGACATTCCATGCTGACGTCTCGTATTAGATTGATTGCCATGTTTCTTCATATTGAACTTGTGCAAATTTTTCTTCTCTCACCAATGGATCTCTGATTTCCTCTTCTCACTTTGATTCCCCCAACCTAGTGAAAACCTTGGATCCCATTACCTCACTGTTGTGGCTCCCCAGCACGCACGGCACCCTGATGCCGGCTACACAGACAGGACGTTGGCCCGGACCCAGATGCATAGCAAGATACTCCCACCTTCTGCTTGCTGGTTGCAAGCTGGTATTAGCATCCACCGTGGAAGAAACAAGGAATCCATTCATGAGAGAAGAAGGAAGGATATAGGTTAAATATAAAAGAGGAACTTTTCCACACATATGACAAGGTATATTGACCGTTGGTGGGGCGAAATGGTGGCACACAAACGAGCAGTAGCAAGGTATTGGGAGCTGTAGTGCCCACCAAGATGGGTCGGTGTGAGAGAAGAGAAAGCAAAGAAGCCCTTCGTTAGCAAAGCAAAAGGTGGAGGGGTTAAATACGAAAAATACCATGTCGCATGCCGCGTTAGCATGGAACACCTTCGTGGCTGACATGGACATGTGGTGTATCATTTGACAAGTTTAGGAATCTTAAAATGTATTTTTAAAGTTCAGGAATTTAAGTGTTATAGTCTTACAGGTTTAAGGTTTAAGGATCATTGAAGCATTTAACTCTTTTTATATCTATTGTTCACAGAGCAATGGTGCCCAAATATAAATTTTACTACCAAGGCACAAACTTGCTGACTTCCAATCTACTATCATATATGATTTTGATGTACCTTTTTCCGGTAAGCTCATCGAAAGCAGAGATAACAGTGCATATATTGCCTTATTAATTTGGCATAGCTTCACTTCGGCACTTCACCAACGTAGAAGTTATTTTTGGCTTCAAACTACAGGTGCAACGTTACCGGTGAAGTTAACGTTGTTTTCATAAAATCGTTTGGCAAAACAACTCTATAAAGCGAGTAAAAGCTAAGGAGAGCTACTATTTTAAACTTCATTTCCACACCAATCCTATGTAAGAGCACGTTTTATAAGAAGTTTTACATGTGAAGCTATCTTAAAATAATCCATTTGGTATAAATAATTTGAAACAGCTCATGAAATTAGTGGAGAAGTTATGCCAAACATTGTCGAAAACTTACAACTTGCAAATAATCAATAGTTCGGACCCGCACGCTTTTGATTGATGCGGCTAGGGCTATGCCTGCAAGAATGCACCTGCGTTTACTGTCCCTATAACTGCTCGCAGCTGCAGCCACCGCTGCAGCGGCTGCAACGAACAGGCCTAGTGAACGGCAATTTAATAGCTTGTTAGACCTACTACATGTAAATTGAGATCCACAATTTCACATCAACTCAAATAGCTGGTCAGTCCTCTCAAAATATAAAATAATACCGTTGCCCGTTGTTAAGACTACATAATTAAATATGATTATCTCGAAATTAACGGCACTGTGCTTTTAGCGGCGGGTGACGTTCCCATCGACCAAAAACGCATATACTGACTAAGTCAACCTCAAGATGTGTCTGTATGTTTTTCGGAGATTGTCGTAGAGATACGATCTGTGATTATAAAGGTAAGTGTGCGGTGTATAGTCGTGTAATTTGAAGAAAAAAAATCCGATGATTTTCCTTTTTCCATAAGGAGAGTTTACGTAACATCCTGTCTCCTCGATGCCGGGCTCGTTTATATTTGGCTGTTTATCTAGGATATAGACTGTCTTTATAGACTAACACTAATCTTTTCTGCACACTTTGTCCTCACTCATGCGCATCTGAGAAGACTTTCTGGTTGGTCACACATCCCTAAATCGCTCCAGGCCAAGCACGCTTAACCTCGGAGTTCTTTAGTGATGAGGTTCTAAAAAAGAAGTTACAACTTATTGGCATAAGTATCACATTAATCCTATTAAGTCCTGTGTCGAGTGTTACATACTCACCCCCTTAGGAGACCAACGTCCTCGTCGATCAACCCCAGGCCAGGAACGTCCCCTCTTGGCCACGTCCATGTATCCAGTGCTAGTGCATGTGTCATGTTGTGCGACCACTCCGGATCCATACCAGCCATGCACACCATGTCTGCGCAACTAACACATGCGCCCGTGAAACCGCAAGGGTCGGCTTTGATACCATTTGTAACATCCTGCTCTTCGAGGCCGGGCCCGCTTACATTCGGCCGCTTATCTAGGACATAGACTATCCTCACAGACCAACACTAGTCTTTTCTGCGCACTTTGTCCTCACTCATGCGCACCCGAAAAGACTTCTCGGTCGGTCACACATCCCTAAGTTGCTCCAGCCAAGCACGTTTAACCTTAGAGTTCTTTAGTGATGAGCTTCCAGAAAAGAAGTTACAACTTGTTGGTATGAGTATCTTATTAATCTTATTAAGACCTAGACCAGGGTGTTATAATTTATTAGGCCAAACTGAAGCATGACGATAGCCAAGCTACCTGGCCTGCCTAATGATATTATTCTAATGGGCCATGACGAGGCCTAGCACATCCTGGTCCTATGGTCCATGTTATGCGTGGCCCATGATTTGAGATTAGTTTTTAAATCAAAATAGTCTAAAAGCAAGACTATGTGTCCATGATAAATAGTATTAACATGATTAGTTGGTTAGATTGAGTGAGTGTTGTGGGTGTCTACGTTGTACTGCGTAGTTTCAATAAACATATATGTAAAAAATGTAATCTACGATGAATCTAACAATACGCAGGCATGTGGGACCATGAGAATGAGAGGGAGTCAAGAAGAGATGTCATTTTTAAAAGAGTTTGGTTAAACTGAAGAAAGATTAATGTATTAGAAACTATAGTCAGAATTGTATTCGTTTCGAAACAGAGGGAATAAGCCTTAGTCTTATTTAGTTGCCTTGGATCTGCTTAGACCAAGGCCAGCTAATGCAACTTCTTGTGTTTATTTCCTGAACCAAAATGAGATGGGTTGAACATAGATTCTGTTTGTTTCGGCAGTACAAATGGCTATGTGTGGCGGCCTTTGCTCTAAGAGCTGACCGGAACCTTACGTCTACCCTTTCATGTTCTCTCCTTGTTGGCATTTCCTTGTTGGCATTTCCTTGAACACTCAAGCTTGGTGCGGTGGTCGCCGGGCCACACACCTTCTCTTAATTGTTGCCTAACATCATCAAGTCGGCCTCAGGCATGTGGGACCATGAGAATGAGTGGGAGTCGAGAAGAGCTATCATTTTAGCTATCATATTTATGGAGCCAGGGGTGGGATACCCCTAACTTCTACGAGGCCTAATATAGGGGACTAGATTTGGTGACGTCCCTCGATTCTAACCAAAAGCGTCACCCGGGGTTCAAAGTCAAGACCTCTCGAAAAATTGGGAATCCATCGTGTTTGATTGGCAAAACTACTTCGGGAGCTGCTTTTGGAGCAGTACCAAACATGGAGCTGCTTTTAGAGCAGTACCAAACATGACCCCGTAACATCAACCAGACAACTAGTCCCCGCAAGGCCGCAACTTCAAATCGGCCATGGTAGCGAGATATCCCGATTCACGGATCCATGCAGTCCCATGCACGTTATTATTGCGACGTTACATCATGCATATCCATAAGCACTAACAGGCATACGCAACACACAGCAACTAGTCCCCCTGTGCGATATGCAAGTGCGTTTTTAACGAACTAACCGGCTTGCACCCACACCATCTGCAGTGCTTTAGTCTAGTTGCAGATCGACTAACACAGCAGCAGCTCGGTGGGGTTTGACGACGCACTTCTAAGTTGCGGCACAGCACGCGCGTCCGCCATAACCTACTCCATGGCTTCTCAAGTATATATAGGCCGTTTTTTTTATATGCTTTTTACTGTACACATCTAAGTATACATGATATCTAGATAATAAAAGAATAGATTTTGTTAAGAACACTGTTTTATGTAGTATTTGTTGATATGCAACATGTAGATCTAGTAGGCCACTACAACTTTGGTATTCATTCATCATCTGAACAATTAAGGTCACCTAAAAATTCTAAATTTTTAATTTCAAAATTTTAAAATGTAAAACATATTTGGGACTATGAAAAACTTCAAAGAAAAACCTTATTGAAATATAAAGTTGTAGATTGGATTGTGAACTGTAACTTTGGTATATACCATCAATTATTTGAAAACTCTAAATTTTTATTTCACAACATGAGAACTTATAATAAATTTTTGGGACTCTAAAAATTATCAACAAAAATATTGTAGATCGTGTCGAGATCTAATTTTTTGGGATAAAGTTCGTCTTCATGTAACTTCATATGGGAACTTTAAGAAATAATTTTATGCAACTATTCTAGAGGCGAGCCTCTTAATAAGGGTGCCACTTCATCTATTAATTGATTTCTAGAGATAGGCCAAACTCAATGAGTTTCATGGGCATTAAATATGCTAACATGACACTATGTTTATGAAGAGAAAGAGATAGATTACAATTTGATAGGAGTAGATAGAGTTTAATGTGGATGAAACTATTATGTGGACACAACCATTAAAATAATCATTTACCCAATACTCAGAGAGAGTGTTTTTATGAAATGTCTATTTGGCCTATATTTATCTTTAATGTAGTTGTTGTGTTGTTGGCCCATGTGGTGGACCATGTGGCATATGAGTTTTTTTATGGGTTTAGTACTACCTTGGAAATTTATGAGGGTTAGGACTAGCTTATAATCCTTGTTATTCCAAGTATAACATTTTTGGGTTAACCTTTTTACACGAAAAGAGGATAAAAGTGTAAAAGAAGTGTGCTACGCGTATGTAGGCCCATTTCATATGTGGAGGTAGAACCACATCCATGTTTGGTTTTTCAATTAATTGTTGATATTTGTTAACGCATATAGAAATGAACACATCCATGTTTGGTATTCAATTAATTGTTGATATTTGTTAACAAACATAGGTATAATCTATGAGTGCATGGATACCACTGTATCTTTCATTCGAGAGTGTTCCAGAATATTGATTTTCATAGAAATTGTGAAATGAACTAGGAATGAATCAAGAACGTTTAAGGAAAAATAAGGTAAAATGTTTTCATGGTAAAGAGGGACTTTCTAAGTTTTTTCTGGTTGAACAAGATAATCAAGTTCAAGGCAACAATACTTTCTAAATGCTTGAAGGTCTTGAGAAAGCATAGTTAGGGAAAGGTTGCCAAAACCTCTGATAATCACTAATCCGAACATGCTGGATTATAAAAACCTGACAGGACAGTAACCCTTGGGGCTACCACAATTATCGTGGGATTAGGTGCAAGCTCAGGTAAACACTAGCCTAGACATCACATTTGTAATGATTATTACTACTCTAGTTAAAATTAATCGATCAATAGAGCACTCAACGCGAGTGGAGATCATAACCCGTAAGTAAAATAACCTAAGAACTAAACTTTATTAAGTAGACAAGCTAGAAATACCAAAGTGTGACTATAATCTATTTACTGAGGAACAAAAGGAGTATTATGTTTAGCACGGCGACAAAAAATTTGGCCTTTATCTTAAGTTTAAATATAATAATGTTGAATAATTGATGTTTTGATTGAAACCCACTATAAAGTAGCAGCTAGTTTCCTAGTTAATTGTCTAGTGTATGACACAAAAACCATCTAAGATGAATGAGGCAAGAGGGCCTCGACCAAATTTTACGGAGACTTCGAAAAGGAGGTCAACCTCAGCCGCTTTACTTTGACGAAAGTACAAAAGAACAACAGAGAGATCCCCATTTGAATCCGACCAAACCAACCCAACCCCAAAATGATGAATGCCATCGACTTCCAAACATGCTCCAGCTCGATCTCCATTATTTCATCGTCCACGCGCTTTTTCGAGACGCTGAAAGGTAAAATAAAATTCTCAGTCGTCACTCACTCAGTCACTCTCTAGTCTCTACACTACCATCTTGTCAGTTTCTTGACCCCTCTTCTCCACTAAATTACCATGGATCATCCCTCTGCTCTTCACCTATAAATTCGTCTGCTCACCTCTTTTCCTTCGCCCCCATCACCTCACAAGCTCAGCGGCAGTGCAAAGCATCGGCACGAAGCTAAGCTAGATGTGCATTGCTACCATGGCGCTCCAATCCACCGCTGCCGCCGCTCTTTCGGCCCTCCTGCTGCTCTCATTCGCAGGCCCTACACTCTCCGACGACGCCACGCTGGTGTCCACGCCAGTGTCACCGTCGGCCGCGTGCAACGCCACGACGGACCCGACCTTCTGCCGGTCCGTGCTCCCGCCGGGCGGCAAGGGGGACCTGTACACGTATGGCCGCTTTTCGGTCGCCGAGTCCCTGGCGGGCGCGCGCAAGTTCGCCGCCCTCGTCGACCGCTACCTCGCGCGCCACCGGCACCTCTCCCCGAGCGCCATCGGCGCGCTGCGCGACTGCCAGCTGATGGCCGAGCTGAACGTGGACTTCCTGACCGCCGCCGGCGCGACGATCAAGAGCACGGACACCCTCCTGGACCCGCAGGCCGATGACGTGCAAACGCTGCTGTCGGCGATCCTGACGAACCAGCAGACGTGCTTCGACGGCCTGCAGGCCGCGTCGGGGTCGTGGTCCGACCGCGGCGGCCTCGACGCGCCCATCTCCAACGGCACCAAGCTGTACAGCCTCTAGCTGTCGCTCTTCACCAGGGCGTGGGTGCCGACGGCGAAGCCGGCGCACTCGCATAACAAGGGCGGCGGCAGTGGCCGGCGGCCGCACCACGGCCACGGTGGCAAGAGCAAGAAGCCCCCGGCGGCGGAG
Organism: Bothriochloa decipiens; assembly: GCA_023333625.1. Lineage (NCBI taxonomy): Eukaryota > Viridiplantae > Streptophyta > Magnoliopsida > Poales > Poaceae > Bothriochloa > Bothriochloa decipiens. Next base: position 26,852,203 of record CM041639.1, on the reverse strand, counting down.
AGGAGGGGCCTGTTCGACGTGACCGACGACGAGATGGTGCGGCGGATGGCGATCGAGGGGCCCGAGAGTACGGTGGTGGTGAACACCGCGGTCACGGTGGACCAGAGCGGCGCCGGGAACTTCACCACGATCGGCGACGCCGTGGCTGCCGCGCCCAAGAACCTCAACGGCAGCACCGGGTACTACGTGGTGCACGTGCTTGCCGGCGTCTACGAGGAGAACGTGGTGGTGCCCAAGCACAACAAGTACATCATGATGGTCGGCGACGGCATCGGCCAGACCGTGGTCACCGGCAACCGCAGCGTCGTCAACGACTGGACCACCTTCCAATCGGCCACCTTCGGTATGCCATGCATCCTGTTGCGTTGCGTTAAGACATGCTCCAATAGTCATTATGGTAAAATTCAAAACAAAGTTACGATTTGAAAATTGATTAAACTATCTGCACTGTAATTTTTAACAATATATAACCTGGAGTGCCCAGTGTGACACTAGGCCCATATACATGGATGAGATAGGGGGGCTGAAAACTAAAAACGCGTCGCTTTTATTTGGTCCCATTCCACAAGGACTCAACAATAGGATTGTGGTCTCGTCGCATCATTAATCGTGCGCACGATCAGACATTATCCGTTATATTGTTTTTCTCCCCAACTTTTTTTCTACTGTATATGCACCACAACATTATATATTAAATTTGTGCGCTTCATCATTATACTAATCGATCGTCTTCTCCTTCCTTCGTGATGCATGCATGCAGCCGTGGTGGGGCAAGGGTTTGTGGCGATGAACATGACGTTCCGGAACACGGCAGGTCCGGCGAAGCACCAGGCGGTGGCGTTCCGCTCCGGCGCCGACCTGTCGGCGTACTACGGCTGCAGCTTCGAGGCGTACCAGGACACGCTGTACACGCACTCCCTCCGACAGTTCTACCGGGGCTGCGACGTCTACGGCACCGTGGACTACGTGTTCGGCAACGCCGCCGTCGTGTTCCAGGGCTGCACCTTCTACTCCCGGCTGCCCATGCGGGGGCAGTGCAACACGGTGACCGCGCAGGGCCGCAGCGACCCCAACCAGAACACGGGCATCTCCATCCAGGCCTCCTCCCTCGTCGCCGCGCCGGAGCTCGCCGCCAACGATGCCTTCGCCACGCTCAGCTACCTGGGACGGCCGTGGAAGAACTTCTCGCGCACGGTGGTCATGGAGTCGTACGTCGGCGCGCTCGTCGACCCCACGGGATGGATGCCCTGGTCCGGGGACTTTGCGCTCGACACGCTCTACTACGCCGAGTACAACAACACCGGGCCGGGCGCCGACACCAGCCGCCGGGTCGCGTGGCCGGGCTTCCACGTGCTCGGCGACGGCGCCGACGCCGGCAACTTCACCGTCACCAGCATGGTGCTGGGCGAGAACTGGCTGCCGCAGACTGGCGTGCCCTTCACCAGCGGCTTAATTTCTTGAACGAAGCGTGCTAACCACACTATTAATAGCTATACTCCTAGCTATATGTGTGTTTCTGCTATAATCATTTTAGTTTCAGCATAAGGGGAAGGAGAAATGCATGTGTAGTAGGGAGAAATCAAGGGCGATACTCTATGTACGACCTCGCTGCAGTACACTAGTACCACTGTTACTAGCCAATCAACTCCTGTGCATCTTAGCAACGGTAAGAGACACAATTAAGTATGACAATGGATCAAGTACAAACCAACATCTTCGTGAAAACCCATGCAAATTATGGCAAAAAAGTCGTCAAAATTTACCTAAAAAAATCACACATGTAGATGATATGATAATACATAACCTTATAAAATATCTTGTCTAAACTCGATATTTTTATTAGATATAAAAATAACAAAAGTCAAGCCAAAAAGCTGTCCAGATTATTATAGAAATTTGTTATTTTTATATCTCACAAACTAAGTCGAGTTTAAATAAGATATTTTAGAAGGTTGTGTATTATTATATTATCTACATGTATGATTGTTTTGGTGAATTTAGACGACATTTTTGCCATGGTTCGTACGGGTTTTCACAACGAGGTTCGTTTGCACTTGATCCGTTGCCATTAAGTATTCTAGAAGAACCAGTAATTTGTGTGTAAATTAATTTTGCGTGGTGTTAGGCCCACTTTCCATTTGGGCTCTCTCTCTTTTATATAAGAAGAGTGATGAAGTAGTATGAATATGGATTTTATTTATATCAAAGTTGAAGACCTCCTTAAAATCTACAACTTTATAGTTGGTAACTCTTCTAGTTATTAATACTCCATCCATTTCAAATATTAAAACGTTTTTTAGATTCACAATTTTTTGCTACATATCTAGATGTCTTAATATATAGTAAAAACTATGTATCTAGAATGCTTCAAATGACCTTGGATTTTAATATACTCTATATCAAAGTAGTAGTTCATAGTAAGATCTATTACTTTGTAGTTGGCACTATTATTATTTTAATCAAAGATCACTTAGAGGCCCAATGCAGCCCTTGAATAAGACCTGGAGAAGATTTTTTTTTATCAACGTTTGTAAAAAAAAACAATACCATTTTCGAGACTTATAGTCCGATAAGTCGTTGTGCCCCATCAACAAGTTTAATTTATTGTTTTTCTCTCCTTATCTAACCCAAATACAAATAAAGCATTTAATAAATATCTTGGATGTGCAATATCAAATGCATAGAAAACGACATGGCCAAGAACGTTAGCACCATATCAACACAAAACGAAATGTTGGGTGGTTTCATCCGACTACAAAAGCATCTTACCATATTTTGCGATTCTTGATAGTTTCTATTTGTGACATTCTATATTTACGGTACTTGTACATGTCTAAAGTTATTATTGTTTTCTGAACTTTATGGCATTTTTTAATTTGTTCTCAAATTGAATGTCTTAAACCCTTTGCCCACCAAATTAATTTTAGTAAACATCATAATGGGCCACGTCCTATTAACTATATCCATGCTGGACTTTGAAACTAGGTTATATTTTTTAGGAAATAACCAAACTTAACTCCCTCAATTATCACGGTCGTATGATTTCCGCTCTCATATGCAAAAAAAAAAAAAACAGTTTTGTCACCTCCCTCAACTTTTGAAAACCATTCACTTTTGCTTCCTTGAGGGTTTCAATAGTGGTTTTGTTGATGTAGTGCCACATCAGTGGAAGTAAATCGGAGTAAAAATATTTAAAAAATATCTTAAAATTTACAATTTTTTAAAAATGTCAATAAATATTTTATATGGACATATAATACAACTAAAATTCATAAAACCCAGTTTTATCTTTGAAAATTCATACAAATTTGTTTTTGCTCAAAATATTATGAAACTAGATTTAGATTTTTTTTCCCCTAAAATCATGCGCAATGTTCTCGTGCCTAGCTTGAAATATCATGTTCATGTCCTTAGGTTCTATATGTACAAATAACATGACCCCATAATTCATTGCACTAAAACTTAATTAAATTTATTATCCTGTAAAACATAATTAAATATATTAAACAAAGGGTGCATGCATGCATGCATGCATCTATGTGGTAGGTTGTAAGTTGCAAGCCAAAATAGATGCTTTGAAAATTTATTTAGGCTAGGGAACTAGTGCCCCACTACAGTATTGGGATGCTTTACGGGAGCTGCTTAGATGATCAATATTGAGTAATTATAATAGAAATGAGAGCTTCTACTAGAAAATAAGCTAGCCCTAAAATGAGTACATCAAGATTCAAACAATTTCAACCTAGGCACCATAACATTGAGCATGGTTATTTTAGAGAACTTTGAATCTGAGATAAATATTTTTTCTTTGAATTTTCAAGGTTGACCTAGGTTTTAGAATTTAAATTCCTAATATTTTTAGGTAAAAATATGTTTGAATAAATTTTTGAATGTACTATTAATTTTAGATATTTTCATAATAAAAAATGTCTAGTTTTGAGAGTCTAAAAATGAATGGTTTTCAAAAGTTGTGAGAGGTTAAAAAACCAATTTTGTAGATCAAGAGTAAAATCAGATGATCGTTGTAGTTGAAGGAGGTTAATTAAACTTTTTTCTAAGTATTTGTTATAAGCTCCAAGGTTCCTTTCGTCAACTGCTCAAGAAATGGCACATGCACAACAGTTAGTTAGGCTTGCGCTAATAGCCTCAACAATGTTGCTTTTAACCGTGATCATCCCTTACAAGTAAGCGTTTGGACAATCCCTACGATGAATTGTTAGAAAAACAAAGACGATGCTGAATTTTTTGTCAATTTGTTCACAACTGGTTTTCTGAAATATATGGATCATGTTTTACTGAAAGTTTTCCCAATTATTAGAGGCCTGCTTTGATACCCTTCCATGGCTTGAGCTGAAGCTCATTGACAGCGATTGGAATTGGGAGCTATGTGCGATCCAGCAGTGAATGATGGTACCCATTTGGAGTTGATACCATCAAATGCATCGTTAGATGCATGCACAAAATCAAGCACATAGCTCATTGCTATTGTGTATGGACAATGTGGATGGTGGCAATATTGCTATGTTGAAAGATGCTATGTCCTTGTCAAAACCCTAGCCTCACGTTGAGTAGCAGAACATTGTCACTGTAGTGAAATGTGAGGGGGCACGCAATTGCGAGCTATGGTATGTTGTTAGTGGTCACTTTGAGACATTTTGGACTTGCATTCCTACAGTAGCTAGATAGCATAGTGGAAGGGTTGAGTTAGAATTTGTACCTATTGATTAATTATATTGTTTGTATAGTAGATGTATATGAATAAATAATGTGGAATTGTAGATGTTGCTGCCGTGCAACCATCAGAAATTGAATTAGATTGATTGAGAAATTATTCAGCGGTATGCTGCATGCAGCATATAGGCTATGTGTATCTCTAGAAAACGGTCGCCTAAATGTTAATGACAACTGAGAAAATAAATTATTATAGTGTTATTTGAGCCCTTATTAATTTTGTTAGGAAAAAATATTTTTGCTACTATTATGTTTTGTGTACCTTTATTTTTTTTGACTCATGAAACGTGCATTACTCATGCAAATATACATGATGAAGGTTATGGCCTTGTTGGCAGCTAATAACATAAAGCAGTTGTAGAGAACCTCAATACAAAGCGTCCTTTTAATTTGGGTCCTAAACTATTTTCTCCCTTTTACTGAACTGAAAACTTTATATTATTCATAAAAGGAGAACTGAAAAGATCATCTATTACTATACCACAGTCAATCTATACCGTCAGACATCGGACGCTAAAACTTATTATTAACGTTCAACCATTGGACGCTATAAATTTGTAACTGATCATTGGTCGCTATATTTATTTGTATGGACAGAACATCGGTCACTACGGATCTGCATCAAACTATCGGTCGCTATATAGATATCTCGGAGTCCAACAATCGGTCGGTAAAGCCCATTTTCATTTTGGTGCACTTGGCCTAGCCCACTCGCGCGTGCTAAAATTGACATTGCCCACTAGTCAGTGTCAGCAAAAACCCTAAATCATTGTCAATAGATGAAGGGAGGCTCATCTCCAGCCGTCGCCCACACAACGCACACACCGCCACACCACTCCCTTCTCGTCGCTCGCCCACCGTACGTCTTCGCACGCGGCTCCGGCGCTGCGCGGCCACCGTCGCGGATGCGTCCCCAGCGTGGTGGCGCCTAGCCCACCTCCTACCAAAGTCCCCTTCCTGCCGCACGCCCGAGCTCCTGCGTGCAGCCATCATCTACAGATTGGCTGTGGTATAGTATACAAAGTGAGGTTAATTTGAACAAAAGAAGTGGAGGTGGAGCAAGAACTATGTGTGGAATAAATGGAAGTCCCACACAAGAAAGAGAGAGAGTGTGTGTTTAACATTAGGGTTTTAGATGGTGGACCTTGCCCATGAGTTTTATTTATAAGAGATGTGGGAGGAGACATCTTCCTCC
>CM041639.1:26826945-26846267 GCA_023333625.1 Bothriochloa decipiens | reverse complement strand
GCTTCTTTCTGTTTAGAGCAAGAATAATATAAGAGGCTGTAAGTCCACTAAATGATGACATGGAGGAGAGATGAGAGGAAAGACATGAGAAACGGGCTGTAAACTTACAACCGGTTAGGTACATGAACTAATATCATTGTCAATAGATGAAGGGAGGCCCATCTCTAGCCACCGCCCACACAACGCACACACCGCCACACCACTCCCTTCTCGCCGCTCGCCTACCATACGTCTCCGCGCGGCCACCGGCGCGGACGGGTCCCCCGGTGCGGTGGCACCTAGCCCACCCCTACCGAAGTCCCCTTCCTGCCGCGCGCCCAAGCTCCTGCCGAAGTCCCCTACCGCGCACCCGAGCTCCTGCGCGCGGCCATCGTCTACAGATTGGCTGTGGTATAGTATACAGAGTGAGGTTAATTTGAATAAAAGAAGTGGAGGTGGAGCAAGAACTATGTGTGGAATAATTGGAAGTCCCACACAAGAAAGAGAGAGTGTGTATGTTTAACATTAGGGTTTTAGATGGGGGACCTTTCCCATGAGTTTTATTTATAAGAGATGTGGGAGGAGACATCTTCCTCCCTACCCATTATGGTTCCTGAATTTACAAGGCGATCCTTAAATAAATTAGTCGATGAGCCTTTTTACACGGAGGGAGTTAGCGTAGCTGTACCTAACCCCAATAGAAGTTTTTCAGAATATTTTTGCCTTTCTACATCAACGGTGCTTGTTGTGGAAGGAGATGCTAGATTCCTGGATGAGAAGATCAAGACAATGAAGAATTGGCTTCAACCGTCTTGTAGTATATAGTATGCCGCAGAGAGCTGCTTCTTTCTGTTTAGAGCAAGAATAATATAAGAGGTTGTAAGCCGACTAAATGATGACATGGAGGAGAGATGAGAGGAAAGACATGAGAAATGGGCTGTAAACTTACAACCGGTTAGGTACATGAACTAATAAATTCTATGAGAGAGATTAGTGAGCCACATATGTGAAAGGCTAACTGCTATATGGATGAGCTTAGAGAGCACTGCAAGAAACCTTATATTATTCTTGCTCTTAGTAATACCCATGTTGTATTAGCTTTTGTCGTTGGATGTTGCTCGCCCCCGCCCCCGCGCATGCGTTGTTTTTTCCTTTTTCTGTGTAAGACTTTTTTTCATTGCTTTATAAAAGCATGATTTACCTCGAAAAAGGCAAATGAAAATGCATAAAAAGTAAAAGAAGAGGAAAGATAGAAATGTACCAAAAAGGAAAAGAAGTGGAAAAAAAATAATTGATGTGGGATTTGAAAGCAAAAAGATGATTTTTTTTAATGTTGTGGGATGAATATAGATAGTTATTTTATTCTCAGAACTAAAGCGGGATAAAAATAGTGTCAGATTCTTTGTATAGAGAAATCCATTCATATGCCTATCAAATATTCAACTTTGAGTATTCAGATATTGATATGGATATGAAATACCCATTCATATGCCTATCAAATATTTAACTTTGGGCTTTCAGATATGGTACCCAAATTTAAATACTCCATCCGTCTCAAATTATGTCATTCCAAAAATCTTAGAAAGTCAAAGCATCTTAAATTTGACCAAATTTATACGATAAGATAATAATATTTAGGATATCAACTAAGTATTTTTGGATTCTTTGTTAACTATATTTTCATAGTATAGCTATTTGATATCACAAAGCTTTGTAATTGTCTCTATAATCGTGGTCAAACTTCAGATACTTTGACTTTCCAAGATTCTTGGAATGACTTATAATTTGGAACGGAGGGAGTACAAACCAGAATCTAATGCGTTTTGTTATTTTTTGTGAATCCCAAACTTTATGTATTTTTCATTTAAATGAGTTTTGTTATTATTTTTAAGATTATAATCAGAATCTAGTTTACAAGATAAATAGTCTCATAAAATGGGTATGATTTATGATTATAAAAAAATGAGTATGATTTATTAGATAAATGTTGCAAATATAATCTTAATCCGAAACCTTTATTTCTGATACTGAACTTACTAACATAATCTACGAGACAGATAGTCTAATAAAGCATCATGCCTTGCCAATGCTGAGCATTCAGCGGAGGAGAGACTGATAATGACTTCCTTGCTGGTACTGAACCTTCAGCAGAGGAGACTGATGATGACTTGCTTGATCTGCGTAGTCTGTTGGGTCCTGCTCGCTTTTGGTGAAACTTTTGTTGCCTGTTGGTTAATATGAGTTGCAGACTGGTTGTAATGGCAGTAATCTTAGATACTAGAGCTAATTAATGCTAGTTTGTCGACTCCCATTTGATAGTTTTATAGGTTCTGCTATTGTTTTTTCGTTCTTTGATGTTGCTCAAACCTTCCTGCCTCATCCTGTGGATATACAATGGATGTTTTGATGATAAATGGAAAAAAAACGCTACACAGTGTTGATCCGTTTCTACAACCATCTTGAGTATCAAGTGATTTCTTGTAGTTGGAACCAGAAGTGTTCTGGAAGTGTTGAGGGTCAACTCGTGTATGAGTTGTGAACCTAACAGCTTTTGTGGTTGTTGTAATCGTCTGTGTACATCGTTTGGAGCCTTTGCTCCGAAATTAAAAAAACAGAAAATTTGAATACGAAGGCGTGGTAAGGATGTTCATACAATTGGAGTAGCATATTGTTGGGAGTTGAGATGCTGAAGCATGGCACCATGTGGCGCGTGGGCAATGGCCAAAAAGATTAATATTTGGACAGATCCCTTGTTGCCGAGCGAGAAAACTAGAAGGCCTATTACATCGAACGGTAGCAAGCTGCTGACATCGGATGAGGAGTTGATTGATCCAATTACAGGTGGGTGGGACTTCCAGTTACTGCGCCCAAACCTTTCGGAGGACGATGTCCAATTGATTAAGGCGCTGCCTGTACATGTGAACATGGACGACATTGTTGGGTGTCATTATGACACTAAAGTCAGATTCTCGGTGAAATCCGCTTATAAAATCCAACGTGCAGCTGTGATTTGAAGCCAAACAAGAGCAAATCCATTTGGAGCGGGGAGCAGTAGCTCTGACTCTAACTTCTGGAAAAGATTATGGAATGTGGACTGCCCACCAAAGGTGCAGCATTTCCTCTCGCGACTCAGTTACAATTACAACACACTTGCTCTCCATTCGAGAAAAAAAGAGTTAAATGTATCGTAGGCCTATAAACTTCACAGCTATATCAAATAGGTCCATCAACTTGGAAACCACGTATTTGGCCTCTCAAACTTGCGAATCCGTTCACTCTAGGTCCACCTGCCAAAACCAGCCCGGTTTTCACATTAAACTTCACAATTAGACCCTTGAGAAAGCTTTAATTTAAAGCATGAATCCCTTGTTGCGAACTAGAACAAAGCACACGCACGAAACGACCGTGAAACTCACTGGCGGCGCCAAGAAAGCCTGCTGCCGACACGATGAAGGAGACAGGCAGGTTAGCGCTGTGAATGACGAACAGGCAAGCCTGCTGCGTGCGTACCTGTATGTTGGCGCCATCGCCATGCAATCGGAGGACAGCAAGCACGCACGCTGCACGCAGCGACGACGTGCGCGAGCTAATCCATGTCGCTACGTGCTCTGCTCCCATCCAAATCAGGACTTCACCTTGCTTGTGACGGTGGTGACAGTGACCTGCCGCTGCCGGTGACCGAGCGAGTGCCGGCCAGATCGGAGTTACGTACCTGAGTACCTGACCTCTGTCGGCGCCAGCAGTAGCTAGACAAGGACAAATCTCCCATCCATCTGGACTGGATGACCTGCAGATCATCACTCGCTAGCGCATCTCCTCTCGGCTTCCTTCGTCTCTCCTGCTACACACTCCTTCGTGTCCGTCGTGTACCATGCATGCATGCATGGTCAGGCTCGTCAAACAAAAAGGCTGTATTTTTCTCAAAGTCTAATATTTATTTATGACACCGAAGTAACATTATAATATCCATGCAAGCATAATGTATTCTATCTAAGCTAATAAAATTTGACTTAATTGGTTCACTTCCTTTTTGTCCTCATTTTTTTTCTAACGTGGGCCGTCATTCATGATGTATTTCACGGTACTTAATTTCCTCACCAATTATTGGCATGGCACACGCATATATATCGAACCTCTCGTTTCCTTCTGTTACAGAAGAGAAAGAAAGAAAAAAGCTGCAAAAACATCCACGGCCACTGCTCTGTGCTCCGTTTCTTTGCAACCGCAGCTACTGCTCTTATAACGTCCTTCATCATGTCGGCAGCAGCTTTTCTCGCCGCCGCCGGCCAGTTCCGCGGCCATCCCGTGTGTGTGCTCTGTCCTAGTTCATGACCAGGGCTCATGCTTCAAATTAAAGCTTTTCTAGGGGTTTAATTACAAAATTTAATGTGAAAATCGGGGTGATTTTGGCAGATGGACCTAGAGTGAACGGATTCACAAATTTGAGGGGCCAAATGCCTGGTTTTCAAATTGATGGACCTATTTGACACAGTTGCGTAAGTTCATGGACCTACGGTGCATTTAACTAAAAAAAAACACACTTGCTCTCCGTAGAGTTCTGCAGTGCCAGGGTTCGTAGCTAGATGCTATTTGCTGTTTATGTGCAAGACAAGATGAAGACGGTGGCCCCTTGTGCTCTCTAAATGTAAGGAAGTTAGAAAGGTTTGGAGAGAGCGGAATATCGAAGATGTTAGGTGCCAGCTATCTAATGCAGAGACTACCAAGGAGATGATGGAAATGGTCCTAGGCCTGCACGGAAAGGAGCAATTAACAGTTTTTTTTGACCGAACCGGTCGGGGAGGCCCCGACCTAATTTTTTTTCTTTTCAATTGAATAAAAGAATGGTATTTACAGGTGTTTTTACAAGACCTTCAGGTCCAAAAGATGAAGAACAAAGCTAGCTAAGGCTATCTCTTCAGTTACTAAGAAGGCTACTTTTATTGGGCTTAGCTTTGACACAAACTAAGCCGAGCTCGTGCAAGAAGGTGGCTTTCCAAGCTTCTATGCTTCTGTTTCCATTGTCAAAAATGATTCTATTGCTTGTGCACCAAAGGCTCCAACATGTTGTAATGAGTATCTCTCTGAAGATGATGCTGTTGAAATCCTATCTTGCCCTGAGTAGCATGTCGATTGGGAGAGGGAGAAGTCCCAGTGGATGGATAGGTAGCTCCAGCAACTCTGACTGAAAGAACATTCAAAGAGGAGATGAAAACTAGTTTCCTTTGTGCCTTTTTTACAAAGGACACAACTATAGTCAGGAAGGTGCATTTGTTTTCTTCTAAGCATGTTTCTCGTGTTCAATCTATCTCTCACAGCCAACCAGAAGAAAAATTTATGTGTGCCAAGATTGCTGGATGCCCAGAACCATTTAAAGATAGGGGAGACTATTGTATCTTCAGTTAGAGCTTTGTAAGCCTTTTGACTGCTGAATTTTCCAGATCCATTGTTGAATGCCCAAGTGTCATGTATGCTATCATCCCAGTCCCTGGAGGACATTAGATTCTGGAGTTCTTGTAATTGCAGGGAGGCTTGAATGGAGAGAGTGGGGCTGAAGACTCTATCCATCTGATGATCCAAAGGAATCTAATGGAACATTTTGGTTTTCTACAGAAGAGAACAGCTAAGGATATTTGTCCTTCATTGCTTGGTCAATCCAAATGTCTGCCCAGAATAGTACTGAGTTGCCATTTCTTGGGTTACAGATAGTCATGGATTAGAATTTTGGGAAGAGTTTCATCACACCCTTCAACCAGAAGGAACCAACTAGATACCTGCCCTGAGGAGTGTTACTATTGGAATAAAATTTGGACCATGTCAATGACACCCAAGAAATGTTTGTATTGTTATCAAACTTGTCCAGATGTTTTAAAAGAAAAGCATCATTCTGTCTTGCAATGTTGATGATTCCAAGGCCTCCCTGTTGTGATGCTATGGCTGTGGTGGGGAGAGTGGAACAGATGGATAGAGGAAGGTAGAACAAGGCTTGCTATAGAGATTGCTTACCTGATGGCGTTTTTGATGGACCGATTTTAGTAGAGGGACATAAAACCGATATTATCGAAAACTCGTCAGTTAAGGAAATGGAGCAAACCAGCGCCGGATGAACTAAAACTTAATTCTGATGGCACATATCACAGCTCAAGCATGACGATGGTTGAGGCTTTGCTATCAAGGATGGCAGGGGCCAGGTGTTGAGATGGGGAGTGGGCTGTGATAACTCCCTTCTTGATCCCTTTCATGCCGAGCTGCTTGGCTGCCTCGCTGGCATACATGAAACAAACACTACTCAAGTAAAGGAGGCTCTAGAGAATGATGAGTATTGACTATCAACGATGGGGGGTTTGATCACGGAACTGAAATTTCTACTGAACTCTGAATTTAGCGTATGCAACATTCGAGTCTGTAATCATTTTTTTCCACCAGGGGAAAACTAGGGGATCAGTAGAATCACCGAACAAACCACACACCAAAGTGTTGGCATGTTGACAATCGCTCATCACAATAACAAGGATGTTCTACAATGGTTATATAAAAAGCATATGTCCGCAGCAGACTTACACAAAATTATTCTAGTCTGTAATCATGATTGTAACAAAGTACCACATAGCTTAGCTACTCTTGTGGATATAAAATCTCCGTAGCAGTCTTTGTGAATCGATTGGGATGGTGTACCTCACCCTGTTGAGATTTTGGTGATCACCGATTTAGCTAGGTCTTATGTGCAATAAATCATGTTGGGGTTTTCTTTTTTTAAAAACAGAAAAAACAGAAAGACCCATCATCTACTCTGTCAATTATGCACAAGCTGAAGAGGAAAACAGGGTCCCTTGCATTGAAAATCGGACTTTTAAATACACAAATAAAGCACTTTTAATAGATTTTATCAATCGCACACAGGCTAACTGAGCAAAAACCAAACATATGAAGAGAAACTGAGAAGAGAAGACCTCCAACCTTTAGTTGATAAGATTCTTGTTTTTTTTGAAAGCATGCATATGCACGTACTGCTTTGAGGGAAAGATAGAGTAATGATACAAGCCATGTCTTGGTCAAGGACGAGCTGCATTGCTAGGACATGGTGATAAGCTTCTTGGTAGGATTGCTGGTTGGAGGGGTAAGTTGTTGTCCTTAGCAGCTAGAGCCTTGCTAGTCAAGACATGTTTAGCTAGTATTTCAATCTATTTGTTATCCTTTATTAAGTTTCCAAAATGGGCAATAACGATCTTGAACACCCAAATGAGCAATTGTCTCTGGAATGAACTTGACAATGCTCACAAGTATCACTTAGCTAGCTGGGAATCAGTAGCTATGGCTAAAGAGTTTGGTGGTATGGGTATTCCCAATCTAAGGGATCTGAACATTTGTTTGCTCGGGTCCTGGTTGCAAAGGTATACTGTAGATAAAGACAAGCTTTGGACTGAGTTAGTTGACCATAAGTATAAAAATAACAAGTTAAACATCCTCCACACTTAGATCTACAGATGCTTCTCCTTTTTTCAAGGGTTTCATGTGGGCTGCTCAGGCAGCTAAATTAGGCTGTAAGTGGAAGCTAGGTAATGTAGACGTGTCAAGTTCTGGGAGGACATCTGGCTAGGAGACTCATGCCTAGCTATTCAATACTGGAAGTTGTACAGGTTTGTAAATGAGAAAAATAAATCAGTAGCTGAGCTATGGGATGGTACTAATCTCAGATGTACCTTTTCTAGAATGGGAGATGAAACTATGATGAACCTTTGGGAAGAAGTTTGCCGACTGGCTTCTACTATTTGTTTTAACGATGATGATGATTCTATTCTTTGGCAATTTAATTTCAGTGGGAAATATTCAGTCCAGGCCCTTTATAAGGTTGTTAATTTCAGGGGTATAGAACCTGTGTTAGTGCCTGCTGTTTGCAGTGGCGGGCCCAAGATTTTCCCTTTGGGTATTGAAAATATGAGGAGTATAATTTTTTTTTTTGACAACATGAAACTCCTAAATCCTAATATTTGACATTATATATAACACATCATAGTTTTGATTACACAATATATATAGCAAATCGCTGTTCTTTGCATGAAAGTTCTTCAATTTGTAGTACTACTCTTTTTTTCTTCGCATTTGAGATATAAAATTAATTAGTAGACTAGTAATTTGGAAAAAAATCAGGAAAATTGATTCACAAATTGCTATGCTATCCATAACAAATTGAATTAGTTGTGATTTTGGGCTAATTTGTTGTACATGTGTTCATTTTGGCTGTATTTTTTCGAATATGCATATATGTATATATGGTATATGTATGGATTTTTTTGACAAAAAAATTGGGTATTCAATTGAATACCCTTGCTTCAATGTAGGCCCGCCACTGGCTGTTTGGAACATCAAGGTTCCTCATAGGATTCATTATTTTCTATGGCTTCTTAGCAAGAATAAGCTGTTAACTAGAGACAATTTAAGTAAGAGAAGAGGTAGAAGATCCTTCCTGCTTGTTTTGCAATGACCAAGAATCAGTTCACCACTTGTTCTTTAATTGTGTTGTTGCTCGTCAGATTGGGTCTGTGCTGTCTAGAGTCCTAGGAATCTTTCTTGGTGAGTCCTTAGACTCCATTGGTACTTATTGGTTAAGCAACAAACGTCATTGTGTGGTGAACATAATTTCTTCTGCTGCCTGTTGGTATTTATGGAAACTCAGAAATGATATATATTTTCAGAGATCTCTTTGGAAGAGTATGGCTATGCTCCTTTTCCAAATAGCACATACAGCTCAAAAATGGGTGCTCTTGTGCCCGGAGGACAAAAAGATGAAGCTGATGGGGGTGTACAGCTCATCAAATCAGAAGCAAAGAAAGTTCTCTGGATGGGGTGGCTATAGAAGCGGACCAGGCATGCTATGCTTGGAAGAATGCCCGGGGAGATTTGCTTCCAGTCGCCAACATCTGAAGATAGCATCAGTCAAAAATCAGAAGGCAGGTGGCCTGGGAAGTGACGGTTTTGTTACGTTGGTTGCATACTTTATATTTTTAACAGTGTTTGGCGCACATACGGCGTCGTTCTGGTTATCTTGCTTAGATTGGTGTAGTCAGGTTGAGGTTCAGAAGTGTAACTTTTCAGATGACATTATCATCTATTAGCGCTGTAAACTGAATTATTGGTCGATTGACCGTTCTGATTAATGGACAGGGGCTATGCCCTTAAACTCTAAAAAGAACGGTTAATCTAAATGTCACGTGAGTGAAATTTGGGATCTGGTCACTCGATTTTGGACGGACGCGATGAAGTCATAATCACCAACCGCACACATGAGCTGCTGCCGCGTGGCCTTACCGAGTCCACGAGCTTTTCCACCTGCAGCACTCACGGGTGTCCCTTGTGACCTTGTCTCTCTCCCCATCCCCTTCCTCTCGTCCAGAGAAAAAGCGCTGACCGCCATGGCCGGCCAACGCCGAGCTCCCAACCGCCGCCCAGCTTCACCTTCCCTGGCTGCTCGCACAGCGGATCTGCTGCCACGGCGCCGCCGCTGCCGTGCTCCCAACCAAAACCACCAGCTTCACCTCCCCTAGCTGCTCGCCCAGCCAAGCTATTGTCCCAGCGCCGCCGTCTGCCAGGCACCAAGCTTCTGCCGACGCGAGCCTCTGCCGTCCATTCGTCGCTATTGCCCGACCGAGCATCCGCGCCTGCTAGCGACCATCACCACAGTTTCGTGCAATTGATTCAATCTGCTACCGCATATTTTAGTCAATTCTTCTTTTTTATTTTTTACAGTCTATTTTTATACTTTTTACTACTTCAACGGTGGTGTAAGTTCTGTGCCATTGGGGTGTAATTTTTGTCATTCGAATATCTTTGTGTATATTTGTATCTCTGTGTAATTTTTTAATAATTTGTTATTCGAATAAAATTTGTCTTAATCTTTAATTATCTGTAAAAATCTTTCAATTTTTCTACTATAAAAAATTATCTATAATTTGTATCTAATTTTCCTTAATCTATAAATATATGTAAATATCTTATAATTTTTCTAATATAAAATGATATCTTTTATTTGAATTTTGGTTTTCTTTGAATTTTATTACGTGAATTTTCTCATTCGTTAGATTAAGATCTTGTGATTATGAAATTTACAACACCCTGATTTTTTAAAACTTTAAATCTTAAATGAATTTGAACTTATATCTGCATAGATGTTTTACATTCATAGGTCAATAATAAATTTTTTATGAAGTACATTAAAATATGTAGTACGTTAGAAAATATGCATTGTTGCATTCATGCTGCTGCACAGTTTTTGGTTGACATGTTTAAGCTTGTTGTTTAATCCTCATTATTGCTTTCTAGCTACTAACATGCTCTAACTTGTCCTCACTGACCCTAACCTAACCTAGTTTAACTAGCCTAGGCCAGTCCCTAGTGGACTCTGGCCAACCCAGCCTCTCCTGGCCAAGTGTGGCCAGCCACAGCCGGCCATGGCCAACCTTGGCCAGCCATGGCCAAAGCAGCAGCAGCAAGGCCGCCCAATAGCGGCCACGGCCGGCCACGGCCAGCCAGGCCGGCCAGCAGCTCAGCCAGCGCAGCAAGGCCGCCAGCAAGCCAGCAGCCCAGTAGCCCAGCAGCGCAACCGGTGGCCCAGCCAGCCCAGCAGCCACGGCCGCTCAGCTCGCCCGCACGCCGCGCCCTTGATGGGCCGAGCAGGCCCAGCAGGCTGCCGCGCGCCGCCCGCGCCGCTTGCATCAGCGCCTGCGCCAGCCGTTGGCGTCCGCGCTCGCGTCGCCGCCCACCGCCACTGACGGGTGGGGCCCATCGGAGACGACACGGAGCCGGTGTCCGCGCCGCTCGGGCCGAACACGCCCGCGCGCTGCGCGAGCCCGCGGCCCAAGGATCCCCGGCCGCGTTATAAAGCTCGGCCGCCGCCGCCCGCGTCGTTTTTTCTGCAACCCTAGCCCTCGCCCTCGTGGAACCCTAGCTGCCTCCGTTCTCCAAGCGTCACCGCCTCCGTCGATCTCTGCCACCGGCCCATCCCCGCCGACAAGAGCACCGCCAACAGCATCGCAGGGAGGTGAGCCACTCGCCGGTGCCCTTGGCTTCCCTCGCCGTGCCACGCATCGTCTCCTGGCCGAGAGTCCACCACCGTTCATGGCGCCGCCGCACGGACCACCACCTCAGGCCGTCGGCCGCCGCCATGGAACCCGTAATCGAGTCCGCGGGGTCGCAAAACGTCTTCCCGTTCCCTTGGCCTTGTCAGCCGGGCGCCGGAGCGCCGTTTCAGCCAGCTCCGGCGAGCATGCCGCCATCTCGACCGTCGCTCTGGCGATGCCGTCCCGCCGGTATGCCGTCAGCCGTCGGATCTGAGCCGAGCGGCTCAGATCGGGTGTTGACCCCCTGTCAACCATGGGGTCAACCGAGGGCCGCGCAGCTGACGTGGCTGCCGCACAGGCGCCACGCCAGCGCCACATGTACGCTGACCGCGTCAACACGGTTAGGCCACCGACAGCCTAGGAACTTTTGTAGAAAAGCCCCTGCAGTTTCCTTTATTTATGATTTTGTCCTTCGCAGTTCAAAAATAATTAGATTTTAGTCTTGTTTTCTCAAGATGAGCCCCTAGTCTTGTTTAGGCCATAACTTTCATGTTTTAACTTCGATTTTAGCAAACTTATACTTTTTGGAATCGTCTCGACGAGTAGAATAGTTCTATGCTATCGTTTGCTTTTGAGATGTTTTGGTGTACTGCTCTAATTAAAGTATGTTTGCTTGCATGTATTGTGCGTGTGTCATGATTGTGGCGTATAGAGAACGAGACGTGGGTGAACGAGGACCAGCAGGACCCGGAGGACTACGTGCAGCAGGACATCAACCAAGGCAAGTGCAGGCACCTTTGATCATATTGCACCTACTCATGTTTAATTAATATATTACATGTGTCATAAATTGGCAAACCATAGGACTTACTAGCCACTTTACCCAAAGATATCCTATGGGGGTTGTAGTTAATAGGTTTTAGGTTGCTAGTGCTCTATTTCACCTTTCACCGTTGAATGAAGATAAAACTTGATTCTTAACTTGTTGAGCCTTGGGCTCTTGGCTTTGGCCGTTGGAGGAGTTGATGCATGTCCGCATCGTTGGTGGGCGGTGAAAGAAGGGGGAATGGATGTCAGTGGGCTCGTGTTGACGAGGGTATCCGTATCTCCTCCCCCCTTGTGGACCTTTCATGGAGCGGCAACCTGGGACTTCCGTACATCTCCAAGCTAATGGGCTCTGGCTTGATCTGTTAGTAGGATCATCATAGGTAGGAGGGTGGCTTATCGACGGGTAGCGTAGCAATGGCGTGAAGGGTGTTACAAGTTCTAGCATGGGAGTTCTGGTTGATCCGTAGACCGGGGCGGTGGCTACGAGTATGTCTCTCATGTGCTTGGGACATCGCGGATCGAGTTACCTCTACCTATGACCCTGTGAAGGAACTCATTGTGACCTCTACCGGCCTATCTCGGTAATGGGCTAAGAGGTTGGCCGCCTCGGGCATAAAGGGTAATCACAATCTAGAGTGAAAGTGTACACCTCTGCGCAGAGTTAAAATCGATATATCGTTCGTGCATGTCATTACTTTCCGTCTGTACTTGCTGAGTTTCGACATGGAACTCACTCTTGCTATTTCCCAACCAAAGGATGCTCGAGTGATGACTCTGATGGTGATTTTCCTGAGAACTATTTGGGATACTAGACGTCATGATGCTGCCGTCGACCTTCCTGTGGCGAGATGGAGTTGCTACGTTTACATCGTTTAGCAGTTTTTCGCTTGGACGATGTTATTTATCTTTCACTTTACTTTGAGGACAGTTGTGTAATAATTGTATGATGTAATAGTTATTTTATGCTTTATTCGAACACTGTGCTTTTGGACCATGTAATTTGTCGTTCATGTGTGTAATTATTTTGGGCGCACATGAGCTTTTGCCTTGGTTTCATTCCTTCGAAATCAGGGTGTGACAAAGTGGTATCAGAGCCGTGTTGACCGTAGGATCACGAAGCCTTAGCTAGAAATGGTCGTTTTCTAACCGTCTTAGGTTGACCTTTTATAAGCCATTGCATATCCCATCATTTCTTAGCATGTTTCACTCATTACCTTGATATGCATCTACTTTAGCTATATTTACTATCTTTTATTGATCATTTGTTACCTTATCTTATAGTTACTACCGTGCTTTTGTCATTATGATCATGTCATTATGCTGTTTTGTTTTACTACAAATACCACAGAATGCATGCTACTCCTGCTTCAATTTATTTATAGCTTTTATATCACTATCTCTAGATATTTATGCATGCACTCTTTATACACATTATCCTTTGATCATAGATATGTTTATTTCTTCTATCAAGATCTATTAATTGTTTGCTGCATGTCTGGGATCTTTGCATATCAGTAGATGGTGCGTCAGCTTCTCACCTCACCACAGTGGCCTGCTTTGTCACCTGCACGTGACCACATCCCCTATGGAGCAGCTGGAGGATGTACTAGGATTGACTAGGATGTCCCTTTCAAGTAATACATAATGCTACGTTTGCATATTTAAACGTTTAGCTTATCGAGTCTAGTGCGAGTGTGTTTTAGAGTGTGCTTTGCTTTATTGGTGTGAGAACTTGTTTATCATTATGAACTATGGATGATTTGTGTCTTTGTAATGATTGAGATAAGTTGTGGGGTGATGTCCACACTTATCATATTCATATAAGTTTAAGACTCTGTTTAGCAATTCGGGGTTTTGGGTCTCTATAAATGTTGTGCTCTACCTCTCTTTCTGCTTCATCCTGTCAGTTACTCGGTCATAGCCTGTTGTCACTTGTTCATGTCAACTATTAGTTTGGAGATCATATATATGTGTTAGTTGCAAGAGATTATATATTTGCCATTCTGTCAGTTATAATATTGTTGGAGGCTATGTCAGCTGGTTTATTGATATGAAGAGACAGTATATTATGTTGCAGTTACATTCACAGTTTACATTCAGCACAGATATATATGTTGAGACTCATATCCTTATACCCTACTATTCATTTGCATCAGATGGTGAACACCAGGAGGAACAACAACACTGGTGGTGCCAGTGGTGCTAGTGGGAGTAACCAGAACCCTCCACCACCACCTCCTCCTACTATGGAGCAGATGATGGCCATGCAGACCCAGTTTATGTAGGGCATGAACGCCATGATGACCTTGATGCAGCAGAATATGGCGATGAATCAAGTCCAGAATCAGCACCACAATCAGAACCCTCCACCACCATACCCAGGGACAGGCGCAGTGAGTTTTTGAAGGGGCGTCCACCTTTCTTCTCTCATTCCCCTGACCCTCTTATTGCTATGGATTGGGTGAAGGATGTGGAGAAATAGTTGGAGATCGCTCAATGCAATGACAGGGAGAAAGTCCTCTATGGATCTGGTCAGCTACAGGGAGCAGCCGCTTCTTGGTGGGATTCATACCGCTTTGCTCATGCACTCTTGACACTATCCCTTGGGCGGAGTTCACTGAGGCGTTCAAGGAGTTCCATGTTCCCGCAGGACTTGTGAAGTTGAAGAAGGAGTTTGCTGATCTGAAGCAAGGCTCCGTGTCTGTTTGTGAGTACCATGACAAGTTCATTTCTTTGTCTCGCTATTCACCTAGAGATGTTGAGCAAGACCAGGACAAGCAAGATCACTTCCTGGGAGGGTTGAATGATGGACTCGCTTACATGATGGCAAACGTCAAGTATGCCAAATTCTAGGAAATGGTTGATAGGGCCATTGTGCTTGAGAGCATGCGCCACAAGATGGAGGACAAGAAGAAGAAGAGGAAGGCCAGCAAGTACCAAGATTAGGGAAACAGCAGCCGTCCTCGCTTCAACAACTTCCAGAACTACCAGCAGCGTTCTTCTTTTCAGTATGGGAAGAATCAGGCACAACAGGGAAGTCAATGCAACAACAACTTCAGCAATGGCAGTAATCAAGTGCAGCGCCAGAATGGTCAAGCCCCTCATCAGAACGATCAGGCTCCTCACCAGAATACTCCCCACAATGCTCCTATGAAGACCAATAGCACCCCCAGCAATGCTTGCTTCAAGTGTGGCCCAGAGCTTTGGGAATGTGAACCACGTCAAGGTGGAGACTACCGAAGAAGCTACAGATGTGGTGCTCGGTACATTCCTCGTTGACTCTCATCCTGCTTCAGTTCTATTTGATATGGGCGCATCACATTCTTTCATTGGTATTCATTTCGTTCGAAAACATAGCATTAGTACGCAGCTTATGCCTAGTGCTATGAGTGTAAAAACACCTAGGGGAAATATGGCTACAAATGTTTGGTGTCCTGACATGAAGGTTAATTTAAGGGGGGTAGGTTTTCCTACTAAACCCATAATCCTTGAGTCAGAATGTCTTGATCTTATTTTGGGAATGAGTTGGTTAAATAAGTGGAAAGCAAATATTAAATGTTTAGAAAGGACAGTGAGCTTGACTGCACCCGATGGAGAAGTGGTTGATGTGGTGATTCCTTTGCCATCCAAGAATCAAGGAACAGTGAATCATATCAGTGGTGAACCCTTGGAGAACATCAGAGTTGTCAATGAGTTTCCAGATGTCTTTCCCGAGGATTTGCCAGGTATGCCACCTGAACGAGAGATTGAGTTTATCATTGATTTGTTACCTGGTACTACACCCATAGCCAAAAGACCTTATAGAATGGCTGTTAATGAACTAGAAGAACTTAAGTCACAACTTAGAGAATTATAGTCTAAGGGTTACATTCGACCTAGTTCATCACCTTGGGGAGCCCCAGTAATCTTTGTAGTAAAGAAAGATAGAACACAGAGGATGTGTGTAGATTATAGATCTTTGAATGAGGTGACTGTTAAGAATAAGTACCCTTTACCTAGGATTGAGGATCTATTTGACTAGTTGAAGGGAGCTAGTGTCTTTTCTAAGATAGACTTGAGGTCAGGTTACCATCAGTTGAGGATTAGACCTAGTGATATACCAAAGACTGCTTTTACCACCAGATATAGTTTGTATGAATATACATTGATGTCTTTTGGGTTGACCAATGCTCCAGCTTACTTTATGTACATGATGAATAAAGTTTTTATGGAGTATCTTGATAAGTTTGTGGTTGTCTTCCTTGATGATATTCTGATTTATTCCAAGTGTGAGGAAGAACATGAAGAGCATCTCAGATGGGTATTGCAGAAGTTGAGGGAACATCAGCTTTATGCCAAGTTCAGTAAGTGTGACTTCTGGTTGAGTAAAGTTTCTTTTCTTGGGCATGTTATCTCCAAGGATGGAGTCACAGTGAGTCCTAAAATGTTGCAGATGTGCTCAAGTGGAGTCCACCTAAGAATGTCAAGGACATCAGGAGTTTTCTGGGAATGGCTGGATACTACAGGAGGTTCATTGATGGGTTCTCTACTATAGCTAAACCTATGACTGCTTTGCTAGAGAAGGATAAACCATTCAAATGGACAGAACAGTGTCAGGCCAATTTTGAGGAATTGAAGAAGAGGTTGACAATGGCACCAGTGTTACCTCTGCTAGATATGACGAAGGACTTCTCTATTTATTGTGATGCTTCTAGACATGGTTTGGGTTGTGTGTTGATGCAAAAGGGTAAGGTCATTGCTTATGCCTCTCGACAGTTGAAGAAACATGAATTGAACTATCCAGCTCATGATCTAGAATTAGCAGCTGTAGTGTATTCACTAAAGATTTAGAGACACTATGTCCTTGGTCATAGGTGTAACATTTACACGGATCACAAGAGTTTGAAGTATATATTTATGCAAAAGGACTTGAACTTGAGGCAGAGAAGGTGGTTAGAATTGATTAATGATTTTGACCTGGAGATTTTATACCATCCTGGTAAAGCTAATGTTGTAGCTAATGCGTTGAGTTGGAAGAGTCAGCTGAACATGTTAGAGGTGATGGAGTTACCTAAAGAGTTACTAGCTGAATTTGAGTGTCTCAATTTGGGGTTTGTTGCTAACACTCAGGGAGTTTCTATGGATGTGGAACCAACACTTGATCAAGAGATCAGAAAGGGTCAGAAAACCGATGAGGAACTTCAGAAGATTGTCAAGATGGTTAGTCAAGATGGAGCCCTAGGATTCAGTGTTGATGAAGAAGGGATACTCTGGTATAAGCACAAGTTGGTTGTGCCTGATAATCAGAAAGTCAAGGATACTATTCTTAAGGAGTGTCATAAGTCGTCTTACTCTATTCACCCTAGAGGTACTAAGATGTACCAGGATCTAAAGGAACACTATTGGTGGAAAGGTATGAAGAGCGACATTGAGGAGTATGTTGCCTTGTGTGACACTTGTCAGAGAGTAAAGGCAGAACATCAAAGACCAGAAGGATTGTTGTAGTCATTGAAGATACCTGAATGAAAGTGGGATGAAATTAGTATGGATTTCATTATGGGATTACCTTGAACTCAGAGAGGTTATGATTCTATTTGGGTTATAGTGGATCGATTAACCAAGGTTTCTCATTTTATACCTGTCAAGACCACTTACACTGGAGCACAGTTGGCTGAGAATATATAGCTCAAATTGTGTGTGCTCATGGAGTTCCTAAGAGGATCATTTAGGATAGAGGTACACAGTTCACTTCCAAGTTTTGGGAGAAGGTACATAAAGCTTTGGGAACTGAGTTAAGGTTTAGTTCAGCTTATCATCCACAATCAAATGGTCAGACAGAAAGGGTTAATCAGATTCTGGAAGATATGTTGAGGGCCTGCACCCTGGAGTCTAATGATAGTTGGGACAATAATTTGCCTTATGCTGAATTCTCTTACAACAATAGTTATCAGGCTAGTCTCAAGATGTCTCCCTTTGAAGCATTGTATGGACGAAAGTGTAGAACACCTTTGTTCTGGAATCAAGCTGGAGAGAGACAAGTATTTGGTCCTAATGTCTTGAAGATAGCAGAAGAGCAGGTCCAAGTGATTCAGCATAATTTGAATGCAGCCCAGTCTAGACAGAAGAGTTATGCAGATGTTCGCCGAAGAGAGCTTGAGTTTGAAGTGGGTGACTTTGTTTATCTTAAGGTGTCTCCAATGAGGAATCTCAAGAGGTTAAAGCTCAAAGGGAAGTTAGCCCCGAGGTACATTGGTCCTTTCAAGATTTTGGAAAGGAGAGGAAAAGTAGCTTATTAGCTTGAGTTGCCAGCTTACTTATCCAATGTGCATAATGTGTTCCATGTCTCTCAATTCAAGAAATGTTTGAGGGTCAAAGAAGAGGAGTTGCCTATGCGGGAAGTGGATTTGCAGAAGGATTTGACTTATGATGAGAGTCCATATAGGATTTTAGAGACAGCCGAGAGAGTCACTAGGAGTAAGGTTGTCAAGTGGTGCAAAGTGCAATGGAAGTACCACTAAGAGGATGAGGCTACTTGGGAAAAGGAAGAGGACTTAAGGGAAGAATATCCAGAGTTATTTCCTGAGTCTTCTAATCTCGAGGACGAGGTTCTTTTAAGGGGTAGGTTTATAACACCCTTGTTTTTTGAAACTTTAAATCTTAAATGAATTTGAGCTTATATCTGCATAGATTCTTTACATTCATAGGCCAATTATAAATTTTTTTATGAAGTACATTAAAATATGTAGCACGTTAGAAAATATGCATTGTTGCATTCATGCTGCTGCACAGTTTTTGGTTGACATGTTTGAGCTTCTTGTTTGATCCTCGTTATTGCTTTCTAGCTACTAACATGCTCTAACTTGTCCTCACTAACCCTAGACTAACCTAACCTAGGCCAGTCCCTAGTGGACTCTGGCCAACCCCAGCCTCTCCTGGCCAAGTGTGGCCAGCCACAGCCGGCCATGGCCAACCTTGGCCAGCCATGGCCAAACTAGCAGCAGCATGGCCGGCCAACAGCGGTCACGGCAGGCCACGGCCAGCCAGGCCAGCCAGCAGCTCAGCCAGCGCAGCAAGGCCGCCAGCATGCCAGCAGCCCAGTAGCCCAGAAGTGCAACCGGTGGCCTAGCCAGCCCAGCAGCCGTGGCCGCTTAGCCTGCCCGCGCGCCGCGCCCTTGATGGGCCAAGCAGGCCCAGCAGGCCGCCACGCCGCGCGCGTTGCCCGCGCCGCATGCACCAGCGCCTACGCCAGCCGCTGGCGTTAGTGCCCATGTCACCGCCCACCGCCACTGACGGGTGGGGCCCACTGCTACAGTGTCGTCTCCCTCACGGAGACGACACGGAGCCGGTGTCCGCGCCGCTCGGGCCGAACTCGCCCGCGCGCCGCGTGAGCCTGCGGCCCAAGGATCCCCAGCCGTGCTATAAAAATCGGCCGCCGCCGCCCGCGTCATTTTTTCGCAACCCTAGCCCTCGCCCTAGCCCTCGCCC
>CM041639.1:26795927-26826935 GCA_023333625.1 Bothriochloa decipiens | reverse complement strand
GAGCGTCGCCACCGCCGTCGATCTCCACCACCGGCCCGTGTAGCTGATGTGTCAGCTGACATGGCTGCCATGCGTCAACACGGTCAGGCCACAGACAGCCTAGGCACTTTTGCAGAAAATCCCCTGTGGTTTCCTTTATTTATGATTTAGTCCTTCGTAGTTCAAAAATAATTAGATTTTAGTCCTGTTTTTTAGGCCATAACTTTCACGTTTTATCTCTGATTTTAGCAAACTTATACTTTTTAGAATTGTCTCGATGAGTAGAATAGTTCTATGCTATCATTTGCTACTATTGAGATGTTTTGGTATACTGCTCTAATTAAAGTATGTTTTCTTGCATGTATTGTGCGATTGTGGCGTATAGAGAACGAGACGTGGGTGAACGAGGACCAGCAGGACCCAGAGGACTACGTGCAGCAGGACATCAACCAAGGCAAGTGCAGGCACCTTTGATCATATTGCACCTACTCAAGTTTAATTAATATATTGCATGTGTCATAAATTGGCAAACCATAGGACTTACTAGCCACTTTACCTAAATATATCCTATGGGGGTTGTAGTTGATAGGTTTTAGGTTGCTAGTGCTCTATCTCACCTTTCACCATTTAATGAAGATAAAACTTGATTCTTAACTTGTTGAGCCTTGGGCTCTTGGCTTTGGCCGTCGGAGGAGTTGATGTATGTCCGCATTGTTCGTGGGCGGTGAAAGAAGGTGGAACGGATGTCAGTGGGCTCGTGTTAACGAGGGTATCCGTATCTCCTCCCCTTGTGGACCTTTCGTGGAGCGACAACTTGAGACTTCCGTACATCTCCAGGCAAATGGGCTCTAGCTTGGTCTGTTAGCAGGATCATCATAGGCAGGAGGGTGGCTTATCGACAGGTAGCGTAGCAATGGCGTGAAGGGTGTTACAAGTTCTAGCATGGGAGTTCTGGTTGATCCGTAGATCGGGGCGGTGGCTACGAGTACGTCTCTTATGTTCTTGGGACATCGCGGATCGAGTTACCTCTACCTATGACCCTGTGAAGGACCTCGTTGTGACCTCTGCCGGCCTATCTCGGTAATGGGCTAAGAGGTTGGCCGCCTCGGGCATAGAGGGTAATCACAATCTGGAGTGAAAGTGTACACCTCTGCGCACGGTCATGAGCGGCCCAGATCCTCGCATGATTAGCCAAATGGTTTAAATTGTGAAATCGTGGTTATGTTGTTGAGGTTGCTACCTCAGCTTTTATCAGGATGGCTATCCTGTGTTCCCTTGAGATGGCTATCTCATGTTTGATGTGCTTAATGCTATATGTTTATGGCTATGATGTTAAACAACACATTAATGCTACTTGAACCTTAATAAAGGGTTGGGAGCTTCAACCAAGTGGATTAGAGAATAGGTTGCAAAGTAAAATCTTAATTGTTTAACTTTAAAATGCTACCGCAATCTACCTTTCAGCTTTACCTTGTATTAGCCTTGCATGTCATTACTTTCCGTCTGTACTTGCTGAGTTTCGATATGGAACTCACTCTTGCTATTTTCCAACCAAAGAATGCTCGAGTGATGACTCTGATGGTGATTTCCCTGAGAACTATCCGGGATACTAGGCGTCGTGATGCTGCCATTGACTTTTCTGTGGCGAGATGGAGTCGCTACGTTTACGTCATTTAGCAGTTTTTCGCTTGGACGATGTTATTTATATTTCGCTTTACTCTGAGGACAGTTGTGTAATAATGGTACGATGTAATAGTTATATTATGTTTTATTCGAACACTGTGTTTTTGGACCATATAATTAGTCGTTCATTTGTGTAATTGTTCTGGGCGCATATGAGCTTTTGTCTTGGTTTTATTCCTTCAAAATCAGGGTGTGATAAAATTCAAGTGACACATGCATTTGGGTCACTTGGTTTTTGATTGCTTCATAATCAAGTGACACGTACATTTGTGTCACTCGAGTGACCACCTATCCTGTGTCACTCGAGTAAAAGGTAGACAGACCCAAAAAGAAACATATGAAGATGGAGAACACGGCTCTCGCATGAATTCAAGTTCAAGCGAAGTGGGCTTCGGCCGACTTGTTTATCAACAAGACAGGGTTCCTTGCACGTACTGAAAATTGGACTATAAATACAGAAATTAAAGCACCTTTAATAGATTTTATTTATCAACAAGACACACAGAAGCTAACTAAGCAGGAACCAAACATATGAAGATGGAGCAGACGGCTCTCGCATGAATTCAAGTTCAAGCAAGGTGGGTTTCGGCCGACTTGTTTATCAACCAGCCTTGGATCTCGGCGAGCCCGCACCACAGTTTGTCGACCACCGGCGCGTTGGAGAGCAGGAATTTGGCCAGCGCCCTCTGTGCGGTGCCGCCCTGGTAATGCACAAGATTGATCACCCTCACTTTGTTCCTCAGGCAAGGGATCATGGCTCTTGGTATCGTGAGGAAGTGTGGACTGTAGCTGAGATGGTGCGCGTCAAGCAGCTCCTCCTCGCTGGCGCGCATGTAGTCCGGGCGGCCACCAAAGCCGTGTTCTTTGGGATGGAAGGCAAGTGATAGCTTCTCCAGGTTCGGGGTGTGCTCGAGGACCGTGCTCACCGCGGCGATAGCGCCGGTGTCATCGTCGGGAAGGCATATCCCATCATCTCGAGGTGGAGGAGGCTCGAGAATGAAGGCAACCCCATCGACACGCCCCTGTCGAGGCCAGAGCCGAGGCGAGCGGATTCCAGGTGCAGGTGCTTGGCGTTCACAAATAGCCCCAGGAGCTGCCACAGTTTCCCGAGCTCATCATCTGATGTGACCTCTTCCCCACAGATGTCGATCTTGCAGTACGCGATCCTCGTGGAGGCGCTGCCGTGCATGGTCAGGAACGAACCGTCGGTCATGGCGCCCCTGTACTTGAACGCTTGTAGCTCCGACGAGTCGACGGCGACGTCCGTCAGGTTGTGGCAGCAGCAGAGGGCCAGCCTGCGAAGGCGGGCGCCCCCGACGATGGAGATTGTGGTCACCGTGCGGCAGGCCTCGAGCGTCAGGTCCAGCAGGCACTGGCAGCAGGCGATGAGCCGCTCCACGTCACTCCCGTGGTCAGAGACGCAGGACAGGAGCGTGTGGTCCGTAAGCATGCTCAGGCGGTCGCCGCCGCCGGAATACTCGATTTTTTCTTTTCTTGGCGGGTGCGCCACCAGAGGACGTCGCTGCGTGGGAGCTGTCCATCGTGCCCCGTATAGGATCTATCTGATCTGATCAGATTGATTCCTCGTGCGAGCTGCCCTTATTTTTATTTTAATGGATGGTTGATCGATCAAAGTCGCCTCACACAACTAAGGTGGTGCACCCATAAAGCACAGCCATGCACACGTACATCCTCGCACAGCGCTGTCCACGCATGGCAGGGAAGAGGAGGGGGCGTAACAACTTAAAACATATTTTTTAAAAATATCAAATTGTCATATGAAACATCAAGAGAAAATATGCTGCAATAAGATAGAAAATGTTTGTAACAAACTAAGTTACTTGTTACAACATCAATAAAAATGCTACTGCAACATAAGAAAGCACATCTTGATCTCCAAACAAACCAGAGGCAGAGAGAAGTCATTATATTAATTACAACAAAATTAATCTATTGTTGGGACATCTAGTTATCCTTGCTACAATATCAAAAAGTATATCTAGGTACCACTGTCCAGACATTGCAGAGAAGAGGAGGGAGATAGTTATCCAATGATTCAAACACAAATTGGTTGCGTCCTAAAGGACTTTAGGCTTCCAAAAAGATCTCTAGAAAGGTGTACAATTGTACCACAAGGAGAGCAAGGATGAACACCATATTCGTGCTCGGATAAGTGCCTCATGGTACGACCTCTCCTCAATGTGGCGGTCAAATCGTCAAAAAGTTTGATTGGGTACCAATGTAACGACATCTTGTATACACCACGTCACCCCTCGCGCTAAATCCATGCAATAAGTGAGTCACCACCATGTACTTGGCTTACCGCCTCCATAAGCGATGTGTGGTTATATCGTTGGCCACACAAACTTGCTATCCAATGAACGGTCCTTAGCTCCACATGAGCTATGTCACTTGAGATCCAACGCACAATGACCTTACTTCCGGCTTGCGTCGAGATTACAAAATTAATCATCACTTAATTATCTCATATTAAGGTTGATCCTTAGTTACATTGAGTCAAGTTGACACCATTTGGAAGTATTAAGTGATTAATATCCCAGTGTAGCTCCTACAGGTGTGCGAGTGAGTACCCGCTCACATTGTACCTCTAACGAAGCTAGTCAACTGAGCAATTAGGCGATCTAAACAAGAATATTTTCAATGCATATATGATAGTAACCGTAGGTAATGGACAAATAGCTCTTTTCTGATCATCAACGTGGATCAAAGGAAGCACTGCTACACCAAAAAAACGAGAACAAAAAAATTCCTATAGACTATGGAAAATAACTGTAGGCTGAAGGAGGGCGAGGAAGAATTCACATGGGTTTTGGATAAATCAAAACAGTGCACTACAAGGTCTATATATAGAAGACTTGCCTTTATGGATATCGTAAACAAAAGAATGACTAAACTCTGGAAAAGTAAGCTAACCTACAAACTGAAAGTCTTTATGTGGATAAAGTGCAGACTGGGGTTAACATCAAGAAAATGAATGGAGGGAGTCCAAAATGTTGTTTATGTGGAATAGATAAAACAACTGATCATATCTTTTTCCATTGTCATATAGCCGGGGTGGGATAGGTGTTCTATGAATATGCAGGATATTTGTTATCACTGGATTGTATTAGGGCGAAAGAATTATCATGTTTTTTTTGTGAGAAAAGGAAAGGAGTTTCATGTGAAACTTTTTCTTTTTGCAATTATTCTGTAGGGATTATGGAATGTCAGAAATAGGATGAGAATTTTGAAGTCCTATAATCTTCCAACGAGCGGCTGCCTAAGATTTTTAGTTTCTGCAGAAATGGCACATATTGTTAAAAGAACAAGATACAAGATTCCTTTGATCCAAGGGTAAGGACGTGGCTGGGGGATTTTTGGAAGCTAACTAGTGATCTGGAAGTGGAAGGTGTGTTGTGAAGGATTTCTTTAATGATGGAAGACTGAAGAAGGACGGCTGTAGCTGTAGGTCGAAACCTCAAGCTTGGAAGAAGCTGAAGTTTCAGTGCTGCTAAGCGGCAGTTGTGTCTTTTTTATTTTCTGCATTCTAGGCTTCTTGCCTCTTTTACTGGGTGTTAGTTTACTTTGTTTGGTAGGTTCACAGTACTTTCTGCTCTTTGGCACTTTGTTTGAAGCTGGTATCTCCAGCAAGTCTCTGTAAAAATATTTCTATGCTTTATAAAAGCAGTGTTTTCCTCCGTCAAAAAAGATGAATCAAATCTTCTATTTAATTCTACACAAGCAAATGAAGTGCAAAACCATGGGCCTAGATGAGGGATAAATCGGCAGCTACTCGTCACACAGCCACCCTCACCTAGCTCACCAAGTGGAATTGGAAAGGTCAATACGACATCAGAAAATTCCAATCCCTTTCTGGAACCTCTGCTGCAGAAACCAGTGTTCTTGCCCCCAGCGATGTGGCAGGAAACAGCATCCCTTTCTCGACGAGAGCGAGGTTCAACTGCAGTGTGCAGTCCCAACGCCATATCCTCTGTTGGGAGTTGGGACTGCACACCCAGCAGCGACACTAATTGGATACATAATCCTGCAGCTAACTCCGTTCAGCATAAAAGCAACCGGCTCACAGAAAAGGCTTGAAACTAACAACGGTAAAGACACTTTGCAAGTTTCCCAAGAGTTACTTGGTAAGAAGCCCAGGGAATCCCGGGGCAAAACTGCAGTTTAATTAGACCATCAGCTAAACCAGTTTAGGCAAAACTGCTGTTTAATTAGACCATCAGCTAAACCAGTTTATATAATAAGATAAGCTTTGTAACCATTCAAAACTGCATTAATAATTTGGTGGTGAAAATACAATCCTCAATAAGGCTGTGATATAGAAAATCAAGAGAGAGTCTTCCCGTCATAATCTTCAGTGAACATACTAACACTTCATACATTGACAACTAACACATTGCCGATTATACTCAGATATTAGAGTTACGATTTTTTATGGGTCGACAAAGAAAGTCACTTAATACTTACCACTACCACATATGGATCGTATGGAATTTTAACAACGATATATTCACAATAAGTAAATATTTCTATGTGCTTTGTAATAGAAGAAAAATCTATAAATTTTATTTTAAATCTAACACATGTTTAATAGGGCGTTGTCATATTACTGAAATTAGCTTATTATGGATGTCATAGTCATCATTAAACAAATCATAGATGTAATTTGTTTTACAAAGAGCAAAACATAAATACATATGTATAATTTCAGTTCTCATTTTTCATGATTTTTTTATCGTTCTTCTTCTCCTGTTGCAACACACATGCATGTTTGCTAATTAAATTTATACAAGATACTATTTAAATGTGCATTTTTGTTATCTCTACGATAGAAAAGTTTTTGTAACGTAAACCTATCAACCAATCTATACCAAGCTAGGCTAGGAAAATAAAATACACAACCAATGGAATGCAAGCAACATAGAAGCTTAATTGAGATAGAAAGTGCAAATTGTGTTTGACAAACTGATTTTTCCCGAGGTATTGTGAACGACACACTTCCTCCTAGTTCTTGTTGGTGAATCCCGCACAAGGATGCCCTCGCAAGAGCCAAGCAATCGATTGTGTAGCTCCTGACTTTCGTGAAGCATTTTTGTTGGCTAGAGCACTAGAGATGAGCCTCAATTCAAACAATCCTCAGCTCCAACAACACCGAATTGGCAGGTCAAGGGGTATTTATAACCCCTTCCTTCAAATAGAGTTGCTATATTAGCACAAGGACTTTAGACTTGTGATGATCACTAGAGAATTCCAGTGCCTTGCCACGTTCACTAGTAGTCGTTGCTGATTTTTAGGTAGCTTGTTTTCGTTGCCTTCACCAGTGTAATCCGGTGAAGAGCCTCTGGACAACAACCTTTTTCTTCGTTGCTTGTCTTTAGGCACACGCACCACCGAAGAAATCCAATGATCTTCAAAACCATATGCAGAAACTCTTCACCCTGTTGTCACTCGAGCCTAAGCTCCAGTGCTCGGCAATACTACTATACCATAGGTTGGTGTATAAAGACGAGCAGATTATCAGCGTATTCTCTGTAGAACAATCTGGTGCTCTCTGTAGAACAATGTTTTTCTTCGTTTCTTCGCATATTCTCATTAGAGTTTCTTCTTCTCTTTATGCCTTGAACTGCATGCTTGTCTTTTCCTTGTGGTGTCGACCACTTGATCCCTTTTTGGTTTTATCCAAGCCATCTCAGTGCATATAGCCATTGAACTAAATAGCTTGTATAGAGAACCAAGCAGATGCTCGAGTGGCTAGCACAGCCGTCGTGCGTGCAGCGGGCGCGGGTTCGATTCCTAGGAATTGCACCCACGTCTCTCACCGGGGCTTGCCCCTAAATAAATTACGTTGCCTCTCACGCGTGGAGCCACAAAGGGAATGCAACGCGTCCGTCGCCTTCAGAGCTTTGATGGATCTGGTGATCTCACGATGGACACGATTTGATCTTAGTGTAGTTGTAGGTTTGTTTGTGTACACGTGATATGAGTGTGGTGTGTGTGTGTAGGATTGGTGTGAGTCTATACATGAACAGATACAGCTCTACCCAGACGAGAGGCCTAAAAAAATAGCTTGTATACTAGCAACCATTTGTCGTCCAAATGATCATGGTGTGGTACAATCACCAACATCACATATGGCCCTAGCTAGGTTTCTATTTCCTTATAAAGACCACTCCTAACACTCTATGGGCAAACATAACAATGCTTGCGAAAAATATTATATGGACCAGAATAGGTTTGGTTGCCAGATTTGCCATGTGAGAAGGAAGGTTTTGTATGCTGCATGATCGAGAAAAAGAAAACACACTCATACAATGGCTGAGGTTCGCATTAAACTTAAGTGGGTGGGTTCCAAATCACTTGATGCCTCTCCCTCTCTCAATAGGATAACATGGAAGACACCTCCTTGTTTCTCTTCTCTCTTCCATGGCCAACTTGCAGCTCAATGTATGCTTTTTCTCCAATTCAATCTTTTGCTCCTCTTCAAGCCAACCATTCTCTTCTACTTAATGAAAAACAGTGGCAAGGGGGATGCACCATGCTGAACTACTCTAGCCTTCACAGAAATCTTAGTGGCAAGAGGGATGCAGAGTCCACTATGGCCCCAACGTGGCCTTGCCACTGCATTCGCAACAAAAGGAGAGCTGACCGAGGTGGACGTCGCGGAGGGATGACCTGGGGAAAAAATGCACCTTAAGTGGATCATCGTTTAATTGAGCTCTAAAATTGCTTCGAATCATATATATATTTCAAGATTTTTTTATGAAACAGGAGGGGAAAAGCCCTCTACTGGAATTTATTAATAAAAAAGCAAAGAAACAAAGTCTTACAAAGAAGCTTCAAGAAAAAAAAGGTATGAAAAAATAAGGAAAATTATAAATGATGTTGTAGCCATAAATCTAGCTGAGAAAGAATAACAGTCTTTGCCCTTAGCTTAACTAAGGCAAACTCACTCTTGAAGATTTTTTTGCATCTTTGAACAGAATGTGTAATTCCTTTAAAAATAACATCATTACGCATCATCCATATGGACCAAACCATGGTGACAATGATCTCCATGAAGAAAGGCTGGTTGATCTGTTGCTTGAGTGCTTCAACAATGAGAGCAGGATCAGAGGTGCCAGGGATTATCAGAGACATGGAGAACCAACAAGCAGTGGCAAAGGAACAGTGGAACAGTAGATTATCCATATCCTCATCAACATTTAGATGACAGAGAGCACAAGAGTAATCAGGTAAGTGCATTTGACGTCTACGAAGGAGAGCTCTTGTGTTAATTTGATCATGAAGGACTAACCAGAAAAAACTTTCCTTTTATTTTGGCATGCAGACTTCCATAACCATCTGAAGGCAGGAGACATATCTATGTCCAATTAGTTTCCTGTAGGTCTTGGTAGAAGAATACTAAGGGCCCTAGGGATAACCCCAAACATCATTGATTGTTGATAGTGGCATATTCTGAAGTTCAGCAACTAGTTGAACAAATTGAGCATAGCCTTCCACTGAAAGAGGCAAATGAAACAAATCCTGAAACAAAGCAGTGGTGGAAGCCTCCAAGACTCAAATTTTTGGATTCCTGACAAAGGAAAAAGCTCTAGAAACCTTTGTTGCAGTACTACTGACCCCCATAAATCAGACTAAAAAAGGCAAGAAGTACCATTATTGATTGAGATAATGGCAATGTCTTTGAATTTGGAGAGCAGTTTAAGTATGTCTCTCCACCAAAAGGAGTAACCTCTGGTATTAGCAGGAGTGAGAGGTATAAGAGGTAACTTTCCATTGGGATAATATTTCTCCCAAACTAACTGGACCCAGGGAGTAGAATGCTTATTGAAAAATTTGTGCAGATGCTTCATGAGCAAACTGTCATTCTGAATTGTGATATCAAGAACTCCAAGGCCACTCTCAGGTCTAGGTAAACACACCATAGGCCAGGCATCTTTAGAAGGTTTCGTACTATGAATATCTGATCCACGCCATAAATAATGTTTTTGGTACTTGTCAATCTGATTGATTATTGTCTTTGGCAATTGAAAGCTGCACATAGCAAATGTGGGAAGGGTTGTAAGAACTGCATTGGTAAGTTGTAATCTCCCTGCCTTAGTTAAGAAAGATGAAAAGGCCACCAGCCTTCTCTCACACTTAGTGACCAACGACCAGAAGTCAGCCACATTTGGTTTATTATGCCCAAGAGGAAGACCAAGATATGTGAATGGGAATGAACCAATAGAGCAACCAAATGCAGAGGATAATACTTGTAACCTTTCTTCAAAAATGTTGATAGGAACCATCATTGATTTATCATAATTAACTTTAAGTCTAGAAGCTTCTGCAAATCTAGATAGAAGGTCTTTCAAGTGAGCTAATTCATTGAGACCACCATTGATAAAAATAAGAGTGTCATCAGCATATTGCAGGATTGGAAAATCAGAGTCATAGGAAATCCTTAGAGGCAATTGCAGTAGGCCATGATTTTTGGCATCATTCAAAATGCTTTGCAAGAAGTCAGCTGCTAGAACAAATAAAAGGGGAGAAAGAGGGTCTCCATGCCTAACTCCCCTCCTGCAATGAGTAAAGAGACTGATATGGGTCTAAAATCTAACACTTTCTGAGCATCATCTTTTTTGGGAATCAGACTGATATGGGAACCATTAATACTCTGAAGACATAGATTATTATCATGAAAACTGGAGCAAAGTCTATAATAATCCTCCTTGATTATTGACCAACAATGCTTGGTGAAATCTGTGTTGAAACCATCTGGCCCAGGTGCCTTATCTCTGGGAAGGGACTTGACAATGAGGTCAATTTTAGTGTGAGTAAATGGTGCTACCAACTGTGATAGATCAGGTGGGTTGAGGAAATGAGTAGCATAATCAAAATCAGAGAAGGTATTGGTACTAACTCCCAACCTCTTCTTAAAAGATTCCCAGATAAGTTTAGCTTTATCCTCATGATCAGTTAACAGATGGCCATCATCATCAATCAATTGAGCAATAAAATTTCTTCTGTGTTTGATTGTGGCTTGGGCATGGAAAAACTTGGTACCTGCATCACCTAGTGTGACCCACTTTATAATTCCTCTTTGTTTCCAATATGCTCTTTGAGTAACCTTTATAGTTCCTCTGTGTTTGCTGTAATAATTTGAGTAACTTGCCTTCCAAAGTTTTCCTGAAGTTCCATTCAACATTGCTGAGATCTCTAAATTCTTCCAACATATGCAGTAACGAAAGAATCAACTTAACATTCTCAATATTCTGCTTTAAGGAAGAGATATTCTGTTTCCATTGCCTGAGAACCTTTCTTAAGTTTTTAAACTTAGCAGTGATGCTTTTGGCAGGGTCTTATGGGGAACTGGTGTAAGGTCCTATATAGCTAGAGGGGGTGAATAGCCTATTAAAAATTCTACAAATTCACTAAACAAAACTTGTTAGTAAAATAAATGGTGATAACCGCGGTTTTTCCTAGCCTAGATGGTGAGCAAGCCTCCTATTGACAATTCTAGTATATTTATGATCTCTAAGACACTCAAAGGCTAAGTCACTACTTTCTAATCTATTGAGCTAGCAAGAAAACCAATTCCACACAAGCTACATAAAATATATAAGAAAGTAAATACAAGATAGAGAGGTGATTCTTATACCGACGGTGAAGTGAACATATTGCTAATCACCAAGATGATATCCAATCAATCACAATGACAACAATCATAAGATAAAGAACCAATCACCAGGAGACAAGAAGATGACACAATTATTTTGTTCACCCGGTGTTCACTTGTGCACCGACAAGCTATGTCACCGGTTGTGTCGACCAACACCTAGATGGTTCTTCGGTGTGACCCTCAAGCCACTTGCCCCGCAAGGCACTCCCTCGCAAGGGAACCACAAGACACCACTCTCAAATGAGGTAACTCAATGACACGCGCATTCCACTAGAGTAGCTTTTGGTGCTTCACCAAGGAAAGCTCAAGAACCCCTTACAATCACACCGGAGGTGGGCAAGAACAATCGCCAACTCTTTCCCACGCCTCCAACAATCCTCCAACCCGGGTAGGAGCGGTACTCTCCTAGAGTAACAAGAAATCCACCGGTCAAACCACTTGCAAGTGCCACTAGATGAATCAACTCATGCAATGCACTTCGAATCACTCAATCCTCACTTATCATGAGCAACCAAGCAAGAGAGAATGAGTAGGAGGGTGTTTCACAAGCTCACAAGGAAGTATAGAATGTTAGAGAGTGCAAGAGAGGGTGTCATGGCTCGCCACCCTTCTATTTATAACATCCCAAGGGCTAACTAGCCGTTACCCCCTTTCAATTCAATTTTTAGGAGCGTAGGACACGTCCTACACTCCTCGCAGGACGCGTCCTGTGCTATAAAATTCTCGCGCCAAGCCTACAAAACGAACCGCCCGAAATACACTGCATAGGATGTGTCCTACGCCCATCGCGGGATGCATCCGACGCTATACAAAAGCTATGCAGGAATCATATTTATTTCAAATTCAGCATAGGACGCATCCTACGCTCCTCGTTAGACGCTGTGCGTTCACTGTTCAGCGTCCTACGCGTTCAAAGACGTTTCGGTCGAACTAGCCATTGACCGAGCCCCGAACGCGTCCGATGCAAGGTGTAGGACGCTGCTCTCGTGCGTCCTACACTCCGCCTCGCCCACAGGCTCTCTGTTATGCGTCTGGCGCTTTACCCCGTGTCCTACGCTCATCATAGGACGCGTCTTACGCTCACAGGACAGCCACTCCGCACTAAATTGAGCATATCTCTTAGCTCCGAAATCCGTTTTTGATGATCTTGGACTCGTTGGAAAGCTTACTTAGAGTGCTACACAACCACATAGCCACTTAATGCAATTCACAATAGATAAAAGTAGTTTTTTAACCCAAGAACCATCATCTCTCTTCTCCAAGTTGATCACAATCAACTTCAACATCGCCTCCCTTGTAAATATGCCAACACCACCAAGTGTACACCTCCATGTGCTTGTGTGTTAGCATTTTCACAATCATTTTCAAAGGTTTTTAATTAGCACACTAGATCTTAATGCATCAACATGAAATGATAGACCTAGTGGCACTCATGAACTAAATTACCAAAGATCTCCCCTCTTCCTAGTTCGGCTATCAATCCTAAACCACTCACACCCTCTATGGTGTCTTGAGTGCAAAACAAAATGGCCCTACAGGTTATACCTTTGCCTTGAACCCATTTTGTCATTCCATCAACCGCCAAGTCTTCACATGACATGTGACACTCCACGTCATCATGCAACCGTCTTGGTCCATCGATCTCGATATTACTTGCTCTTCACCGTTGGTCGCCCATCGGCGTCAAGTCTTGCCCAAGCTTCATCGTCGCACGGTCCTTCGCTTCAAAGCCTCAACTTTCTCTTCACACTTCCAATCAGTCCATCGAGCCAAGCCCATCTTTATCTTCACCATGCTTAGGTTACATAATTTCATGTCATGACTCATCATCGAGCTCCACTTGGCATGGACTACCTTTCTCTAAATCATCCACTTAGAAACAAGGTTAGTCCTTAGATTTCATCAATTATCCAAAACCAAAGTAGGAACTTTCATTCTCCCCCTTTTTAGTAATTGATGACAACCTCACAAAGATGATTTTATAATAAAATTTTTGAACTTGTCATGCATGTCCAAGCATTTTGAATCATGAATAAGATTTGGACAATCATCACAAATTCAGTTTTGGTAGGATTAGGTCCCCCTACATATGTGCATAGAGTTTGGATTGAAAGCTTTGCACATATGTATAGATATGAAAATTGTGGGAGAGTAATTCTACTAAAATGATGCTAAGGTGTAAGAAATGGACCTTTGAAGCGTGATACCAATCGGAGTTGCCTTTTACACCATCCTTAGCACCATTGTTGCATTAGACATACATCAAAGCTCAAGAACCCCATGAGATCAACATTATAGCAAAGGCTCTTGATCCACATGTAAATCTCAATATGTCTAGTTACAACCTATTCATGCTAGTAGATTATTTCATCATTCAAACTCTAGATTAGCATTACATCACACAAGCATGTATATGAATTTAAATACATGTGCGAGAGCAAGTCATATGATTAATGCACAATCAAATGCAACAACTTGTTCATGAGATTGCTCCCCCTACTTGTGTGCTTCATAAAATTTTAATTTACCCCTTTCCATTGGCATATCGTCATTGTGACTTATCTCTCCCCCTTTGTCATTGATTATCAAAAAGTTATGGTCGTATTGTGGAGAGTAAGTTACATTAGTTCTTTTGGTGAGCTAGACTGAAATTTTATCAAAAATGGTTTCATCTAGCTTACTTACCAAAGATATTCAATTCGGTTTGAACCAAAGACAAGCTTCTTCACACCTCACTAGAAGGGTTATCTTGCCTATGTTGAATTAAACACTTATAGCAAATATTCTATATTCGACACTAGGATTGCAAGCTCACAAACATGGCATATATCATCACTAGATCAAATCAATCATAGAAGCAATAGTGATGCTATATATCCATCAAATCCATTTGATTTCTCATAAATGCACTTAGGATGCAACTTGTATGTCTACATGATCTAGCAAGTCCTAATATCCCATGAATGACATGTCATTACAACTTTTACCTTGCATAGTCATAGGAGACGCATGTCAAGAGTGGGTGAGGTGCATTCAACTCATGTTTGAGAAATCAAGAATGTTCAACTCATTCCTTATCTTGCAAAACCTCTTCTTATGAAGTGGCTTGGTGAATATATCGGCAAGTTGATCATCGGTGCCAATGCTTTCAATGGAAATATCACCTTTTGTTGATGATCCCATATGAAATGATGCCTTATGTTAATGTGCTTTGATCTTCCATGTTGGACCAGGTTTTGTGTCATTCTAATTACACTTTTATTATCATAAAACAATGGTATATTCTTGAAGTTGAATCCATAGTCCTTCAAAGTTGACTTCATCCAAAGCAATTGTGCACAACATGCTCCCCCACTAATATATTCGGCTTCGGCGGTAAATATTGCCACACTATTTTGTTTCTTTGAGGACCATGACACTAGTGATCTTCCAAGAAATTAACATGTTCCACTAGTGCTTTTTCTATTGATTTTGCATCCCCCATAATCGGAGTCCGAATATCCAAACAACTCAAATTGTGACCCCTTGGGATACCAAAGTCTAACATCTTGTGTATGCTTCAAATACCTCAATATTCTCTTTGCGGCCTTGAGATGACTCTCTCTAGGTGAAGATTGATATCTTACACACACGCATACACTAAACATGACATCCGGCCTTGATGCGTTGACATAGAGTAGGCTTCCAATCAAAGACCGATATTCCTTTTGATTCACCATGTTGCCACTAAGATCACTATCAAGACTTTCATTGGTGCCCATTGGAGTTGAGATTGCCTTTGCATCTACCATGCTAAACTTCTTTAACATATCCTTGATGTATTTGTCTTGACTCATAAATGTGCCTTCTTTCAATTGTTTTACTTAAAGACCAAGAAAGTAGCTAAGCTCTCCAATCATGGAAATCTCAAACTGTTTGGCCATCATATCACCAAATTCCTTGCAATAATCTTTATCGATTGAACCAAATATGATATCATCAACATAGATTTGCACAATGAATAGATCATTTCTAATCCTCTTGGTGAATAGAGTAGTATCAATCTTTCCCACAATGAATCCCTTAGAGATAAGAAAGTTCCTTAGCCTCTCATACCATGCTCTAGGTGCTTGCTTCAAGCCATATAATGCCTTTTTCAACTTGTACACATGGTTAGGTTTCTTCTCATCTTCAAAACTAGGAGGTTGCTCAATATATAATAACTCATTGATGATCCCATTGAGAAATGCACTTTTTACATCTATTTGATATAACTTGATATCATGGGCACAAGCATAGGCTAATAGAATTCTAATTGCCTCCAATCTTCCAACCAGTGCATATGTTTCTTCAAAGTCAAGACCCTCTATTTGAGTGTAACCTTGTACAACTAGTCTTGCTTTGTTTCTCACCACTATGCCATCTTGATCTTGTTTGTTTTTGAATACCCATTTGGTTCCAATGACATTGTGATCTTGAGGCCTCTCAACTAATTCCCAAACATCATTTCTAGTGAAGTTATTTAGCTCATCTTGCATGGCCATGATCCAATCGGCATCCTTCAATGCTTCATTAATTTCCTTGGGTTCTTTCATTGACACAAATGATGCATGCTAACATATCATTGCCATCGATCTGGTTACCACTTCTAATATCTCTAATAATCTTATCAAATGGGTGATCTCTTGCAATATGAGTGGGTTGGAGCACTTCATTTTGATTGCTTGAGCTAGGTTGGTCATTTAACTTGTATTCATGAGATGGTAAGCTAGCATGATGATCTTGCATTTGAGGATAACTAGCTTGCTTTATGGGTGATGTGAGCACTTGATCTTTGTTATCAACATCAATCACTTGTATTGCTCTAATGTCCCCAATGTCCATGTTCTTCATTGCTTCTACCAACTGAGGTCCACTAACATCATCAATGTTTTCTTCCTCATCTTGAGACCCATTGGTTTCATCAAATTGCACATCATGGACTTCTTCAACTAGACCACTAGCATTGTTCCATACACTATAAGCTTTGCTTGTTGTTGAATAACCGAGTAAGAACCCTTCATCACATCTAGAGTCAAACTTCCCAAGTCTAGTGCCCTTCTTCAAGATATAGCATTTGCAACCAAACACTCTAAAGAATGAGATATTGGGATTTCTTCTATGAAGTAGCTCATATAGGGTCTTCTCAAGCAATGGATGACAATAAAGCCTATTGATAGAGTAGCAAGCCATGTTGATTTCTTCATCCCAAAACTTGTGACTCACATTGTACTCATTAAGCATAGTTCTAGCCATATCAAGCAATGTCCTATTCTTCCTCTCAACAACACCATTGGAGGGTGGAGTGTATTTGGCCGAGAATTGATGTCCAATGCCAAACTCATCACAAAGATTATCAATTCTTATATTCTTGAATCCATTCCCATTGTCACTTCTTATATTCTTGATCTTAATTTCAAACTCATTGTGAACTCTCTTGACAAAGGTTTTGAATGTATCAAACACTTCACTCTTGTCACTATGAAAGAACACCCAAGTGAATCTTGTGAAATCATCAATAATAACAAATCCATATTTGTTTCCTCCAATACTTGCATATGCTGTTGGTCCAAATAGATCCATGTGCAACAACTAAAATGCCTTGGATGTGCTCATTGTGCTCTTCTTAGGATGTGCATTTTCAACTTGCTTCCCAGCTTGACAAGCACTACAAAGTCTATCCTTTTCAAACTCAACATCTTTTAAGCCATTGACAAGATCATGACTTAATAATTTCTTCAATTGTTTCATGCCAACATGACCAAGTCTTCTATGCCATAGCCATCTCATGCTAGATTTTGATATCAAACAAGCTGAATAGATGTTTCACTAGCATTGAAATTAATTAGGTAGAGGTTCTCATATCTAAATCCTTTGAAAATCAAGTTGGAACCATCCATGCTAACAACCTCAACATCATTTGGTCCAAATATGCACTTGAAACCAAAATCACAAATTTGTGCCATCGAAAGAAGATTGAAGTCTAAGATTTGAACTAGCAACATATTGGATATGCTCATGTCATTTAATATTGCAATCTTACCATTTCCAATAACCTTGCCTTTCTTGTTATTGCCAAATGTGATAGAATCAATGCCACTAACATTATTATGATAGAGTCAAACATTCTTGATGTACCGGTCATGTGTTGAGTGCACCCACTATCAATAATCCAATTCCTTCCTCCGGCCTTATAGTTCACCTATAAGAAAATCAATGAGACTTAGGTACCCAATTTTGCTTGGGTCTTGCTTGGGTCCTTGTAGGTTAGTAACTAAGCTCTTTAGTACCCAAATTTCCTTCTTCTTTGGGCCAACAAAGGGTGTACCAATAAACTTAGCTCTCATACCCTTCTCACCCTTGGTAAGCACATAACAAGAATCAAATGGTATAGCATTCATATTTTTCTTGTTCTTGTTCATTTTATTACAATTATGCTCTAGGTGCCCAACTTGCTTGCATCTTTTTTAAAACCGACCATTGCTCTTCACAAAGCTAGGCTTTGGAGTTGCAAAGGCTGCCTTGCCCTTCTTGGGGGTGTAGCCTAATCTCTCTTTGTTGAGAGAAAACCTTTGGCTACCCAAGCACTTTAGCAAGCGGGCCTCACCACCATAGGCCTTGCCTAAGGTATGAGTGAGCTCATCCACCTCTCTCTTGAGATCTCATTCTCAACCATTAGTAAGGCATCACAAGTGAAACCATCACTACTACTAGAGGTAGAGTGGGTGGTGGTGGATGAAGAGCTACAAGAAGGGTTAGTCTCATGCATGATAATAGGTTGATAAAAGGATTCATTGATGATATCACATGTTACACCTATATCACTTGATACAACAACATCCTTCTTTGCTTGTTGCTCAAGAAACAATGAGTGAGACTTTTCAAGCTTGGAATGAGCTTGACCGAGGTTCTCATGGTCTTCCTTTAGACTCTCATGAGCGGTCATAAGCTCACTAAGGGCTTTCTCAAGTATTTCTACTTTCATAGAAAGCTTTTTACACTCCTTGTCCTTGGCAATAGCTATGTCTCTAGTTTCTTGCATCAAGTCATATAGTTGTTCTTTAGTAGGTTCATCATCATTAGCATATTCCATTTCACTTTCATCATCACTACTATCATATTGTACCTTTGTTTCTTGAGACATGAAGCATGAATGTGATGTAGAGAACAATGAAGGCTTCTTGTTGATAGTAATAGAAGCAAAAGCCTTGTTAGAAGATTCTTCTTCTTCCTCCTCATTGTCACTCTCCCAAGTAACCACAAAAGCATCATCCTTGCCCTTCTTGAGAGTCATCATTGCCTCTCTCTTCTTCTTCTCAAACTTTCCCATTTTGTTGTTATTCTTCTTCTTGTCATAGGGACACTCCGTTTGCAAGTGTTCGGTGCTATCACAATTGAAGCACTTCCTCACTTGCTCATTGCTCTTTTAGTTGTTTTCTTGAAGCCTCTTCTCTTGATGAACATATGACCCATATTCTTGATAACAAGAGAAAGTACCTCATCATTAGTCTCATACTCTCCTTCTTCTCCATTGTCTTCTTTTTCTTCAAAGATAGGAGCTTTGCCCTTGGAGGAGGTGGCCTTGAATGCCACGGTTTGCTTCTTCTTCTCTTCTACCTTCATATCCTTCTCATAACTTGCTTGTCATACTTGTCATAAGTCAACACCTCTTCAAGCAATTCATTTGGCTTTATTTTATCAAGCCCATCTCTTTGGTGCATCATGATCAACATGTTAAATCTTCTGGGTAATCTCATCAAGAACTTGACACAAAAATCTTCATCTTGTGTCTTGTAACCCAAGCTCTTGAGATCATTCACCGTCACTTTAAGATGATGAAAAGTTTCTAGGATTGTTTCATCATCCTTCATCCTGAAGTTCTCAAACTCCTTCTTGAGGCCATAGAGCTTGGTATTCTTCACAACCTTGGTGC
This sequence comes from Bothriochloa decipiens, assembly GCA_023333625.1. Lineage (NCBI taxonomy): Eukaryota > Viridiplantae > Streptophyta > Magnoliopsida > Poales > Poaceae > Bothriochloa > Bothriochloa decipiens. The sequence continues at coordinate 26,807,643 of CM041639.1, read as the reverse complement.
CCTCATAGGTTTCACTCAATCTTGTCCACACCTCATTTGCAAATTCCAAATCCTTGATGCCCTCGTCAATGCCATTGTAGATGGTGTTGAGAGCCATTCTATTGCAAGTCTTGTTGGCTTTATCCTCATCGGTGAGATGGTCTTTGTCAAGAATGACAAAGTCCTTCTCGGTGACCTCAAGCACTCTCTCATGAATGCATCCAAGGTACATGGTCATCTTTCTCTTTCAATGATCAAAAGAACTAATGTCATCAAAGAAAGGTGGTTTGCCCCAAACATGATTGAACACAACATGAGCCATCTTTCAACACCGAAGGATATTAAGCCTTGTAAATATGGTGACCACAGCTCTGATGCCACGTGTAAGGTCCTAGATGGATAGAGGGGGTGAATAGCCTATTAAAAATTCTACAAATTCACTAAACAAAACTTGTTAGTAAAACAAATGACGATAACCGCGATTTTTCCTAGCCTAGATGGTGAGCAAGCCTCCTATTGACAATTCTAGTATATTTATGATCTCTAAGACACTCAAAGGCTAAGTCACTACTTTCTAATCTATTGAGCTAGCAAAAAAACCAATTCCACACAAGCTACATAATATATATATGAAAGTAAATACAAGATAGAGAGGTGATTCTTATACCGACGGTGAAGTGAAGATGTTGCCAATCACCAAGATGATATCCAATCAACCACAATGACAACAATCACAAGATGAAGAACCAATCAATGGAAGACAAGAAGATGACATAATTGTTTTGTTCACCCGGTGTTCACTTGTGCACCGACAAGCTACGTCATCGGTTGTGCCGACCAACACCTAGATGGTTCTTCGATGTGACCCTAAAGCCACTTGCCCCGCACGGCACTCCCCTACAAGGGAACCACAAGACACCACTCTCAAGTGAGGTAACTCAATGACATGCGCATTCCACTAGAGTAGCTTTTGGCGCTCCATCGAGGAAAGCTCAAGAACCCCTTACAATCACACCGGAGGTGGGCAAGAACAATCACTAACTCTTCCCAATGGCTCCAACAATCCTCCAAGCCAGCTAGGAGCGGTACTCTCCAAGAGTAACAAGAAATCCACCGGCCAAATGACTCGCAAGTGCCACTAGATGAATCAACTCATGCAATGCACTTTGAATCACTCAATCCTCAATTATGATGAGCAACCAAGCAAGAGAGAATGAGTAGGAAGGTGTTTCACAAGCTCACAAGGGAGTATAGAATGTTAGAGAGTGCAAGAGAGGGTGCCATGGCTGGCCACTCTTCTATTTATAACACCCCAAGGGCCAACTAGCTGTTACCCCTTTTCAATTCAATTTTTGAGAGCGTAGGACGCGTCCTACGCCCCTCGTAGGACGCGTCCTGTGCTATACAATTATCGCTCCAAGCCTTCAAAATGAACCGCCCGAAATACGCTGCTTAGGAAGCATCCTACGCCCATCGCGGGATGCGTTTGATGCTATACAAAAGCTGCACGCGAATCATATTCATTTCAAACTCAGCGTAGGACGCGTCCTACGCTCCTCGTTAGATGTTGTGCGTTCACTGTTCAGCGTCCTACGAGTTCAAAGATGTTTTGGTCGAACTAGCCATTGCCCGAGCCCCGGACGCGTTTGACACAAGGCGCAGGATGCTACTCTCACATGTCCTATGCTCTGCCTCACCTGCAGGCTCTCTGTTATGCATCCGGCGCTTCATCCCGCATCCTATGCTCAGCTCAGGACGCGTCTTACACTCATAGGACAGCCACTCCGCACTAAATCGGGCATATCTCTTAGTTTCGAACTCTGTTTTCGATGATCTTGGAGTCATTGGAAAGCTTACTTAGAGGGCTACACAATCCACATAGCCACTTAATCTAATTCACAATAGATCAAAGCAGTTTTTCAACCCAAGAATCATTATCTCTCTTCTCCTAGTTGATCACAATCCACTTCAACATTGCCTCCCTTGTAAATGTGCCAACACCACCAAGTGTACACCTCCATGTGCTTGTGTGTTAGCATTTTCATAATCATTTTCAAGGGTTTTCAATTAGCACACTAGATCCTAATGCATCAACATGAAATGATAGACTCAGTAGCACTCATGAACCGAATTACCGAAGATCTCCCCTCTTCATAGTTTTGCTATCGATCGTAAACCACTCATACCCTCTATGGTGTCTTGAGTGCAAAACAAAATGGCCCTATAGGTTATACCTTTGTCTTGAGCCCATTTTATTGTTCCATCAACCGCCAAGTCTTCACATGACATGTGACACTCCATGTCATCATGCAACTGTCTTGGTCCATCGATTTTGATATTACTTGCTCTTCACCGTTGGTCGGTCCATCGGTGTCAACTTTTGCCCAAGCTTCACCGTCGCATGGTCCTTTGCTTCGAAGCCTCAACTTGCCCTTCACACTTCCAACTGGTCCATCAAGCCAAGCCCATCATGATCTTCACCATGCTTAGGTTACATAACTTTATATCGTGACTCATCATTGAGCTCCAATTAGCATGGACTACCTTTCTCTAATTCATCCACTTAGAAATAAGGTTAGTCCTTAGGTTTCATCAATTATCCAAAATCAAACTAGGAACTTTCAACTGGTGACATCCAACCCAACTGCACTTGATTGACAAAATCTTCATGCTGCAACCAGAAATTTTCAAACTGAAATATATGCCCCTTAGGATATTAGTAGCAATGTTAACAAGACATGGCACATGATCTGATGTCTCCCTTGGAAGAGTAGATACATATGTATTAGGATACTTTATAGTCCAACCAACGAAAGGAAAAAACCAATCCAACCTCTCCAGCAGTGGAGGATGTTATTTGTTAGACCATGTAAATCAACCACCTCTCAAGGGAAGTTCCACTAAACCCAAAGAGCTTATGGCACTATTAAAAAGAAGCATTTCTGAATAATCTATACCATCCCTATTCCTATCTTTAGGATTTCTATAGAGATTAAAATCACCAACTAGGAGCCAGTCCACATCAGGGGGCATAGAGATGTTTTTGAACCAATGAACAAATTGCATTTTCCCAATTGGTGTGCAGGGGGCATAAATATTTTTAAGGACCCAAGAGGCATTATTGTGAGTAGAAGAGAGCAGAATTGACAGACCATATTCATTTTCAAAGATTTTACTTCTAGAAAACATTGAGCTTTTCTAAATTATGATGGTGCCACTAGAAGCAACATTGGAGGGCAGATATTCAAAGAAATCAAAAGAGGGAGGTCAAAATTGATGAATGAAAGCAGAATCAAAATGAGAATGTTTTGTTTCTTGCAAGCAAATGATATCACAGTTACTGTCACACACTCTATCCCTTATAGAGTTCTACTTCTTTTCAACATTTAGACCTCTAACATTCCAACATAGAACATTCCAATATCTTACAGACATAAAAACAAAAGATAGTTTGACAAAAGATTATCTTAGATAATTAAGACAAAAGCAATTTGGAGCTGAAGACAATCACTTCTTGCCCTTCCTGGCCTTGGAGCTACCTTCAGGCTCATCAGTTGGTTTCTTACTCTAGAGCTCCCATCAGGCTCCTCAACGGGTTGCTTATTCATCTTTGATGAACCCTGATCCTCTGAAGTCTGTACACTTGTTTTTCTCCTCTTTTCCCTGGGCTTCTTGATGGCACCCTCTTTAGCAACTTTGTCATTCAACTTCTCATCAGTAAGCTCTTCAGGGTTGATCTTGAAGAAGGCAATTCCTAGATCTCTCTCTACATATGGAGAGAGGGTAGGTGGATTAGAACAACCTAAACAACTTTTGTCAGGGCAAGAGGGAGATTGAAAGCCTTTGGACTTATCATGAATAGGATCACTACGCCTCAAATCAGCTTCACAAATATGAACAGGCTTACCTCTTTTACCACATGGTGGAGAAGCAGAAACTGAGGATGTGAGTGTTGGGGGAGTCATGGGAACAGTGACAGTGGGGATCTGCATAGCCAGTTCTTCCTTGTGCTTATTCTTGCTATTTGATTCCTCTTCAGCTGGAGTCATGAAGATTGAAGAATCTAGAAGGATGGTCTCAGGTGCAGCTTCAATAACCAGAGAGTCAATAGATTCAGAAAGAGAGAGCTCAGGAGGTGAAAGAAGGAGACTAGCTACTGAATGAGAGCATGCTAGATCAGAGATAGAGACAGAGGGCTTAACCTAAGGTAGGAAGAAGAAAAAGTTATACCTTCTGAATTGCTGGCTTTAACAACAGCACTCCACCCTGAGGATTGTAAGAATGACTTGGCCCAGTCAAAGCTAGAGTCCTTTAGCATCAACATGGTGAAGAAGTTCATCCATTCAGCAGGGATTGAGACAGCAGGCAAACTCTGATCCACATTATTGAAGTACTTGGCCCACATTCTTATTGCATTTGGGCTTGGGCCTAAAGAATATTTGGCCAGGTACTAGGCTGGATCAACAGGTGGAATAAAAGTATCAACAAAGCCCAGCTAGATGTTATCAGGTAGCATTGGTGGTTCTTCAGGGAGAGGGGCTTGTGGCGCCAATTCATCAAAATCAACTAAATCTTCAAGAGGGACATCTTCCACTATCATGGGTTGCAAATTCTGCAGATTTGGTAACTCTGGCATTTCCACTTCATCTTCAACCAAAGCTGGCATATGAAGTTCTTCTTTAGATTGATCAGTGAGGTCATCCATAGCAAGGACTTGATCATTGAACTGAGGTTCAGTCTCTTCAAACACTACATCTGCTTGGACAACCTCCTCTATTTCTTGTCCTTCCTCTATGTTGTTCACTGCACCATTGATAGCAGGATTGACAACAGCATTATTATTGACAAGTACATTGGGGGCCACATTGCCAACACCAACAAGTCCAGAGTTGAGGGCTCCATTGCCAAAACCAACAGGTCTAGGAGCCATAGCAGCAGGTCCTATAGCAATAGCAGCATTATCAGCAGCATCAATAGGTGGATTTTCAGGCTGAACAACTGGTGCAGCCCATGCACCCCAACCAACCGCATCATGATTAGCAGGGTTAGGATTCTTGGGAGGATCCACATCAGGTGGGGGAGGACCATGTCCAATCTAACCAAACCCATTATAATCATAGTGATTTGGGTTGAAGTCATCCTCATGAGGAGGGAACTGCTCATCAGCTGGGCCACCACCTAGCATTCTGCCCTGTAGAATTTCGCATTGCACTATCCAGCTTGGTGATTCAAACCCTGTTCCCTTAGTGAAAACAAAGAACCAGGGGATGTCTTCAAGGCTTGATAATCTTACCCTGATAATGGTATGTGACTGATAAAAATCATCCTATTCCCAGATTAGCAGGCGTCCAAAAGAGGAAACAACTTTATTCAATAGAGGTAGGGTCCAAAGATCCAAGTTGAGTCCCAACAGCATAATCCAAACCTCATCAGTCATGGTAGCAGTGCGTTGCTTCCAAGCTTCATTGTGAGGGATAAAGGTGATAGTGCCATTACCATAATGAATCTGACCCAGAGCAACCAATGCATCCTGTTCAAAAATGGAATTGAAGCGAACATAGGCCTGACCGAAAGGACATGATTGCATGGATCTGAAGCCAATGTCTCTGTCCCGTAGGAAATCTTCAATGATGTTGTGGATCGCCATGAAGTTTATCAGTCCATCTGGCATCGGGTGGAGGTAGGCAATGGCCATGTCACTATTGCGTTGGACGATTAGGCCAGTGACCATACAACGCATAACAGGTCCGCCAGAAACCATCCTTCTCTAGGCCTGAAGTGGCATGAAGGGCTCCGGATCAACCATCCAAAATGCCATGGATTGCTACGAAGAAGAAGAGTGCACTGTAGTGATTGGGGGTTTTTCTTGCCATGGAATATGGAAAATGTGCTTAGGAGAGAAACTTGGAGCAGAGCATGCAGTCTCACCTACAGGGTGAAACGGAGACCGATGCAGTGGAGCAGGAGGGACTATGGAAGGCAGCGACAGGGTCGATGCGCCGCCTCTCTCGTCGGCGATGTCGTCGATGAACTCTGGAGCTGAAATTTTCTAGGTGCAAGAGGTATTATTTTTGTTAGGAAGTATCCAGGGAACTATAATGGGGGAAGGTGGGATAAATCCAGTATAGAAATGAATCATTTCAGTGAAGGAAGTGAAGCGCCGCAGCTCACGAGGTCCACCGATCATTGACAGAGGAGTAGAGATGGATTTGATAGGACGCTCAAGGCGCGAAGTTGCAGGTACCAGAAAAATGTCCCCACCAGGAACAGTGTTTGCAATGTGGTCTATTTCGGCAATGGGTCTGAGAGTGGCCAGTGGCCTGACAACGTGCACAACGGAGAATGGGATGGCCCAAAATGCCCGGTAGACTAATGTTCTTAACAAATGTGGCCTGATTAGAGAGATTGTTCCCAAAATTGCTGCCTGTCCCAAAATTGCCTTTCCAGGCAGAATTAAAATTCAAATTTGAAGCCAACGGTCTTGACTTGCTAGCGGTAGGGGCGCAGACCATAATCCGATTAGCTCCAGTGAGCAGCGGTGGATTTTGCCCACGAACCACATCGTCCATTGGGCATCCTATTCCGATTGCCAACAGCGGTATTCATTACCATAATCAGGACCGCCATTATTCCAAAGATTGAAGAAAATTTTGAACTGAGCACATTCAAAAGAGCGAGACTTATAGATATGAAAGCCTATCGCCGGCGAGGCCACAGAAAAATGAAAGAACGCTCTCCAAGTTGGAGGACACGAAATGCAGAGGCATCACCACCACTACCGGAGTCGCCTTCTTTGCCGACGGCCATACGCCGTCGGCAAAGCTCCTTTTACCGTCGGCAAAGCCTTTGCCGACGGGCTGCCACGTTGACCGTCGGCGAAGAGCCGTCGGCAAAGAAAGGGTCGGCAAAGGTCCCTTTGCCGACGGCCCAGTGCCAGGCCGTCGGCAAACCTTTGCCGACGACCGTGACAGCCGTCGGCAAAGGAGCCACGTCAGCCGTTGCGGCGACACGATGACGGCGGCCTCTGCCGACGGCTGACGTGTCCGACCGTCGGCAAAGTAGGTGACGTGGCGTATTTTTATTTTTATAAAAAAATGTTTAAAAAAGTCTTTGCCGATGGCCGACCGTCGGCAAATGTTTGGTCACTTTGCCGACGGCCGACCGTCGGCAAATGTTTGGTCACTTTGCCGATGGCCGACCATCGGCAAATTTATGTCCTTTTGCCGACGGCCAGGCCCAGCCGTCGGCAAAGCTGGGAAATTTTTACCTCATTTCATCACATATATATCATATAACCCACATTTCATCACATATAAACCACATTTGAGCATCAAATTCAGTTTCAACATGAATCCATACATGAAGGTCCTCAAAATACAAGTCCAACATACGCTAAACATGTCCAACGTGCAACAACCCCATCGATTAAGGTCCAAAAGCGAGAAGTAAAGGCATCTAGCTCTGTGTGTCATCCCCAGGGGTCCCAGAGATCTGAAAACGCTTACCTGCCCAGAGTGCCGCTGCTGCGTCGGGGCCTGCGGCCACGAGGAGTACCCCTGCCCTGACGCTGGAGGAGGCCACAGGTACTGCTACGTGGGGTAGTAGGTCGGGTAGCCCTGCGGTGGAGAAGGACCCAGTGGAGGGCTGCCACCTGAAGTCGGGTTCGAACCCGCCGACGGTGCCTGCACAAAGGCCAAGTGATGTAATTAGTACCTGCAGGATGCCTGCACAAGCTAAAGCAACAGGCAATATTCTCACCGGAACATGTACAGGAGCAGGCACTGGAACTGGAACTAGAAGTGGTGGTGGAGCGAAGATCGAGGGAGGAGGCTCCTGCGTTCCCAAGATCTAGGACCAAAAGTAGCAGGTCAGGTCCGATAGAGCATGCTGGTAGTGCTGCGAAAGTGCCGCCAACTGCTGCTGATGGACCTCCTCCTGCTGCTGATGCAACATCTCCTGGGTGACCTGGTTGGCCTGCAGCCTTTCGACCGTGGCCTGCAATATTACACCCGCAAGGTTGATGGTATGTGAAGGCAAGGTACATCATGTGTGAAACGAGTAAACGACGAATGAAACTGCACTTACCTGAAGTGTCGTCATCATCTGCGCATTGCTCGGCTGCCGAGGCGCTATGGGGATTTGCGATCCGCCCCTTTCCGCGTCGCCTCTTCGGATCTGGCTCAGTGTCTGAACAGAGGACGGGTCGATGGTGCTATCGGCAATAGCGTACCATTCGTGCTGCTTCCCTCCTCCCATCCTTATCATGAGGTCAGTATCCAGGTCGGCTCTGGTGGGGTCGAACGTCGGCCCATGGCGCTCGAGACCTACGGTGGTGTACTTGGCGAGCTTGTTGGAGACGTTCGGGTTGGTGTAGGCCTCGGGCCCGTCCTCCGAGCTGTAGACGGTGGACGCCGCTGACGCTTTGCCCTTGTGAGCAAGGGCGTACCCCGTGAACTCGTTGATTTCCTGCCCATCATGCATCTCCCTCTGCGAGGAAAACACAAACATGGTTACAAGTAGTGACAATTGAGAGCTATAATAAATGGATCAACAGAAGCATACCCATGTGTCCATGTACCCGTGGAGGCACTAGTTCCCTTGGTGGAGTGATACCAGAGGATTTTGTAGGCGAAGTTGTCGACGCTCTTTGCGCTTCTCGTACGCCATGTCCGTACGCCACCCACGCACAATTTGGCGCTAGCAGTCCTCGTACTTATCGCACCAGCTTGGACACCACTGCATGACATTCAAGTATTTGATATTCCATAAGATGAATTGAATGTGTCATGTAAGGAATCATAACGGATGTTTCCTACTTAATTACCTGCATGTACTGCTCCTCGGTGAGGTCGGTCTCCTTTTTTACCACCTTGAGCTCCACGTTGGCGTAGTAGCTGATGACGGCCTGGAGATGCACCTCGTGGTACATGTCCTTGAAACAGTTGTGGCAGACCGCCTCCTGCTGTCGCGCCGCCCGCTGCTCGTCCTGCCCCTCCTCCAACTTAAAGTACAACTACACACAGACATCAAACATCATTTCATTGTTTGAAGAAAGTCCAATGAATGCGTAGTATTGAGATATGTGGTGCGATGCAAAGACTCACCCAGAACTCCCTCTTGATCTTGTGAGCAAGGACTTCGCCATGCTCGTCCTTGACCTTGTAGAAGTGGTCCCATTTGTCGGGCACGATCCGCTTACCCTCGATGGTGACCAAGCCAGGGTAGTGCTTTCTAATCAGGAGGCCCTGGATGCCATTGACATGGCATGAACTCTTCCTGTCAGTCACCTTTTCCCAGCCTCTGCATGAGTCATTAACAATAATTGTTAGTCTGCAGTTCGAATTTCAACATGTCATATGAACAACAAGTGAAATCAACAATGGTTACTTACATCTTGCCCACGGGTCGAATCACCGTGCGACTGCTGAGGAGCGGTGGGTCAGGGAGCAATAAGGCCCCATGCACGTAGGGCTTGCTCGAAGCTGAGGAAGTCGAGGCGTCTGGTGTATGCTCGTCGTCCCTATCGTCTCCGTAGAGGTCGTCATCGTCACCGTCACCGTCATCGTCATCGTACCATCACCGGTCGTCGTCGTCATCCCCTGCTGGGCATCCTGGAACAGCCTCCTCGACGACGTGCGACGACGGGTGCTCCTCTCCATGTCAAGCTCCACACCGACGACCACCTCGTCCTCGGCGGCGGCGGCCACGGGCTCCGCGTTGGTGACCATGTACCGTGAGTGGATCCCTGTTCGCTGCGGCCGCCTTCCGCCCAGCATCATGTCGAGTGCCTGCAATGACAAAGATTGAAGTAGTTAGCATAAATAAATGACAAGTACTTGTAAAGAAACATAATTGCAAGGTAATAATATTAACACTATAGTATTACATGAATTAGAAATTATCTCCGCAAACGGCAATATGGCTGGCGTGTACTCGTCATCACTACTGTCATCATCACTATCAATATTGTCGAGCTCTCTTAAGTGTCAAGCTTCATCTCCATTGTCATCATCATCTCCATCGTCATTAGGCTCTCCATCATCATCGTGCTCTCTCATCAGGCGCTTCATTTGCCACTCATCAAGGATTCGTAAGTCCTCGGCATCGTGCCTCATCACCCTCGTCCTCATTGATGTCATTGTTTACTTCCATACCCATTAGTGAAAGAATGTCTATCTCCAAACTACCTTCTAGCCCCTCAGGTTGATAGAACTCATCTGTCGTTGGGTCAAAGTTGTAATCATCCTCGTTTGGGACAGCCGCTTTACCGTGCCACGATACCAACTGCACAAGGCTCCAACCCGCAAGATTCTTGTCTTTTTGGCACGCCCATGGGAGGTAATAAACTTGTGTGGCGTCTCGGTTAGCCACAATATAGGAATCATCTTCTTCATATTTGGAATCCTGTCGAATTTCAACTTGCCCAATCGTAAGGTCCTTTTTCGTGACATTAGGATCGAACCAATGGCATTTGAATACCACTGGCTTACAACCTAGGTCTAGTCCAAAGTCAAGCTCCAATATCTCTTCAACTATACTGTAATAGTCCTTCCCATCTGAGCCGGGCGTATGAACTCCGCTGCACGTGGTTTTTAGGTTGCCCTGTTTCTCTTCGTAAGTTCTCGTGTGAAAGCGATAGCCATTCACATCATAAACATTGAATGACCGGACCCTTTCAGATTAGAAATAGCCTAAACCAGTAGCTAGAGCAATTAGTTTAGCCTAAACCCTGACGTACGAAAATTGAAGCCTTTGCCCACGTTTCTCAATTCATCACTCATTTTCGCATCATAAAGGGCCTGCAAGGTTAGGACAGGGACGTCGTTATATTACTCGCTCCTACGAGCAAAGTGGAATCTCAAAATCGGAACGAGGTTAGTTGGATGGTACCTTTGTACAGAACCAATTGACGAAACTGGGCACACCATGTCTGAGAAGATGGTCTTCTTCTTGCTCGGTAGGATCCGTACTGCCTCTCCAGTGTTCATTAATATATTCCCTGGAGAAACAAAAGACAAGGGGGGTCGGATCGATAGGTGGAGGATAGTGGCGTATGTAACAAGCTCATCGAGAACTTACTTATGATAAGGAATGCATTCCTCAAGGTTCAACAACAAGCAGATCATGATAGTGTGCCACTCATCATGTTGCAAGTTCTTGTTGGGCCCTGCACCTCCTCTTCCGAGATCACCTCTGAAAAGGCTGAGGTTCGATGTATTCTCGTCGATGTTGTAACGAGGGGTTGGATCACGTGGTTTGTGAAGTTTCTTAGTATAGTACGCCTGTGTGAATGTTGACACCTCCTCCAGAATGAATGCCTCTGCCACGAAAGCCTCAATTTTGGCTTTATTTCTACACTTTTTCCGAAGAAGCTTTAGACACCTCTTGATTGGATAGCACCAACGGTGCTGCACAGCCCCCCCAAATGTGCCTCGCTCGGTAGGTGTAAAATTAGATGCTGCATGGACAGGAAGAAGCCGGGTGAAAATATCATCTCTAACTTGCAGAGCAACAAAGGTGCAGCCTTCTCCAGTTCAAGACAAACATCCCGAGATAACTCCATGACACAAAGCTGGCGGAAGAAAAAGCTCAACTCTGCCAGGACACGCCACACTGGCTCGGGGAGGTATCCCCGTGTCATCGCAGGAAGGATCCGCTCAATCCATATGTGGAAGTCATGACTCTTCATCCCTAAGACCTTCATAGTCAGCAAGTTCACTCCCCTACTCAGATTCGC